>CM040406.1:52485542-52880542 GCA_022702515.1 Ilyophis sp. 1 JC-2022
GCCGCCCGCCGGGTAGTCGGCACGGCAACCAGTATGTCTGGATTAAAGACCCGCGTAAAAGCTCGCCCTTACAAGCGCGAAACTCAAACTATCTGAAACTTTTCCACGGTCGCTGGCTGAGCACGAGGGGGCATTTCACAAAGCAGGATTACTGAGTTAGCTGGATAACTGCACTGAGTAAAACCCCACAGCTTTTTTTTACTTCAGTCCATGTTCCAGATTTGGGAAGGTTCCGGGTTTTACTCAGTGCAGATATCCAGCTAACTCAGTAATCCTGCTTTGTGGAATACCCCCCTGGTCTCTGAAGCAGGTTTCACTGTCCGCTTCTCTAATGAGACAAACCACCTCTTCTGGTGACAATCTAAAGCCAAATCACAGTAAACTAAAATAAACCCGTCTGTCAGAGAAGGACATGAGACTCCAAAAAAACTATATACAAAATCATATTTGAATCATATTGCATCATATTAAAGACCTAAAAACAAGCTTAGGCCACAATAAGCTCTCTGAGACAGAAACAAAAGCAACAGCATCTTCTCCCCCAACACCAAACCGACTGTTACAGTTTAATAATACCACTCCTATTAGATCCATTTACTACCAGGACCACTTCAAGAGAAGAGCATCATTGGGTTTATATGATGTATTTGCCACACAAAACACTCACCTTGTCTCCCCCCCCCCCCCCCCTTCTTATTACTCAATCAGCTCATGAGGGGGGGGGGGCCGTAATGGCAGCTAGATAAGAACACTGGCCATAAAGGGACTAAATGAAAAACAGCTTCTTTGAGTTAACCTCTACGTCATTAGCACTGCGATGGTAAATTAAAACATCTTGCCATGTCCAGCCAGCTCACACATAAGTTTGACTAGACAACCTCCCGCAAGCAGGAAACAAGAAAATAAAATGTGTCAGAGTTCATTTGTGGGGAAGAAACCTCACAGCTAAAAATAAAAAAGTGAAGAGTTATAACTGCGAAATATTATTAACGGGGCTGTGATGCTATTTAATTATAGGGTAACCTCCGTCTTTCACACACACACACACACACACACACACACACACACACACACACACACACACCTGATTGACGATGGGTCTAAAAAAAAACAGAAAATCTGTACCCCCCCTCCACTCCCACGCTCCCAATGTTCATGTCTCACAGTCATAAAGTTATACTGCAGAGAGACACAACAACCCACACCCCCACTCCCAACACACACACACAACCGCACTCCCAACACACACCCACACACACACGGCGTACAGCGCGACCGTTTGGTTTACAAACTACAAACATAGCCCCTTAACTGCCCTCCGACCCGATTAGGCAGCCATTGTCAGTCAGTTGGTTGCCACGGCGACAAAAAGACACAGCACACAGTTCCACACTGACAGTGTGTGACAGATCTGACCTGTCAGAGTTACTTGCCCCCCACCCCCAAAACGGGCAAATGTATGTCTGTCTCTCTCTCCCTCTCTCTCTTTTCTCTCTCTCTCTCTCTCTCTCTCTCCCCACTCTTTTCACCAGCTAGAACCTTTAATACTGCCAACCCCCCCCCCCCCCTTAAAAACTCCGTCATCATTAATTCAGCCGTGGTCCGTGGCGCCCGCTTGTTTGGCAAAACCCAACAAAGTGCTTTACGGGTCGAGGGGGAGGAGAGGCGCTACGTACCCCAGGAGGTGGCAGGAGTTCAGGAGAAGGATACGGCCGAGCCCTAAATGCACCCTGCCTCTCTCGCAGTTTCTTTTTGTCTGGAACCCTCCAGAACATCTCACCAACACCTCCCTGTGATTTATTTGTGTGAGCCAAAATCATATCTCATATCTCTCCCTTTTGTACATGATTCTTTATGCAGCCTGTCAGATTTATTAATTGGGGGACTAGCCCCTGGATTTGAGGAAAGCGCTCAGTTCCAACACTGAGTCACCCTCACGAGCGTTGAGCACTGATGGCTAACGGGACGGTTACCGCACCAACGAGTTTCTGTGTTTATATCCATGACAACGACGCAGAAAAAAAAAGACAGAAGTGCAAACTATAGACTGTAATTAATTATTTTAAACAGCAAACATAAAATTATGGACAAAAAAATAATAAAAAAAAGACCTCCCACAACTGAGGCCCTTTGACAGTATTTATCTTCTTTGGACTTTGGACATGAATTCAGTTAGATTTGAATGAATCCTGAACATTGTACCATGTAGGATAGTTCATGAGAAAGGCACTGGTACAAAAACAAACTGAGATTAACAACCACGATGCAAAGGAGTTTTCACTTAATTAACACGCCGTGTATAATTCATTGTGTTCCAATGATGTGTGTCCAAGGGGTCCTCAACCCTGGACCTGGAGAGCCGCAGGGTCTGCTGGGGTCCCCAACCCTGGTCCTGGAGAGCCGCAGGGTCTGCTGGGGTCCCCAACCCTGGCCCTGGAGAGCCGCAGGGTCTACTGGTTTTAACTGTTACTCAGCAGCACTTAATCAATCAATTAAAGCCGCTGATTACAGTTAATTTACCTCATCTGATTCCTTGGGTCTGATGTGGTTACTGAGGTCAAAGGTCAAAACGAGCAGACCCTGCGGCTCTACATTAGCAGGGATTGAGGTCCACTGTTTTCATTCCTTGAATTCAAAACTTTACTTTTTAACTATTTTATTAATCAAAAAGTAAGTCTGGCCCAATGAAACGTAAACCTGTACCCATTACAGCAACATAGATTCAACTCAGCAGAGTCATCGCTTTTAATGAAGTGGGTTGATTTTGTGTTTATGTTGTATAATTGTGTTGTACTATGTATACACTGTATTATATGTGTATGCGTACCTAGGTAAAAATTTAATGAAAGGCATTATATCCAAATAATTTTAATGAACTATTATTGTAATTATAATTATTACAGTGATCGACCTGTCCAGTGACCTCCTAGTCTTCGTTTTCTGCTTTTTCCGTGCGATGTGGCGGGGGGGCGGTATCACGTTCGTACCACCGGCTCCACTCACCCCAGCGGCAAACAAAACTCACTTCCCTCATCAAATAGTCAGGAGATTAAATTGCCCGCTTTGTACATTCGTTTTGATTTATCAATTATTCAGCCGTGCGAGGCGAAAGCTGGCCATCGGGGTTGGGCTTTCGCTTGGGGAGGAGAAGGTGTACAGCGCGTTCTCAGTGCACTGTTTTTTCATCACTCTGTATCAAGTTGAAGGCCTGTGATCCAACATCTGTCAAACATTAGTTTATTGCCGTTTACCAACACAGCCCTTGCTTTGCTAAATCGGGAAGTGGGCACTGTCATAGATTACTCACATTAAAACTACTCATAGATTACTCACATTAAAACTAACCATCTCTCGTTTATGATGTGTTAATCACCACATAACTCTTCAAAAAACAGGAAACAAAACAAAACAAAAATAAAAGAATTACCGTAACAACCAAATCAGCCCCAAAATCATTATAAATAACAACTGCAACTGCAACAACCCCCAATTAAGTGGAACACTGAAAATCCCTATCAGAGCATCATAAACGCAAAGTAAGTCCAGAGAGGGAAAGTTCCGGGCACTGTTGATATTGGAATAATCACTTAGGGAACATAGTGAACACAATCTTTTGCTTTTTTTTATTTTTTACTTTTCTGCCCCTTTTTAGAAGCATTTTTTTTCTTTAATGGCCCAGGGTAAAAACAGCCTGCCTCTGATGCCCCCTCCACTCCAACAGGGGGCGTGATGGACCGCCCCTAACCCATGAATTCTGACCCCTGTACATGGGTGAAAATGCGCAGGTAAGTTCAGCAGCTTGGGGAATTCCTCAGCACCTGCACCCTAAGTTGTAAAGGTGAGGTGAGGTTCAGTGCTGGCGGCCACGATCCCATGATCTTCACTGAAGACTGCACCAAGACTACCCCACCTCTCCAAAACAATCATTTGGGCTTCATTGAAATTCGGCCAGTTCCAGTTACCAATGCACTTTCCAACTGACATCACATCAGATTTACCGTCAGCTTGTATTAGATCAGTTCCTACTACTGACGGTACGCATGATGGTACAGACGGTATGCATGATGGTACAGACGGCATGCACGATGGTACAGACGGTATGCACGATGGTACAGACTGTATGCACGATGGTACAGACGGTATGCATGATGGTACAGACGGTATGCATGATGGCACAGACTGTATGCACGATGGTACAGAAGGTATGCATGATGGTACAGACGGTATGCACGATGGTACAGACGGTATGCATGATGGTATATATGGTATGCACGATGGTACAGACGGTATGCATGAAGGTACAGATGGTATGCATGATGTTGAAGACGGTATGCATGACGGTACAGACGGTATGCATGACGGTACAGACGGTATGCATGATGGTACAGACGGTATGCATGATGGTACAGACGGTATGCATGAAGGTACAGACGGTATGCATGACGTTGAAGACGGTATGCATGATGGTACAGACGGTATGCATGATGGTACAGACGGTATGCATGATGGTACAGATGGTATGCATGAAGGTACAGACGGTATGCATGACGTTGAAGACGGTATGCATGACGGTACAGACGGTATGCATGATGGTACAGACGGTATGCATGATGGTACAGACGGTATGCATGAAGGTACAGACGGTATGCATGACGTTGAAGACGGTATGCATGATGGTACAGACTGTATGCATGATGGTACAGACGGTATGCACGATGGTACAGACGGTATGCATGATGGTATATATGGTATGCACGATGGTACAGACGGTATGCATGAAGGTACAGATGGTATGCATTATGTTGAAGACGGTATGCATGACGGTACAGACGGTATGCATGACGGTACAGACGGTATGCATGATGGTACAGACTGTATGCTTGATGGTACAGGTGGTATGCATGATGGTACAGACGGTATGCACGATGGTACATATGGTATGCACGATGGTACAGACGGTATGCATGAAGGTACAGACGGTATGCATGAAGGTACAGATGGTATGCATGATGTTGAAGACGGTATGCATGACGGTACAGACGGTATGCATGACGGTACAGACGGTATGCATGATGGTACAGACGGTATGCATGATGGTACAGACGGTATGCATGAAGGTACAGACGGTATGCATGACGTTGAAGACGGTATGCATGACGGTACAGACGGTATGCGTGATGGTACAGACGGTATGCGTGATGGTACAGACGGTATGCATGATAGTACAGACGGTATGCATGAAGGTACAGATGGTATGCATGACGTTGAAGACGGTATGCATGACGGTACAGACGGTATGCATGACGGTACAGACGGTACGCATGATGGTACAGACGGTATGCATGACGGTACAGACGGTATGCATGATGGTACATTATGTTGTTACTCTATGTTTTGTGATAGATTTATGTTCCTGTAGAACTCTCCATCGAGCCTTATTATAAAGAGTTCATGTATGCGATACAATATGCGACATAAGTGGCTGTTTATAGCCCCGTGACCGCCATGGGAGCCCTGTGACCGCCATGGGAGCCCCGTGACCGCCATGGGAGCCCCGTGACCGCCATGGGAGCCCTGATTATTTAAAAATGTATAAGGGGAGGGTGGGTTGTAGGTTGGGGGCCCCAGAACAAATCCTGCGGAGGGGCCCTCACAGGCTAGGGCCCGCCCCCTGGAGGGTCTGTGCGTGAGGGCTGTCACTCACAGGCTAGGGCCCGCCCTGGTCTATACTGATGGAGGGTCTGTGAGTGAGGGCTGTCACTCACAGGCTAGGGCCCGCCCTGGTCTATACTGATGGAGGGTCTGTGAGTGAGGGCTGTCACTCACAGGCTAGGGCCCGCCCTGGTCTATACTGATGGAGGGTCTGTGAGTGAGGGCTGTCACTCACAGGCTAGGGCCCGCCCTGGTCTATACTGATGGAGGGTCTGTGAGTGAGGGCTGTCACTCACAGGCTAGGGCCCGCCCTGGTCTATACTGATGGAGGGTCTGTGAGTGAGGGCTGTCACTCACAGGCTAGGGCCCGCCCTGGTCTATACTGATGGAGGGTCTGTGAGTGAGGGCTGTCACTCACAGGCTAGGGCCCGCCCTGGTCTATACTGATGGAGGGTCTGTGAGTGAGGGCTGTCACTCACAGGCTAGGGCCCGCCCTGGTCTATACTGATGGAGGGTCTGTGAGTGAGGGCTGTCACTCACAGGCTAGGGCCCGCCCTGGTCTATACTGATGGAGGGTCTGTGAGTGAGGGCTGTCTCTCACAGGCTAGGGCCCGCCCTGGTCTATACTGATGGAGGGTCTGTGAGTGAGGGCTGTCACTCGAGCTGTGGTCTCAGTGTTATTGGTTTATGGTTTCTTTTGCCTTATCTTTGCATCCGAGCCCAGGTTTGCCACGCTTCAGCTCGTCCACCCGCCCACAGGGACATTATAAGGCAGATAAACAAGGTAAAACGCTGGCTCCAAAAACCAGTGTGTGAGAGAGAGAGAGAGAGAGAGAGAGATGGGGAGAGTGATATATAATATATTTGTTAATATTACTATTATTATATTATGTTATAATTTTACATGTTTTTTTTAATTAAATTTTTTTTTACAATCTTTTCCTCTGGTGGTCTTGCCAATAAAACATCTTTCATTTAAGAAAGAGAGAGTGTGAGTGAGCAAGAGAGAGTGAGAGAGATAGGGAGTGCAAGAGAGAGAGCGAGAAAGAGTATATGTGTATCAGTATCAGTGCAGCAGTATATGTGTATGTGCAAATATAAGAAATATATATATTTGAATAAATTCTCTAATTATAAAGAGCTTCTCTTCCCTGAGAAATAATTAAAAATGGCAAATCCTGTTAGAAAGACCAACAGCCCCAACTGCAGCAAAACACATATCAGCCTGCACCCTGCCATAACCCGAGGGACACTGTGTGACCACAGACATCACTGTTATTATTTCATTCATTTATTTATCATTATTTACAATCTTTTTTATTTTATTATTATTATTTATTATACTGTCGTTGTTGTTCTTCTTCTTTTTGGACTACTACACACTTTTGCCAATATTATATTACTGTATTAACTTTTTCCTGCCAATATAGCATTTTTGAAATTGCAATTGAATTGGAGAAAGAGAGAGGATTGTCAGACAGAAATAAAACTTGTCTGCTATCTCTTGCACCGTCCCCTGAGAGAGTGAGCCCCAGAAGAGTCCATCCTGTTCGGCCCAAACCTAGAGCAGCTGGGCCAGACAGGCTGCACATGCCTGCGCAGATGTGTGCAGACGGAGAGACTCAGAGCTGCCGCGCCCACAGTCTCCCGCTCGTTCTCTTCTTCCCCAGCAGAGGAAGAACGCGGGGTAAAAAAGGGTTTAAATCTGCCCGTTCACACGTCTTTTCCCTCTTCCATTCATCTGCCTCTGTTCATCCCTCTCTCTTATGCTTCTATGTCATGATGACACATTTCAATATACCACCGCCAAAGCGTTATACAGAAACAGACACGTTATACTATAAAACAATGTTTCAAAATAATAAACTAAATATATACAATACTCTCTCTCTCTCTCTCCTCCACCTAATTATCCAGCTGATCTCCCTCGGGGGGATGGGAGGTGGGAGGGGTGGTCCTCCCACAGTTCGTAAAGAAAATCTAACACACCGCACTCCGCTTTTGGAAATATTTCGGAAATATTGTTTGAAAATATTTACACCCCGATACACATACCCTGATCCCCCCCCCCCCCCACATCATTCCATAACCTCCACAATCCCTCCCCCCCCCCACCTTTAGTCCAGCGTGAGTCAAGGGGCCAATATCAATGCTCAAAATGCTCAACTCAAAATCTCCATTTCAACATTTTGAGACAGAAGAACAGAGACAGATAGACAGAGAAAGAGAGAAAGAGAGAAAGGAGAGAGAGAGAGAGAGAGAGAGAGAGAATTACCTGCAGCCAGCATGTGTTTCAGAAGCCCAGGCACTGTTTTAACAAACTGTCAAATCAGCTGCTGCTGTGTAGAGAGCCAGAATAAATGCTCAATTTCGGTGCACTTGGCTTTCTAAATATACAGGCTGCATGTAAAAGCCACTACCAGCAGAACCAAAGGCATGTCTCCTAATGCAATTTAGGCTTCTCTAATGGACACCAATGGAAGCATTTAGGGGTATCTCATATTTCAGGCTGACAAGTTCTTACAAAACCCTTACGAAATATGCATGTACAGTAAATGTGTGTACATACATATAAACACACACACACACACACACACACACACACTGTTCCCACAGTTTATTTGTGCAAATGTAACATATTGTTCTGCCTAAAGTGGGAAGTCTTTAAAAGGTCCTCAGGTCGGTTATTAGACAAAGTGCTTACGTTTTAAATTACAGTTTAAAAAAAAAAAACGCAACCAATATAACAAATTAATAAAAAATAAAAAAACGTAAACCGTTTAAATAGAGCAGTGCTCAACACTATGATACTGCAACTCTAAGCTCATTTTACTGCAATTTATAACATTTTGTTTTAATTGATTCATTTATATTTATCTCCTACACTTTTTATTAATTTTTTATTTCTTACATTTTAGTAATAACCTGATTACATAATTTTGCAGCTGAATTCAAGTTCATCACCCTTGGACACGATGAGCGCAAATTACGTAAAAATTAAAACGGGTATATCTTATAACTTATAACTATTTATATCTTATAACCTTCAACAAGGCAAACGTGTCTTAATAAAATACATTTGCCACATATACTACATGCGAATGCGTGAATTGCATAATTCACTCGCTTAATATATTTGCGACAGAAAACATTTTTTTAAAAACTTTTACTAAAAAATTACTGAAATTGACAGAATAAAGCTGATGCACATTTAATAATAATAATAATAATAATAATAATAATAATAATAATAATGTCTTGTTAAAATGTTAGGTTATTCCTTTTTTCCCCTCGTATTTTTCGTTCACATTCGCTGCGAGGTACCTTCCTTCCTTCATTCAGAACTGTCCTTTGGCAAAGCGCGTGCAGCAGATACTCCCGCGTGAGGTGCGTGTTTAACTCCGAGGCAAACGCAAAGAGCTCATTCACTTTCTCATTATAGGTAGGCTAATGGCACTGTTACAAAAGTATGAACATTTTATTGCCAACAAAAGTAGCGATTCTCATTCAAATAGTAGGCTACTGTATATAATTTAGTTCCAAAAAATGTGGTAAAATGTTAACCAAATCATATTAGCAAAGCAACAATTATATAATATAAATTCAAAACAATACACAATATAAAAACAGCTAAATGCGGCATATAGCTTCGTACATTTGCCTAGCTTGTGCATTTGTGCTTTGAGTAGGCTATTTAAAGTCTTATTTCAATCGTACAATGTAGGCTAAATTAATTAAAACACGTATTAATACGATTTCATTAATACAAATTTTAAATTCGATTCTCCAGAAACATTTTTTCCCAGCTATAGTCATCATTTCTTGCAATTAACAAAGCATAAGGAAGTAATGTTGATCGCAACACACCTACCTGTTAGGTAGTCACTGCCAGCCTCACGCGCAGCGTTCCAATGCGTAGATGGGTCCTAATCTTTTTTTTATATGGGGGAAAAATCCGTTACTTGTAAGGTTTAAACGAACTCCTCCTACAAGACAGCTCCAAAACGCGATTAAAGAAAGTTAACGTTACCTATTTATCTATTAATTATTTGGTGGTTCTATTTCCTTGGTTGTCTCTGGTTGTTAAGCGGAAATGAAGCTTCAAGTTTGGAGGCGCGACGTAGGCTATTCTTCGGAGCAGTAAGGTAAAGCGCGAGTGAGTAGCCGTATATATATGCTACTTTTTAAAATAAAACAAGCAACGGCACTTCAAAAAAAATCCCAAGAACAAATGATTGTTTCATCGCAACAATCTCTGTTTTTTGCCATCTACCGAGGTATTATTTATATGGATGCTCTCTCCGATCATTTCAAAGCAATTTCCACATAAATCCTCTTTAAAGTGCAGGAAAGCATCCAACTCAGCGCAGTAAGTAGCCTCGGGAAGTCAGCATCCAACCTCATCTTGCGCAGCCTCGTCGTGCAAAAGGTTGAGTTAACCACGCCCCCTTGAGCGCACCACGTTTTGTGAGAGGGAAAACCTGCGCTGGATTAAAAATGGGACCAGTGACACTGAAATGGTTCAGTTGTGTGACTGTCTGTAACAGACGCCGTTGCCTTGCACATTCCATCCTTTAATTCCCCGTGTACGGCTTACTAAAGCCAGACCCGGTAGCCTGAGGAATTGATCATATGATCACATGGAATGGAGTGGGATGAAATCGATTTACCTCTTCTCTCATGTTATTGAGTTCTTAAGAAGCAAATGTGGAAGTATCAATGAATGTCTCTTTTTTCACCTGGAATAGGTTATTTTACTCTATACAGTGATGTGAATTAACAGAGAGTGATTTCTGTAACTTAATTATGAATATATCCCCCCGCCTCCACACTTTCAAGGCCAATAGTAGATTAGTAGCATAGGCATACTTTCCTTACTTGGTATCAGTCGATTTTAATTCAGCAATTGTTTGAATACCAATAAAATCTAATGTAAACTATTATAAAATCATAATATTATAATTATAATTATTTACTGGAATGAAACATGCCCTTAATTCATTTTGTGAAAGAACATCATTTGTTTTCTTGAAGAGAAAAAAATAGCTTTTGTTTTCTTAAATGTTTGTGGGGGATGGAGATGGGGGCTTAAGTGATGGAATCTGATACAACATTAAAGGCAATGGGGTCATTTTGGCATTTCAGGCTTCCAGTTATACCACCTTGAGCCCCCAATGCACACACTCAGACCCATCCCACGGGTTGGCAAAGGTCAAATAGCTATATACCAGGGCTTACGCTGTGTTTTTCTTGAATTACAATGGAAATCGAGAGAGTGTGAGATGTGTGTGTGTGTGTGTGTGTGTGTGTGTGTGTGTGAGAGAGAGAGAGAAATGGTTAAAAATAAATGCTTGTTTTTTTTTCTACACTGCTACTTGTATATTATGCCTCATCAATACACACACTAAACAATTTGGCAATATTTACTATCTGATTGTTATACGCTGTATAATTACGTTTGCTTTTTGTGCATGAGTTGTTTTTGGTTTAAGATGCTACTCTAGAAGCATGCTATTAGCCATCGGGCCTACGGTGGCCTGCAGTTGATCCATAAAGAGCAGAAAAGTTTGTAACAACTTTAAAAAAGATATATTAAGCATTGTTTACACCACAGCGTCTCTCATATAGACCAATCTTGCATGACAATCGTGCTAAAACATATTTTTTTCAGTAGCAGAAAATCCAAAGCCGTTTTCCTTCCCCCGTCTAAATTGTGCTTTACTGGCAAATTGTAGCTGCGATTACTTTGCTACTTCCAGGGCATGAAATTAACGTTTTCACCCACTGGCCAGAGTGGCTTATGGATTCTAAAAATAACCAGCCATTTTCAGCATTTTACCAGCCACATTACCTTTTACAATATAACACAACCTGGTTGGTTACTAGCCAACTGCTGTTCGAGAAGTGGCTGCTAGAGTAGAAATCTTACCAGCCACAATCAAAATTTTACCAGCACTTGGCTCATGGTGGGGGTTAATTTCACACCCTGGTTACTTCCCCACCAGAGCCTTAGAGGGTATTCAGTGTTATTTGCGGTTTGTCGTTAAGGGCAGCTACTGGTTATAGGAGTATGTGCATGCTCCATTGTTTTACACTGACAATATCCAAAGCACCGATCAGTGAAATCATCTCAACCATAAATCTCCTACCATGCAAAATAGATTTATTCTGTTCTAGTTCTCAGAAAGTATGCAGCAGTAGCTTGCCAAGGTTATGACTGAGGGCAATAGGTGGCCTGCCAAAGTTGTTGGCGTGGTGAAATGGTCTCTTTGCTGTAATTTCATCACGATAAAGACACTGACAAATTACAAGTACCCTAGGCCGCAATTTTATTGTGTGATTGTGAAAGGCAACAAATAACTTGCTACCGAGCATGATTGTGGAGAGATAAGCTTTTTAAAAGAAAAAAATATGAAAGCCTGAATATGTTTAAATTACTTTAACTCATATATTTTAATATCAAGTGAGTTGCAATGTAAATGAAACGTTATCTGTACAGTGCGTTTTCCAGAAACACGGTTACAAAAATGCTGTACGAGAAAACTGGATATTTAACAATTGGGAAACATTTTTAAGTCTCAACCCCCCCAAAAAAACCAAAGAGCGAGGTAAAAATTACGCACTGGGAGCAAATACTCATAGTGGGCAGATTATAGCCTGAAGTATTAAACTAGCTGGTAAAGTGCAGTCCAACCACAGAAGTGTATTTTAATATGCAGGTCAGAAGAGAATGGGGGTGTGTCTCAGCCTCCTGGTTGTGCCATGTTGTGGACTAGAACCAGGAGAGGGTCAGGCTGGAGTAGTCTGTGCACTGCAACAACCAAAAAAATAAATCAATTATTAGACTTTAGACTTCAATTATTATTTATATTACCTTTTTGCTAAATAAAACAAAAAAAGATCACAGATGAGGTGAGATTGTTTGACTCATTTCAAGATTTGCCAATGGGGTAAGAAAATTCCACTCGTCAAGCAAAGATTCCCTTAAAGCAAGTGAATATTTTCTACTTGAGATAAAGATTTTTTAAAAAGATTTTTATTTTTATTACAAGACTTAACGGTGTGAAAGCAGCGGAACCCCCAGGGGACGAGATCATAAAAAAAGATGGGTTAGGAAGTAGATAATTACGATGAACTGAGTGTGGGTGAAGTTAACATCAATCTCTACGCAGGTTACATTTCCTTACAATTCAACGGCGGTCATTAACACTGCTGCATGCTGGGGATTCTTCAGAGCACTGATCTCCGTAAACTGTGAATAGCAGACCAAGGGGTTGCAAATCCTTCCTGGCTTTCTTAGACGAGGAACCGGCCTTTTCCCTCTAAACTCGCAATAGGCTATGTCCCAAAAAATCCAGCAGGCGTTTGGAACCCTGATGGCTTTCAGCCTTCATTATCATATAATATGCATATACGCAATAATGTTGTTAATTCACTGTAGGTAGCCAGGTAGCCAGCAAACGTTGCTATACTCGTGGCAAAAGTCTGCCAACGTCAAAGAAGCAAGTCATTTCTGAAGATACTGTCAAAGATGTGGTGCACAATAAACAGTAAAAGCAAAAACCCGAAAGAAATGGCCCGTTTCACTTTTCCTAGAATCCCAAGGTCCAATGGCGTACTTTTTTTTCTTTACTTTTTCAGAAGTATGACTTATTGAGGTTAGATGCGTCTTCATTCGTCCGTCTCCTCGGCCGTATTGACTCGGACGAGCTGTGTTTACCGGCTAATGAAACGAGCCCGTTTTCCCAGCTCTCCGTCTGTCCCTTTGCATTCCCGGTTTTTTCTTTTAAAGGAATGTGAGGGTATTCCAAAAATATTCCTGTTTTGCTTGGCACAGAATTCCGCTTGTACTCAGTGGTCTTCAATAATAATCGCATGCAGTGAGCACTTGTCTCAAACAAACATAGCCAAAGGGGGTGGAGGGTGGAGGGTGGTTGGTGGGGGGTGGAGGGTGGAGGGTGGAGGGTGGAGGGTGGTTGGTAGGGGGTGGAGGGTGGAGGGTGGAGGGTGGTTGGTGGGGGGGGGCTTTATGACTGTGCAGAAAGATTTATGCTGCTCTAATTCATCTCCTGTTACACACCTTTAGTTTATACTGGGAAAATATATGAAAATGTATTATTTTCTCTTTAAATTGGAAGGAAGACATTTTTAAGCAGCCAGTTTGCCTACGTAGTTTGCCAGCAATAGTCAGCGTGATCATGTAGATTTTCATGAAGGGCTCAGTCAGGAACTGTCGCCATCTCCAGTGACACACAAACCAAATTAATTAAAACACATCTGACAATCGCGGCAAGCACCCGTTATGGTGGGATTTGCACAATAAATTTGCAGTCTTATGCAATATTCTGCGCTCCAAGTCTGTTTTTTTAACTTCAGTCTGTTATTGCTGTACGTTGGGAAAACTGCAAGAGAACGACCTTTACAAATCCAGCACAGAACAAAAAAAACTTTTTCATATTAGTAACTACTTTATCATAACAAACAAATAGTCTTTGCAATACTTTCTAGACAATTTCCACAGACAGGTCAGGGGCTTTATAATGATTAAATTACCACATGACGACTATTCCACCCTACCAGTGACTTAGGCAAGCCACTGTTACACAATTTAGAGAACTAGTATGATAATAATAATTCTATTTTACATGCTGGAAGGTTTGATGATGGAGATTCTTACATCGATCACTAGTTTGTATATTATCAATGCAAAGCATCACCTGAGGCTATGAAACAAAACCAAAAAAACTCAAAACAGACAATTGCAATAATAATGATAAATAAGGTCAGTTGGAATAGTCACGTAATCACATTCGTCTCCTGGCTTTATTGAAAAAAAAATGAAAAAAAAGGTCACAAGAAAGGTTTTGAATAAGAGAGTGACTTTTATCTATGAATAAATCAATTATAAAAACCCTGGAGGGTTTATAGGGAGGGGGCTGGGGTTGGCTCATATAAGGCCAGTTGATGTCTTGCACCATTATTTAAACACAAAATGGCCTTGGCTATAAAAGATTAATCTGCGTTTAATGTAGTTTTGTGTAAGAATCATGAAGTCTGCGTCCTGCCCATTGCAGGGTATTGGGCAGTATTACTGATGCTTACAAGATGCACCTTTTTATTTGATCTAATTCTCCTTCTTATTCTTTCATGTTTTTTTGTTTCAGTCATTTGGGGGGGATTAATAACCCACATAATCCATCTACCCCCCCCCACCAATCTACCCCCCAGGTGTTTAATCTTTGCTTTTTTGGAAAAGGATTGCTGTTATACCCCCCCGCCCCCCCCTCCCGACCCCCCAAAAAACCTGCAGAAATCTTTTTTTCCCCCCCACAGACAGCAGTGCATGATTAACTCTCAAATATTCCAGGGCCGTTTACATAGAAAATAATTTATGACCGTGTGATAAGTGGACTGGACATATCCTCCCAGCAGAAATAATAAATTTAAGAATACATTTTTGACATAATACAAGGGTCTTGGATGACAAAAAACATGTTACAGTGAAAATATTTTGAAACTATTACTTATTTTATTTTTATTGAATGCCCCTTATAGTTTAGGTTTTGGTATAGAATATATGGTTGTTGAGATTAAGACCAGAGAATCATGTCCCCGACAGTAGACAAAAATGAATTGCCATGTCTTAGGAAGATGGAATATGGCCATGGTTATTGTCAATAGTCAATCATTATGCACGCAACATGGTAAGTTAGCAAGACCATATAATATATAATTTGTGTGAAATGCACATACACATATCATGGACAAAAAAAATATTAGGCTGCTCCCAAGCTGGAAAAAAAACTATCCTAAATCATACATTGATAATTTATCACTGTTGTCCTAATGCCATACTTAAATATTAGTATATGAAGGTTTAGGATGGCCCAAACTGCCTAAAAAAAGTTCTACTTCATATATGTTTTAGCACTTTGAAGAGTAGGGTTTTTGGAATGTTTTAAAAAAAATCTAAATTATAAATCAGTGTTCTAGAACTCCATTGTGATTGTTACATCAGCATTAGAATGTTACAATCTTACACCTTAATGGCCCACTCAGTAATTTCAGTTGCTCATAAAATGCTAATGGCTTACAACGAGCGAAAAGACAACTATATGGTACTATAGTATAGAATTATTCTCCTACTAAAAATAACGATAAAGTTCATGAAAAGCACTTCAAAAAGAAAAATAAGTATTTAAAATAAGTGTTGGACTGACACTACTTCCTTGTTCATCTTCTGTCTTCCGCATTTCATTCTTCTTCTTTGTTTTTGATATCTGATCATTTTGTAGGCCTTGTGCAGCTACTCACTGAGTGGGTATGCCTACTTGGGTTGCATTGGCAAATCATCACAGAGCTTAAAGGTGTGATCAACAAGTAGGCCTGCCTCCATCCAACATAAGCTGTCAACATGTGATATAACATGTCATAACGGCCCCGCCTTACTGATGTTTTAGTGAGAGCGTCATGTCTTTCAAAAACAGAGTTGGGCAGTGTTTGCGTTCGAAGTACGGACTTGCGATTTGACGGATTGGATTTTACGTAATGGGCTCTGTGATCTCACTACATTGCTATGGCTCCAGCTGGCCTTTTTCACATCACAGATCTGCTAACTAAGGCTGAGCAGCAGCTTTGAAGGTTTAAACTTTGCAAAGTCATTAAATAGTAGCCTAGCCTACCCAGCTAACATTGCCTTTGCCACAGTTGTGATTGGGTGAATTTTTTTTTTTCACTCCTGGCATTTGTCTGGTGGAACTGTGACAAGTTGAATGAATGCTCGTGTTTGAACCACAGTTTTAAAGCGAAAGAACGGCTCAAAGCACATGTAAGATCATAAAGTGAATGCACGTTCAAAACCATAATTAAAAAAACTATTCTGGTAAGAGTATCTGGTAAAAGTTAATTAGAATTGTGCAAAATCATAATAATTCATGACAGAACTATTTAAAACCAGAGGTGTAAAATCCAGGGGTCAGAAAGTAAAAATCCTGCCATGTGTTTCTTCCACCCATTAACTCCAACGGATTAATTAGTTCTACCTCCTGGCTGAATAATTCTGCTAATTGTGATTGGAACCAAATACTAGGAAGAAATGTTACTTTCTGAACCCGGATTTTACACCTCTTCTTAAAACGTATCGCTGGTTTAAGAAAAGTCAAAATAATATAAAGTGTATTCCCCTGTTATTTTCTTGTGTCGGTAATCTAGCAGAAAGCCTTACCTAATTTTGGATCGATTGCTTATGCCTTCGTCCATACACTGGAGGAGATCGCGCGCCATCGCGGTCTTTTTCTCATTCATGAAGCTCTTGATGTGGAAACGGTACCAGTATCATGATTGTGATCATTTTTCAGGTATGATGTTTTTGTTTCACTATTAATGGAGTTAAAATATAACGGTGGTTAACGGAGTTGGTATGTGATGTTGGTGAAGTAAATCCTGAGTTTTTACCGAGTGTTTAGGCGGAAAATACATGCTAGCAAGTAGCAATAGGCTACACGCTAGCTTATTGAGCCGCAACTGCCATTTTATAGGCCCACGTCACGTGAGATGCGCGCGCTGTCTCCGGCTTAGCACAGCTAATGTAAAACCTTATTCTTTATTTGTGTTTTTGGTGTTAATGCCCAATTACCACAAACTTAGTACAAATAACGAAATCTCAGCTGCAGGTTATTACAGTAATTGAACATTGAGATTTTTTTTATTTGCACCTGTTGCTGGTTTATTAGTAAATGTGAGTTTTCTACAGAGTTATTTTGTTTAGCTAAATTGAACCAAACTGACACGGTAAAGTAATGTAGTAGCGGTTCTATTAAATATCACAGGAAGCTAAAAAGTTGTCGAACTAAAATTTAAACCGATGTTGCTTACAGGGCCATGTCTAGGGGGCCAAATACAGAAAATATGAAGTCTAGGCTAGCTTACTCAGTGAGTTGAGGATGGTGTCGAGAGTTTCCGTTTGGGAGATTCGATTTTAAATAGATTGATAACATGTTGCATCTAGGCTAGTTGTTATAGCTGCGATTCTGCGAAACATCTGCAGCATTGCATTAGCTGGCTGCACGTGTGTGTGTGTGTGTGTGTGTGTGTGTGTGTGTGTTAGCTAGCCTACTGCTGTGTGTTGGCTAGTCAGCCCTATACTTTCCTCAAACTTTGGAATACTTCACATATATTAAAATACACTTATCATATCGGTCTCTCTCTCTCTCTCTCTCTCTCTCTTGCGTTCTCTATCACTCGCGGCGAAACGCCAGTCGTCAATTGAGGCAAGTAATGATTTGGTATTATTGGGTATAAATAAAGTTGTCCTCCTATAAGAGGAGGGGGGTGGTGGTGAGTTTAAAATGTAATAAAATTATCTTATCCACTAATATACTGATTAGCCTATGCTTTAGCTTTATATGAAAGCATCTCAAATGTCATGTAGGGCTTTGGGGGAAAAAACAAAAACAAATTACATTTAATTCATAAATGAAACATTTTATTTTAGAAAATGCCCTGTGTGAGGTTGTGTAGAAATGCAGGAAATTAGTTTTAAAAGGCTCAAATTTTGGGGGGGGGGAGGACCCCCAGACCCCCGCTACTTCGTGCCTCACCAACATCTCTTCATGCCCCCCCAATCAAAGCAGTCTAGAAACGGCCCTGGTTGCTTACCTGTGATAGTGTACTTCAAAGGTAACGTGGTTTTTACTCGGGACTGTGTCACTGCTTAAGAAAGTACTGTGAAGGGAAAGTAGATTGGGGAAACAAGGTGTACATGTCTCCTGGAAATGTGAATTTATAGAAGATATAAATGTGTCATTGTTGAAATGATTCCTGATGAAGCTCCTGAGGAGGAAACAATGCCAGTATCATGATTGTGATCTTTCTCCCTGTTACTCTCAGGGGTGTAACAGAACCAACTATTGTGATCTTTCTCCCTGGTTTTCTCAGGGGTGTAACAGAACCAACTATTGAAATGACTTGGTAGCATCGCTACACCTTTACCCTCTTTGTGAATGCTAGAATGTGTGAATATGCAAATTGACAACGCCTCTCATGGCAGATAAGTGCGCACAGAGATGAGTGCAAAGATGGCAAAGACGCCGTTGTTCAGAAATGTAGTTGGTGTGCTTTCGCATACGGAAATGGAAGACGCAGTACACAGGACAGCGGACGCAGTAGTTTCGTCTCTGATTGGGAAACAGCCAAAGTCACACACATATCCTGACATGTACATGATCCCCACATAATACATTATCCGCACGCACGCACGCACGCACGCACGCACGCACACACACGCACACGCACAGTCGCACATACAGGACGGGAGACTGAGGCCCAGTCAGTCATTAGATATAATACGCTTTTGCATGTGAATATTATAATACTTTATGAAGGTCATAACTTCTGTCAAAGCCTATTAGCCAGTTGTAGCTAGCGGGGATCATTGTGTTACCTTCTGGATATCTGTGAGCTGGGCCAGTTTCTTCACAAGATTTTCAGTCGCGAAATCTGCACCGTAACAAAGGGCTGGAATTAATGACGTTTAACGATAGGTTTACGACCGAAGAAAATGTAGCCGCTCGGGATGTGAAGGCCGGGGCATAAAGTATATGTGGGATCGTCATGGGGGAAGAAGCGCAGTCAGAGCGTGAAGCGCATTCCCGATTACGTGGCGGCTAATGGCTAAAACATTTTTATAAGGCAGAAAAAAGGCAAAAAAAGAAGCAGTTTGAGACGATGCAGAGAGAGAGAGAGAGTTTTCTGTCTTGTTTGTGCCTAGAGCCTGAAAAATAAGCGTAAACATATTAGGCCAACTCATTGATCAGAAATGCAAGCTCACGCGTTTGGTCTGGCACCAACAACCAGAGCGTCTGAACTCCAGATGTGCTGTTAAAATGCTAAACGATTTAACCTCTTTGACTTCCCACTGTTATAACTCAATGAATCAATCAATTGGTCAGTCAATCAATTAAATGCATACATTCCAGTAGGGCTGGGCGAGATACAGCATTGATAATTATCGAATGCAATAACGGCCGTCGCCACCATCTGCCTTCCTTTTCGTCTATTTTTCTGTGAGTATACCCGATGTACGTCGGTAAACATATCTATTATCTGATATCTATTGAGTGTTGATAAGACAGCCAATCAGCTGCAAGGTCTTACAGCTTCCATGTGATCATGTGATGTGTTTTTGTCAATCACGTGAAAGGTGCAACGCCCTTCTGCTGATTGTCAACACCCAGTAGACAGTAGGGATGCAAATTTAAAGGAATTTCCTTAATCGATAGTTGTTAACCTTAACAAACAATAGTCGATTAATTGATAACATAAAAGCTAAATATAGCTTATGATATACAGAATACAAAATGCATGTTATATTCCTCAATCAAAGATTTATTGTAACATTTGAGAAACAGGCATTATTGTAGCGTAACAAAAATAGAATATGAAGGCGTGTATAGGCTACTTCAACAGAAAATAAATTGCGCTCCGTCTCATCTGTTGCAAGCGAAACCGTTGCTCCTCTAGCCGCTAGCAGCATTAACATAATCTCTCTTGAAATGGAAAGGCGACAGTTAAACTAGTAGACCTAGCCTAGAACAGTCAACTTAAATCATAGGCTATTATGTTTTGAATAGGCTCCTCATATGCATACTAGATAGACCTACGTATTTTTATTCAAGAACATTTAAGCTACGTGGTCGGGAGCGAGTCGTGTGCGCAGCCCGTTTATTAGCTCTCGAAATCCCTCACCGTCAATGGTGCTTATTGGCATCATGTCCTTTTCAACCATCAACCTCTGAGTAATACCCTCCACTCGTCTATCGTCACATACCTTCTTTGCCAACACTGAGGTGATGGTAGGTTGCGATTCACTTTGCCCTGACAGCACGGTTGGATGTACGCTTTTCAGGTGGTAGGCTACATTAACGAAGTAGTTATACTTCTTCTTGTGGAGGCTCAACTTCACGGCTTACACTAGGCTGAATTTGGCGCCCTCGCGTGGAGACCTTAAACCATGATTACATTTCACACAAAAACTCCCGTTGAAACAAGACCGCAGATTGTTCAGTTAATTGTTTCATTTGAAATCTTATTGATTAAATTCTTATTAGCAATTAATCAATAGTCGATTAATTGTTAACATCCCTAGTAGACAGTGATGATGTTTTTTTCCCAGAGGAATTTCACGCGGGCTTTGAAGTTTAGATTACTGCCGCATCAGCCAGGTATAATTACAGGGAAAAAAGGCAAAAAGAAAGACAATGCCCCACATGATGGTCACGACCATTGTTGCAATCGATAATCATCGTTGTATATCGCCCAGCCCTACATTCCCGTGATGGTGATGGAAGGGAATGGGCGGGGCAGCATACACTGTGCAAACACTGATTTGAACCAATCGCTGGGTTTCGCTGTGGAGAGCTGAATTTTTTGATTGGTACAAACAAGTCAATGATTGACAGCTCACTGTAGCACGACCCTTCACGAGGTTCATTAAACCTAACTCTCCTGCCTGTAAGACATTCATGCAGACCAGAACAAAGTGAACAGGTAAGCATCCTATGCATCTATGTATATAGCATATTTTATTAATATCTTCTGTATTTTGTACATTGTACATTCTATATAATATGCTATTTTAAATTGTGTATCCACTTGTTTTGTAAAAAAATAAATAAAAAAGGGGGTTTGGTTATATTATGATCATTCATTAGATATAATGTTGCACTAAATGCATGTCTGATATTGATCCAGAGTATATGGTTATGACATGATGGCTGTTTAGCTATTCTGTTAAATGGCTGGCTGTAGTGTGTGTGACATAAAGAGACAGACAGACAGACAGACAGACAGACAGACGGAGGGAGACTGAGACGGAGATGGAGTCTGTGAGCTCACCAGTGAAAGCCGCAACCCCCGAGGGAGAGAGGTGTGGGCACAGCTGATTCCCCATCACTACACTCTCAGGCTCCAGTTTAATAATAACGGTGCATTTTATTGATACAGCACTTTGAGAGAGTATTGAAAAGCAGTGTTAAATCAGTTCTCAAAGTGCTTTCCAATTCATAAAGGTTAGCAATAAAATCCAAAAGTGAAAGAGATGGAATATATAAAAAAAGGAACGTATAGAAAAGCCGTAACAAAAGCAAAAAAAACTATAAAAAATTAACTTTTTTTCTAGGACTGTATTTTAAAAAAATCTATAAATAAAATGTATATGTGTATGTATGTACAGGTATGTGTGTATGTATGTACAGTCAAGCCGGAAAGTCTGCACACCCCTTTCAACTTCTCCACGTTTTATTACGTTACAGACATATTCTACAATAGATTGAGTTCATTTTTTGCCTCAAACATCTACACACAATAGGCAATAATGACGAAGTGAAAACAGGTTTTTAGAAAATACGCAATTTAATTTTACTGACAAAAATAGGTTATTTAGGGGTTACATATTTGTACACACCCTTAGCCTAATACTTGGTTGCTGCACCTTTGGCAGCGAATACAGCTTCAAGGCGTCTTGGGAAAGAAACTACGAGCTTGGCACACTTGTTTCTGGACATTTTTGCCCATTCCTCTTGGCATATCCTTGCAAGCTCCGTCAGGTTGGATGGGGAGCGTCGGTACACAGCCATTTTCAGCTCTTCCCACAGATTGTATTCAGGTCTGGGCTCTGGCCGGGCCACTCAAGGACATGCACAGACTTTCTCCGAAGCCACTCCTTTGTTCTCTTAGCTGTGTGCTTCGGGTTGTTGTCATGTTGGATCTTGATTCTCATGGTTTGAGAGTCCTCTAGATCCAAGCGGGCTGTGATGTTCCTTTTACTAAGGAGGGGCTTCCGTCTGGCCACTCTACTATAAAGGCCTGATTGGTGGAGTGCTGCCTGGATGGTTGATCTTCTGAAAGGTTCTCCCATCTCCACAAGGATACGCAGGATGACCCTCGGGTTCCTGCTCACCTCCCTGGCCAAGGCCCGTCTTCCCCGATTGCTCAGTTTGGCCGGGCAGCCAGGTCTAGGAAGATTCTTAGTGGTTTCAAACTTCCATTTACGAATGATGGTGGCCACTGTGCTCTTTTGGACCTGTAAAGCTGCAGAGATTTTTACGTACCCTTCCCCGGATCTATGCCTTGACACAATCCTGTTTCTGAGGTCTGCAGATAATTCCTTTGACCCCATGGCTTGGAGTTTGCTCTGACATGCACTGTCAACTGTGGGACCTTATATAGGCAGGTGTTGGCAATCCCTAATCATGTCCAATCAATTGAATTTATCACAGGTGGACTCCAATTAAGTTGTAGAAACATCTCAAGCAGTATCAGTGGAAACAAAATGCACCTCAGCTCACTTTTGGGTGTCATATCAAAGGGTGCGCACACTTGTGTACATATGATATTTTACATTTAGATTTTTAATAAATTAGCACAAATGTCTAAACACCTGTTTTCACTTTGTCATTATGGGCTATTTTGTGTAGAATTTTGAGACAAAAAAAGAACTCAATCTATTGTAGAATATCTCTGTAACGTAATAAAATGTGGAGATGGTGAAAGGGGTGTGCAGACTTTCCGGCTTGACTGTATGTACAGGCATGTATGTTTGTGTGTTCACCGACCACTGTAACCTTTGAGTTAAGTGGTCTTCAGTCTCTTAGCCATTGCAGATGGTCACACTGGCATATTTTCATTAACAAAGCCCTTATTGGCAAGCTACCAGTCTATTTCTGCTCTTTAAAACAGCTCCACATCAAAGTATAACCTGCAGTTTAATGATCAATTACTTTTTACTGTAACTCAACCTCGACCCAATTAGTGTTTTTAATTTTTTAAAAGCACATTTGAAAAGCTCCAGGATGATGTGAAAAGCTCAAAAACACAACAAAATATGCGAGTTTGCCTTTAAGGAACAGAATTCCAAAATATATTAATTTCATGTACCACCCTGTGAGTGTGCCTTTGTTTTCTGTTAATAGTGTGTCATAACTTAATGTTTATTTGTTTGTGTGTCATAACCTAATGTTTATTTGTAACATTTTAATATTGTGTGTCATAGCATAATGTTTATTTTACTGTCTTAATATTGTGTGTCATAACAATGTTTATTTGTACAGTTTTAATATTGTGTGTCATAACAATGTTTATTCGTACAGTTTTAATATTGTGTGTCATAACAATGTTTATTTGTGCAGTTTTAATATTGTGTGTTCTAATTTAATGTTTATTTGTACCGTTTTAATAATTGTGTCTTCTAATGTTTGCACATCTATGGCAAGATTCCTTTTTAAAAAGAGACCTTGGTTTCAGCAGGGCCTCCCTGCATAAGTAAAGGTTAAATTTAAAAGAATCTCTTTCTAACCTGTATGTATATATATTTTCCATTCTCAGAACCAAGATAAACCTTCTCTAGGCCTTTTAACATGTTAACAATTTCTACAAAATTCCGCAGAATTCACGTGAAGATGGACAAGGCTTTCCCCCAGCCGGCACTGCCTTGCATTTGCCAAATTGTAGGAACAGTTCGAATGGATATACATGTTACTTTATAGCCATCCCATGTCATATTGTTCAAGTAACCATAATAAAATTAAAATAAGTTTATTTTGTTTGCAATCAAATCACATTCAACTCTGAACTGCCCAGATGTAAGTAGAGATATTTCAAATTGAGAGTCAGGTTTCCGCTTATAGGGACTCTTAATTTGTAAAAAATAAATAAATAAATGTGAACAAACTTTCAGTTGGAGCCATGGATTGAATGGCAGATGTTGTAATTTGGTTGAAATAAGTGTTTATATCTTAAATTGTAGGTCGGTACTGCAGAACCTGCATAAGGTTTATTCTTATGGATGCCAACGGCAGTTTTTATGGCAGGGAACTCCATTTTCATGGGATTGATCAGAGTTTACTTTGCCATCAATTGTCAATGGGGTTACATGTTATATTACTCTTTTTAAAATATATATTTTGCAATTATGGAAATGTAAGCACAATGAAATGCAGGCTCACACACGTGTGCACTGACACACAAATGCGCACACACGCACACACTCACTCTGCAAAGATATTGCCAGATCAAGCAGAATGACAGTGGTTCAAAATTAGGCCTTCCAATAAAATGTATTTCTCTTGAAATGACACGTTTGCATTAGCAATGAGCAGCCAGTGCCAAAAAATGGGCATTGTGTTCGAGAGAAAGAGAGAGAGAGAGAGAGAGAGATGGAGAGAGAGGGAGAGAGAGAGAGGGGGAGGAGAGGGAGAGAGAGGGAGAGAGAGAGGGAGAGAGAGGGAGAGAGAGGGAGAGAGAGAGGGAGAGCTGAGATTTCAGCTTGATACTGAAAAGCATTCTTGTCATTGGTTCTCACCGCCTCATACAAAAACGCATCTGATCCATTTTATACAGGGTGGCTAGACATGTGCTTCTATAAGGTGTGTCCTCGGCAGCAGTCTATACACAGCCAATCGGTGTTTGGGTGGAGTGTGGATTTTGAGCATGGCTGCAGTGGAGGGTTGAAACGCATGAATGCGTTCTGGAATGCAGTACGTTTCTGTGATGCCAGCCACATGTATTCTGATTGGGGAAAGCCCATTGTATGCACCATTCTGGGAAATGGGTATAAACACATGTTATGAACTGTATTGTTTTATTTATTATTGTTTTATTATTATCATTATTACACCCGCACATGCAGACCGCAAGCAGGGGGTATTGTTTTCACGTGTGTGTGTGTGTGTGTGAGAGAGAGAGAGAGAGAGTGTGTTTGTCTGTGTTTGTGTCCCCATAACTCTAACAATTCTACTCCGATTGTGATGAAACTTTGTGGAAAAGTTGACCGTTGGGCAGTGACCTGAATCATTCCAGAATAGCAGAAATAGTCAATAAAAAAAGTAACATGCCGCATTAAGATGAAACGAGAAAGACTCTTGAATTTGACCAACTCTGAATGCACAGTGTGTGAGTATAGCCATGAATGTGTGAGTATAGCCCTGAATGTGTGAGTATAGCCCTGAATGTGTGAGTATAGCCCTGAATGTGTGAGTATAGCCCTGAATGTGTGAGTATAGCCCTGAATGTGTGAGTATAGCCCTGAATGTGTGAGTATAGCCCTGAATGTGTGAGTATAGCCCTGAATGTGTGAGTATAGCCCTGGGGTGTGTGAGTATAGCCCTGGGGTGTTGTGGAGAGCTGCAGTATCAGTGTGTAATTCAAGCCATGGACTGGATAAAGAGGCCCAAGTTGGCTTCTGATGAAAGGAAAACAAGGAAGATGTTGCGGTGGCCCTGCTGGGTGCTGGCCCTGCTGGATTTGCGTTTGACACCCCCAGTGTAACCTCTTCACTAACCAACAGATTGAAATGTTTTACTTTTAATATTAACATAGGCTGTTCAGACGTCCTCTTTTCCCGGGCATTTATTCTTTCTAGGCGTCTAGGTTGGATTTCTAAATTCGTAAAAATTTGTTCCATAGATCGTATATCGACCGCATGTAAACAAATGGCCTCATATATGTTCATAATGCCTGCCCGCCCGCCCCCTTTTTTAAAAATCCAATACAGGTGCAGCTCAAAAAATTTGAATATCGTGAAAAGGTTACAATTTTTTGTCACTCATGTCAGAAAGTGAAACTCATATATTATATAGATTCATTACACATAGAGTGAAATATTTCAAGCCTTTATTTCTTGTAATTTTGATGATTATGGCTTACAGCTAATGAAAACCCAAATTACCGCCCGCCCCTGTCCTCTTTTAAAAAAAATCCAATATATGTTCACCATAATTAATATTAAATGGAATGTTTTTTTAATGTTGAATCACAGTATAAAGGTTTTGAGGGCACCATGTGCCAGAAAGATGAGAATAAATTTTACGCATATGCATGAAAGTGGTGTTTGCAGGGTGAGTGTACTGTGTACTCGAGGTAAATGCCTCTTTCTCTCTGGGACCGACTGCCACGTCTCCTACAATAACTTTGCAAAGTGCTAAAGTGTGTGAGCGTTTGTCTTGATTGTTGCAGCCTGTGAACATTTAAAGCTGATTTTTAAATTGATCCACTTGTTGGTCAATATTGTAGTTCTGGAGACAAAAACAGTGTGCTGGAAGGATTAAGGTTCCAAACCCCATTCCCTGGGATATTCTATGAGGAAGGATAGAGAAGTTAGCTGCTAGATTATGGAAATATATTTTAGGTACTCAATCAATCGGATTTTCACGCGGTGGAAAGTGCATCCGACATTGGCCAGGTTACTTTGTAATCCTGCTTCATGGTGAGCCAGAAGGTGTGCTGAATTGTGTTCTTATTCAGCACTTGATTGACCAATCGACTCTTTTTTGGTTGTGAATGGCTTGCTAATTTAAAGGAGAAAATGAAAGGAATCTGACTGCAGATTCTAGGGAAGAGATGGGTACCTCTTCTGTAAGGTATTTTTATTTCTGTAAGGTACTTTAAATTTGGCACCCAAAGTGGGGCTGTACATGTCCAATTTCCACCCTAATTTGGAATGTCCAACAATTATTGAATTGTACGTGCCCAAACCCCGCTGCCAATTCGGAGGAGTATAGACATTCCTCCTCCTCCTCCTCGCAGGATGCTCATTTAACACCACAATGCCATTTTTCTTCAATTTTGAGAACAAAATTAAGAAGAATTTAAGAAAAGCCCAGAGTCTGAGGAAGACCTTCTGTTTGCGGCTTTCGCATGCAGTCCGCGGGCACTCGATCGACCAGCGGGGGTTGCTAGATGGCGATGAAACTTGGACCCCTAACCGACTGAACCTTCCCATAAAATGGCCGACACAATTGCCAACTGTCAATTCAGAGTTAACTTTGTAATCAAATTGTTTAATGAGGTGCAGTTAACAGGATAAAAACCAGCGTGCCCTACGGCTCTCCTGGACCAGAGCAGAGAAGCCCTGATATACAGCCTTGCTTCATGGCACAGGGGTGATCAGGATTTATTAATGATGTGGCGACAGCAATAAATTATCTGCTGTTTCTCTAAAGAAATTATCTAAAACAACAGAGTTGTAGGCTGTGTCAATGACAGCTCAGAATTTGAAAGGTGGAAAAAAAAAAGGTGAAATGGAGCCTGTCTTCTGGTTCCAATCTGCTTTGGGATTAGCAAGAGATTGTGGGATCTTCTGAATCAAATAAATCGCATACGTTTCTGACCGGGCCTGTCAAATTTATTAAAATATTATTCTGTGGTGTCAGTTTAATGATAGGTTTATGTAAAGTTTAATATTTTGCGAAACCTGGACTTAATTTGAATAAGACGGAAAAAATTAACAGAAGGCCGCAAGAGGAAGCCTTATTGTTGAAGAAAATGTCATGATAGATTTGGCAGATAGAAAATGGCAGAAGAAAAGACATGAGAAATTGAGTGCCAAATCCAGTCTTGAAGCATTGTGTCACTTTATCGCACGTGTTAATAAAAAGGAAAAAATATAGACTTTAGTGGAGGGGCGTCCACTTTAGTGGAGTCCTAGATGGCCGCAGTGTCCGCAGGTTTTCATGGTTTCCTTTCAGTCAGCAGCCAATTGAGGCGTTGAGAACAATGTGTGTGGACTTTTTTTGTGGTGGGATGGGTTTTGGTTTGGTGCTTGGGGAATGGGGATTTTTTTAAAATGTTGGAGTTAGTTTTAAATTGTATACAGTACTTTGGTTTTGTATTCTTGCACTGATTGGTGTACAGTATTTTTTTCTGAGACTATTATTTTCTTTTCTCTTTTGTCCACTGTATGAATAACGGAAGATAATAAAACGTACTTGAATGTTGGGAGTTGGGGGGGAGGGGTCGCTTCCACTAGCTCAGGCATTACTAAGCCAAACATCACTCTCTTGACGGCCCCCCCACTACACATTAGGTAATGCAAATTTTTTTCTCATGTTTGGGGCGGGAGGGTGCAAGAATGTGGTTGCGGGGAGGGGGGCGGGGAAGATTAACGTTTCTGCAAATGCTGCAGACCGCCGTTGATCTCTGGACACCGGGGCATACAATCGCCAGCGCCCGGGGGGGGGATTAGCCTGTCTGCTCCACACCCTGTTTGGCCCATTATGTTTTTACTGGTGATGTGCACAATCAGTCAAGATGGAATGCAGCTGTCCTGGTGCTGGGGGGGAGAAAGACAAAAAAAAAAAAAAAACGTTTTATCAAAAATAGACGTGGAGTCCGGCTTACGGTTGGGAGACGAGGCAATGGGAGGGAGAGAAGGAGAGAGAGATGAGGCTCATGTGACCAGGCGTGGGTTTGTTTAGGTTTCACCCGCTGACCACACCTGGCAACCGTTTTCCCCCCGCCCTCCATTTTCAGCCCCATGATGGGCATTTTGAGCCTTTATTGTCCGACTCGGCGTTGAAAACGGGTCCCGGGTACCATTCTCTTTACTGTCCGACTCGGCGTTGAAAACGGGTCCCGGGTACCATTCTCTTTACTGTCCGACTCAGCGTTGAAAACAGGTCCCAGGTACCATTCTCTTTACTGTGCGACTCAGCGTTGAAAACGTATCCCGGGTACCATTTTCTTTGCTGTCCGACTCAGCATTGAAAACGGGTCCCGGGTACCATTCTTTTTACTGTCCGACTCAGCGTTGAAAACGGGTCCCGGGTACCATTCTCTTTACTGTCCGACTCAGCGTTGAAAACGGGTCCCGGGTACCATTCTCTTTACTGTCCGACTCAGCGTTGAAAACGGGTCCCGGGTACCATTCTCTTTACTGTCCGACTCAGCGTTGAAAACGGGTCCCGGGTACCATTCTTTTTACTGTCCGACTCAGCGTTGAAAACGGGTCCCGGGTACCATTCTCTTTACTGTCCAACTCAGTGTTGAAAACGGGTCCCGGGTACCATTCTCTTTACTGTCCAACTCAGTGTTGAAAACGGGTCCCGGGTACCATTCTCTTTACTGTCCGACTCAGCGTTGAAAACGGGTCCCGGGTACCATTCTCTTTACTGTCCAACTCAGTGTTGAAAACGGGTCCCGGGTACCATTCTCTTTACTGTCCGACTCAGTGTTGAAAACGGGTCCCGGGTACCATTCTCTTTACTGTCCAACTCAGTGTTGAAAACGGGTCCCGGGTACCATTCTCTTTACTGTCCAACTCAGCGTTGAAAACGGGTCCCGGGTACCATTCTCTGAGAGCTCTATATTGTCTGTGTGGGGAGGGTATAGGTGGGCAGCTCACAAATAAAACACATTTTATTCCTCAAAGCCTTTCACCGGCTCCTACAAAAAATGCGAAATCCGATCCTTTTTTTATCGGGAAACGAATAATCTGCAAACCAAAATCATTAATGACACGAGTAAGCAGATAACCCCGTTAATAACTGTAACCCTGTTATTATTATTCTATATTTTGCGCGCATACACACACGTATGCTCGCACATAAACAGTAATTGACATGTGTTTTAGGAGCGGAAGACAACCGATAAGCTATAGCCGCACAGGGAACCCTTTGCAAATCAGCAGCTATACTAGGTACGACTCAAAGACTTTAATTCATATTTATATGCTAGTACCTATAGCAGGGCAACCCTGTTCCTGGAGCTCTACCGTCCTTTGGGTTTTCACTCCCACCCTAACAAAGCACACCTCATTCAATGGCAAGAGATCTTGTTGAGCTGCGAGCTCATTAGTAGAATCAAGTGCGCCAAATTAGGGTTGACATGAAAACCTACAGGATGGTAGTTCTCCAGGAACAGGATTGGGCAGTCCTGACCGAAAGCATACCTGTGCGTACTCAGTCGTAAAAAAAATCCAGATTCAGAAAGTAAAAGTCCACCCCAGTATTTTGTTCCAGCCACCAACTTTCCACCTCTGTGTACTTTTAGTCTTCGTTTTTGGTCGTCAATCAATACAAATGGTAAAGAATATGTATAGCTGAGTGCAAATCATATTATATTAATGTGGATTCATTGAACTCTGGCTGGATGTTTTCTAAATTTATGTCTTCATACCGCTTTTCTTTCTAATCTTCTGTGGCTGTCCATATGCGTATAAAGGTAACGTCACGGAACACCTGGAACGTTCTGCTTTGAAATATACACTGACTCTAAAGTTGGCCTAGAGTCAAAATGTATTTGTTTACACGGATGTATGAACAAAGTTAGGCTTCTCTTGTTCTTTTTGGCAGTTCAAACCTTTCATCACTTTAGTTTGCATGATGGAGCTATTTAGCTTTTTGCCCCACGTATGATTTACATGTAAACTGTTTCTAATAATACTTGTATAATAATATGCCTGTATACCTATTGCAGGTGTATGAAGTCACTGATGGAATTGTCGGTTCTGGTGCTGATTAAATACCGTCTCTGACGGTGTTGGGCCCAAATCTTTTTTCAATAAAGTCAATTTACTAAATAAATTAAATTCCAATTAATTTCCTGAATCGACTGAACTGACGAGCGATTTTGCCCCGACCCAGCTCTCTGAAAAATTTGGTCCGACAGGGAATTCTAACTCGAATGATCTTCAAAATTACCGTTACTGGGAAGGCCGGCCTATAGGAGTGTAACAATAACTACTCAGAGAAAATGAGGAAGTAAAGTTAGTCTGTGCACTTAATTTATGTGAAGAATCATTTTAGGACACGTGTCCAATAAATGCCAGGGAGACGTTAGTTGGACATAAGTCTGTTGATTTGGATATTTTATACATGGTCTGTACTTAAAGAACATGTATAGTTGTATATAATGGGTATATCCTCTCCATTGAGTAAAGAACATGTATAGTTGTATATAATATGTATATCCTCTCCTTTGAGGATGCGTGAGGGTCGGGGTGGGGAGTCAGAAGTCTGTCTGTGACAAAACTGAGTGAATCGAATAATTAGTTCCGGCGACATTCACAAAAAAAAAAAAAAGGAAGAATTACTGAATTGCCTGCTGAAGTATTTCAACACAGGAGCTGTGCGTATCGTGCAGAACTGAGCACAACGCCACACCGTGTCAGAGTCCCTTTTTTAATAAAAAAGGGATTTGTTCACACAGAGAGTCTTTGTCCACGCATGTGCGGGGCCGGTATTTTTTGAGCCGTCGCCCAGGAGACGGACTCGCCAGTATCGCGCATTGCTCTGAGTGTGCAGGTGCGTGCGTGTGATGGCTCGTTAACAACGAACAAAGCGCTGAGATGCACTCATTCGTGTGAGAATATTGTAGTATTAGGATGTATGTTCTCCTATTAATCTCTAAATACTATAGAAACACCGCTCCAAAGTGAGTCAGAACTGGGCAGATCCACTATTAAATGGAGCAAAAGAACCTCCACTGGAGAAAATGAAATGGACTCACAATTCAGATCTTATTTTAAAGTAAGAAAACGTGCCTCATTTGGTTCCTGTTTCAAAATGTCTCACTTTTTTTGTTACTTGCTGTGGCCTCCACGCAACAGAGCAAAGCACTGTGGGTCTGCTGGCCCTGTGAGTTCAGTTCAGTCTCTATAGAGCAAAGCACTGTGGGTCTGCTGGCCCTGTGAGTTCAGTTCAGTCTCTATAGAGCAAAGCACTGTGGGTCTGCTGGCCCTGTGAGTTCAGTTCAGTCTCTATAGAGCAAAGCACTGTGGGTCTGCTGGTCCTGTGAGTTCAGTTCAGCGATATAAGCGTTGATTCGCACAAAATTATAATGGAAAAAGGGCTTTAGTTTCCAGGGGTTCATGTATTTTAGTTTTTTTGTAGATTCACTTTAAAGTCATCAATATTTTTTTCCATTCTTTAGTGCATTAATTTATTTTATGATTAAAATTTTCACAACTAGCCTTCTGGAAAATATAGAAAAGCTGCATGTTATTTATTGATGTTCTTACTCTTTAGATCCTCCTTGATTTCATGGGTATATTGATCAGAAAGTCTTTTGGATTTACTGATCATGTCCAGGAATCACTTGCAGCGTGCCCAGTGCCCGCACAGGAAACGTGTATACTCTGTTAGATTACTTTTTTACTCTAATGGAGTACATATCCTCCCTACTGAGCTCACACACACAGTCATAGTTGATTTAACACTGCCGGAGTTGATATCACATGTAGATGATGTCACAAGTGGCAATGAACTGTCAATAACTGACTTGTTCGCTTTTGACCGCGGAGCACACGGATTGGTTGATTGAGTAGTGTATGTTGGCTCATGAAAACACATTCTCCAATCACGTATTAGTGCATGAGTTTGAGCCAATGGAGAACCAAGAATCCTTCTCTCATTGACCGTACTTGTAGATTTATTTTATATTGCTCTTAACGATTACCTTATTTCCATAGCTCAGAGCATTTTTAACTCTTCCATTGCCAGGCAATTGAGAGGGGCTCATTGAAGATGTCTGCCAGGGGTGCACTGATCTATGGGCTCAATAAATAAACGGTGAAAAGGTCTTTATATCCATGCTGAGATGAAAAACGACATGCAATTTGCAAACAAAGAGCAAAGCAACTTCACCGCTATTTATTTTGCCACTTTTAAACGCCGGGCCAAGTTATATCGTGAAAGGCAGAAATGAAGAAATAAATTTTTTTTAAAAGAGGCGTTTGCCTGTCATGCGGATAGATGTGTGTGAATCAGAAGAACTTTGCTTTGAAAGTCTTCCCGCTACTTGAAGCTTCAGGATTGACTGCGCTGGAAACAATGTGCCCGGGCTCGGCTGTTGACAACATGTGTTGGCCATATTGTGTCTCCTGTAGTCAGACGCGGTATTAAAGCGAAAGGGAGAGCGAGCACCTATCCGCCGATCCGCCAGCTTTTGGGAATCGGCCCAATAGCGGTCCGCTAGTGGCTAAACCATATGCCAACTATTCTGCATCCTCTTAAAGCAGGAGCATTATCTCCCTGGCCTTCACTGGACTTTTCCGCCAGCGGACGGATGTAGTGCCGATAGGTTATGACTCGCCCTCTCAGGTTGCAAACTGAAGTGCATAAACCATATTCTGCTCTATTCTTCATGCACAACATGCACACGCATGCACGCACACACACGCATGCACGCACACGCAAGCACGCACACACACACACCGACAGTGGTCATGTTCATCATTCATTTTAAATCGCATCAGCCAGAAGTGTTTTTATAGTTTGGCTATCTGTACTGCTTTTGGAGAAGCAAGGCCTCCAGGTGGCCAAAGGTGCAAATCACCGTGAATCCAAGAGACACATAAATATTCACACGCAAAAAATAAAAAATATATATATTTTGGTAGTTTTTTTGAGTTGTGAAGCTTTTTTTCTTGGCTTCCCTCAAATATAAAAGCAATAAATTAAATAAAGATTAAAGTAGAAACGTCTCCGCAACGCTTAGAGCCGTCTTCTTCTACAAAAAAACTGGAAGGAGCTTTTCAATGTACATATTAATACATTCACAGCTGTATGTTGGTGGGCCACATTGGTCTACTTGGCTTTTTATTTTCCCTCCGCAGGTTTCTTTAGTTAAGATGAGCCTGTTATGTCATTTTCTGGAAGGCATTAATCTAGATGATAATTTCCTTGGAGAAGCCATTTTCCAAAGTTATTGCAGTTTATGAACCTCAGGGATTTATGATGAAACCCTCAATAAATTTCACCTGTGCAGGAGTCTTGGGAACTGCACGAAACACGAAAGGCAAGCAGTGATTTAGGATTTCTTCTGAAAATGTGGACAGGGGTATACTTTTTTTTTTGTGATCTCGTAAAAAGAAGAAAAATGGTCCGTTTTATATTCCAGCACAAGTTATTATGATTCTGTTGATTTTGCTCAGATTCTGTCATTTCTTTTATTCTTTTGGGAGACGTTGAAATATTTTTTTATATATTATTTGGAGACAATTTGAAACAGGTGAATGATTTGCTCTTAGGTTTCAAGCTGGAACAACGAGGTCAGAAATAGAAATTAAATCTTCCCAGGAGATAAAAACCTTGGTGCTTTTAATCACTTGGCTCATTCTTATCTTATTTGAACCGAGTTAAGTTTTATTTTCTGATTTCTTAGCCAAGGTTAATCAATGACCTTTGAGATGACTTACTACTACGAGGAAGTCTACTCTATAAATGTTTTAAAATGTTTATTACAATCGGTAAGGCCAGGTTTTCTCTTGGTGTATTGATGAGCAGCAGTATTAACTACAACACAGTCTATGGAACTTCAGCGATAAAGATGTTAGAATGTTACTGAGAGTTCCGCTGTGGGTCTACCGTAATGAAGCTGTGAGGAACTCAGGAAGTTTTATATGACAGGTTTCCTGCTGTTCACTTCACACAGGTACTATGCACACTAAAAATAATAGCAGGATGTGGTAAAGGCATCTCCAGTGAAAATGCCCCCCATTTGCTGAACACTGAACTCTTTGGCAGTTTGAAAGGGCAGGGAATGAATTTAGATTTGTGTCTCAGATTTCTAGCCTGAATTTGGTGGGGTTGGGGTCATAGATCATCTAGATCAGGGGTGTCAAACTCCAGTCCTGGAGGGCCGCAGTGTCTACAGGTATTTGTGGTTTCCTTTTAATTAGCACCCAGTTAAAGCTTTGAGAACAAGGTGTTTGGACTTCTTAGCTAATCAGTGACTTAAAGTAATCACTTGTGCTGAAACACACCAAAAACCAGCCGACACTGTGGCCCTCCAGGACCAGAGTTTGACACCCCTGATCTAGATCACAGATCCACACATCCTCATCTCTCCCACACTTCATGTATACAAAAAAATAAATAAATTGACGAAACTATGTTTACAAAGACAGTGGTGGTGAAATTGTGACTGTGATGTCCTTGTCTTTTACATTCATATGGAAACGTTATGTATGTGTGCTTTTCCAATTCAAAATGCCCAATTATGTATTTAAGTGCTCCCGGCTACATTAAGTGCTCCTGGCATCGACCTGAAAGAGCAGAGACGAGCAGACGCCCTGCAAGGCAATGCCAATCGTTGCTTTTCAATCACACCATGGTTCTCAATTCAGGCTCGCACAGACATGAGCAGGAGGGAGACACTTTCTGTGCTTCGTAGCAGGTGCACAGACTAACAGGAGTCGCTAGTACGAGATGAGAATGACTATGACTTGCGTCCACTGGAGTCGCTGGTCCGAGATGAGGATGACTGTATAGCCTTCGTCAGTAGGAGTCGCTGGTCCGAGATGAGGATGATTATATGGCCTTCGTGAGCAGGAATTGCTAGTCCGAGATGAGGATGACTGGCCTTCATCAGCAGGAGTTACTGCCGAGATGTGGATGACTGCATGGTCTTCGTCAGCAGGAGTGACTGTCCGAGATGAGGATGACTATGGCCTTCATCAGCAGGAGTCACTGTCCGAGATGAAGATGACTGTATGGCCTTCGTCAGCAGGAGTGACTGTCCGAGATGAGGATGACTATGGCCTTCATCAGCAGGAGTCACTGTCCGAGATGAAGATGACTGTATGGCCTTCGTCAGCAGGAGTCACTGGTCCGAGATGAGGATGACTGTATGGCCTTCGTCAGCAGGAGTCGCTGATCCGAGATGAGGATGACTGTATGGCCTTCGTCAGCAGGAGTCCCTGTCCGAGATGAGGATGACTGTATGGCCTTCGTCAGCAGGAGTCGCTGGTCCGAGATGAAGATGACTGTATGGCCTTCGTCAGCAGGAGTCCCTGTCCGAGATGAGGATGACTGTATGGCCTTCGTCAGCAGGAGTCGCTGGTCCGAGATGAGGATGACTGTATGGCCTTCGTCAGCAGGAGTCACTGGTCCGAGATGAGGATGACTGTATGGCCTTCGTCAGCAGGAGTCGCTGGTCCGAGATGAGGATGACTGTATGGCCTTCGTCAGCAGGAGTTGCTGGTCCGAGAAGAGGATGATTGTATGGCCTTCGTCAGCAGGGGTCGCTGGTCCGAGATGAGGATAACTGTATAGCCTTCGTCAGCAGGAGTCACTGTCCCAGATGAGGATGACTGTATGGCCTTCGTCAGCAGGAGTCGCTGGTCCGAGATGAGGATGACTGTATGACCTTCGTCAGCAGGAGTCACTGTCCGAGATGAGGATGACTGTATGGCCTTCGTCAGCAGGAGTCGCTGGTCCGAGATGAGGATAACTGTATAGCCTTCGTCAGCAGGAGTCACTGTCCCAGATGAGGATGACTGTATGGCCTTCGTCAGCAGGAGTCGCTGGTCCGAGATGAGGATGACTGTATGACCTTCGTCAGCAGGAGTCACTGTCCGAGATGAGGATGACTGTATGGCCTTCGTCAGCAGGAGTCGCTAGTCCGAGATGAGGATGACTGTATGACCTTTGCACAACTGATTGTTAAACTAACCCAGAAAAGTGAGCCAAAAGAAAAGCATGTTGAAGTTTTTATTTAAACAGGAAGTGGGTCTGTTGCCACTGAAAAATTAGCATGGTTGAAGTAAAAGGTGTCTGCTGAAGTGATGCAGACGCATGCATCAGTTATACATAGTATGTTCTCCTGTCCTCGCTTCACCCTTACGGCTTCCACGAGTGAGAGAGAGAGAGAGGCGCTCTGAGGTGAAGGTGCTTCATTCCCAGGACATACTTGGCCCGGAGGCAAGGGGATGATCTATGTTTGTTGGTGGAACATAAAACAACGTTACTCTCCGCCAACCTGCCAACTCGATAAAGGCATAGAAAGCCATCAAGTTTCAGCAAGACATATTGATCATCTGACGCACGAGGAAAAAAAATATAATATAAAAAGACTCCTGATTACAAAGCTTTCGGGGCAGCTGTCCGGTTTCATCTGTCCCGTTTGCTTTTTAGACCTTCTTTTTTTTCCATTTGTTGTATCTTATTAATGTGACTGTTCATGATTCCTCCTCAAGACCCTTCCCTATTCAGTTTGTATCCATCTTGGGACGTCTCAGATCTCGTCCTGTTGACCTGTGTGTTGCTCTCTGTTCCAGCCAATTCCTTAATTAGTCAAGGCACATGGGAACATGTGCATACGTATAGAATAGAATAACTTTTATTTTCCTGTTGGGGAACTTCAGTTGTAGCCACCAGAAACAACAAAAAAGACATAGACAGTGGGGCAGACCCACAACACACAAACAAACATATCAAATAAAGAAATTCAATAGAATCATTGCATTAATCAAACTAATTAAGTGAATTAAAGTGGAATACAGCCAAAGTCCAACACACAAACTCCAATATCCATGTTGGATTTGGCTCAGAATGCAGGTTTGGCTCATTATTTTAATAATTTCCCTCAAACTAATCCAAGACTTCAGCAACCATGTGCACTCCCAGCATGTATGACTGAAATCCCAATTTTCCTGTCAATAAATCAGTCAACCAATTTTTTTTAGTTAGTCAATCAGGGAAGTTTGTATAATGGTTAGGGAGTTGAGTGTGTAACTCTGTGGTTGTAGGTTACCGCACGACCAGTGTACCATTGAGTAGATCTGTCCTGACCCTAACCTGATAGGGTGGTTCAGCGATCAAGCCCTATTGGGTTTACGCTTAAAATGTGGCTGGAGCTTGTCGGGCTGGTTCAGGTCGGGGCTTAAAGGCTTAGATGGGCTTTGGTCCTCATTTCTTGTCTGATGCAGACCTCTACTCTTGAGCGAAGTACTTAACCTGAAGCAAATCCAGTAGAACCTCTAAAAGTAGAAAATTCTGTATAGTAGAACGTGCCCCAAAGATGACGTAGGAGCCATATTAGTTCAGAAGTTTTGTTTTTTAAAGCCAGTTAATTATTCTATTCCTCTATGGCCTACTGTACCCGCTGGCCGAATGATGTTGCAGCACCAGCTATTTTTAAAAAAAAATTGAGATTTTGTGAATTGTCTTCACCAATCTGTAAGCTGCTGATGAGTTTCCAGGTCGAAATGATCACAGCACATTACAGAAATTGCAGTGTGCTCGATAATAACAGAATATAACTATCTGGCAGTTGAGGAGGGGACAGCTTAGAACAGTTCACACTAAGTACATTAGACTTTTCTCTTTTTTTACTTTGGGGGGGGGGGGGGGGGGGGAATCACTTTTTTTTCAAGATGAATTCCTTTTCTTTCCTTCATTTTATTCAATTAGAAAGTAGCTGTAATTCTGCCTCCTGCCTTTATTCCAATGTAGAAATGAAACCCATCCCATTAAAAACGATGGGTATCTTCTGCTAACTGTTCTTGTTTTTGTTGTTTTTTTTTTAACCCTATTTACCACTCAGGTCAATGTCTTAATCACATTATTATTTAAAAAAAAAAGTCATAGTTATATTTATATCTTTATCTATAATTTGGAGAATTGGTGAAGAAAAGAGAGAGAATGGAAAATGGAAAACGACTAAGAACTGGTGTAAAACAAAAGGGCAAACGGATGAAGCACATTTGGGAGCGTGTTGTATTTCTCTGCAGCGGTGACAGAAACGCAGCTCATGCTGAAGCTTGGTTTGGGAATCTTTACCATACTGTGTAGAGTCTTAACCCTTTGAAGAGTGGATTTTATTGAATGTTTTAAAAAAATAAAAATAATAATTCTAATTCTAGAACTCCATCGCTTGTTACATCAGCATTAGAATGTTCAGTTAAGAACATTCTAATCACACGTTTGTGATCTTACAGCTTAAAGAGTTTTAAAAGGGCCCGTTTGTGAAAACCAGGCCGGCAGCCTTAACGATTGTCAGGAGCGTCAGACGGGCGCTCTGGTCTGATAAATATTTATGGAGCAGAACCGATGTGACACAGAAATGTGAATGCCAGAGGAGGAGGAAAGAGAGAGAAAGAGAGTGTGGCAAAGAGGACATGAGAAGGGAGATTTACATTCTACTAGCCATCTTTAAAAGCTATTGAATACATTTCAGACTGAACACAACCCTTTTCGCTACGTGTATATCGCTGCACCGCTTGCTGCGTTTCTCACAGAATGGCTGTGTGCAATGCACACCCTTGCTACCTTATTGTCCTAAATATTAGCCTGGATATTTAATGTGCTGAATTAAGCTGAACCAAACGACCGCATGTAGACTTTGGCACATCTTGACCACAGACCCACTGAGGGAAGTGGAACCACATATAAAGTTGAGATAATGTTTCTGTATTATGTCATTGCTAAAAAAAAAAGAAAGAAAAACCTGCCCACTTAGCATTTTTGACTGTTTTAGTGGCTGTTTTTTTGCGCAATGAAAGCATATTTTCATGAAAGATATACTGCAACACATGAATTGCACATTTAAATATATGGTGGCTCTCCATATAAAATATACTGACATTTTTTCTCAGTAATTTTTGTTGGTTATATACAGATGCATCCCAATGAGACCGAGAAGCCCTCATCCTTATATATTTCTATACATATTTCTATGTATTATTTAGGGCATTTCTCAATACAAATGATTCTTGTGTTGCGCATTTCAACACTAGCCTATTTCATAAATAAATGAGTGGTATGTATTCATATCAGTAGTATGTTTCCAGTTTTTGTCGTATACCGTTATGCTGAATTAGCCAATTAAAACCGCAGTATTTGGCAGAAGGGCACATAGCCTTATTACCGTTTTTCTTTCTTTCTTTCAAGTTATTGTATTGATCAGATCATGTTGTGCAGATCAATACTTTCTTATTTCACAAAAAAGTGAGTGGTAGGTACCTGGCGTCAAACCTCGAATCGGGTCAAAGTGACCCGGAACATAATTTATTTACATTTATTTATACAGGTTAGGTTGACTGAGCACACATGCTCTTTTACAGCAATGCCCTTTTAACCCCCCCCCCCCCCCCCCCCCCAAATTAGCCTAACCTGCATGGCCGATGCAGAATGCAATGTATTGGATCTCTGTAGATGGAAGCATAGATTATATCTTTGTGGCATTTGAGTTATTGTTTTGGTCCTAAGGATACTTTATTTCTCTTGGCTCTGCCTCCCACATTTTTGGAGGTATTAATTCGCCAAGACGTTGGACGGGGAGGTGGAGACGCACGGCGACACCGAAATCGCCAGAGCGGTGCCATCTCTGTGGTCTCGCATTCAGCAGCTTCAGAACGCCTCGAGGGCTCTTCCAACACCAAACATACAGTGACAATTATAATTACCATGAGAAGCCTGACGTGGGATCCAACTCTTATTACGTAAGAGCCCCGAGTGGAATGTGGGCCATTTCGGTTTGAAACGGTGACAGGTTTGAAGGGTCTCTTGGAGGCCTTTTCTTGGCTCTGCTGGTTTATCAGCCATCCTGGCAGTTTCCTGTTGCGTTTAGCACAAGTGCTTTTGTGTCTTTTGTTATGACAGACGGCAGATGTGCTCAAGACATCTGTGACTGAAAGGGCCGCCGCGTACAGACCTGGACTTGATTAGTGCTAACGAGCTGATGAGAGGAGAGAGAGAAGGAAGGGATGGAGGAAGGAAGAGAGAAGGAAGGGATGGAGGAAGGAAGAGTAATGTACCCACATTGCCTCCTGACGTGTATATTCATGCACCGTGTGCTGAACAAAAAATTGGCGCAATTAAAAAGGAAAAGAAAATTCTTCCCTATTCCAGTGAATGCTTGTGGTGACAATGTGCTGAAACGTGTTTAAAAAAATATAGCAAAGCTAACTTGGAGTGTGAATAATTTGTGGCAAAACTACAATGCAAATGCCTTTGCTGTAATAGTTTTCATTAGGTGCATGTATTTCAGTATCTCCTTCTTTGTTTAAACTGCCAATAGCCCTTTATAGCAGTGCATAGCCAGGCTAAAGCGTCTCTTCAAATTAATCAGAGGGATTAATCATCTTTCTTCTTAAAAACTGCAAATACCAGTAATAATGACTGTTGACTACTGTTGGTTTAACTTGGTTCCCGGGGGCGTTCATCTGCCTTAGAGATGCGCGTGGTTCCCGGGGGCGTTCATCTACCTTAGAGATGCGCGTGGTTCCCGGGGGCGTTAATCTGTCTTTGATAGGCGCATGGTTCCCGGGGGCGTTAATCTGCCTTAGAGATGCGCATGGTTCCCGGGGGCGTTCATCTGTCTTTGAGAGGCGCGTGGTTCCCGGGGGCGTTCATCTGTCTTTGAGAGGCGCGTGGTTCCTGGGGGCGTTCATCTGTCTTAGAGATGCGCGTGGTTCCCGGGGGCGTTCATCTGTCTTTGAGAGGCGCGTGGTTCCCGGGGGCGTTCATCTGTCTTTGAGAGGCGCGTGGTTCCCGGGGGCGTTCATCTGTCTTAGAGATGCGTGTGGTTCCCGGGGACGTTCATCTGTCTTAGAGATGCGTGTGGTTCCCGGGGGCGTTCATCTGCCTTAGAGATGCGTGTGGTTCCCGGGGGCGTTCATCTGCCTTAGAGATGCGTGTGGTTCCCGGGGGCGTTCATCTGCCTTAGAGATGCGTGTGGTTCCCGGGGGCGTTCATCTGCCTTAGAGATGCGTGTGGTTCCCGGGGGCGTTCATCTGTCTTTGAGAGGCGCGTGGTTCCCGGGGGCGTTCATCTGCCTTAGAGAGGCGCATGGTTCCCGGGGGCGTTCATCTGTCTTAGAGATGCGTGTGGTTCCCGGGGGCGTTCATCTACCTTAGAGAGGCGCGTGGTTCCCGGGGGTGTTCATCTGTCTTAGAGAGGCGCGTGGTTCCTGGGGGCGTTCATCTGCCTTAGAGATGCGTGTGGTTCCCGGGGGCGTTCATCTGTCTTTGAGAGGCGCGTGGTTCCCGGGGGCGTTCATCTGCCTTAGAGAGGCGCATGGTTCCCGGGGGCGTTCATCTGCCTTAGAGATGCGTGTGATTCCCGGGGGCGTTCATCTGCCTTAGAGATGCGTGTGGTTCCCGAGGGCGTTCATCTGCCTTAGAGAGGCGCATGGTTCCCGGGGGCGTTCATCTGCCTTAGAGATGCGTGTGGTTCCCGGGGGTGTTCATCTGCCTTTGAGCATGGTTCCTGGGCTAGACCCATTGACCCAGCTGTGTGCTGAAAAATACCCGGTTCTCTACATGTCTGTGTGTATGTGGGGGTTTTTCTTTACATGCACCATCACTGGGACACTGTCTCACACACGCATGCACGCACGCACACATACATACACACATGTACAAACACACACACGCAAACACACATACATGAAAAAACACACCCGCACTCGCATACAAACAACATGTGCACGCACACACACACATATACACACATATACATGTGCGCACACACCCGTTATCTGCAGCCAAACTATGTATGTGCAGATAACTGTGCAAGCTCACTGTTAATATTCAAAACATTTAATTAAATTAATTTTCTACACAACTAAAACAATGTTACATTATTATTGACACAGACAGCACTTCATGGTGTTTGAACCATTCCTAACAGGAGGTTGCATGTTACCAACACGTGTGTACGTGACATGTCATGACGCATTTTTCCGTGTCAATTATAATTTATCTTCAGGGAAAAGAAATACCATTCTAGGGCTTTTATGGCTTTAAAAAAAAAAAAAGAAGCAAACTAAGAGCGTCCTCGATATGTTCCTTGTTAGCTGGGTGAGTGAGATAACCACCAGTGCATGAATGGCGTAGTTGCGTTTCTGGCTGCGGGAACTCTAAGCACATCCCAGGGCTGACAGGGGAGCCAGGCTTGGTTTGAGGATGTTCTGTTCTCTCTCTGTGGTCAGGGGTTGAGGTTAAAAATTGCTTAATTTCCCTGGCAGCGGCTAACGTGTTACTTCATTCCCGCTTTGGCAAACACACGCTGGTGTGAAGACCAGGTCAGGCCTCACGTCTTCACAGGGAACCTGACGCACACTGTAAAAACACCAAAGGTTTGTGAGATGTTAGGACAGTGCCCTAGAACTGCGCCAGCAGACCCGTACCAAGACTCCTTAGGGTAATGGAATATACTGCAATATATTTCAATACATATTTTTTTTACATGATTTTATATTACTTTTTGGAAAATATAATTATAAATATGCACTCCCAGAGAAAAGGTATTAAGTACCTAAAAATTTTTAAACACTTGGGTGGTACCCTATCGGTACATTAAATTGTACCCCTACCCAGCAATACGTAATGAATTCGTACCTTGTTTTGCTTGAAAAGGTACTTATTAGTACTCAAATAATACCTTGAAGTTACATTTGGGAAAATTCTTCCATAAAGAACAAATATGTACCTGCAATGTACAGTCTGAGGGAATATTCATAGTGGTATTTATTTTCTTCACTGTGGTTCCTAAAGAAGGGATTTAAGAAAGCCTGCCACAAAAGAACGTACCGGTTTTTAAATGATATGCGTAAGTCCTACATGTAAATGAATGTTGCTGCAGTTTTGAGCATCCACACATTTCATTTAGCATCGCAAAGAAATTGCCCTTTTAGAAGGTTTTCAGTATTGGTATAGCACAATGTTGCCACTTTGATATCTGTATCAAATAATATTAGCAATTTTATTACTTCCATAATACAGTCTAATGATCAATGTAGTTTATAGTGTATGACCAGTTTGTTCTGTACTCGAAAGTTCATTTGAGTTTTATCATGCAACCTGAACCTTTTATTTTATATTATTATTTAGTGTTACTTCTTCCTAAAAAGTACTCTGTTGATTCTTCAAAATGCCCGCATTGGTTCCAATCTTTTGATAGATGGTTAAAAGTAAGAGTAGTAAAAACAGCATATTCTGGATTAATAGCTTCTAAGCATATTTTGATTGGCGAGAGAGAACTGCGTTTATTTAATCATCTTTAATGTTCCTCGGGCATCTACAAGCACTGCGAGAAATGCAGTAGAGACGTGATCCAATTCTGGGCTCCTCAAGTGCTTTCTGTTTGAAAAATGTATGGAGACAGACAAATTGAGTCTATTTTTTCCAATAAAACTTCGGTAGACCACCAGCCGCTGTGTGACCAATAGCTTATACGAAGAAAGGTGGGTGATATTACAAATATCTGGCAGCCTTCGTCTTCATTTTTCTTTAGCTTTCAATTAATTTGAACTGAGATCAACTAAGCGTGTGCCAAATGTGGGCTTCCAGATCTTTTATCATTTCCTTTAAACATCTTAAGTGGGTGGAATTGTACTACGCCTGACTGGCGCTAGGCTAGCGTTTGATTGGACAGGAGTTCATGTAATTTTTTAAAATGTGGGAATAGCCTTGCTGTTGGCCTTTCACCTTGTCATCACGTGCCTGTTACAGAAACACACTTGCAGGTGCCTTTCACCTTGTCATCACGTGCCTGTTACAGAAACACACTTGCAGGTGTCTTTCACCTTGTCATCACGTGCCTGTTACAGAAACACACTTGCAGGTGTCTTTCACCTTGTCATCACGTGCCTGTTACAGAAACACACTTGCTGTTGGCCTTTCACCTTGTGATCACGTGCCTGTTACAGAAACACACTTGCAGGTGTCTTTCACCTTGTCATCACGTGCCTGTTACAGAAACACACTTGCAGGTGTCTTTCACCTTGTCATCACGTGCCTGTTACAGAAACACACTTGCAGGTGTCTTTCACCTTGTCATCACGTGCCTGTTACAGAAACACACTTGCAGGTGTCTTTCCCCTTGTCATCACGTGCCTGTTACAGAAACACACTTGCAGGTGTCTTTCACCTTGTCATCATGTGCCTGTTACAGAAACACACTCGCAGGTGTCTTTCACCTTGTGATCACGTGCCTGTTACAGAAACACACTTGCAGGTGTCTTTCACCTTGTCATCACGTGCCTGTTACAGAAACACACTTGCAGGTGCCTTTCACCTTGTCATCACGTGCCTGTTACAGAAACACACTTGCAGGTGTCTTTCACCTTGTCATCACGTGCCTGTAACAGAAACACACTTGCAGGTGTCTTTCACCTTGTCATCACGTGCCTGTTACAGAAACACACTTGCAGGTGTCTTTCACCTTGTCATCACGTGCCTGTTACAGAAACACACTTGCAGGTGTCTTTCACCTTGTCATCACGTGCCTGTTACAGAAACACACTTGCAGGTGTCTTTCACCTTGTCATCACGTGCCTGTTACAGAAACACACTTGCAGGTGTCTTTCACCTTGTCATCACGTGCCTGTTACAGAAACACACTTGCAGGTGCCTTTCACCTTGTCATCACGTGCCTGTTACAGAAACACACTTGCAGGTGTCTTTCACCTTGTCATCACGTGCCTGTAACAGAAACACACTTGCAGGTGTCTTTCACCTTGTCATCACGTGCCTGTTACAGAAACACACTTGCAGGTGTCTTTCACCTTGTCATCACGTGCCTGTTACAGAAACACACTTGCAGGTGTCTTTCACCTTGTCATCACGTGCCTGTTACAGAAACACACTTGCAGGTGTCTTTCACCTTGTCATCACGTGCCTGTTACAGAAACACACTTGCAGGTGTCTTTCACCTTGTCATCACGTGCCTGTTACAGAAACACACTTGCAGGTGTCTTTCACCTTGTCATCACGTGCCTGTTACAGAAACACACTTGCAGGTGTCTTTCACCTTGTCATCACGTGCCTGTTACAGAAACACACTTGCAGGTGTCTTTCACCTTGTCATCACGTGCCTGTTACAGAAACACACTTGCAGGTGTCTTTCACCTTGTCATCACGTGCCTGTTACAGAAACACACTTGCAGGTGTCTTTCACCTTGTCATCACGTGCCTGTTACAGAAACACACTTGCAGGTGTATGTTTTGCAGGTGTATGTTTTGCAGGTGTATGTATTGCAGGTGTATGTTTTGCAGGTGTATGTTTTGCAGGTGTATGTTTTGCAGGTGTATGTTTTGCAGGTGTATGTTTTGCAGGTGTATGTTTTGCAGGTGTATGTTTTGCAGGTGTATGTTTTGGCAGGTGTATGTTTTGCAGGTGTATGTTTTGCAGGTGTATGTTTTGGCAGGTGTATGTTTTGCAGGTGTATGTTTTGCAGGTGTATGTTTTGCAGGTGTATGTTTTGCAGGTGTATGTTTTGCAGGTGTATGTTTTGGCAGGATGCGTGTCGTCTTTATCGCTAACACAGCACCTACGGGTCATAAGCTTAACTTAAGAAATATCTAAACACGATGGTCAGTAATCAAATCACCAATTCATCAGTGTGCAAATTAACGTCACGTCCAAGCGCCATGAACCAACTGATGATTTATTTTTATTTAAAATCCCAGTACAATTTCCTTTCAGAAACATAGAGAGCTTGATTAATAACTGTCAAACACTTTGATCGTGACATCTGTTTTTAAAAAGTCTTTCTGTCTTTCCCTCTCGTTTTCTCTCCCTTCCTTGTTCCTTCTCTTCCTCTTTATTTCTCTTTCTGTATCTGTTCCTCACTCTTTCTCTCTTTTTTATTCTTTCCCCTTCCCTATATCTCTCCCTCTTTATCTCTCCCTTACTCCTCCTTTCTCACTCCCTCGCTCTGCCGTTCTCCGTATGTTGTAGTGATTATTCTTGTAACCTGTACATTAAGTACTTGGGCATATTTATATCTCACAGCAGATGTTCTAGAACGGGAGCTGATGTTAATCACAAAACTGCGACTTTGGGTTTTTAAAATTGTAAAAAAAAAATTATTTTTTTTTTAAAAGGAGAAAAAACCCTTTGGTGGGATTAAAGGGTAAGTACACCTTAGATCACTTTTTTTCCCCACTGTAAACATGTTTGTATGCCTACCTTACAATGAAACCTATTCATCCATTCGTTATTTCACCTATTCTGAAATAATATTGTATATCATAAGAAACTGGTAGAAAAGCGTCTTTGTGCTGCCCCTAATGGTTGAAATTCCCTTTCTGCTCCCCACACTGCCCCCGCCCCAATCGTGATGTCAGAGTACCTCTTTGGAGGTACCTCTATGTCATATGGATAATTGTTCTCGCCCACATTGGAAACAGCCGGCACCTGATTGGTTATAGACCCGCTATGTTACTTTTGTTTCGGCTCCACAGAAAAACGTGGCGTCCTGTTCATAAATTATCTTATTCCACCTAATTAATCCACTAAAATACATTTCTGAAAATATTTGAGGTGAGAAATAAGCCATGGCAACTGGCAATGTCTAGTTTGACAGATTGATCCGAGTTATATGAAATAATTTGTACATTGTACGTTAATTTATGCAAATGACGATGGACACAGCTCCTCCGCCCCCACCCCTCTCCCCTGCTCACCCCACAAAGTATTTTTCAAAATTGTGTAGTAGGCAGAGACAGGCTGAGACAGTGGGTGTACTTACTCTTTAAGGAGGACGAGGGCCTCTTAGAAGGTTATGTGTGTGGGAGTGGGGGCACAAACTGAAAGAGGCGGAGCTGTGCAGAGGGGGCGGGGTCTTGCGAAGGAGGCGGGGTCACGCACAGGGGGTAGTGGGTTCATAGCGGTAATGAGCAGAGCAGGTGCTCCAGCAGCTGTTGCCTTCTCCACGTGTTTCTCATGAACCTTCGCTTGCCCAGGTGAGGGACAAGTTTAAAGGGTAATCTGGTAGTATTTATTTTTACTGCTTTAATCACAGGTGTTTTACATTTTCCTTTAAGGAGACAGAGAGAGAGAGAGACAAGGAGAAGGAGAGAGAGAAGGAGAGGGAGACAGAGACAGAGAGAGAGAGAGACAAGGAGAAGGAGAGAGAGAAGGAGAGGGAGACAGAGACAGAGAGAGAGAGAGACAAGGAGAAGGAGAGAGAGAAGGAGAGGGAGACAGAGACAGAGAGAGAGAGAGACAAGGAGAAGGAGAGGGAGACAGAGACAGAGACCATGCAGCTTCAGATGGCAGTCTGTAAAGGGGGGCGAGATCCATTTGTGGCTAAAAACAATTCTTCCGTTTTTGCTCAGATATCAGACCCATCTGACCCCCCCAAACAACATTTTTGAAGGGAGGAAGGTTTTGATGCTCTGTTCGCACTGGCCTTCTTTGACACCCAGGGGCCTCATTAATGAGCTTTGGGGCAGCGATACCAAAAATTCTGCAAAAGCAATTATTTAATTGCTTGTGAACCATAATTATTCACAATGCATTTGCCACATCATGTAAACATTTTTATGTTATTCCTTTTGGCCATATTAGCAGCGGTAATATGCAGTGCGGTATGTGGTTTGGGAGGCGCTCGGAAAGACGCCGCTAAAGGCTGAGCAGTTTCATGCTGTTCCATCAGCGTTTTTACTGGTTTTTCCACGTATGCGTCTATATTTCCCTGTGCTGAAGTGATTGAGGTCAGCTGCCACAATGAAGGCTGAGGTACGATCATGAATGCAACGTGTCCATGGCATTTCCCTACCTTTTCCTCTTTGTTTGACCATACCAGGAAGTGCTTTTCCACTTATTTTCACTTTGACGTGCACGTTGGTGTCAAAGTGAATTTTCACATGTAGCCGGATTTTAAAAAAAACAAAAAAAAAACAGTGGGGTCTTCACTTGTAGCCTGGAGAACCACAGGTCTGCTGGTTATTGTTTTTACTTAAGTCAGCAACTGGTTTAGACCCAAGAGACAGGTGATAAGATTTAACTGCGTAATAAACTTCTTTATTTGTTCAATGAAGTGCTAAACAATAATGAAAACCAGCAGGCCCTGTGGCTCTCCAGGACCAGGGTTGAGGACCCCAGCAGGCCCTGTGGCTCTCCAGGACCAGGGTTGAGGACCCCAGCAGGCCCTGTGTATCTCCAGGACCAGGGTTGAGGACCCCAGCAGGCCCTGTGTATCTCCAGGACCAGGGTTGAGGACCCCAGCAGGCCCTGTGGCTCTCCAGGACCAGGGTTGAGGACCCCAGCAGGCCCTGTGTATCTCCAGGACCAGGGTTGAGGACCCCAGCAGGCCCTGTGGCTCTCCAGGACCAGGGTTGAGGACCCCAGCAGGCCCTGTGTATCTCCAGGACCAGGGTTGAGGACCCCAGCAGGCCCTGTGTATCTCCAGGACCAGGGTTGAGGACCCCAGCAGGCCCTGTGTATCTCCAGGACCAGGGTTGAGGACCCCAGCAGGCCCTGTGTATCTCCAGGACCAGGGTTGAGGAGAGTAAATGAATAATGGTTCACCTTTGAATGTGTTCAATTAATCTTTTGATGTGTTGCTGTCATAAAGGTAATCTATCTATGATCAGGGCATGTTTCACAAGGTGTTTTAATGTGTATAAAAGTAGATGATTGGTGATGGCTTGTATTTCCATAAAAGGTAGCGTTAATAACGGTTAGAATTGAGCTGGCTGTGTTCATCATAGACCGCAAAAAGTACAGTTTATTTTCTCTCAATTTATTCAATTAAGGAGCAATCGCAAAATAGGAAGCAAGAGGTTTTATTTTCAAGGGACTGTAAGTATTATAGACTAGAGTCAAATTAATCTTATGGCTAACTGCCCAGCTAGCCTATACACAACTACACTACATTGCTGTTATGTTCTAGTAGCGTTAGCCTGTAGCAACTTGCTAACATTGTCTGTTTGGTATGTGAAGACTGTGTTGCAGCATGAAAATTAAAATATGGGGGGAAAAACATGAGCATTTCTAGATAAAAACGGCATTTTCCAAAAGCATTTTCCAACTTAAGCACTTTTTTCTGGTGTTTTAATTTCTACCTTACATACAGTTTCATACTTGCAGGTGTCAACAATACACTCCCAGTAATGTGAAAAGTAGAGGGTCGTGGGTGGAGTTAACATTCATGAGAGATGATATACTGGTCACTGAGGGAAGAGTGGTAGTTCTCTTATGTTTTTACCAACTATTAAAAGTAATGCAGATTTAAATGGACTTTTTTGGCTGTAGATATACTGGACTAGATCAGTATGTTTTTGGATATTTTTCACCTTAAAATTAGGTAGAAAGAGCCATTTAATAGCCGTTTTGCTAAATATTTTCTCTCTGGGGGGCATGCCCTCGGACTGCCCTAGAGGGATGTTCACCTCTACCCTAAAATGTTCAACCCAAAGTTACACCCTTGTCACGTGTATGCACATACCCATCCATTGGAAAGACAGACTCACACTCCTCCTAAGTCTGTCGTTTGCAGGTCTTGTGGCATGCGTCTCGACTCCGGCACTGAATTGATGGGTAACCTACAATTTAAAATTCGCCCTTTGGCTAAAGAGCATCTACAAAAAAAAAGGCTTTTGCAGTTTGCCAGTTCCTGTAAAGTCCTGGGGCCACGTGTATAAAACTGAGTAAAAGAATGCGTAAAAGAATGCTCAGGGAGAAAGTCAGAAATCTGCTTACGCATACTTAGCATTTTCTCCCTCTGCCCTTTCATCAAGGTGTCGCCATATCTCCAAACATTGCGTACGTATGGTGCCCAGCGTGTGCAGAGGTATGCAGAGCGTACGTATGGTGCCCAGCGTGTGCAGAGGTATGCAGAGCGTACGTATGGTGCCCAGCGTGTGCAGAGGTATGCAGAGCGTACGTACGGTGCCCAGCGTGTGCAGAGGTATGCAGAGCGTATGTATGGTGCCCAGCGTGTGCAGAGGTATGCAGAGCGTACGTACGGTGCCCAGCGTGTGCAGAGGTATGCAGAGCGTACGTACGGTGCCCAGCGTGTGCAGAGGTATGCAGAGCGTACGTACGGTGCCCAGCGTGTGCAGAGGTATGCAGATTGTCTTATTCTATACATCTGAATTTCTGCGTGGAAACTCTTACGCAGTATTCTGAGGGCATTTTTCTGCTCAGCACTGTTTATACATGTGGCCCCTGGTTTGGCACCATTTATGCATGTGGCCCCTGGTTTGGCACTGTTTATGCATGTGGCCCCTGGTTTGGCACTGTTTATGCATGTGGCCCCTGGTTTGGCACTGTTTATGCATGTGGCCCCTGGTTTGGCACTGTTTATACATGTGGCCCCTGGTTTGGCACTGTTTATGCATGCGGCCCCTGGTTTGGCACTGTTTATGCATGTGGCCCCTGGTTTGGCACTGTTTATGCATGTGGCCCCTGGTTTGGCACTGTTTATGCATGTGGCCCCTGGTTTGGCACTGTTTATGCATGTGGCCCCTGGTTTGGCACTGTTTATACATGTGGCCCCTGGTTTGGCACTGTTTATGCATGTGGCCCCTGGTTTGGCACTGTTTATACATGTGGCCCCTGGTTTGGCACTGTTTATACATGTGGCCCCTGGTTTGGCACTGCTTATGCATGTGGCCCCTGGTTTGGCACTGTTTATACATGTGGCCCCTGGTTTGACACTTTATACATGTGGCCCCTGGTTTGGCACTGTTTATGCATGCGGCCCCTGGTTTGGCACTGTTTATGCATGTGGCCCCTGGTTTGGCACTGTTTATGCATGTGGCCCCTGGTTTGGCACTGTTTATACATGTGGCCCCTGGTTTGGCACTGTTTATACATGTGGCCCCTGGTTTGACACTTTATACATGTGGTCCCTGGTTTGGCACTGTTTATGCATGTGGCCCCTGGTTTGGCACTGTTTATACATGTGGCCCCTGGTTTGGCACTGTTTATGCATGTGGCCCCTGGTTTGGCACTGTTTATGCATGTGGCCCCTGGTTTGGCACTGTTTATACATGTGGCCCCTGGTTTGGCACTGTTTATACATGTGGCCCCTGGTTTGACACTTTATACATGTGGTCCCTGGTTTGGCACTGTTTATGCATGTGGCCCCTGGTTTGGCACTGTTTATACATGTGGCCCCTGGTTTGGCACTGTTTATGCATGTGGCCCCTGGTTTGGCACTGTTTATACATGTGGCCCCTGGTTTGGCACTGTTTATACATGTGGCCCCTGGTTTGGCACTGTTTATACATGTGGCCCCTGGTTTGGCACTGTTTATGCATGTGGCCCCTGGTTTGGCACTGTTTATACATGTGGCCCCTGGTTTGGCACTGTTTATACATGTGGCCCCTGGTTTGGCACTGTTTATGCATGCGGCCCCTGGTTTGGCACTGTTTATGCATGTGGCCCCTGGTTTGGCACTGTTTATACATGTGGCCCCTGGTTTGGCACTGTTTATACATGTGGCCCCTGGTTTGGCACTGTTTATGCATGTGGCCCCTGGTTTGGCACTGTTTATGCATGTGGCCCCTGGTTTGGCACTTTACACATGTGGCCCCTGGTTTGGCACTGTTTATGCATGTGGCCCCTGGTTTGGCACTGTTTATACATGTGGCCCCTGGTTTGGCACTGTTTATGCATGTGGCCCCTGGTTTGGCACTGTTTATACATGTGGCCCCTGGTTTGGCACTGTTTATGCATGTGGCCCCTGGTTTGGCACTGTTTATGCATGTGGCCCCTGGTTTGGCACTGTTTATACATGTGGCCCCTGGTTTGGCACTGTTTATGCATGTGGCCCTGGGTTTGTGAATTATGACAATAGGCCACCCCCGCAGTCGCCACTGGCCAATTATGATTCAATGTCAGAATTTGGCCAATAGGAATTTGATAACCTCACGTTTTGCCAGAATGAGCAAACTTAATGTAGGGGTACTAAAGTATTACCTTCGCCTCTCTCGGGCTAGAGCAGCACCTGGAATACGCCTCGACACCTGCTGATAGGAAACACTGCAGGAATCCTGGAGAACCGCGAACCGAATACCGCTAACCTCATCGCTCCCTTTGAGACTTCATACGGCTGTAATTTACATTCTTGTTATTGTTGCTAAATGATATTTTTACGGCGGCCTTCATGAAGTCGTGCTAAATTAACTCCACATGCTAAATTTATTGGTGCAGTTGCCATGGTTTTTGAGCGTTTTTATTTTTTTGTGTGTGCGTGCATGTTTGATTCTGTTTTCCGCTTATTTATCGCTCTCTTCTGCTGATGAATTGGGCTCGCCACGTAGCTAGCATTACGTCGCTAATCGAATATGCCGCGGCTTGCAAAATGGCAGTAATAAAATAGCTTTTAGTGCCGTTGCATAAATAATTTTGCCGTTGCATGCAACGTCTTTTTTCTGGGAGTACAGAAGCTCTTGGTTCTGAGGCTGGCGGAGCTGGGGGGGCAGGGTGGTTGGGGGTTGGCGGGGCGGGCCGTGTTGTTTATGAGCTTTCCGTTGCATGATTTACGGCTGCTTTGGCTTCTTTCATTGTCTCTTCATGGGCTGTTTTCCCAAATCTTTTTTCAGTTGTGTAAAAATTCTAAAAATAAAGTGTAAATACGCGCTCGCCTCGTCCCGTCCCGTCCCACAGCCACTGCAGGGGCCTTTATTTCAGGTCACGGGGGGCTTATTTTAACGTTTTTATGAGGCTGCGTGTGGTTTAGCTCATAGTTAGCAAGCCTTGCTCTGTCGGCCCAAGCCTTTTTGCTTAACGCCTATAAACATGCTTTGGTTTGAGTTGGCGTGCGCCACCACATTTTATATGGCATGCATCTCGTTGACAAGTTGTTTTGTTTGTTTTATAAGGGGGGTGGTTGTACACGAAAACGCCATTTTGAAAGAAGGAGGATGTTGCGGTTGTGCCTGCTCCCGGATCACAGAAACTCGGTGCGGTCTTCACGTTTGAGCGTCTGCGCTGCACAGTGACTCCAGATGGGCGAAGCTCGTAACGGAGGAAGGCTGATTTATTTTTATTTTTTCTCTCTCTCTGACCCCTGATTAATTTCAGCTGGCTTGGCTACGGTTTAAAACTGGCCTCTGTGCATGTCTATGAACCCTCAGTCATCTTCAGTAACTCTGATATCAGATATAAACTCTGTTTTCATGAATGTTAAAAAGCTTAATGGGTCATTCGCCACTCTTCATGCATCTGCCTTTTTTTGTCTCATTTATGAATAATAAAAATAACCGGTGTAAATGTTTTCTGTAAATAACCGAGACATTTTCAAGACATGGTTCTGGAGGATTCTCAGAATTCTTCATAGGCTGGTTATCTGCCAGTGCCTGATAAATTATACCATGAATACCCCAGAGACAATAACAACAGGTACTTAGCATAATTGTAATACTATAATACTGTTATAGAATTGTAAATTAAATCTGTATGCTAATTTTAATAGTCATGTTAATATAAAGCAGGGTAATCCCAGGCACAATATAAGATATCAACAGGAAAAGGCCTTATTATTATTATTATTATTATTATTATTATTATTATTCCATTAGATCAGCACTGTAATTATTCGCTGAGAAACATCAAACCCAAAAAAACTGATTGGTCAGTTTTTTCATAAACCTCTCACAACAGAGAACTACAGTATTCCAAAAACACTATTCATGCAGGGTTTTTTGTTTTGTTTTTGTGAAGGCCCGTCGGAGTGCAGGAAAATGGGGTGATGTGCGTTAAGTCAGGAAGGCAAAGACGAGCTTGTTCATAAATCAGGCCACGTACATGCTTGTTACGTTCAATAAAAAGCACTTTTACTGAATTTTCTTGTGTAATACCTTGTAAGTTGTTCCAGAGGGTACTCAAAACGTCTCGCTGATTTTCCACTGACACATGCATGATGCGTGCAGAAACTATAAAAAAAAAAGTATAGCCCATAGCCTTTAGCCTGTAGCCTTTATCCCGCAGCCCATAGCCTTTAGCCAATAGCCCGTAGCCTTTATCCCGCAGCCCATAGCCTTTAGCCCATAGCCCGTAGCCTTTAGCCTGTAGCCTTTCCCGGCTCCCCCTACTGAGTCTGGTTCTCCGTAAGGCTTGTTTCTAGTCACCCCTCCAGGGAGATTTTCTTTACCACTGTTGTCTCTGGCTTGCCTTTTCAGGGGTTTTAGGTTCAGGGTTTGCTGTGAAGCATAAGCTCCTTAGACCCAGCCCTGTCTGGGACATGAGTCTCTGGTCTTCATCTCAAGAGCCGTGTTATTCCACTTAGCCGTATTATGGCTGAATCCAACACGGCCAGGGACATTCACAAAAATAAATAAATAAATAATGTTTTTGAAGATATTCTCTTCATATTTTTGTCATCCATGACACTTGTATTATGTAAAGAAATCTTCCTGAGCCCCCGCTGGGTGGATATCATCACAAATGATTTCTGAAATGTTTTATATAAATATATTGAGTTGTTGTTTTGTTATTTTGGTTCCACCCTGCAAGTAGCATGCGTTTGTCTACAATAAAGCAGACTAAGGCGTGCGGTGGCCCATGTGATTAGCCCTTAGATATTTGGTAAACACCTCTTCCAGTGGAATGCTTTCCAAATAATCGGCATTGGCATCTCGGAATGCCACAGTGACGTTCCCGGAACGAAAGATTGGATATGTTAAAGGTGAGAGTTCCTTCAAGTTCAGTTTCTTTGTTATTTAAACTCATTTAGACACGAAAAACCGTGAAGACAAATCCGCCGTGAAATCAACAATAGCAATAAAACAAAAACACAAGTTTGACCCGTCAGGGAATCGTGTCCAATGTGCCAGAGCGAGCCACATGAAAGAGCAATGCTCATTTTTCAAACCAACACTGAAGTTTTCTTGCTCAGTGTCCTACTTTCCTGTGCAGACAGGCAGACGGGCGGACATTTTGTTACAGAGGAGAGTCGTTGAAGGGAGTGCGGAGACGCCGAGCGACATTATCTAGCGCTCTGCGAACATTTTGCCAGTTTTCCTGCAGTTAATGGATTTGTGAATTTTATTAGTGCTTTTGGAAAATGGCACCTGCTGCTGTGATAGTTCAGAAGAACCCGTTGGTAGAGACTGATGACCTCCTCTGACTGCAATACAGGCAATAAAAGACGCAAACAAACCCTGAAAATAACAAACGAAAACATCTGACTTTTGGACGTTTATTAGTTCTCTTTGGCGGTAATGGCCAGAGATCCAAGGTGCAAAATGAAATGAGCTGTATAGCCAATCAGATGCAGTTGTGGGGGGTAGTTTGCCAGACCGAGCTACAGGGGCTAGTACCCCCCACTCCTTCATAAAGCGCCGTGGGATCTTAAATGACCACAGTGAGCCAGGACTGCGGTTTAAAATGTTTCACCCTAAGCTCATAACCTCCTATAACACAGTGTTCCCATCAATGTGTAGGGGTCATCAGATTTCATTTGGCACATTACATTACATTACAGTCATTTAGCAGACGCTTTTATCCAAAGCGACGTACAGTAAGTGCATATAGAAAGGTCATCGAAGTAACTACACAACAGATAAGAAAGCACATTCTTCCCATACAGTATCAGTTATCCCTAGTAACGAACACAGAGCAGTTCACAGTGAACTGGGTAAATCATCTCTACTACAATGCTATTCTAAATAGTATAAACTTGAGTACACAGTTCAACAAGAAGACATACCATGAGGTCCTAGATAAGTATTAGTCCAGGTGGAGCCTGAAAAGGTGTGTTTTCAGGCCACGACGGAAAGCAGGCAGGGTTGGTATTGAGCGTAGGGGAATGGGAAGTTCGTTCCACCACTGGGGAGCTAGGGTGGAAAAGCTCCGCAGTCGGGAGGAGCGGGCGCCATTGACACGGAGGGGGGGAAGTGCGAGGCGCCCTGCTGTAGAAGAGCGAAGCGGTCGAGCTGGAACATAGGTCTGGATCAGGTCCTGCAGGTAGACGGGGCCTGTCCTATTAGCTGCAGTGTGGGCCAGGGTCAGAACTTTGAACCTGATCCTAGCTGCAACTGGCAGCCAGTGAAGTGACCTCAACAGGGGGGTGACATGTGAATCACCTGTCACCCCTGGCACCAACTTAAGCAACCTCTGTAACCTTTTTCCTACCGCCTTCCCACTTTATTTCAGCAGCTTCATTTTCCCAGCAGGTTTTCCATCCGAGCGCTAACCAAGCGCAGCCCTGCTTACTGCTCTACCCTTTGTGACATGCGGAGACTACAGGGTGGTATGGCTGCTGGCCTGGATGGCAGCGAGGAGGGATCACGGCGATGCGTTTGCGTGAGGTCGCAGAAGTGCTTTCAATTATCGCGGCAGCGAGTTGCCGCATGAGCGCGGGTTTGAACCGCGACCAAAAGCCGCAGGTTTTCATGCGATGCTGGCGAGGAACGGCAGTCAGAGGATGTTCTGAATTCTGTTCGCATTTCAAACGTGAGCGCACCAGTTTGCCTGGCGCACATCCAAATGCATGAGGTTTCTCATATGTAATAAAAATCTCAAAGCCCGTTTTTTTTTGGCGAGTTCTTTTAGAGCAGCAACGCTGGCTAACTCTACGTCCAAATGATGTTCTGATGGACGGAAAATTAAGGTTTTTGGCGAGTTCCATGTGGGGCTGCTTTATCTTATTTAGTTTGGGTCAGCATTGGGTTGCCAGATTGGAAACAGTTTGACATGACTCCACATTTTCACCCTCCCTGAAAAAAACAGCAATATTTTGTAGCTATGTAGACTTTATAGGGAGAAAAAATTATATACAGTGCCCTCCACAATTATTGACACCCCTGGTAAAGATGAGTTAAAAGGGTTATACAAAATGAAGCATTTTTTCCTTTTTATTTGACTTTTTAAAGTTGATCAGAGTGTTTAGGAACTTTCAAGCAGTAATCCATGACTTTCTGTTTCACTGGGGTATAAATATGAGGTGACACAGAGGCCATATTCCCTTATTCATACATCAACATGGGAAAGATAAGAGAACACAAATCAAATGAGGGAAAAGTGTGTTGAGCTTCATAAGTCAGGGAATGGCTTTAAAAAATATCTACTCACCTCAAAATGCCCATATCTACCGTTAGGGCAATAACTTTAAAAGTTCAAAGCAACTGGAACTGTTACAAACTTGCCTGGAAGAAGTTTATTTTGCCCCCACGCACAGTGAGGAGGATGTTAAGAGAGGCAAAAAAAATCCTCAAGGATCACTATTGGAGAATTACAGAGGAAAGTAGCATCTTGGGGTCATCAAGTCTCCAAAACTGATTTTCCTATTGAACTCTATAGAAAAATAAGTCAGGAGAAACAACCCTTAAAGTGATCCTTCCATAGCTACTGTATTTCTGGCAGCAGAGTGATGGTTAAAGGCTTGTTTGATACATCAGACCCTTGATGCCTTAGAGCTCTTTAGCCAACCATGTGTTCTATACTGTTCCAGTGTAATTTACAGCTAAATCTAGTCTCACCCCCCAATTCCCATAGAGATCCATTCAAATGCAGAGCTGTTATAGCATCGCTTGTAAGAGTACCAGAAAATAAGATATCAAGAGTCTTTTGATGTTGTTGGGTCACAGACATCAGGAAGTCATGGCATGCAAGGGATATGCGACCAAATATTACAAATACGGCTTTTCCACCAAGTATTAAATACATTTAATTTAGCGTGTTCAATACTTTTTTCCTGTGTCATTCCACTTTATTGCACATAACGTTTTTTAAAGATTGGAATGTTACCATTTCTTTAGCTGTGTAGTTTTATTGAGTTAATACCAATGTCTGGTCACAATCTCATGTGAATAGCTACATTGGAAATATGTTTGATAAGAGAATTGTTGACGTGTCCAATACTTATTTCCCCCATTGTGTAGTTAACTGATCAAGTATTGGGACAGTGACAGTGGCTTTACTCCAGCAGAATAGATTTGACATAAATCAATAAATATGAGGTTAAAGTGAAGCTTTAATTTGAAAGCATTAACATCCGTATTGGGTGATGCATATATTGCATTTAACGGTATATATGTATATTAAGATTTTGTGTGTGTCTGTGTCTCGCAGAAATATATTTAAAAAACATTGTATACACCTGAAAGCAGCAATAATGTGTGTATTTGCCTCTATATCTCAAGTTCTTGCAAATACCTGTGTTTTTTATCTGAGTATATTTGCAGTATGTTGTGTGGATCTGAGTGGATATGTAATGCTGGGAAGGCAATGGGGATAGGCAGTGTAGCTGCATTAAGGAGCCCCAGACATGAGATCATCTGATCGATGAAGAGGACCAGGTCTCTAAAAGACAGAAAGTAATTCAAGTCCATCGATCGCTCCAGGGGTGTCAGTGAGGCTGTGTCATGTTGTAGTTAAGGCCCTGAGCCTGCTCTCCGGGGGCTGCAGGTGTGAGTCCTAGCACAGCAAAATTACAAGTGTTAAATCTACTCTAGCAGTGCTAAATCTACTCTTTACAGTTCAATAGAGACAAAAGGTACTCTATCAGAAGGCAATATCGTTGAATTCTCCACTAAAAAAATAAAAAATATAAAAAATAAAAAATAAATATATATATATATATATATATATATATATATATGAATATAACTTACAAGCAATGACGAACTAATATTTATATCTTGAGATTACCAGTGTGTTACATTCGACAAAATTGGCCAAAATTTGTGTCTATTATATTTAATGAAGCCACTCACTTGGAGTTGGAGTTGCCTATATAAAGTGGCTGAAAATTTGTCATGTGATTAAATTACATTTTATGTAAATTACAAGTGCTTGATTATCTATCTGTCTGTAGAGGTACGAAGCACAGTTTTAATGAATAGGCCTTGTTAACCGTGAATCAGAGTGTCAGTGTAAAGGACACATGGAGCCCTCTTTGATATTATTGGAATACAGGAATACAATGTTTTTACTGTGTAATTGGTGTGTTAGCAGATCATCACACATTGAAATTGTTATTTTTAAACACTGCAATTGTTTGTCATTGTGTATACCATGTGGTGCTTTATATTTAATATTTATTATTTTAACTTTTTAAGCTACTGGATGGCTCATTTGCTTAAGTCACCACACTGTGGATTAGCCTCACAGCCATTACAGGAACAGCCAACGTAGCATCAAGAAGAACACAAGACCTTACATTCCTGGTGAGATACACAACAAATAACATTACAGGAACAGCCTTCGTAGCATCAAGAAGAACACAAGACCTTACATTCCTGGTGAGATACACAACAAATAACATTACAGGAACAGCCAACGTAGCATCAAGAAGAACACAAGACCTTACATTCCTGGTGAGATACACAACAAATAACATTACAGGAACAGCCTTCGTAGCATCAAGAAGAACACAAGACCTTACATTCCTGGTGAGATACACAACAAATAACATTACAGGAACAGCCAACGTAGCATCAAGAAGAACACAAGACCTTACATTCTTGGTGAGATACACAACAAATAACATTACAGGAACAGCCAACGTAGCATCAAGAAGAACACAAGACCTTACATTCTTGGTGAGATACACAACAAATAACATTACAGGAACAGCCAACGTAGCATCAAGAAGAACACAAGACCTTACATTCTTGGTGAGATACACAACAAATAACATTACAGGAACAGCCAACGTAGCATCAAGAAGAACACACAGAGCACAATCAATTTGCATTCGTGATTTTTATGCTTATGGGAATGAAGGAATTCAGGGCTCTGGTGGTCCTATAGGCTGGGGAATACACTGGATAAAAAAGTACTCATCAGTGTAAAATATACTACGTCAGAGTTGATTTACTACACTAAGCATTTTGACATGTAGAAGCTCAGCTGGTCCCCTCGTTAGAATAATGGAACTGCCTAACTGAATTGGACAAGATTTCTAGGGCGGCAGTGTAGTATAATGGTGAAGGAACTGGACTTGTAACCGAAAGGTTGCAGGTTCGATTCCCAGGTAGGACACTGCCATTGTACCCGTAAGCAAGGTACTTAACCTGAATCACTTCAGTATATATCCAGCTGTATAAATGGATAATATGTTAAAAAAAAAAATAAGTTGTGTAAGTTGCTCTGGATAAGAGCGTCTGCTAAATGCCTGTAATGTAATGTAATGATTTCTACATTAGTACTGTGACCAATCCAGATGAAATGAGCAAAGCATTGGTCACGATGCTGTGCTTTATGGACGCAGTTAAGAAAGGGGCTGCTGCCCCCGCACCCCACTGCACCCCAAGCAAAGACCGTTTCTTGTTAACCGAATATGAGCCGATTCTTCTGTTTATAATCAGTGGCCAAGTTCGGGATGTGATTTAACGTTTCGCGCAAAATGGAAGACAGCCGCTGGAGCCAGAGCCTTCTCGGCAGCGGTAGCATGTCCTCTGCACGTGTTTACTAATTAGAAGAAAAGCATATTTCCATATTCTGCTACATAAACATAGGTCACATGTCCAAAACCCTTGTTATGTCTGCAGCATCTCATTGCTATTGATGCTGTTTATTTAATGAAGGAGATGTTTCGAGATTAATTGTTTTTGAAGCATCCGAACCTTTGAAGTCTTCTTCTGCCGGAATATTTAATGTATTTCTTGCATGCTGACGTGCCACATAAAAGCTGTTAATACTCAGTGACTCGTTAACGACCCATTCGGACAAGTAATGTTCATCTTCCATCTTCTGACTGGAAAAAAATAAATAAAATTGATGGACAGCGCTTAATCACACAACGTCAGCGGTATTGTGGGACAGATCAAAGGAGGCTTAATTACTGCACCTGGGAGGGAATATTCATAGGGATGATTACTTCAAAAGCACCAGAAAAATCCCCCGTAGGACATCAAAATCTTAGACCAATCCGTAGCAGCACAAAATATTCCAGATTTTCTATATCAATCATGGAGAACCTCATGCCAGATTCATTCATGTGATCTTTGCAGGCATTGTATGGAACACAACCAAAACAAAAACATATGTTATGAAGCACAAACCAACAATTATACATAAAAAAAACCTTAAAAATCTCATGAGCTAAATAACTCGAGCTAAGAATATGTATCCATCTGGCGAACTCGTAGTACACGGCATCCCATTGTGCCTAACCAGCAGCTGCTGTGTGTCAGTGGGCAATATTTTCAGATACTTTTCAATATTTTCAGATGATTGGGTCAAATTAAGGTCAGAGCATTCACAGCCTGGCCTTGGGTTCAAATGAAAGCGTGCAAACCGGGCAGGTGATTTCACTGGCCCCGGTGCAGGGTGTAGACATGGCCTTTGGACGAGGTATCATTGAATGTGGACAGTAGGCTACATGCATGCTCATTCCTCACTTATAAATGCTAATTTAAATGTTATTTCAAAGGGTGTTTTGGTGGCGTAGCCTGTGAGAGCACCGTCCACATGCTCATTGCGAGCCGTGGCGTCGGCGGGTTCGAATTCTGCTGCGTGACTTTTGTTGCATGTCTATCTCACCCCCGCTCTCTCGCTCGCCATTCGTCCTGTCTCTACACTGTGCCGTCCAATAAAGCTAAAACAGTCCTGAAAATGTTTAGTCAGAAAAACAAGATCAAATGTAAATCATGCAGCTTTTGCTTATCAGCCTGGGATAGGGCAGACAAGTACGTCGTCGATGCCGATTTCCGCTTCTTATCACACTGTAGTGTACAAGAACACTTTTCACTGTTCAAGGAGAATGGGATGATTTCTTATGATTTTTTTTATTTTTTAAAAGTGAGATCACAATTTATGAAATAAGCTTAACCATGAAATTGTGACTCCCTGAAAAACTGAAGGAGATGCGGGGATGAGTCGTGAGCAAAACTAGGTCCTGCCTCACGCCGTCGTCTTCTGTTTATACACGAGGAGTTCAGTCAGACCCAAACACGTTCACTCAAAGCTCAGTCACTTTAAGGGAGAACATGGCTTTGCTGTAATATTGTTTATCATTCTCAGAGGTGGAAAGCCCAGAGGTCAGAAAGTAGAAGTCCTGCCACGTTTTTCTTCCACCCATGAACTCAGCCAGCTGATTTCACCAATTAGTTCTACCTCCTGACTGAAGAATTGTGCTAATTAGCAAATCCAGGAACAAAATACTGGGGGGGGGGACTTTTACTTTCTGAACCTGGATTTTTCTCATCTGGTTGATCTGATGGAATAACTGTCCTAAAGAGAGCCTGTGGATTTGGATTAACACTCTGGTGATAAAGTGGGGGAATGGTCACATTTTCCCACATTCTTACGCAGTAGGTCTAAGCTCAAACGGTTGGCTCTGGAGGTACATGCAATGCCTGTTTGCCAAAGGTATTTAACTTGTTTAATGTTGGGAACTACTTTGCAAACTGGAAGGCATTACCAATGAAATGCTTTTTCTTTATTAAAAAATAAGAACTTTACTTACACACGCACACACAAACACACACATTAAATGCATGCTCTGATTCTTTAACTCCGGTACAAGCACCGTTAAACGCATGCTCTGATTCTTTAACTCCGGTACAAGCACCGTTAAACGCATGCTCTCATTCTTTAACTCCGGTACAAGCACCGTTAAACGCATGCTCTGATTCTTTAACTCCGGTACAAGCACCGTTAAACCCATGTTCTGATTCTTTAACTCTGGTACAAGCACCGTTAAACGCATGCTCTGATTCTTTAACTCCGGTACAAGCACCGTTAAACGCATGCTCTGTTAGCTGAAAAAGAAAGAGCATAAAGACAGTGACAGTATCACATGCTCATAGAGAAAGAAGACGGACACAGATGACACACTAATTACAGTCGGCGCTAATTAACGTCTTAAAGCTTTCTGGATCCAAAATGGATTACTGCAGTGCAGATATGAAACACCTGCTCATATACCTCTCAATGGACTGCCTCAGAAACACAAAGGCATTCCATTTATTTCTTTATTTTGTATTCACATCAAAACGGTTAAATGTTAAACTCTCACAGAGTGCACTATACACTGATACGTGTGCGTTTCATCCTTTTGCTCACTCATATAAATGTAGTCAGTGGTGATTTAACACTGAACATGTTTGTGTTTTTTGTTGATGTTGTTCCTGTTGGCGACTGCATGTATAAGATATTAGGGTTTTTAAATTTTCTTAGTCAAGGTTAATGGGAATTTAAACTTAATTAACTTTAACAACAGCTCTGGAATCACAAAACCTGAACTTGATTCATGGATATACTGTTGATGGACATGAACATCACTAAAATGAGCATTGTCTGTTTTTTAGATTTCAATATAATCATCTTGGAATAACTGTCAATAATGGACCAATATTAACTTAATCTGGGAAGAATATCACAGACCTCTCTATGAACACAGATGAAATACACGTGTCTACTGTCTACAATTAATCTTATTAATTTATGGGGAATATTGGGGCCAATGGTTCAAACCAAATATTTTTGCGAGTTAAACCCTTGAATGTGAATTTTTATTCACAGGATTAATTTGTTCTTCATTTGTTTTGAACTAAAACACTTTGTCTTCACGTAACTTTTAAAGTTTCAATAAATCCAGTGAGTTTGACTATGCTGTCCCTAAAATGTTTCAAAGTCTGATATAGTATAAAGGAGAATGTAACAGGATATACAGCTTATTAAATCCATACGGAATGGCTGTGTTGAGCAGGTGAGTGTAGTAACGAGAGGGAAAGTGATGTCATTTCTAAATGAAGGTAGATAATTTGGAGCAATGTTTTAGAAAAGTTGAAGGAAGGTGATAGCCTTATCAGCTTATTATTCTCTCAGTGGGGGGAGGGGAGGGGAGGGGTAATTTTGAGAGCAATTAACTGCACCTTCTCAGGTTTGATGAGGCCAGAGCAGAATATCGAACTAACTGTCTCCTGACACCTCTGCCGTTTGACGTTTACGCTTTCACGGCCCGTGCTTTGAGCTTCACTTTTTTTTTTTTGTGATCAATTTTTTATTTATTTATTCATTATTTACAAAATACAAATCTGTTATTATTACAAAAATAACAGAGGCACAGTGAAATATCACTTATTCTAATGCCCGCCCCCCCTCTCCTCCCCACATTTTGTTCCCTCCAGTCCACCCAATCTGTCCCCACCCTCTAAACCCTAACCTGATGAAATCAAGGTGTTGAACAATGGGGGGGGGGGGGGGGGGAAAGAGCTTCACTTTTTACTCCACTTCTTTCTGCACTTTTAAATTCCACAACATTATTCTCCAGTTCCGCTCAAGCCATCATCTTCAGAATTTCTTCTCCCTTTCTCCCATTTCGCTTCTCCCGCTTGTAAATGTGTCTTTTTTGTGACGTCCGGAAAGGGACGGACCCAAATGCACGACGAGACAGTCTTAGGTTCAATAGGTTTAGTTTAATGAAATTCCGGGTCGGAACCACGCCGGGAAAACAAATATAAAAAGTCAAATAATAATTCGTGGAACCCGTAGAGCGCTGGCACAGGAGATCCAGCGAAGTAGCAGTGGCTGTAGAGCGCTGGCACAGGAGATCCAGCGAAGTAGCAGTGGCTGTAGAGCGCTGGCACAGGAGATCCAGCGAAGTCGTAGTGGCTGATCACCGCCTGGGTAACGGCGTGAGTCGGTCGGTGGTGGAACCAGGATCCACACTGGGAAACAGGAATGGCAATTTGCTGGACCGTGGAGTACAGCTTGGGTAGAATTAGCAAGCGAAGAGACAAGTAAGCTACCAAGACATACAGGAACAAACCGCAATACTTTGACAAGGAAACACAGGAACAGCACGGTAATATAACTAGTGTCATTAGAGCTGATAAGCTACAGCTTGCGGGAAATGCATGCGCGATCAGCGAATTGATTGAACGATTAGCAACAGCGTGAGGAATGCGGTGAAGGCGATTGAGTGTGAGTTGTGTTATTAAGATGTGGTGTAAGTAATCAAGTGAAATGTAGACCCAATCAGGTAATAAACGCAGACATGATACGATTAGGTTCGGGGAAAACAGAGGAACACATCAAGGAAGGAACGGGGAGTGGAGCGGATCGTTACAGTACCCCCCCGTCAAGGTACGCCTCCTGGCGGACCACAGGCTCTGGTCGACTGGGCCTGGCGGTGATGGAAATCCTGGATGAGGGTAGGGTCCAGGATAAGACGGGGGGCAACCCAGGAACGTTCCTCGGGCCCATACCCTTCCCAGTCGACCAGGTACTGGTGGCCTCGTCCCCGGCGCCGAACATCGAGGATGCTGGAGACTGTGAACGCGGGGGCACCATCAATGTCCCGGACAGGTGGGGGGGCAGGAGTGGGAGCGCTGAGAGGGCAGGAGATCACTGGCTTGACCTGACTGACATGGAAGGTGGGGTGGATTTTGAGGGAGGCAGGGAGACGGAGTTTGAGAGTGACTGGGTTCAGGATGGAGTGCACAGTGAAGGGTCCGACGAAGCGGGGTTGGAGCTTGCGGGAGGTGCCGGGGAGGGAGAAGGTGGAAGTCGAAAGCCAACGGGATTGCGGGCCGTCACGCACCGTAAGGCGGCTCCCAGGTCCTGGTTAGCCCTCTCTGCCTGACCGTTCGTCTGCGGGTGGAACCCGGAGGATAGGCTGGCGGTGGCGCCGAGTGCGGTGCAGAAGGCCTTCCAGACCGCGGAGGCAAACTGGGGGCCCCGGTCGGAGACGACATCCGTCGGGATCCCATGCAGCCGCACCACGTGCTGCACCAGGAGGTCGGCCGTCTCGAGGGCAGAGGGAAGTTTGGGGAGGGGAACAAAGTGCACCGCCTTGGAAAACCGGTCCACCAGGGTCAAAATGACAGTGTTACCGGCCGAAGGTGGTAGTCCGGTAACAAAGTCGACCCCGATGTGACTCCAAGGCCGGCCCGGGATGGGAAGGGGACGGAGGAGACCAGCAGGGGGGGAGTGAGACGCCTTACTCCTGGCGCAGACAGGGCAAGCGTGGACGAAGGCCAGGGTGTCCCGCCGGGCGGTGGGCCACCAGAAGCTCCTGCGCACCAGCTCCACGGTGCGGTTGCCTCCGGGGTGGCAGGCCAGTCGGGAGGAGTGAGCCCACTCCAGGACCTGGGAGCGGACAGGGTTGGGGACGAACAGGGCAGAAGAGGGGTTAGGGCGAGGATCGGGATGCGTCACCTGAGCGTCCAGCACGATTTTCTGGATGGGCCACCGGACCGCAGCCACGACGCAGGAAGCTGGGACGATGGTCTCCGGGACAGACAGGTCGGCAGGGGAGGAGTGGATCCGAGAGAGGGCGTCGGGTTTAATGTTTTTAGATCCGGGTTTGAAGGTGATGGAGTAATTGAAACGTGCGAAGAATAATGACCAACGGGCCTGTCGGGAGTTGAGTCTTTTGGCTGACTGAATGTATTGTAGGTTACGGTGGTCAGTCAGGATCAGGAACGGTTGAGTGGTCCCTTCAAGCCAGTGTCTCCATTCCTCCAGTGCCAGCTTGATGGCCAGCAACTCCCGATCCCCTACCCCGTAGTTGCGTTGGGTGGGGGAGAGGCGGCGGGAGAAGAAGGCGCAGGGATGGAGCTTGTGGTTGAGGGGGGAGTGTTGGGACAGGATAGCCCCTACGCCTGTGTCCGAGGCGTCCACCTCCACCACGAATTGGCGGTCGGGTTCCGGGCAGCAGAGGATGGGGGCCGTGGTGAAGAGTGTTTTGAGTCTAGTGAATGCCTGATCTGCCCGGGGATTCCAGGCAAAAGGGTTTTTTACGGAAGTGAGGGTGGTGAGGGGTGCGGCTACCTGGCTGTAGTTCCTGATGAACCTCCTGTAAAAATTCGCGAATCCTAGGAACTGCTGCAGGTGCTTGCGAGTAGTCGGGATGGGCCACTCCGTGACCGCCTGGATTTTGGCCGGGTCCGGCCGTATGTCGCCCCTCTCCACAACAAAACCTAGGAACGAGACTGAGGGGGCATGGAACAGACATTTGTCGGCCTTGACAAATAACTTGTTCTCAAGTAGGCGTTGTAGCACCAGGGAGACGTGGTCTTGGTGTTCCCGTTGGTCTCGGGAAAAAATTAGAATGTCATCCAGGTAGACAAAAACGAAGCGGTTGAGAAAGTCCCTCAGTACATCGTTCACTAGGTTCTGGAACACGGCTGGGGCATTAGTCAGGCCGAACGGGACCACCCGGTACTCGAAGTGGCCCAGGGGGGTGTTGAACGCGGTCTTCCACTCATCCCCCTCCCGGATCCGTACCAGGTGGTAGGCGTTCCGGAGGTCCAGTTTTGTGAAGACTCGGGCGCCCTGCAGCAGTTCAAAGGCCGAATTCAGGAGGGGTAGAGGGTACTTATTCCGGACGGTGATGGAGTTGAGGCCCCGGTAGTCGATGCAGGGGCGGAGGGAGCCATCCTTCTTCTTCACAAAGAAGAATCCCGCTCCGACGGGCGAGGAGGAGGACGGATGGTGCCTGCTTGGAGGGAGGACTTGATGTAGTCCTCCATGGCCGTTCTTTCCGGGCCGGATAGGCTGTACAGGCGGCCGGAGGGTAGGGGGGCGCCTGGAAACAGGGAGATGGCACAATCGTAGGGTCTGTGGGGGGGTAAGGACAAGGCCAGGGACTTGGAGAAGACCCGGGACATGTGCAGGTAACAGGGGGGGACCCCCTTCAGGTCGACCTCCGGAACGGATGTTTTGATCTCCGTGCTGGAAGGAGGTTCCGCTGAGTGAAGACAGGAGGTGTGGCATTGGGTGCTCCAGCTGGTGACGCTGGATGTTATCCAGTTGAGCAGTGGGTTGTGTTCATGTAGCCAGGGCTGACCAAGGACCAGAAGGGAGTGGGGAGTGTTGATGATGTATAGTTGAAGTGTCTCACGGTGGTTGCCGGATAGGAGCAGTTGGATAGGAATGGTGCGGTGGGTGATGTGGGCCAGGCGGTGGCCATCCAAGGCATAGGCGTTTATGGGTTTCTCCAGTTCTTCCGTGGGGATCCCGGACTCGTCCACGAACTGGGAGTCCACGAAGTTGGAGTCGGCTCCTGAGTCGATCAGTGCCTGCACAGATACGGTAGCGGAGGCCGTAGTGCCCCATTTGAGGACCGCCGAGAGCTGGAAGCGGCTGGAGGTTAGGCTCGGTGTTTGGGTTTGGCTCGCCAGTAGGCCTAGGGTTGCTGACGGGCCCTCTCTTTTGGGCGCACTGGACAGGAGTTAAGGAGGTGATCTGTGCGGCCGCAATAGAAACAAGCTCCGGCGGCCCGGCGTTGGCGGCGGCGCGCGGCAGGGTCGGACGTAGTGCCGCCCAGCTGCATAGGTTCCCCGGCCTCCGGAAGTTCGCAGACCACGGGCGCCTGATGGCGAGGCGCAGGATGCGCGAATGTGGTTCCCAGAGGCGGTTGAGTCGGCGCATACGCCCTCTTCTCGCGGGTGCGGGCGCGCAGACGGTTGTTTACGGTGATGGCCAAGGAAATGAGGTCGTTCAGCGTGGGCGTGTCGTCGCGGGTGGCCATCTCGTCCTTCATATTCTCGGCCAGGGCGGAGCGGAAGACGCCCTGTAGTGAGGCGTCGTTCCAGCCAGACTGCGCCGCGAGGATCCGGAATTTGATGGCGAATTCCGCCACACTGCGCTCGCCTTGTTTCAGCGCCAGGAGCTGCTGGTTTATATCTCTCCCGCAGACGGGATGATCAAAAGTCCGCCGCATCTCCCTGGCGAAGTCCAGGTACTGGGTGCAGAGGTCGGGTTGCTTCTCCCACAACGCGGCGGCCCAGTCCCGCGCCTCTCCTCCCAGGCAAGTGATCACGTATGCCACGCGGGTGGCATCCGCGGAGTAGGAGGACGGCTGCATGCGGAACGCCAGCTCGCACTGCAGCAGGAAAGGCTGGCATTTCCCCAGCTCGCCAGAGTATCGTTCAGGAGGGTTGGCCCGAGGCTCCCGATGAGGTAGAACAATAGCTGGTACCTGCGGTTGAGGTGGTTCCCCCGCTTCAGGACGGAGTCCTGACGTCTGGGCAGCCAACTGATTGACCATCGTTCCCCATTGGGTGGTCTGTTCCACCATGCCCCGGAACATCTCCATGGTTTCATCCAGGCGACGGCTTTGCTGGGCGATCAGGGTAGCCTGGCAGGTGAGCGCGTGTCGAATCTGCTCCGCGTCGGCTGGGTCCATTTCTGGTCAAAGTATTCTGTGACGTCCGGAAAGGGACGGACCCAAATGCACGACGAGACAGTCTTAGGTTCAATAGGTTTAGTTTAATGAAATTCCGGGTCGGAACCACGCCGGGAAAACAAATATAAAAAGTCAAATAATAATTCGTGGAACCCGTAGAGCGCTGGCACAGGAGATCCAGCGAAGTAGCAGTGGCTGTAGAGCGCTGGCACAGGAGATCCAGCGAAGTAGCAGTGGCTGTAGAGCGCTGGCACAGGAGATCCAGCGAAGTCGTAGTGGCTGATCACCGCCTGGGTAACGGCGTGAGTCGGTCGGTGGTGGAACCAGGATCCACACTGGGAAACAGGAATGGCAATTTGCTGGACCGTGGAGTACAGCTTGGGTAGAATTAGCAAGCGAAGAGACAAGTAAGCTACCAAGACATACAGGAACAAACCGCAATACTTTGACAAGGAAACACAGGAACAGCACGGTAATATAACTAGTGTCATTAGAGCTGATAAGCTACAGCTTGCGGGAAATGCATGCGCGATCAGCGAATTGATTGAACGATTAGCAACAGCGTGAGGAATGCGGTGAAGGCGATTGAGTGTGAGTTGTGTTATTAAGATGTGGTGTAAGTAATCAAGTGAAATGTAGACCCAATCAGGTAATAAACGCAGACATGATACGATTAGGTTCGGGGAAAACAGAGGAACACATCAAGGAAGGAACGGGGAGTGGAGCGGATCGTTACATTTTTGGTATTATTAAGATGAGTCAAAATGGCCGTGCGCTTTTACAATAATAGTTAAAATAAGTCATCTGTACATTTTCTGTTATTTTTAAAACATGTAGTCATATTGTTTTTAAATGATAATGCTGCTGAAAATGGTATAAATGTATCGTAGGTTTGCAGTTGAAATGTTTTTTCAACGCCTGAATTACATCAATTGAACGTGAAATGTTTTTGGACAAATATCAATGGAATAATTGTTTCACTTTCACAACAAGCGTAGAGGCAGCAGGACTATTTCTGCATCTAGAACGGAAAGCTTAATTTATTATTATTATTATATATTTTTAAAAATGTATTTTCAGATTTTTCCATTTTTCTCCCAATTTGGTAGCCAATTGGACCCCATGTAATTAAATTTTCTCCGTGTAGCAACCGCTAGAGAATGGCTGCTACAACCCCATCAGCCGTCCTCTTTAGGGCGCAACTCCTCAAGCTCCTGACCGTGATTCGAACTCGCCCAGGGCCGTCTTGTGCGCGACGATTCTCTCCGAGTCCCTCCCCCCACCCCGCGAGCAGCCACCAGTTGCCACTCCCTCAAGGCCCCGGCCATACTCGGATCTGGCAGGATCTGGAGATTGAAGGAAAGCCTTATTTAAACGTGAGCTGTTGAGGAGCCACTGTCCAATGAGTTAGCATCATTCTCTCAGGCACGTAATGTGCAAACAATCAATTCTATTAGCCTTCAGTCTGCGTAGTTATAACATATAACTGTTGTAATGTCTTCTAAGACATTATAAGACATAGCTATGGGCTGCCGCGTTAGCTCAACGGTAAAAGCGCTGACTTTCAGTCAGCGCAGTTGTGCTCCGAGGATCGGGGTTCGCGCCCCGGTCCTGCCATATCCGAGCGTGGCCGGCGCCCTGTGGAAGCAGCAATTGGCGGCTGCTTCCGGGTGGGGGGAGGGGCTCGGAGAGAATCGCTGCGCACGGGGACCTAGGGCGTGTCACGGTCAGGAGCTCGCGGAGCTACGTCCTGTAGAGGACATGGCCACGACTTCCACAACTAATACCGATTGACGGGGTTGTGTAGCAGTGGTTCTCTAGCGGTTGCTACATGGGGGGGAATTGAATTAGAATAGGGGTTCAATTGGCTACCAAATTGGGAGAAAAAGGGAAAAAAATCAGAAACAAATTTTTAAAAAAAAAAAAAAAAAAAAAAAAAATAAGACATAGCTATACATTGTCAGACATTATAAGACATAATTTTAAGTTATAAGACACGTTAACACATAGTTATAAGTTATAAGATGTTAGGCCTTATGATATATTTTTCTCTGAGCTGATCACCAAATATGTCGCAAATATTTGATAAAAAATTGTATTCACCATCACACCTTATACATCTAGATTCAATCAAATGCACCTGTGACCTTAGAGGAAAGCGCAAGTCAATCAAATAAACAAATCTCCCCAGATCAATAAAACAAGCTGACCCCTTGGCAACTCCAGTTTTCTGATTGAATTTGGGGGATGTTATTGTTTATGCACAGAACTACGTAAGGTGTTATTATTGCTTTTTTTTTCTTCTCAAGACCGCTCCGCTAAAATGTCCTGGCAGTTTCTAATGAATCCAGAGATTTGTGACGCCCAAGAACTGAAAACGTCATAATGTAAACACCATGAGCAAAAATGTAGATGTGTGTGTGTTTGTGTGTGTGAGTACACGCATGCACTTACACATATCACATACTCTCACAAACAAGCTTACACACACACTCATACATGCGCTCACATACATAAGCACACACATGTACTTACACACACACACACACACATCACATGCTCTCTCACAAACACTCTCCCACACACATACTCACACACACACACACACACACACAGTAAGTGAGAGGTACATCTTGATCACCTTTGGGAGTTCTAGTGTCTGCTGAGCTGCGAGACCCTCAGCCCAAACATTGAATTCATCCATCAGACTGGTGTCAGGAGGCCCAGGCATGTCTCTTTCTCTCTCTCTCTTTCTCTCTCTTTCTCTCTCTCTGCTGAATATTTAAACACTTCACAGATATTTAGAAAGGCTTCTTTTCTTTGGGGCACTCTTCCACTGGGGTTTCCAGTGTTACGCATGGTGCGGTCAGACGAGTAAGAGCAATATAATATATGAGATCAAAAGAAATGCACACACACACAAACACAAACCCACACATCCCCATACAGCCCCCCTGGGATCAGGTGGTTTTTGGCAGGATAATCTTAAATATTTTAATTACATTTTCATGCACCAATCTTATGGAACACTGATTTGAAAATCAAATTCATCTTAAATTAATTGCACATACATTTACATTTCTATATTAATTCCCAGATTTATTTATTTCCAAATAATTTTATTTATTCATTTTTATATTTCCTTATTTATTTATATATTTATTTATTTATCTATCATTGTGACACTCTTGTTTCTTAGACGGCTTAAACCATCATGAACATCACCATCGGTCATTTTTTAGTTGAAATTCACGACAGCATCTACACGATCTACAGCATCTATACGATCTACAGTATCTACATGATCTACAGCATCTACACGATCTACAGCATCTACAGTATGTACACGATCTACAGCATCTATACGATCTACAGCATCTATACGATCTACAGTATCTACATGATCTACAGCATCTACAGTATCTACACGATCTACAGCATCTATACGATCTACAGTATCTACATGATCTACAGCATCTACACGATCTACAGCATCTACACGATCTATAGCACCTATACGATCTACAGTATCTACATGATCTACAGTATCTACACGATCTACAGCATCTACATGATCTACAGCATCTACACGATCTACAGTATCTACGCGATCTACGCGATCTACAGTATCTACACGATCTACAGCATCTACATGATCTACAGCATCTACACGATCTACAGTATCTACGCGATCTACAGTATCTACACGATCTACAGCATCTACATGATCTACAGCATCTACACGATCTACAGTATCTACGCGATCTACGCGATCTACAGTATCTACACGATCTACAGCATCTACATGATCTACAGCATCTACACGATCTACAGTATCTACGCGATCTACGCGATCTACAGTATCTACACGATCTACAGTATCTACAGCATCTACAGTTCTACAGTATCTACATCATCTACAGTATCTACATGATCTGTACACAGCACGTGCAGTTTGGGGATGTTTTGGAAGGCAGTTGATATGGTTCCAGGTCAGGTGTCGCAGAGCAGACAGGAGACGGGTCATTCGGTCCACAGCTCAGCAGCCCTGTCCCATACTCTGCCCAAAACTAGCATCTGCTATTTCCTTATTTATTTATATATTTATATATTTATTTATTTATCTATCATTGTGGCACTCCCGGTGTTCCATACAGTTTTGCTCTTCTGAAATAAAACAATTCCAGACCGGTGATTTAAAAAAATCTTGTTTCTTAGACGGCTTAAACCATCATGAACATCACCATCGGTCATTTTTTAGTTGAAATTCACTACAGTATCTACACGATCTACAGCATCTATACGATCTACAGTATCTACATGATCTACAGCATCTACACGATCTACAGCATCTACAGTATGTACACGATCTACAGCATCTATACGATCTACAGCATCTATATGATCTACAGTATCTACATGATCTACAGCATCTACAGTATCTACACGATCTACAGCATCTACAGTATCTACGCGATCTACAGTATCTACAAGATCTACAGCATCTACACGATCTACAGCATCTACACGATCTACAGCATCTACACGATCTACAGCATCTACACGATCTACAGTATCTACGCGATCTACAGTATCTATGCGATCTACAGCACCTATACGATCTACAGTATCTACAGTAACTACAGCATCTACAGTATCTACAGTTCTACAGTATCTACAGCATCTACAGTATCTACGCGATCTACAGTATCTACGCGATCTACAGTATCTACGCGATCTACAGTATCTACAGTATCTACAGTTCTACAGTATCTACACGATCTACAGCATCTACACGATCTACAGTATCTACATGATCTACAGCATCTACACGATCTACAGTATCTACGCGATCTACAGTATCTATGCGATCTACAGCACCTATACGATCTACAGTATCTACAGTATCTACACGATCTACAGCATCTACAGTATCTACAGCATCTACAGTTCTACAGTATCTACAGCATCTACAGTATCTACATGATCTGTACACAGCACGTGCAGTTTGGGGATGTTTTGGAAGGCAGTTGATATGGTTCCAGGTCAGGTGTCGCAGAGCAGACGGGAGACGGGTCATTCGGTCCACAGCTCAGCAGCCCTGTCCCATACTCTGCCCAAAACTAGCATCTGCCTTCACAGAATGAAAAACAAACAAGGCGGCGATCTCGCCCTCCTAAATCCAGCCCAGCTGTCTCCATGTCCCGTCGCGAGACAGCAACGCTTAATTCATTCTTATTTGTACAGTTTCTGTAGCCTGCATAAGGTGTCCCTGTAAACCAGGAAGAGATTATGAAGTACTACTCTATGGGGTCACTTCCTGTAGGATCTAAATAACACCATCTGTTGGCTTGCCCAGGTCAAAACTATAAACTTCTCAATGTCCTGTCTGACTGTCTCCTTCAAAGCATCTTTCTTTGTTAGCCACATAAACTAATTGACAGCTATAAAACTGTGATGTATTTCACATTATTGCAGAGTGCAAAGAAGCGATGCAGAGGTCCCTTTTGACTCTTAAATACTTACGATGAGAGAGAGTAAGATGATAGGGGTGTGTGCGTGTGTGTGTGTGTGAGCGAGAGGGAGAATGTATGAGAGAATATGTATTTGTGCATGTGTATGTACATGTATGCTTTGTATGTGTTACGTATCACGTGTGTGTGGGAGATATAGTGTGTGTGTGTATGTGTGTGTGGGAGATATAGTGTGTGTGGGAGATATAGTATGTGTATGTGTGTGTGTGGGAGATATAGTGTATGTATGTGTGTGTGTGGGAGATATAGTGTATGTGTGTGTGGGAGATATAGTGTGTATGTGTGTGTGTGGGAGATATAGTATGTGTGTGTGTGGGAGATATAGTGTGTGTGTGTGTGGGAGATATAGTGTGTATGTGTGTGTGTGGGAGATATAGTGTGTATGTGTGTGTGTGGGAGATATAGTGTGTGTGTGTGTGTGTGGGAGATAGAGTGTATGTGTGTGTGTGTGTGGGAGATATAGTGTGTGTGTGTGTGTATGTGTGTGTGTGGGAGATATAGTGTATGTGTGTGTGTGTATGTGTGTGTGTGGGAGATATAGTGTGTGTGTGTGTGTATGTGTCCTCGTGAGAGGGAAGCTTAACTCTCCCTTTGACCTTATCTGCCAGATCTGGGCTGAAATCCTTCCTGACTTGGACAGAAACCTGAGACCTGATCAATTTGTGTTTTCTCTCTTTTTATTGGCACTTCTACACAAAAAAAGAAAAAGAAAGAATGCACAGACAAGTGCACTTTGGCTGCAGAGGAACGCACAGCCTCGTCTGACTCAGGGCCGCTCACAGGGCCGCTCTCAGGACGCTGTTAAGTTAAAGAAAAACACAATCAGGGTGATGACAGAGCTGGGTCACCCGACTCCGCTCAAAGTTAACCAGAATGTGCTTATTTTATTTAATCACTCAGAGATTTGTTTATTTCTTTTATTTTCACATTTCTGCCTCGTTTTTTTACTGGCCGCTGGAAAATACACAGAGTGCAGGAGAGAGACATCTCTGAGAGACTGAGACGTGGGTTCTAGATGCAGACGTGGCTATCCTCTTTAAAGTGGGTTAGTGCTGACTGGCAACCCAGAGGACCTCACCATTGAATTGACTACACTGGTTATTAGCTTGAACTCAGCAAAACGGTGGGTAAGATTCCGGTTGTATGTGATTGTGAGGTAACATTGTGATTATATGCCCCCCGCAAAACCTTTTACACACTAAAATGTTCAGTGTTAAATCAACTCTTACTGAGTACATATGGTACCTATTGGACGCATATGTACTCTGTTAGAGTTGAACTAACACTGGACATTTTATTCTGTAGAACATTTAAAGGTCAAAACGAGGCCTGTCAAAGTCACAGATGGAGTCATGGTAAGTTGTATACAAACACCTGGCAACCAAGTTGGCGACATAAATTTGTAAGGAGAAATGGGATGAGGTAAACATATAGGGTGAAATACACATATAGGGTGAAATTTGGTAAGAGATAAAAAATAAGGTGAAAGTTGCGCACTGCCACGGTCAGTGCGACTGTTGTTCTTGTTGTCGGCTTTCCGCCTCTCTTATTTATTTTATGATTAGCGTGTAATATAATTGTTGACATCTGTGATAAAGCGCTTTGACGGATATGGGGTTTCCAGTTGCCGAAGTTCCCTTTGTACCTTGTGATGCGAGTAAACGATGTGGGTTTGTTGATGCAAGAATAGAAATCTGTGGCTTCCCTGCCTTTGTGCGTCGTCCAAAACCTTCCTTCCCTGCCTTTGTGCGTCGTCCAAAACCTTCCTTCCCTGAAATGTGTTGTGTATTAACTATGTAAATGAGGCACTGATTTATATCAGTTTTGCATGAGATCCCTCTAAAACACGCTGAAAAAAAGCCATGTTCGGCTCGAGCTTCCCAACCCCTCTAAATGAGACGTGCGCTTTAAAAAACAAATATCGGGACCAGAATGTAAAACATATTTCATAAAATTAAAAAAGAAATTTTAAAACACGCTCACACAGGGTATGGAAACTGTATAAGAAGAACGCAGGAACCACTCAGTAAGGGAATGTGATTACGGGGCTTCCCCTCTCCATTTGAGAGGATGCTTAAATTTTTATTTTCATGGTTTTTGTCTGGCTTGCATGGCAGATATTGCCCATTTCCCAGCGTATACTTGGTGTTTGGGGCGGCAGTGTAGTACAGTGGTTAAGGAACTGGGTTTGTAACCGAAAGGTCGCAGGTTCGAGTCCCACGTAGGACACTGCCGTTGTACCCCTGAGCAAGGTACTTCACCTGCATCGCTTCAGTATATATCCAGCTGTAAATGGATACTATGTATAAATGCAAAAATGCTGTGTAAGTCGCTCTGGATAAGAGCGTCTGCTAAATGCCTATAATGTAATGTAATGTTTGAGCGACACGCCACCCAGCCATGAATTCTGTAGACCCAGCAGATAGATTGCCTCCTCCATATTCTTAACGCATGATGAAAGCTTACGCCAGGAAACATTGATGCCAAAACATTTAAATTTGGTGGATCTTCTAAAAAATGTATTAGTTGTCGTGAGGGGGCTGGGCCATTCCCGTAGCCATGGGTCTACTGGACTGTCACACTAATCCTGAAAGAAGGAAAACGAAAACCAGGAGTAGAGTATGGATCTGGTTCCCAGGGGAGCTGTGTGAGAGGAATCAGCAATTTGGCTGCATGTGATCTCCAGTGGGGTAAAATCCAGGTTCAGTAAGTAGAAGTCTGTGTGTGATATTCTAGCGTGTGTGTATGTTTTATATATATTTTTTAAATTATAACTTACCTCGATATCCCAGCATTCCTTTCCCCCCCTACCTACTCTGTGAGTATTTAATGATTTATGAGTTTGGGCATTTTTTCAGACCTGTCGCTAAATGGCCACCCCTGACTGACGCGTATTTCTGTCTGTTGATTTGTCGATTGGAGGCTGAACCTGGCGTAGTCGCCTTGGCCTGGATTCAATCTCCGCTTTTACCCTTAACTTTGACTTTGACAAATAAATGCGTGCCGGAGGTATTTTTCTCCGCAAACACGGGTTTGGCGAGTTGGTTTGGCTGACCGCTCAACTCGCCAAACACCAGATTTTAATGGGGAGTCAAGGTTAAGGGCAAATGTTGATTGTACGCATGCAGGCCCCCGGAGTCCACCTGTGCAAAGCCCTCTGCCTTCCTGTATCAAACACATTCACTTTAAATAGACCCACAGGCTGGATTACGGACCCAGCCTTTTATCATTGAGAGCAAACCTAAGCGTTGCACTCCCAAGGAGAGCAATGATTGGCTGCTCTGTCTGAAAGGGCTTGTCAGCGCCTACTTGTGACACCCCAATGTTATTTTCGGAGGGGAAGAGGGGTGAGAACTGAACTTAAGCAAGAGACAGTGGTGGAGCCCCCCGTTTTCTGTACACTATGACTATGGTAGAAAAAAATAGATAAACCCACAAGATGCAAATGGAGAGAAAGAGAAGAAATGGACGCTTGCAAACACTGCATTCTTTGAGTGCAAGAAGGTATAGTTCACACATCCTATCTGCCCAGGCAATTGAAATAGTTTGGTGTTTAAATTTTTCACAGTCCTGGCCTCCTGGATGATCCCTTCCAGATGTGGACACAGGGAGGTGAGAGAGGAGTCTGTGACCATCACCTCCTTCACAACACTGAGTAACCGGGGAAAACGGCCTCTCCATCTCTTTCTCTCTCTGCCTCTTTCTATCTCTCTGTCTCTCTCTTTCTGCCTCTTTCTCTGCCACTCTATCTTTCTCTGTCTCTCTTCTCTTTGTCTGTATCTCTATATCTCACTGTCTCTTTCTATCTCTTCTTACAGTATGTCTCTAGAAATGACAGCCAGGTCACTGTCATTGTAGTGCATGCTGGGTAAGAGTATACAAAAGCAGTGCCATATTGAGGTGTACTCGCGCTGTGGCCATATCAGTTTAATCATGTAAGAATGTTTTTCTCAAACTTATTTGGAGTCATAAATAATGATGTAAAAAAACAAAGTGGAAATGGAAACACATCTCCCACAGCTTACATGTAATAGAGCACTGAGCGTTGGGGCAATAGAGCACTGAACGTAGAGGCAATAGAGCACTGAGCATAGGGGCAATAGAGCACTGAGCGTTGGGGCAATAGAGCACTGAACGTAGAGGCAATAGAGCACTGAGCGTTGGGGCAATAGAGCACTGAACGTAGAGGCAATAGAGCACTGAGCATAGGGGCAATAGAGCACTGAGCGTTGGGGCAATAGAGCACTGAGCGTTGGGGCAATAGAGCACTGAACATAGGGGCAATAGAGCACTGAACATTGGGAAAGAAGTCCATCACTATGGGGTAAAATGTAAACATCTCCAACCCCTCCCTATTTGTGTCAAAATGCTGGAGACTTTAAAGCAGACCAAAGGTTTAAAAAGAACGTATTGCCTTCTATGCAGCCATGTTAATATGTATTTTAAGACAGCGTTGTCCAATCCCAAAAAGGCTGGTGTGTATACAGACTTTTGGTGTAAACAGAAACGTTACCTTTCAGAAAAGCTACGAGAATAAGTTGTTGGGTTGTTACCTGGCATGAGACAGACCTGTGGAATGTCAGGTAAGTCCCGGAGCTGGCAGGTATCCTTCAGCTGTGCAGGGAGAGGTTGCCATGGTTACCTGAGTGGATCTCTTCAGGGCGGGAATGGAGATTTATTGAATTAACTTATCGTTAGGAAAGAAGGAAAATGAAGGCATGGTAGGCGCATTTTGAACATGAAAAAGATGCCAGCTGGGTGGTTAAATCTAGTGCTAAGCTGCCCACGTCTGACAAACATTAACAACCCTCTTTCTCCATCACCAATTCCAACATCAAAAGGAAAGGCCGCTGTGGTGGTGAAGATGGCTTTCAAACTGCTGGAAATTTAAGCAAAGCTTTTAAAAAATTAAAATAAAATGTTCTGTCTTTCTTAACCATAAATCATAATCATGACCATTAGGACATGTGGGTGGGGCAAATGGCATGTAATTATGCATGTTCACCCAATCACCCTCTTTCTCTAAAATAAAACCATGGAAATTCCTTTACACATGATTGATGGTTAGCAAGCTTGCTGCTATGGCTACGTAAAACATCACAGCTTGTTTGTTTTGTGGTTGTTTGAAAGTTTGTGAGCTGAAAGTTTGGAACCCTATAGGGGGGGTTAAACTCCAGTACACCTGGTACAGACAGGTAAAAAGTTATTCTCCATAACAGCAGGTGAGATACTAAGGTAGGCTAGCAAACCATATACACACACACACACATACTGTACACAGTCTTGGGTGTGAAACATACCACGAGGCCGTCGCCAACGAACTCAGTTACACCAAAAAGGCGGGTTGGAGGGGATAGTGTGATTTGGAGGGGATAGTTTATGGGAGTGGGGAGGCTGAAAGACGTTTTCTGGACAGTGCAGAGGCCTAGCCGCTTTAATAACAGCATTAGGTGGTCAGGCCCGTTTATCATGGCAGGGTGATGGGACCGCGGCTTAATTTACGGGGTTATAATGACCTGGCCAGGCTCGCGCAAGCAACAACCGCCACCGCAGGGAATATTATGATTGGCCCGTCCGCCATCTCTGCTGCGCATGAGGCAGGGAGGGCAGCCAATGGCAGGACAGAGCTGGTCTTTGGTCATGTTCTCATGATTGTTACTAATACTAATGAAATGTTTAAAAAATAAGAATCGTGTGTGTGTGTGTGCGCGTGCGTGTGTGTGTGTGTGCGCGTGCGTGTGTGTGCGCGTGCGTGTGTGTGTGCGTCTGATCTCATTTCGGCTGCTTATTTAAGTGAGGGAAGCGAAAGCACACAGATTTATTAATAAAGATAAATGTGTGAAAAACTGAAACAAACAGTTTCAGAGAGAGAGAGAGGTAGCTCAAAGATAGAGAGGGGTAGCTCAGAGAGAGAGAGGTAGCTCAGAGAGAGAGAGGGGTAGTTTAGAGAGAGAAAGAGGTAGATCAGAGAGAGAGGGGTAGTTCAGAGAGCGAGAGAGGTAGCTCAGAGAGAGAGAGGGGTAGCTCAGAGAGAGAGAGAGGGGTAGCTCAGAGAGAGAGAGGGGTAGCTCAGAGAGAGAGAGAGGGGTAGCTCAGAGAGAGAGAGGGGTAGCTCAGAGAGAGAGAGGGGTAGCTCAGAGAGAGAGAGAGAAAGCATAATTGACAGATGTATACAGGGATGTAAAAAAAAAAGTGAATTGAAAGATTGAGTTTATTCAAATGAAAGCCAGGAGAGACTGCACTCTGCAACAATGCGCCTCGCTCTATTAACACTCTTTAACTTCAGAAGCACAGGACCGAGGGACTGACCGCGCCTCGCTCTATTAACACTCTTTAACTTCAGAAGCACAGGACCGAGGGACTGACCGCTTTTTTCAGCTTCCAGAATACATCTCAGAAAAAAGCCACTGGTGCTGCGTCAGGCGATACTCTTTAAATACACAGCTATTGTGTTCCCACCCCAGGGGTAAGGTCTTAGTGGATATTGAATCATTTCCACCACCTCTAGCCCCCTTGGAAGAATAGAAGAGTGCAAAGATGGAAAAGAGAGATATGGAGAGAGAGATGAGGGGTTATAGAGAAAAAAATTTGGGCTGATATTGGAGATAATTATCCCCCACACAATGGCGCCCGGGTTGGCGCTCAGATCATACACAGCGGGCCTTCCACGGCTCGTCGCATTCCTGCGCCCTCGGGTTTAATTCCTCTGGGATACCGGGGCGGTTTGGTTCTTTTTCCCACTCTCCAACGGGACGACCCCCATCTCTCGCCCCCCCTCTCCCCTCTACACTGGAGACCCAACGGGCAGCCTTGCAATCAGCCAGCCCGGATGTAATGACATTTCTACAGGTCTGCTCCGTTAACCCCTTAAGGTGTGAGATCACATAATGCTGGATGTGATAACTGAACATTCTAATGCTGATGTAACAAGCAATTCAGTTCTAGAACACTGACTTAGAATTTTAGGGGAAAAAAACATTCTAAATTATTATTGTTGTCTCCTGGCTTAAAGATCCGTCTAGTTTATTAAAGTCATAGAAAGTTTAAAAAAATTTTTTTTTGTAAATTAAAGTCAAATGTTTCATTTCCAAAGTTATTTGCTCTTGTTAATAATACTTCCACAGTCCAAAGACATGCAATGTAGGGACTAAGCAGGTCGTCATTGTAAATGAGAATTTGTTCTCAATTGACCTTCCTGTTTAAATAAATACTTAGAGCACAGATGAAGCATGAAGCCATGACACTGTTTACATTGTTTTATGTTACAGAATTCCTCATTGGACAGGATAGCAGCAAGCAGCAGGTGTGCTTACAGCAGCAGGTGAGTGATGTAGCATTGAGGCACAAGCATAACACACAGTGTGTATGTGCAGTGTTCAGTTCACAAGGGAAGCTCTGGAAATTAAATGAAAAGCCATTTAAAGAGTTTAATATTTTATTCACAGCAAAGGGTTTGAGCTGCTTGGGAATCTAGTCACTTCGATGACGTTTCTGTATGCACTTACTGTATGTCGCTTTGGATAACAGCGTCTGCTAAATCACTGTAATGTAATGTAATGTACCACTCGATGATGTTTCTGTATGCACTTACTGTATGTCGCTTTGGATAACAGCGTCTGCTAAATCACTGTAATGTAATGTAATCTTGTAAGGAGGTAACTGTGTTACCTGTGCAAATATGTACAATTACCTGCATTCAGCCATAAAGGTTTGTGGGTTCAAATCCGTGTCTCCTTGTCTCAAAAGCTGCTTTCTAAAGATTTACAATGACTCTCAATGTAAACTGCATACACAAATATGAACAAATACCATCCCATGGTTCTGGACCAATAGTAATATCAATGATAACAATAATAACATGAATAAAAACAACACAATTTATACGAGTTTATAAGAGACGAGGATGTTGCCTGAAGAGACGAAAGAATGAAAGGCAAAAAAAAAAGAAAGAACGTTTGGGTTGAACGTCCTCAGCAGACTGCCTGCTGAGTAAAAAAAACGGTCGGAGTCCCTGCCGCTGACCACCGCTATGGGACGCTGGGTCATGGTGGTTGCTATGGTTACCTACCGAGAGGGAGAGACACTAGCTTATGGTACCGTGGCCCCTGAGAGACCTACTGTTAGCCATTCTGGGCCCCTGGGGGACCTACTGTTAGCCATTCTGGGCCCCTGGGGGACCTACTGTTAGCCATTCTGTCCAATATGGGGCCAAAAAAAAAAACACAAAGCAACATTTTAACATCACTGCTAATGTGTGCAAGTGAACTCTGAAGGAATTTTTTTTAACTTTAATGGAGCATTTGTGGTCCCTGTTGGGCTCAGCGTGACCACACAGTAAAATTCACAGCCTCAAATCAGCTTTGACTGTGTTTACATCAGTCCGGCAGGGGCAAAATAAATATAATATACTTTATTAGAGTTAAAATACTCTGTCGGAGTTGACTGTTCACTGAATTATTTTTTATTTTTTTGCAGTGATTTGTCTCCATGGTGATAAGACTCACCTTAGTGGATGGGTTGAAAAGGCATGTTACTGCGTGTTTCCACAGCGATCGTACAGAGTGAGACCTGCGATGTACTGGGACAGTTCTGACACAAAATGGCTGCCGTACATCACCCAGGAAGGGGCTACATGTTGGCGGATATTTATTTGAGTTACCCACCTTACCTGAAAAGTTCCTTTAAATTATGAGGCGAAAAAGGGATATAAATTTAATACATTATTAATATCATAATTAGTAGTAGTATGCTGAATATTAGTACTACTAGTTGTCACAGTCGTGGTACACCTTGGTGTGTATTTCTAATAATTGAATACACACACACATACACAGACTTTATTATCAATAAAGACCTATATACAGGTATTTGTATATTTAAACATGTGTGGTTGTGTGCGAATGTTAGATTTCAGGGTTAGTTAGTAAAATATAGTAACAGATTGTAAAATGCAAGTGGTAAGACTTTGCAGCAGTTTTAGTTTTACAGATTTAAAGCAAGCAGTGAATGTTAGAGTCATTGTTTAAGCAAGTGGTGGCCATGTTGTTCAAACAGCCGGCAGGAGAGAGAGGGGAAAGGGGGGTGCTCTCTGATAATGGGGATACGTGCTCATGGCCACTTGCTCACATCTGGTCACATTTAAAAATAAATAAATTAAATGGAGGGGAAAAAAGAAGCGGGAGTTTGCGCTAAAGTGTCCTGGTGTGTTTTTCGGAGTGAAAGGGACTCTTTTTGGGGGCAGGGAGGTTAAATAACGACCTCAACAGTAAATCTTGTTATTTGATCAGGTGGGAGATGCGAAAGAAGAGATATAGTTCGTGAAAGAGAGGGAATAAAGAAGTTTGTGAATTGGGGATGGAAGAAAATGAGAGAAGTGAGAGTCTGCTTTTCTCTCTCCATCTCTGCAGGGTCATTAAATAGAAGAGCCATGAGGGGGGGCGGGTGTCAAAACACAATGTGTTCAGAGCCCAGGATAACAGCCCTCTTGCCCTTCGAGGCCGTGACAGGGCTGGGTAAACACGTCTTTAAACACTGGCGTCAAGATCCGCCTCCGTCTTGTAAAAGAGCTATTTTATTACACAGAGTCAGCATAGGTCTTATACAGAAATCCTGTGTGTGTGTTTGTGCATGTGAATGTGTGTGTATGTACAATGCCCTCCACTATTATTGGCACCCCTGGTAAAGATGAATAAAAAGGGTCAACCTTTAATTGAAGTGAATTTATTATGAGAAAAAAAAATCCCTCATCAAGAAATAATTAATTTGAACAAAACCATGTGTGCCACAATTATTGGCACCCTTGCATTTATATATAAAATAAAGTAATAATTTTTCATATTTGGTTGCATATCCTTTGCATGCCATGACTTCCTGATGTCTGTGACCCAACAACATCAAAAGACTCTTGATATCTTATTTTCTGGTACTCTTACAAGCGATGCTATAACAGCTCTGCATTTGAATGGATCTCTATGGGAATTGGGGGGTGAGACTAGATTTAGCTGTAAATTACACTGGAACAGTATAGAACACATGGTTGGCTAAAGGGCTCTAAGTCATCAAGGGTCTGACGTATCAAACAAGCTTTTAACCATCACTCTGCTGCCAGAAATACAGTAGCTATGGAAGGATCACTTTAAGGGTTGTTTCTCCTGACTTATTTTTCTATAGAGTTCAATAGGAAAATCAGTTTTGGAGACTTGATGACCCCAAGATGCTACTTTCCTCTGTAATTCTCCAATAGTGATCCTTGAGGATTTTTTTTGCCTCTCTTAACATCCTCCTCACTGTGCGTGGGGGCAAAATAAATTTGGGTCTTCTTCCAGGCAAGTTTGTAACAGTTCCAGTTGCTTTGAACTTTTTAGGTTTTGCCCTAACGGTAGATATGGGCATTTTGAGGTGAGTAGATATTTTTTATAGCCATTCCCTGACTTATGAAGCTCAACACACTTTTCCCTCATTTGATTTGTGTGTTCTCTTATCTTTCCCATGTTGATGTATGAATAAGGGAATATGGCCTGTGTCACCTCATATTTATACCCCAGTGAAACAGAAAGTCATGGATTACTGCTTGAAAGTTCCTAAACACTCTGATCAACTTTAAAAAGTAAAATATAAATGGAAAAAATGCTTCAGTTATTTTGTTCAAAATCATCTCTAGGGGTGGCAATATTTGTGGCACACGTGGTTGTTAAAAATAATAACTGACTTTCTGATGTCTGTGACCAAACAACATCATCAGACTCTTGATATCTTATTTTCTGGTACTCATACAAGCGATACTATAACGTCTCTGCATTTGAATGGATCTCTATGGGAATTGGGGGGTGGGACTAGATTTAGCTGTAAATTATGCTGGAACCGTATGGAATACATGATTGTTAAAATAGCTGTAAGTCATCAAGGGTCTGACGTATCAAACAAGCCTCAAACCATCACTCTGCTGCCAGATATGCAGTAGATATGGATGGATCACTTTAAAGGTTGTTTCTCCTGACAAATTTTCCTATTGAACTCTATGAAAAAATAAGTCAGGAGAAGAAACCTTTCAAGTTATCCATCCATATCTACTGTATTTCTGGCAGCAGAGTGATGATTTAAGGCTTGTTTGATACGTTGGACCCTTGATGACTTACGGCCATTTAGCCAACCATGTGTTCCATACTGTTCCAGTGTAATTTACAGCTAAATCTAGTCCCACCGCAATTCCCATAGAGATCCATTATAGACGTTATAGTATCGCTTGTAAGAGTACCAGAAAATAACATATCAAGAGTCTTTTGATGTTGTTGGGTCACAGACATCAGAAAGTCATGCAAAGGATATGCGCCCAAATATTTAAAAATATTACTTTATTCTATATATAAATGCAGGGGTGCCAATAATTGTGGCACACATGGTTTTGTTCAAAATAATATTGGATTTTTTTAAAATTTTCACTGTGAGATTATGCGAATTCACCAAACAGTGAATTATTTATCACCCTTTTTACTCATCTTTACCAGGGGTGCCAATAATAGTGGATGGCACTGTATATGTGTGTGTGTGTGTGTGTGTGAATGCGTGTGTGTGTGCATGTGTGCTTGCTTGTGCGTGTGTGTGTGTGAGCATGTGTGTGTTTTTGTGCGTTTGTCTCCTTTAAAGGTTGTGGATGCGCTGTAGCGTTCACGCTTTCTGTCTTTTAAAGGTAGCGGATGTGCTGTAGCGTTAGCGCTCTCTGTCTCTTTTAAAGGTAGCGGATGCACTGTAGCGTTAGCGCTCTCTGTCTCTTTTAAAGGTAGCGGATGCACTGTAGCGTTAGCGCTTTCTGTCTCTTTTAAAGGTAGCGGATGCGCTGTAGTGTTAGCGCTCTGTCTCTTTTAAAGGTAGCGGATGCGACGTTGCATTAGCGCTCTGTCTCTTTTAAAGGTAGCGGATGCGCTGTAGCGTTAGCGCTCTCTGTCTCTTTTAAAGGAAGTGGATGCACTGTAGCATTAGCGCTCTGTCTCTTTTAAAGGTAGCGGATGCACTGTAGCATTAGCGCTCTCTGTCCTTTAAAGGTAGCGGATGCACTGTAGCGTTAGCGCTCTCTGTCCTTTAAAGGTAGCGGATGCGACATAGCGTTAGCACTCTCTCTTTTAAAGGTAGCAGATGCACTGTAGCGTTAGCGCTCTCTCTTTTAAAGGTAGCGGATGCACTGTAGCGTTAGCGCTCTCTCTTTTAAAGGTAGCGGATGCACTGTAGCGTTAGCGCTCTCTCCTTTAAAGGTAGCGTATGCGCCATAGTGATGCTCTGTTGCTCTTCCATGACAGGGTGTTGCGAAGGCAGTCTCGGGGGGAATCCATCTGATGAGCGGACTCTGTGGAAACTCTGGTGGCAGGAGAAGACTCGTCTCTGTCCGCCGTAACCGCCACCACCACCGCCCCCCCCCCCCCCCCACACCCACAGAGATACCGGCGTCAATGTCTGCATCCAATCATGATCATATTATGGTCCCAGGTTAGCATAATTGCCTTAGCTTCAGCGCTTTAGTACAGTGACTTATACGCTGAGGGGATGTTTGACTAGCATTCTGGGATGAGACATAGATTCTGGGACAAGGCCTGATCTTTCCACCCACCCCTCTGTCGTCAGGACGGGATGCTGGCAGAGGAAAACCCAAACAAAACCCAAACAAACCTTGACGGGACAAACAGCTTTGACTTTCATAGCAGAGTCCTGTCTCATCAACCACTGCCCACAGCCACCCCCATACAAATCACCTTCACAGACTGAAAAGGTCATTGCTATAAACAATACTTGCTTGTAAAGACGTGTAGCTATTAACTGGATGTTCAGATCTACAATTAACATGCTGTGTGCTGTTTAGAATACTGTTATTAACAGCACTGCTATTAACAGGATTTATACTTTAATGTACAGCTTTATTTGTTATTAACATGCTATTATAATGTTATTGGCATGTTATTGTCAGCGCTGTTACTAACAAGCTGTTATTGAAAGCTCTACTGTGTACACATTTAGAGTTTGCTGGATTTTGAGCTTTGCACTCCTGGAAAAAGGTTTCACTGTCAGAACTTTTTAAAATGGAGCCGCGGAAACACGACACAGCCTCAAAAGAGTTTCTTTATTCTTTATCAAAAAGAGAATTTGCCTCATCATCTAACATATTGGAGATGGGGGAGTTAGGATTCATAAAATTTACAGCGCAGCTATCAAACACTATCAATGACCCGAGCATATTTTAACCACTGATACTGTTTTTCTGTGGAGAGAAAAGTCTGATTGGTTCAGACATGTTTGGCAGCTCATCATTGCTCCACGTACCACAGGGGTTTGTGAAGACTTATTTTCGAATTACATGCAAGCAGAAAGTAGTCACATGATGAAATTTGTAGATGATTTAGTAATTGTTATGCTCCTTCAAGTAAATTAAGATGGCTACGGTCTGTTTGTTGAGCTTGAATGTTGCTCTCATGAGTCAACACATCAGCTAAATGTCATGTAAACTAAAGATATGATCATTGGCTTCAGACGATAAACAACACCACCACCACAGGAAACCATCACAAAAAAAGGAAATATAATTGGATGACAACTCCAAATGCTTGGACGGAGATATTGATTCAAAGCTGAACTTTAACTGGACCATTGAAGAAACAATGGCGCCTTTTCACTCAAAGGAAGTTTACATTTTAATTATATTTTAAGTCAACAGAACAATGATGACGCTTGCATTCGTTTATTTTTTTTTCCGGAATCTCTTTTAACCCTTTAAAAAATGGTTAAAGAAGAACACGAGCTAAATTGTGAAGTTCGGCAATAAAATCATTGGATCACAACAAACAAATTTGTGCAAGATGTTCAAGAAACAGGTCAGCACACAAAGTTGGGGTGCATGATAACAGCGGCATTATCTGTCACGGTTTGACTCCCCTTTATTCCATCTCTGTGTTTATGGTCTTTGCAGCCGTGTGCTGACGTTCTGGTTTCTTTTTCGCCTTCCACTCCGTGTTTTCCCGTCTTCCGCTCATTATCTGGTGCACCTGTTTTTGGTTTCCTGGGTGCTATTTAAGTGCGCTGTTTCCGCCTTCCGGTGCTTGTGTGTCATTATTGCCACGCTCACCAAGCCAGGTCAAGGTATAGCCGGGAGACGGGATTATTGTCTTTTGACAATCACTCAGGAACTTCCTTAGAGTTCAGGTTATATTCTTTCTACTCTAGTTTCTGTTTCTTTTCTCTCTCCTTTTTTCTCTCTCCTTTTTATTCGCCTCTTTGATTTCTGTCTCTGTTCTGTCAGAGCTAGAGAGGTGCTACCTGTTCATTTTCTTGCTCTGCTTTATCTTTGCGAGTTCGCCCAGTTACGTTGGGTCGTTATTATTTTTGGCTTACGCCGGGAATATCTCCCTTCGTTTTCACCTCTGCTCGTTATTCGAGTTGCATCCAGAGCTACTGGGGTTGTTTTCTGTTTCGGATACACTACGGGCTACACTAATGCTATTATGTGGAAATGTCAAAAAGTAGGCTAATCATAAACATCTGATTCTTCTTCTTCTTAATTTTTCTATCACAAGTGTGCTCATCTACCTCTTCCACGATCGTGGAAACTTGGTTGTAGTTTGTATTTGTGCTCTAATGTAAAACAGAGGATTTGGCCAAAATGGCCAGACAAGGGCTCAGAAAAGTTTGGAAGTATTCATTCCCTCATAGAAATCTTCTAATGTAAATATGTAATGTAATCTCTACAGCAGCGGTCTCCAACCCTGTTCCTGGAGAGCTACCATCCTGGAGGTTTTCAGTTCAACCCTAATTTGGCACACCTGATTCTACTAATTAGCAGCTCAGCAAGATCTCTAGTTGTTGAATGAGGTGTGCTTTGTTAGGGTTGGAGTGAAACCCTACAGGACGGTAGCTCTCCAGAAACATGTAGACCACTAATCTACAGTATATCTGGTTAAACATTAATATTGTTGCACAAAGCATTTGTTGTATTGCATCATGGGTATTTCATGATAATAAAGTATTTTAATAGTATTTAATAATAACCTCTTTCAATAAGAGTGATTTGATTCTGCTAGTTACTTAGCTAGTCTATCTGGTCATATTTTTTTTTGTTGAGCTCAATGTTTATCACGTTTATTCATTCTGAATGCTCTACATGTTGTGTTCAAGATCATAGTTTGAGTCTGTCTTAGCCTGTGTCCATCTCACTGCTGTTAACAACTTTACACATGACTACACCAAACTGTTGTCACGCCACACAACATTTTAAATTCCTGTGCCGATGACCATTAAAAGGTGGTCTGGGTACGGTGACATTTAATCTTTTGGAAGAAACTGGTGGGTGAAAATGGACCCCATTTTACCCCATGGACCCGAGATTATTCGGTGAAATTTTTATTTATTTATTAAATGTTTTTTTACGGTGGCGTATTGCGGTAGCCGCGGTGAGAGAAAAGCTCACTCCAGTTGTGTAAACATAGTGTCTCTGGAGCTACTCAGTGTGGTCTGACCAAGACCAGAACACCCAGACAATGTTTTGAACAGAACACAGCATAAGTCGTCCTGCGAAAGCCACTGAACCGCCATGCCACAAGGCCTATAGGCCCCAAGCTCGCTCCCTACTTGGGCGAAGATGGCGGTAGTGGCTCACCCACCCGTATCGTGCGTATTTTTACGGTTCTTTTTTCTTTATTTTAGCTTTTTTTTGTTTGGATTGTTTCTGCTAATGGGGTAGAGTTTCGTGACAGTGTATTCACTCGTCCCTCAGAGGCTCTCCATGTCAAAAAAAGTTTATAAACAAATTAGGGAAGCGGAAAAGAGAGAGAGAGCAAACTTGAGATGACCGACTTTTCACCGACTTCTCGTCTGGCTCCGTAATTGGAAACCGAATCGGACGGGTAATTGCTGGATGACCACCGCGCAGTCTGGTGTACAGCAATGGAACCCACCAGAAACTCTGCCCTTTGTTTCTATGTTGATGTTGTGCAGCATCCCATACAGAGAAAAAATAGCTCAAGTAAAAACTTTTTTTTTTAAATGACAAAAAATAAAAAATAAAATAAACAAATTAGATTTTATGTTTAAATGTGGAAATAAATATCTGTGGTCAGACTGTTTGCCAGGCATGCAGAGTAGATGATTCTGTATTCCCAATACCTACTTGTGTATAATTATGTAGGACCATCTGTAAGAGATATTGTCTCTTGGCATGAAGCACTTAGTAAATTGACGTATTTCAGGTCCGTGGGGATCTTCCTTTTTTCTTTTGTCTGCCATTTTAAAAAAGTATTTTACCCGTAGAGGTTTCATGCACTCTGGTTTTGGGTTCTTGTCCCGCGGATACCCTCACCTCTCCTCTTTAGTGAGAAATATTTTTCAGCGGCTGGAAAGCCGAAGGGTGGGTGGAGAGAGGGAAAGACAGGGCGCCCGCCAAACCTCAGCGCTGGCCTGCGGAGAGGAATTCAGCCTCCGTGCACCAGCCAACTGTCCCTCTGTCATTTTCAGCCTTTCCCTCAATTTTTTTTGGACTTTTCTCTGCAGTTTTGTAAACTCCTGACAGAGAACGGTTTAAAATTTTAAACATGGCTCCCCATTTTGACGATGAACAGAATCTTTGAGTAAATACAATGATTGAAAAGAAAAGGGGAAAAAATAATTCGGCAGACCTGTTCACACTGGTGAGTGGTGTCTAGTTTAGATAATGCTATACACAGAAAAATGTTCAGTGCCAAATTAACTCTGATAGAATATATTCTACTCTGATAGACTACTTTTGCTCCGTCTTGGCCTCATATGAACTCTGTTAGACTTAAATGGAGACTGAATTTTACTGTGTAGTGCACGAGGACTCTGCTTTAGGTAAAGGAATCCACAGGTATTTATAGGTATTTTAAAGGTGCACTCTGAAGAGGTTAGGGTTGGGGAATTCGGGTCAGAAAGTTGTCTGTGCTGGGCTCTCTGTAATTCAGTAACTTTACTATTTATATCTTTCTCAATATTGAAAACATATTATATATATATACATAATGTTACTGTTCTTGAACCTCTATGGCTCCAGGCATAATCTTGGGGGTATACTACGAAACAAACTACGAAGAAAAACCTGGAACCCTCCCAAATCTGGCGCATGGACTGAAGTAAAAAGCTGTTCCGGTTTTTATTCAGACCCGTTATCCAGCTAACTCAGTAATCCTGCTTTGTAGTATAGCCCCTTGGTCTCTTCTGTAAGGTAACTCTTGGGAGTTTGTTTTTCAAGTGTCAGAATTAACCTAAGTATTACTGAAACAAAGTAACAGATGCTCAAACACAGTGGAAGTGGAAGTTTTTTTTTCTCGCCTAAAAGATTTTTTTTTGGCCGGGATAATGAAAGCCTGAATACAGTCCGGTGCTTTTTCAGGGGTTAAGCCTGAATATGGTCCAGTGCTTGTTAAGGGGTTAAGCCTGAATATGGTCCAGTGCTTGTTAAGGGATTAAGCCTGAATATGGTCCAGTGCTTGTTAAGGGTTTAAGCCTGAATATGATCCAGTGCTTGTTAAGGGTTTAAGCCTGAATATGATCCAGTGCTTGTTAAGGGGTTAAGCCTGAATATGGTCCAGTGCTTGTGAAGGGATTAAGCCTGAATATGGTCCAGTGCTTGTTAAGGGTTTAAGCCTGAATATGATCCAGTGCTTGTTAAGGGGTTAAGCCTGAATATGGTCCAGTGCTTGTTAAGGGGTTAAGCCTGAATATGGTCCAGTGCTTGTTAAGGGATTGAGCCTGAATATGGTCCAGTGCTTGTTAAGGGGTTAAGCCTGAATATGGTCCAGTGCTTGTTAAGGAGTTAAGCCTGAATATGGTCCAGTGCTTGTTAAGGGGTTAAGCCTGAATATGGTCCAGTGCTTGTTAAGGGGTTAAGCCTGAATATGGTCCAGTGCTTGTTAAGAGGTTAAGCCTGAATATGGTTCAGTGCTTGTTAAGGGGTTAAGCCTGAATATGGTCCAGTGCTTGTTAAGAGGTTAAGCCTGAATATGGTCCAGTGCTTGTTAAGAGGTTAAGCCTGAATATGGTCCAGTGCTTGTTAAGGGGTTAAGCCTGAATATGGTCCAGTGCTTGTTAAGGGGTTAAGCCTGAATATGGTCCAGTGCTTGTTAAGGGGTTAAGCCTGAATATGGTCCAGTGCCTGTTAAGGGGTTAAGCCTGAATATGGTCCGGTGCTTGTTAAGGGGTTTTAAGCCTGAATATGGTCCAGTGCTTGTTAAGAGGTTAAGCCTGAATATGGTCCAGTGTCTGTTAAGGGGTTAAGCCTGAATATGGTCCAGTGCTTGTTAAGGGGTTAAGCCTGAATATGGTCCAGTGCTTGTTAAGAGGTTAAGCCTGAATATGGTCCAGTGCTTGTTAAGAGGTTAAGCCTGAATATGGTCCAGTGCTTGTTAAGGGGTTAAGCCTGAATATGGTCCAGTGTCTGTTAAGGGGTTAAGCCTGAATATGGTCCAGTGCTTGTTAAGGGGTTAAGCCTGAATATGGTCCAGTGCTTGTTAAGGGGTTAAGCCTGAATATGGTCCAGTGCTTGTTAAGAGGTTAAGCCTGAATATGGTCCAGTGCTTGTTAAGGGGTTAAGCCTGAATATGGTCCAGTGCTTGTTAAGGGGTTAAGCCTGAATATGGTCCAGTGCTTGTTAAGGGGTTAAGCCTGAATATGGTCCAGTGCTTGTTAAGAGGTTAAGCCTGAATATGGTCCAGTGCTTGTTAAGGGGTTAAGCCTGAATATGGTCCAGTGCTTGTTAAGGGGTTAAGCCTGAATATGGTCCAGTGCTTGTTAAGGGGTTAAGCCTGAATATGGTCCAGTGCTTGTTAAGGGGTTAAGCCTGAATATGGTCCAGTGCTTGTTAAGGGGTTAAGCCTGAATATGGTCCAGTGCCTGTTAAGGGGTTAAGCCTGAATATGGTCCGGTGCTTGTTAAGGGGTTTTAAGCCTGAATATGGTCCAGTGCTTGTTAAGAGGTTAAGCCTGAATATGGTCCAGTGTCTGTTAAGGGGTTAAGCCTGAATATGGTCCAGTGCTTGTTAAGGGGTTAAGCCTGAATATGGTCCAGTGCTTGTTAAGAGGTTAAGCCTGAATATGGTCCAGTGCTTGTTAAGAGGTTAAGCCTGAATATGGTCCAGTGCTTGTTAAGGGGTTAAGCCTGAATATGGTCCAGTGTCTGTTAAGGGGTTAAGCCTGAATATGGTCCAGTGCTTGTTAAGGGGTTAAGCCTGAATATGGTCCAGTGCTTGTTAAGGGGTTAAGCCTGAATATGGTCCAGTGCTTGTTAAGAGGTTAAGCCTGAATATGGTCCAGTGCTTGTTAAGGGGTTAAGCCTGAATATGGTCCAGTGCTGTTAAGGGGTTAAGCCTGAATATGGTCCAGTGCTTGTTAAGGGGTTAAGCCTGAATATGGTCCAGTGCTTGTTAAGAGGTTAAGCCTGAATATGGTCCAGTGCTTGTTAAGGGGTTAAGCCTGAATATGGTCCAGTGCTTGTTAAGGGGTTAAGCCTGAATATGGTCCAGTGCTTGTTAAGGGGTTAAGCCTGAATATGGTCCAGTGCTTGTTAAGAGGTTAAGCCTGAATATGGTCCAGTGCTTGTTAAGAGGTTAAGCCTGAATATGGTCCAGTGTCTGTTAAGGGGTTAAGCCTGAATATGGTCCAGTGCTTGTTAAGGGGTTAAGCCTGAATATGGTCCAGTGCTTGTTAAGAGGTTAAGCCTGAATATGGTCCAGTGCTTGTTAAGAGGTTAAGCCTGAATATGGTCCAGTGCTTGTTAAGGGGTTAAGCCTGAATAGGGTCCAGTGTCTGTTAAGGGGTTAAGCCTGAATATGGTCCAGTGCTTGTTAAGGGGTTAAGCCTGAATATGGTCCAGTGCTTGTTAAGGGGTTAAGCCTGAATATGGTCCAGTGCTTGTTAAGAGGTTAAGCCTGAATATGGTCCAGTGCTTGTTAAGGGGTTAAGCCTGAATATGGTCCAGTGCTTGTTAAGGGGTTAAGCCTGAATATGGTCCAGTGCTTGTTAAGGGGTTAAGCCTGAATATGGTCCAGTGCTTGTTAAGAGGTTAAGCCTGAATATGGTCCAGTGCTTGTTAAGGGGTTAAGCCTGAATATGGTCCAGTGCTTGTTAAGGGCTTAAGCCTGAATATGGTCCAGTGCTTGTTAAGGGGTTAAGCCTGAATATGGTCCAGTGCTTGTTAAGAGGTTAAGCCTGAATATGGTCCAGTGCTTGTTAAGAGGTTAAGCCTGAATATGGTCCAGTGCTTGTTAAGGGGTTAAGCCTGAATATGGTCCAGTGCTTGTTAAGAGGTTAAGCCTGAATATGGTCCAGTGCTTGTTAAGAGGTTAAGCCTGAATATGGTCCAGTGCTTGTTAAGAGGTTAAGCCTGAATATGGTCCAGTGCTTGTTAAGAGGTTAAGCCTGAATATGGTCCAGTGCTTGTTAAGGGGTTAAGCCTGAATATGGTCCAGTGCTTGTTAAGAGGTTAAGCCTGAATATGGTCCAGTGCTTGTTAAGAGGTTAAGCCTGAATATGGTCCAGTGCTTGTTAAGGGGTTAAGCCTGAATATGGTCCAGTGCTTGTTAAGGGGTTAAGTCTGAATATGGTCCAGTGCTTGTTAAGGGGTTAAGCCTGAATATGGTCCAGTGCTTGTTAAGGGGTTAAGCCTGAATATGGCCCAGTGCTTGTTAAGGGGTTAAGCCTGAATATGGTCCAATGCTTGTTAAGGGATTAAGCCTGAATATGGTCCAGTGCTTGTTAAGGGGTTAAGCCTGAATATGGTCCAGTGCTTGTTAAGAGGTTAAGCCTGAATATGGTCCAGTGCTTGTTAAGGGGTTAAGCCTGAATATGGTCCAGTGCTTGTTAAGGGGTTAAGCCTGAATATGGTCCAGTGCCTGTTAAGGGGTTAAGCCTGAATATGGTCCGGTGCTTGTTAAGGGGTTTTAAGCCTGAATATGGTCCAGTGCTTGTTAAGGGGTTAAGCCTGAATATGGTCCAGTGCTTGTTAAGGGGTTAAGCCTGAATATGATCCAGTGCTTGTTAAGGGGTTAAGTCTGAATATGGTCCAGTGCTTGTTAAGGGGTTAAGTCTGAATATGGTCCAGTGCTTGTTAAGAGGTTAAGCCTGAATATGGTCCAGTGCTTGTTAAGGGGTTAAGCCTGAATATGGTCCAGTGCTTGTTAAGGGGTTAAGCCTGAATATTGTCCAGTGCCTGTTAAGGGCTTAAGCCTGAATATGGTCCGGTGCTTGTTAAGGGGTTTTAAGCCTGAATATGGTCCAGTGCTTGTTAAGAGGTTAAGCCTGAATATGGTCCAGTGTCTGTTAAGGGGTTAAGCCTGAATATGGTCCAGTGCTTGTTAAGGGGTTAAGCCTGAATATGGTCCGGTGCTTGTTAAGGGGTTTTAAGCCTGAATATGGTCCAGTGCTTGTTAAGAGGTTAAGCCTGAATATGGTCCAGTGTCTGTTAAGGGGTTAAGCCTGAATATGGTCCAGTGCTTGTTAAGGGGTTAAGCCTGAATATGGTCCAGTGCTTGTTAAGGGGTTAAGCCTGAATATGGTCCAGTGCTTGTTAAGAGGTTAAGCCTGAATATGGTCCAGTGCTTGTTAAGGGGTTAAGCCTGAATATGGTCCAGTGCTTGTTAAGGGGTTAAGCCTGAATATGGTCCAGTGCTTGTTAAGGGGTTAAGCCTGAATATGGTCCAGTGCTTGTTAAGAGGTTAAGCCTGAATATGGTCCAGTGCTTGTTAAGGGGTTAAGTCTGAATATGGTCCAGTGCTTGTTAAGGGGTTAAGCCTGAATATGGTCCAGTGCTTGTTAAGGGGTTAAGCCTGAATATGGTCCAGTGCTTGTTAAGGGGTTAAGTCTGAATATGGTCCAGTGCTTGTTAAGAGGTTAAGCCTGAATATGGTCCAGTGCTTGTTAAGAGGTTAAGCCTGAATATGGTCCAGTGCTTGTTAAGGGGTTAAGCGTGAATATGGTCCAGTGCTTGTTAAGAGGTTAAGCCTGAATATGGTCCAGTGCTTGTTAAGAGGTTAAGCCTGAATATGGTCCAGTGCTTGTTAAGAGGTTAAGCCTGAATATGGTCCAGTGCTTGTTAAGAGGTTAAGCCTGAATATGGTCCAGTGCTTGTTAAGGGGTTAAGCCTGAATATGGTCCAGTGCTTGTTAAGAGGTTAAGCCTGAATATGGTCCAGTGCTTGTTAAGGGGTTAAGCCTGAATATGGTCCAGTGCTTGTTAAGAGGTTAAGCCTGAATATGGTCCAGTGCTTGTTAAGAGGTTAAGCCTGAATATGGTCCAGTGCTTGTTAAGGGGTTAAGCCTGAATATGGTCCAGTGCTTGTTAAGAGGTTAAGCCTGAATATGGTCCAGTGCTTGTTAAGAGGTTAAGCCTGAATATGGTCCAGTGCTTGTTAAGGGGTTAAGCCTGAATATGGTCCAGTGCTTGTTAAGAGGTTAAGCCTGAATATGGTCCAGTGCTTGTTAAGAGGTTAAGCCTGAATATGGTCCAGTGCTTGTTAAGGGGTTAAGCCTGAATATGGTCCAGTGCTTGTTAAGAGGTTAAGCCTGTATATGGTCCAGTGCTTGTTAAGAGGTTAAGCCTGAATATGGTCCAGTGCTTGTTAAGGGGTTAAGCCTGAATATGGTCCAGTGCTTGTTAAGGGGTTAAGCCTGAATATGGTCCAGTGCTTGTTAAGGGGTTAAGCCTGAATATGGTCCAGTGCTTGTTAAGAGGTTAAGCCTGAATATGGTCCAGTGCTTGTTAAGGGGTTAAGTCTGAATATGGTCCAGTGCTTGTTAAGGGGTTAAGCCTGAATATGGTCCAGTGCTTGTTAAGGGGTTAAGCCTGAATATGGCCCAGTGCTTGTTAAGGGGTTAAGCCTGAATATGGTCCAATGCTTGTTAAGGGATTAAGCCTGAATATGGTCCAGTGCTTGTTAAGGGGTTAAGCCTGAATATGGTCCAGTGCTTGTTAAGAGGTTAAGCCTGAATATGGTCCAGTGCTTGTTAAGGGGTTAAGTCTGAATATGGTCCAGTGCTTGTTAAGGGGTTAAGCCTGAATATGGTCCAGTGCTTGTTAAAGGGTTAAGCCTGAATATGGTCCAGTGCTTGTTAAGGGGTTAAGCCTGAATATGGTCCAGTGCTTGTTAAGAGGTTAAGTCTGAATATGGTCCAGTGCTTGTTAAGGGGTTAAGTCTGAATATGGTCCAGTGCTTGTTAAGGGGTTAAGTCTGAATATGGTCCAGTGCTTGTTAAGGGGTTAAGCCTGAATATGGTCCAGTGCTTGTTAAGGGGTTAAGCCTGAATATGGTCCAGTGCTTGTTAAGGGGTTAAGCCTGAATATGATCCAGTGCTTGTTAAGGGGTTAAGTCTGAATATGGTCCAGTGCTTGTTAAGGGGTTAAGTCTGAATATGGTCCAGTGCTTGTTAAGGGGTTAAGCCTGAATATGGTCCAGTGCTTGTTAAGGGGTTAAGCCTGAATATGGTCCAGTGCTTGTTAAGAGGTTAAGCCTGAATATGGTCCAGTGCTTGTTAAGGGGTTAAGCCTGAATATGGTCCAGTGCTTGTTAAGGGGTTAAGCCTGAATATGGTCCAGTGCTTGTTAAGAGGTTAAGCCTGAATATGGTCCAGTGCTTGTTAAGAGGTTAAGCCTGAATATGGTCCAGTGCTTGTTAAGAGGTTAAGCCTGAATATGGTCCAGTGCTTGTTAAGAGGTTAAGCCTGAATATGGTCCAGTGCTTGTTAAGGGGTTAAGCCTGAATATGGTCCAGTGCTTGTTAACGGGTTAAGCCTGAATATGGTCCAGTGCTTGTTAAGGGGTTAAGCCTGAATATGGTCCAGTGCTTGTTAAGGGGTTAAGTCTGAATATGGTCCAGTGCTTGTTAAGGGGTTAAGCCTGAATATGGTCCAGTACCTGTTAAGAGGTTAAGCCTGAATATGGTCCAGTGCTTGTTAAAAGGTTAAGCCACAAGATGTTCCCACAGCCAGAAAATGTCTCTTTTGTTGTTTCATTCTCTTCTAAATAAGACTGAGTTCATTGATGAGTGACAGCAGAGAAGCCAGCGGTCTGGTGGAGATCCTGGTGGAGATCCTGGTGGAGATCCTGGTGGAGATCGTATCTTCATCTGAATCGAGACATACTCATACTATGATACTGCAGACCTCAGATTTCTAATCTTTTTTTTCTGTTTAATCAAGTGTATATTCATGGTTTAGCTGCCCGGTGTTGTGTAAAATATTCCTGATTGGGCGTGCTGTGCTGTCCGAATGCAGTGTTCCACACTCAGTCGCCCCCGCCAGGCCATGCAGAGAAATGCAGGCAGTTCAAAATGGAGGATCGTTTGATTACACAGAGGGTCTCACCGTTTAAAGATAACCATTCCATTGCACTGGTGGCTCCTCTGTTCAGGAGAACCGTTCTATTGTTCCAGTGGCCTCTGTCTTCTGGAGAACCATTCCAATGTTCCACTGACCTGTCTGTTTTTTGGTAGTCCAAGTTCTCTTTTGCCTGTTGATTGCATTTGTCGATTCCTTTGTGGATTTTACATGTCTAAAGTGTACAGTATTTTAGATGCAGTGCCCTCCATAATGTTTGGTACGAAAACATATTTTTTTCTTGATTTGGTTCTGTACTCCACAATTTTAGATTTGTAATCGAACAATTCAGCTGTGATTAAAGATTTCCCAGATAACGAGGGATTTGATTGGCATGGTGGCCCTCTAGCTTACAACTCAATAGTGACTCCTCCAGTCTACTGACATCCTGACAAACTGCACTCATTAGTGGACAATTCCACCCGATAACTGGATTTTGGCTTCCTCAATAGTCCTCACACTAGCGGAGCTTCTGGAATATTCTGTATGCTAGCGGAGGAGCATGACAGGGCTTTAGGATAGGAGTCCTGTGACTTCAGTCAACTCTCAAAACACATGCCTGTTTTGTATCGAAAATATATGAGTGCAGGTTTGTTTGGGATTATGCACATAAACTAAAAACACACAGGAGCGCGAAACGCAAACCCCAAACTGTTAACAGATAGGACTGTTTTTTCACTTTTTGTTCTTTTTTTATCTCGTAGTGCTTTTCCCTCAGTGAGTAGGCCTAAGGCCTGATCTGGGTCTATATTTTCATTTTCGCCCATTCCCCGTCTAAAACCGTCGTTCAAATGAAACCTGTTTCTGGTGAGGCTGCGATACTGCGGACCATATGCACTGACATGATTCAAACAATGGCCTCAGATCCACAACAGCTCACAGTTGGACTTTTTCAGAGGAAAGTGTGTGTTTGTTTTGGATGGACTTTTGATCTGCTGACTTCAGTGGAGCAAGTGCCATGGAAATGTCCAACCAGCTTGCAGGAACACAGACATTCAAAAGTCAGGGGTCTGTCTACAAACACGCGAGCCTTCCTGGTGCGTTGTGCGATTCTACAATTTAGCAAATTTGAGGGGAAAATTTAGAAAAATTGCTTGAAACATTTTTATTTCAGAAGACCATGGAAGAGCCGGTCTTTTCAGTGGAAATGTTTAAAAAAATGCTTGTGGTTAGATACACTGCCTTACTGGATTTGCAGTGACTAAGAAAGAAATCGTAGATTTTATTCCGCTAAAAACTCTTTTTAAGTGAAGTAATCTAGATATTTCTGCTTTTCTCATAATTGCTTCCAGATGTTCTTTTGCTGATATGTATCTGACCAGATGAAATAGAATAGCACATGAAACATAGCTTCAAGCTAACGTAGATGACCAGATGAAATAGAATAGCACGTGAAACATAGCTTCAAGCTAACGTCGATGTTTGAGTGAAAAAGAGTGGAGTGAAGGATGAAAGAAATCCCTTCCTGAGAAGATAGAAAAAATGCAGAAATAAAAGGTGGAAACCTTATGTTTGAGAAGTGATGCTCACTTTAATGGACTGTGAAGCTCTTATAGAGACCGTGAGACATAACACACACACCAGCTGCTAGAAGAGAGCGAGCTGCTGTTAGCCAATGGGCCGGAACCCAACGGCTCATGAGATCCATGTTTAAAAATAACTGTTTGTACGTTACACTCTTTTCATAAACATTCACACCAGTTGCATTAATTGCATTTAACCCCCTTACAAAAACAACACATTTATAAAGTATGTTTTAAGTACACTTTTTTCTGAACTAAATCCCAGGTAATATAGCCTACTTAAAGTACACTTTCACATTACTTTCCAGAAGTATGGTTTAAAGTACACTTAAAATATAGAAAAACAATAGAAGAAAGTTCATGAATGGTATATTTAAAGTATAGTTCCAAGAAATATTTATAATGATTCACTTTAAAATGGTTCACTTTAGTTTAATAAAGTAAAGTACTTAAAATATGCTTAAAATATCTACTACTTTTTTGTAAGAGAATAGTTTGTTGTACATGCAGTTGTTTGTACATAAGTTAAAAACACATTTGCATTGTGATTTTGGGCATATGTCAGGCTCCAAATGAAGATGAGATGGGTGACAGAAGATCTTTACATGCTCTCATAGTCGGTCACGGGATCTGAAGGTTTTTGGTAAGTACTGTGAACACGTCTCAACCCACACTTCCACCAAGCTGTGCCAGAGATAATCTTTTGTGAAAACGTAAAGGTTTTTTATTGTGATAAGTCTAAAATACATTTATTGACATGGCTGAAAACTGCGCATCCAGAAAGGGTGACAGATGAAGGTTCAATTGCAGCGTGCTTAACTGGAGTTTAAACCTTCGGTCTGCACCTCTAGACCACAGAACTGCCTTACAACATGAACAACTTATCCTTCTTCCACAGATTCGGATAGCTGTTCCAGTTGTAATGCAGATCTGTGGTCTAGAGGTTTAGGCCTGAGGTAGGCATGCTGCCATTGACCCCCATGACCCCGGTCCTTGTGCACGGATAGCTGAGTTAGCTGGATAACTGAGTTAGCTGGATAACTGTGCCGAATAAATCCCAGAAAACCCCTGAATTTGTAACATATGAACTAAAAAAAACATTGTTTAACCACAGTTAACCAGCTCACTCCGTCATTCTGCTTCGTGGTACAGGAAGTGGGCAGGGTGACAATATGTTTCGTGATACAGGAAGTGGGCAGGGTGACAATATGTTTCGTGATACAGGAAGTGGGCAGGGTGACAATATGCTTCGTGATACAGGAAGTGGGCAGGGTGACAATATGCTTCGTGATACAGGAAGTGGGCAGGGTGACAATATGTTTCGTGATACAGGAAGTGGGCAGGGTGACAATATGCTTCGTGGTACAGGAAGTGGGCAGGGTGACAATATGCTTCGTGATACAGGAAGTGGGCAGGGTGACAATATGCTTCGTGATACAGGAAGTGGGCAGGGTGACAATATGCTTCGTGATACAGGAAGTGGGCAGGGTGACAATATGCTTCGTGATACAGGAAGTGGGCAGGGTGACAATATGCTTCGTGATACAGGAAGTGGGCAGGGTGACAATACCGTGAGCATCCTTTGCTTCATCTAAATCTACTGACTCATTCTTTTATGATTTGATGTTTTAAACTAAGAAAACCACACCATGGTTTCGTTGTTTAGAGGAGATATTTGTCAGTTTGTTTTGTGTTTTTTGCTGTCGTTGTTTTCTTTGTTGTTTTCTTTGTTGTTTTTCCACAGTCATGTGACAACGGGTATAACCCGTTCTTATTTTAACGCACACACTGGCAGTAGTAGATTATCCTAGAATGTACAGAACCTTCTGTGTGGGCCCAGTCCCGGGGATCAGTGCATAAATACCGGCCTTAATGTGGCTTCACTTAAAGCCATACAGCAGTTCACATGTTGCAGCTTTGGCTCTGTAAACACCATTAATTAAAGGGTAATATGCCACGCCCACACCCCATGGCCCGTACCAACAGATAATAGAGTGATTTATGTAGTGTGCAGATCACAGCTGCAGCAAGAGAGAGGGGGGGGGGGGGGGGGGGGCAAAATAAACAGAGAACAAAACACATAAGTGAAAAACATCCCTTCAGAAACACAAGATTCAAAAACACATTGCTTTCCGTCCCAGCTGGGTCTCATAGCATATCACTCATTTTAGTTTCATTTTAATGATTCGTTGTTTGTTCTCGGCTCACGTGCACAACACACACACACATACACACGCACACACACACATACACACACAGGCATAGACACGCACGCACACACACACACACGCACGCACACACACACACGCACACACAAACACACACACACACACACAAACACACACACACACACAAACACGCACGCACGCACGCACTCACACACACACACACACACACACAAACACACACACACACACACACACAACACACACACACACACACACAAACACACACACACACACACAAACACACACACACACACACACACAAACGCACGCACACGCGCACGCACACGCACATGCACACACTCGCACACGCACACACACCCACACACACACACTCACACACACACACACACACACGTATACACACGTGTGCATCCACACATACACAAGAACACACACACACAGGCATACACACGCACACACATATGCATGCATGCACGCACACATACACATGCACACATAAATACACACACTCACACATACACATACACACAGGCATATACGTACACTCACACACACACAGGAACACGCAGGCACGCACACACACACACACACACACACATGCACACACACAAAAGAGAAAAAACACAAATAAAAAATGACTTTCCACATATTTTTTTCCTCTTTCCTTGAATCATGTTGCATTAATGTCAAACTGACCTAATCTTGCTGCATACTGACACTAATCTCCCTGAGTATGGATGAGGTGCAGGAGCGTGCGAGCTCTTTAGCGCTCGACAGGCTCGTGGGGGGGGGGAGGGGGGGGGCGGGGGGGCGGCTGTGGAGACATGCGGAAGGCTGACCGATGTCTCGGCCTCGCTGTCGGGGGCTGCGGCGCAGGGTGTCAAGAACGGACCTAAATCTGACAGCTTGTACCAGGGTATGGGAATGAATGGGGCGTCTTGGATTTTGGGGTATGGTAGGGGGGGGGGGGATACCCAGCTATGAGCATAGACCCTTCGTACATACTGGCAAAGACAAGAAATCCTTTTGGGAGGGGGGTATTCCTAGAGTGACCAAACTAACAAACTTTATAACATCGTATGAGGGTGGGGTGTGGTGGTGGGGGGGGGGGGGGGGGGTGTACCACCATATGAGGGTGGGGTGTGGTGGGGTGGGGTCTACTGAAACACTTTGAGCTGCTTGTCTCCTTGTATGGAAGATGCTCTCTAAATACTAAATAAAGCCTATTGTTGCTATTATTATAATTATTATTATTTCTCTGTTAATAATAATAATAATAATAATTTTGGGTGAGGCCTAAGAGTGGCCGTAACTGAGGCCTTTACCTCACCCTCAGCTCCCTCCTGTATCCCCCACCCCCCAACCCAACACAGTGGCCCTGCGTCGGTGTCTCAGAGCCGTGTAAACCCTGTATGGACGCCGACCTTTTTCCTGCCTTCCAGCTGTAGGCAAACAGCAATCTGTTTCCTCCACGCCCTGTTTGCTTCAGTTCTGACTCAAAGCAGACCACAAGCCTAATAAACCATAATGAAACATTATCCACAGCCTGTTTTACACCATTATTAAAGAAGACGACTCGATCCAGAGCGAGCGTGCGTGTCGAAGTGCGGTGCCTCTCGGTGGATCTGTTTTGATATTACCCTGCCGTCTTAGGAGGCAAGTACCTTTTATCCTTTATCCTTTAGCGTCCTGCGCATCTGGTGTTTGTCTCTGTGCAGACGGAGCACGGCAGACATGTTTGCAATGGAAAGACAATGTTTATAATTCCTGCCATGGTGTATTAAAGTGTATCTGTGGAAGAGCAGGGACGTAATGGTCTAATTGCATTGTTTATGACCAATCATACCGCTTTTTTTCCTGGCTCTGCGGTTTTGCGTTGAACTGTAATTTCCTGCCGTCGCTGAGTCCGCCTGCATTTTTGTGCTCGAAACAGAAGCTTTTTTTTCCCTTTATTAATATCTCATGTAATTCAGTTTTCTGCAGTGTCTGTTTTCAATGAAGACAACTTTCCAGAAAGTTATTATTATTTATTTATTTATTGTGATTGCGAAACTTTGGGTCCCTCTGAAGGGTCTTGAGACATGCGATAAAACTAAACTTTTGTACAATTGTAAAATCTTTCAGTGACACGTATACCAATCATATTTAAACATTGCACCTGTTATCTGCACTGAACCGATTACAGCCTACATCCAGTGTAAACTGTCTTGGTGAACAGCTAAAAATTTTTTTCAAATGTTTCGCCATACACTCTCATAAAAAATGTACAAACGCTTGTCACTGGGGGGGTACCCTATAGGTACACAAATTGTACCCCTAGCTAGCAATACATAATTAATTAGCATCTTACAAAAATGTACCTCCACTGTACCTTTATGTAAGAGAGTGTAGTCTGACATTTCTGAACATTCCGGGGTGATGTCACAGTAAATGGGCGTGTCATCGGTCTCTCGGTGTGGGAAGGGAGGGGCCTGCGAGTAGCAAAAGCAGGGCGAACGGAAGCGAACGGAAGCGAATGGAAGGGTAAAATGATAGAAATGAGGAGAAATGCCGCTCGGCAGCGCTTATAGCGTAACCGCCCTCTGAAGCACGTGCGTGTGGTTTCCACTGAGAACGGGGCGGATTGAGACAAATGTTCTTTTAACGAGGTCTGGGAGCATATAGTGGCAGATCCGTCTCTAGCTCACCTCTAGAGCTGTATCGGGGGGGGGGGGGGGGGGGGTTAAGGTGATGGAGTAGGGCGTTGTCCAGGGCATTAACCCCCTCCCTGTAATTGATGTGCTGCATGTTTCGATCAGATGTTAAAGCAGGGTCATTAAAGATCCCACAGCACTTTTCAGAAGAGTAAAAGTGTTAATGCGCCCCTGTTTAAAGGTTAGAGAACAGGGATATGCCAATTGAGAGCAAAGCTCTCTTTTACGATGGCGCCCTGAGAATACTACAACACAACGAGAAAACAACAATACACTTAAAATATTACAAGACTAGTGTGAACAATATGAAAATAATAAAAAAAAACAAATACATTCTGAAAAGCAAGTACAAGATTCCTGAAAAAACTCTTTCAAAATAAACCTGAACCCCTCAATACTAGTCAGTCTGTTCAATTTGAGAATGGCCTGTAACTGATTCCACTTAAAAGGTGCATAGAAGGCAAAAGCAGCTTTTCCAGTTTCAGTATTCACACCTGGGTTACAGAGAGTGAAATATTATTCAGAATGAGTATACTGCACAATGGATCTAAACTCTAAAAGTTTATATTCTCACGAAAGTGGCTCTGTACGTTTGGTTAGCTAATCACCTTCGCCCCCCTACATCTGTTTGGTTACACAACCCTCTGCCTTTTATTCCCCCCGCTGTTTCTGCAAAATAAAAGTTTCTTCTTAGTTGAGTTATCTGGTAAAAATAACTAAAAAGCTAGCTTTAGAGAGGACAGAGTTCAACCTTTACTGTGGCAGTTTAAAATTATAGGGTTCTGTTTGGTCTTTATAAATGTGAGAATGTGGTTTGTTGTGTTTTTTGCTACACAACCTATAAAACATCTATTTCCACCCTCCCTTTACCTGGGAGTCAGGTGTGAAGACAGTCTGGCCAATCAGCAGCACTAATTGCTCAGTTAATTACCTGGGAGAAAAGAAAACCCGGCCTGGATTTGATTTTTAAAGCTTCATATATATGTAAAAACTACACCATCTGCAGATAGCTCCCTATAATTATAAACTTTCAACTAATTGATGATCCGATTCAAAAACCTGGAAGAAGGTTTTTTTAAAAAGAGATTTTGATTCTGATTCAGATTCTCATAGACTCAGATTTTGCAACCCGTCTCTGCAGGCCAGATAAGATATCCTCACCTTTGCGTGTGTTGGACGGGTTGCAAACGCACAGGGAGCCCTGGCTATCAGCAGTTGTGCTGTTATATATATCCGACCATAAATTTTAAAACGCTGGTGTATCCTCGCTTTAATGCTCCTTGAGTTTGTTCTCTAAATCTCTTGACTTGTTTATTGCCTTTTATAGGCAGTTTTTGGTGTGCACCTTGTGCTGTTCTTCCTGAGTCTAAAATGGGGAGCCAACTGTCCACCCTGAAAAAGAACAAAACAATGGTGTTTTTTTGGCCGTGAGGGGTAGTCACAAACACAGGGGGGTGTACTACAACGCAGGATTACTGAGTTAGCTGGATAACTGCACTGAGTTAGCTGGATAACTGCTCCAAGTAAAGCCCAGAACTTTCCAAAATCTGGAACATGGACTGACGTATAAAGAGATGTTCTGGGTTTTACTCAGTGCAGTTATCCAGCTAACTCTGTAATCTGCTTCGTAGTATACCCCCAAGTACCCGAGAGCAACTCAATTTGACACCCAATATAAGTGTTTGACCGATGGAAACCCTGCATGTTTTTCACAAAAGTGTGACAAAACTGCGAGAATCTATTAGGATTTTAAATAAACATTTGTTTGCCTTTGTACGGAACATAACAAAACAAGCTCAGAACAGAAAAAGGGAGTGAAGCGTAACATACAAGTCTAATAATTATAGAAAATTACACTAAATAACAACAGTCTGTTTATACTGCTTTCTTTTTTCTGTCAACAGTTTTTTTTGTGTGCTTTTAACATTAAGAAGAGGCGATGCACGAAATTCAGCGAAGTACAAACTAAAATAATTAAAAGTTTTTTTTATACAATTATTTTTCATTCATTATTTTTTACATTCTTTTCATTTTGAGTCCTTAAAAAACTCTGTTTTTTTTGATAGGCACTGAAATTAATTTAGAAAAAAGGTATGAAACAGCAGTTCAGATCAAGTTTGATCCCCCCCCCCCCCTCACACCCACATGTTCTTCACCCCGTCGGCATCCATTTTGTCCCCATGAACGGACGTAGAGAACATTCCGGTCCACGCCATTGTCACCGCGAGCCCGGGTGCGCGCCGGCAGACATGCCTCCGGGCTCTCCGTGGGCGAACGCAAACAATTTGGGCCTCTGCCAGGCCCCGAGGGTTACCGCGGAAACCAGCCATACAAAAAAACTGCAGACCGCCGTTCCCTGCCGTGTCATTCGCTCAAATCCGCCGGACCAGCAGCGTCTACAGGACAGCCGATAGCCAATCAAATCCGCCGGACCAGCAGCGCCTACAGGACAGCCGATAGCCAATCAAATCCGCCGGACCAGCAGCGCCTACAGGACAGCCGATAGCCAATCAAATCCGCCGGACCAGCAGCGCCTACAGGACAGCCGATAGCCAATCAAATCCGCCGGACCAGCAGCGCCTACAGGACAGCCGATAGCCAATGGCTATTGTTCACATAAAGCACAGAGCCTACCTTCTGACTCACTGATGCCAGAGGCTCACCTTTCTCTGATTATGGTTTAAAAAAAAAAAATACAACTTTTCCAAAGTCCTGCTGTCTGCCATCACCCCCCAAAAATATTGTACTCCTTGCAGCGTTGCATTCTGGGAGTAACCTCTATCTCAGACTGTGGGTTTGCATTAAGCTACTACATTCCCACAATTCCAGTCTGCCTTGAATTATGGAAGATGGTAGAAATTTTTTTTTTGTGTGCAAATATATGCTGACAACATAAGAACACACAACAGCAACAACAACAGAAAAGAAGTCGATCCTGCGGTCAAGCTACAGCATCCCAGCACAGCCAGACAGCTCTCTCACTGTGCGCTACAGCATCCCAGCACAGCCAGACAGCTCTCTCACTGTGCGCTACAGCATCCCAGCACAGCCAGACAGCTCTCTCACTGTGCGCTACAGCATCCCAGCACAGCCAGACAGCTCTCTCACTGTGCGCTACAGCATCCCAGCACAGCCAGACAGCTCTCTCACTGTGCGCTACAGCATCCCAGCACAGCCAGACAGCTCTCTCACTGTGCGCTACAGCATCCCAGCACAGCCAGACAGCTCTCTCGCTGTGCGCTACAGCATCCCAGCACAGCCAGACAGCTCTCTCACTGTGCGCTACAGCATCCCAGCACAGCCAGACAGCTCTCTCACTGTGCGCTACAGCATCCCAGCACAGCCAGACAGCTCTCTCACTGTGCGCTACAGCATCCCAGCACAGCCAGACAGCTCTCTCACTGTGCGCTACAGCATCCCAGCACAGCCAGACAGCTCTCTCACTGTGCGCTACAGCATCCCAGCACAGCCAGACAGCTCTCTCACTGTGCGCTACAGCATCCCAGCACAGCCAGACAGCTCTCTCACTGTGCGCTACAGCATCCCAGCACAGCCAGACAGCTCTCTCACTGTGCGCTACAGCTACTAACACAAATAGAGCCTAGTCCTGCGCTCTCTTGTCCTAACAGGACAATAAATTGCGATGTTTATTGAATAATAATTGAAAGGCAAAACTTTTTCCAGAAACCTCTTTTGGCTTATAAATGAATAACAAATGTCAATTGGCAAGAGCCTTCGTGTCCTTCATTTGTCCTTATGTGCCTCTCCCGCAAGGCAAAAGAACAAAATACTGAAATGTGAATATTTACCCTTTGTACATGTGAGAGCTATTTCTCACTAGTTAACTGCTGTTCCTCTTCAGAACTGTAAGCCTAGAGCTTTGTGAATTGACTTAAATGTTGTGCATTTATTATTTAAACACAAACAGGATAATTTGCCTTTCAGACTAAAGTGGGAGGAAAGGGCCATGTTGTCCACTCCACTCAGAGAGGCTGGCATTCAGTCTACATTTGTTCTTAGCTTTGACTTAAGACCTATATTTACTTAAGTCTTAAGTAAATGCACGAGCTACCCTTTTTCTGCACAAACTCAGTTTGACGGGCGTGTTTTAGTGATCGCCATACTCTCTAAACTGTCTGTGAAAACAAAAAGCTATTGCTTTTAATTGTTAGTCAATATGAAGCGGAAATGTGATTGAATCCATCCAGAGTGTGTCGGTCCTCTGTTTGTAAATGGCAGTAACAACATTTCCCCACTAGGGGGCGGACAGGCCTGAAAAGAGTAGTCACAGACATTGAGCGATGGCCGGACGGTATTTTTCTCCACATATAGCCAGGTATCTGTGATGGATTGGCGACCTTTCCAGGGTGTATTTCTGCCTCTCGCCCAATGGATGCTGGGATAGGCTCCAGCGCCCTGACCAGGAATAAGCGGGTTAGATAATGGATGGATGGATGGGTATAGCCAGGTATCCATGCAGTTTTATTTAATGTTGTGGATACAGCCTGTTTTAATCCACTGGTGTCTGCTTCCCAGGTTGGGACTATGCGGGTGGCCCCTGGAGTCATTATCAATGTATTTCTGAAGGCCTTGGCACAGATTGCCAGCATGTACATCACGGAAAAACAGTCCCTGTTCACCTCTAGCTAACGGCACCTCAAGCACAAAGCAGGATTACTTGAGTTAGCTGGATAACTGCACTGAGTAAAACCCAGAACAGTTCTTTTTACTACAGTCCGTGTTCCATATTTGTGAGAGTTCCGGGTTTTACTCAGTGCAGTTATCCAGCTAACTGAGTAATCCTGCCCTGCATAATACCCCGCAGGCAATTCGTTTTTGTCCCCTATAGGGGACATGTGGCTCGGGTCTTAATCGCAGGAACCACATATTCTACGGAGGATATTCAAAGAGCCAGAAAAAAGCCTCACATTCACAAGCATGAGCCTTTATACTGGAGACTGTGCGTTCTTCTGCTGCCAATACTGTTATATCTGCATCATCCTCATCTGTTAGCTCTCTCTCTCTCTGTATCTCTCTCTCTCTCTCTCTCTCTCTCTCTGTATCTCTCTCTCTCTCTCTCTCTCTCTCTCTCTGTATCTCTCTCTCTCTCTCTCTCTCTCTCTCTCTCTCTCTGTATCTCTCTCTCTTGCTCTTTTCTCTCTATCCGTCACCCTCTCTTTCTATCTCTCACTCTCGTTCCCTCTATCTTCTCGTTTTCTCTCCTTCCCGTCCCTTTCCTGCCCTCTCTCCCTCCCTTCTACACAGTTAAGTGGAATGAAAGCAGTGTACAGGTCCAAGGCAGACCCTTAGGCCCGCTTTTAGTTTTTATCATTTCTGCGGTGATGATGTTTAAAGTACTTGAAGTACTGTGAGTACTCTGCTGAGGGTGCAAGCAGGACACGCCCTAAACAACCCCGCCCGGCCTGTTTTTATTTCACCTCACTGCTTTATTACTTTTATTATAACAAAATCTGTTAGAAAAGTCTAAATAAGGAATATGCTCTATATTATTGTATGAATAAGGTCTATATTACTATTATTATTATTGTTATTGTTGTTACGTCTACAATAATATAGATGTAATATGGATGTTGCCTCAAAATGATACTGGGGAATTCCACAAAGCAGGATTACTGAGTTAGCTGGATAACTGCACTGAGTAAAACCCGGAGCACTGTTCCAGGTTTTACTCAGTTAGCTGGCGACGAGAAATAGGCCCCAGGAGTGCAGAACTTCGGCTCTGGAGGGCCGGTCTGCGTGCTGGTTCCCCCCCAATCAATGACCTTTGTTTCAGTTTTCTGACAGCTCTATAAAGTACGCTGGTTCACTCCTGTACTTGAGCACAGTAGTAAAATCTTTAGGATACACTTGCAGTCTGCAGCTGTAGCTGGTGCTTATATAAATGTCAGATCAAGATATGATTGAGCTAATTAAGTGATTAAGAGGAGAAGTTGGCACAAAATCCTGAAATGGATCGGCCCTTGTGCACCACTGGGGTAATCTCATTCGATTACTGTGTCACTGGCGCCACTTGGAGGTTTTTGGGTGGACTGCAGCCTCTGTGCTCCATGACATACACGGACGTCTGTTCCACTCACCATTTCAATAATGCACCATTTCAATAATGCATACTCATGTTAAGTAATGAAGATGTTGTGTCAGAATTTTAAAAAGGACCTGGGAGTAAACTGAACACCTGGCTACAGGCTGGTTATACACAGTCTATTGCAGCCTTTATACTGGCCAATTGCATGCTTTAACCGTACGCTTCATTTAAATATGTTGCCCACACCCAAAACCAAGAGGAGCCAATATTCTCGACCCTATGACTCATAAAAATGGAACATGTGTTTTTTTCCCCATTCTGATAATGATTTTGAAATGACTCAAAACGTGATGTATGATGTGGTTTTGCCGTTAGTAGCTATCAGACCATGTATAGCAACATCAAAGAGCAACCAAAACGCATTCCATTTTATTGGCGGGTCTGTTTCCTAGAACAAGCCAACATATACCGAGCATGTCCTGTAGGATTGAGGGATTGAGGCGCATGCGTTGCTTTTATTGGCACTAGTTGCTCTGGTGTAATTAACCAATTAGATGAATATGCAAACGCTGTTTTAACCGTACTAGACCTCAGTAAAATATTTAATATAGGGACAAGAGCATTCTTAGGCTGGTATTCATGAGCCCATCAGTAAATTTAGCTAAATTTTAATAAATGATTTGGATAATTAAGAGCAGGAGATCCAGATACAAGGCCCTTTTGCCGATCCCTGCGTGAGGCGATTATCTTTGAAGACTGATTGTAAAGTCTGTATTATCATCAGGGGGTTGGCGCCATCTTCTGCACAGATGGCAACATTGTATCCGAGAGTTCATAGAAGATATAGGGCTCTATCTTGGCGATCTTGCGCTTTGTCTACGCACATGGCGTAAAGTGCATTTAGGGCAGGGGTGGGCAACTCCAGGCCTCGCGGGCCGATGTGTTTGCATGTTTTTACTGCAACCAGTTACCGCGGCTCAATCAGCTAATTAGTCATTACACTATTACACACAATCACCGATTCACTCGTAAATTACAGAACGATAAAATGCTACAATACACGCATACCGGCACAAGAACATTCATCAGCTGCTGTTCATATCGCGGATATATAGATTTAGGGCGTGTCCAAGTCGATTTTTGCTAGTTTACCGGCATGTTTTTTGGGCGCTAAGCACGGTGCAATGTGCAAATGGACTGAACCTAGTCTCTTCATTAATTATAGGTGTGACATTCAATAAACCAATCAAAAATTCATATCTCATTTCCTTGATATAGCCTACACAATAATAATATTTCACATTGTAATCTTGATATTTTAGTCATGCTTGTGCGCCCCTGTGTGTAACAGACAGGAGGGTGTACGCGTTGTGCACACGCCTATGTAGACGCACTTATATGCGCCGTTAAAATAACATGTAAACAACTGCGATATGACTTTAGACCAGGTTTGTGGTGGTTTTAGCGCAAGCGCTTTCTGCTGACTCAAGATAGCAATACGCCAAAAAATATCCTGGCCACTCCTCATTTTAAGACCAACACGCCCAGTTCACTTGCAATGGGCGTAAGAATACTATTTAAACAACGTGAGCGCTAGGCGTTATAATGAACCCTGCGCCAGGTGTAAAATAGCAAAGACACTTGGGTTTGGGTTAGCGCCGCTTAGCGCCGGGTGTAAGATAAGGCCCATACTGTAAATTTCAGTTACAATATGTTGCTAATCTCGCCAACAGAACCAGATTATTAGCTCTGTTTATAAGTTGTTGTTTTTTTCATCTCAACTGTACCGATTTGCATAAAGACATTGCATGTTTTTTGCATGTTCACTGTGTCTACAGACCAAGGTTTTTATTCCATTTCAGTAAATTATGCATGTCATTAATATGTATGTATGTTTGTGTGTATGTATGTATGTATGTATGTTTGTGTGTATGTATGTATGTATGTTTGTGTGTATGTATGTATGTATGTATGTATGTATGTATGTATGTGTGTATGTATGTAAGTGCTTTAACGAGACAGCCTCACTCGTCAGAGGCTTTATTAAGGTAAATACATTTTCACTGGCCTCTGGTCTCAATCTGAATATAGTCAAATGTGAGATTCTTTCACTTTAAAATTGTATAGATACTGTTATCTGAAGGATTTCTATCAAACATTAGGTTAAATACCTTGGCATTTTAACAGAGAAAATACCAAAACTCTAGACTGTGTGAAAATTCCAACCGTCTTATTGCTTCAGTCCAACAGAGATTTAATCTTTTGCTTCAGAGAGATTTAACAGGAAGATCTTTGGTTGCCTTTTCAGACTTATCTACACTACTTTAGCACTTGATGTCCCAAAATAAATTTGCACAAAAGTAAACATTAGACAAGATCCTGTTTGATTTTGTTTGGGGGAAAAAAAATCCATTACATAAAAAAGAATGTTAGGATGAACAAACTTTATTGTGGGGGCCTTAATGTCCTGGACTTTTCCTCTTTGAATTCTTCCTTCAAAATCAAATAGATCAAGCTATTTTTAAAAGACCCCAACTCAATTTGGAACTTTATAACTGCCAATGTTCTTAATTCCCTAAGTGGCTCGAACTTGCTGCTGAGATGTAATTATATTTACCAACAAAACTCTCAACTTTCATAGTCATCTTTTTATTATGCTGGTCAATAATGTATTCACACAATTTATCTCCCCACAAGTAAATTATTTGGAAACAGAACTGTCAAGGCCAAAATGTTTAGAACCACTAGGGGGCAGTATTGCCCAGCCAGTGGAAAGTGGAAAGCGTCCAGGTGTGGTGTGGCGTGACTGAAGAACACTACGTACGCCTACTTTCAATACACTTTCGAGACTGCCCGTCAATAACTAAGAACGTAATTTGATCTGAAATTGGTCGAATGTCAATTCCATTGCTTTCCCGGAACTGGTGTAAAAAATGGTTGCGTAAAATGCCTGGAACCCATTGAGAATTTCTAGTTAAAGCTCTAGTGCCAAGGTAGGCTAGTTATCGCTGTTTCATGTTTGCATTGCAAATCCTTGTAAAGTTGTTTTAATGAATTAGAGGGAATGCTCTGAGTTGCAATCCCAACGCACGGGAAATATTATCTAGGGTCAAAATATTATCTAGCAACAAGGTGCCCTGTCTTCAAATAAGCCCGCCCGAGTTAGCTGTTCATTGAGCGGACATAACTTTACAGTGTAGCCTATCTGTCTACCGACTTTGGGGTGTCATTAAGTTTTATTGCTTGTTGATTAAATATTTGTCGAGTAAATGCATCTAACGAGTGATTGACTGCATGCTTTACATGTATGGACGCATAGTGACGCCCGTTGTATGTAAACAAAAATAGGCTAAATTAAGTGTCAGGATCTGCAAACCAGACTGACAAAGAGAGACGGTAGGGCTGCGCAAAACTGCAGGAAAAAACTCTCTCTCTCTCTCTCTCTCTCTCTGATAGAGGCGTGTCTAGACGGGGTGGGAATGTATACACCGCCTCCCGTTTTACCTGTGGAATCAGAGAGAAACGTGCTCGCTTGGCGGACAAGACATATTCGCTGCTGATTTTTAGAACCGCAAACAAGAATTTGGGCATGGAGAGGACGGAGCGCAGGCGAATGAGCCAACAGGATTTTAAAAGAAGAGATTCGCTCAGAATTCCGGCTGGAAGCATGTGGCAGGATCCCCTGGCTATCGAGCTGAGCAGCGCGCATAAAGGTATAGTCTCGCCGCGAAGTCGGACGAGGGCTCTGTCGGTGGTGTACGTCGTTATCGAGGATGCGTCGTTGCCACAGACGGAGGAGAACCTGTCACTGAAATGCCTGAAAGAAGCTTGCGCGGACACACACGCTGTCTTCAAAACTATTCCGTTCGAAAGAATTGCGATCGGGACTACCGATATACTGGACAGCTTCTATAACGCAGGCAAGTGCGGACTTGTAGATAAGTATGTGTGTCTGACTGTCTTTGGGAATGAGCGACAGGTTAATTTGGGTCACGCGGGGGCAAAGTTCTGGTTTGGTTAAAAAAGAGATATATATATATTTTGTTTTACAGATGGTCTCTATTGTTTGTCTAAATGCATGTCATAGCAGTTGTAACCTGTTGAAATGTGAAAGGTGAGGATCCAAATAGCAGTAATAGTTCAGGCTGACGCTTGTAAACTGTTTTTGCACTTCTAAGGAATCCCTTTGCGGGATGCTGTTTATGCCCCAGGCACTAATATGTTGTGATAGAGCGACTACAGGCCCAACGTAATTGTATGATCATATTTTTTTCAGATGTCGCCGTCGTGGAGATGAGCGACTCATTCTGTCAACCCTCGCTGTTCTACCACCTCGGTGTGAGAGAGAGTTTCAGCATGAACAATAACATCATTTTGTACTGCAACAAACAGGACAACGACCTGCAAGCGCTCAAGGTAAAACACAAACGCGCGCGCTTCAGCATTACAGATGTCTTAGAGATATTTCGCCCAGATGCTACCGCATTTGCGGTTCAGAATTTGGAGTAGGCTACACTGGACTTCCGTGTAGGTTATTTCTGACATTACAGGTTTCCCTTTTCTGTTTGCCGTCGTTTTGTATGGTGGATGGTGTTTGTCTTCTCCACTTATCGTACGCGACCACATTAGAGCGACATTATGAGGTCATCAGTGCTTAAACGCGTACCATAAATACGCTCTAACGGCCGAACTGCGAGTATAATTGTTTGAAGACGGCCTCTTGAAGACCAATAACCTCAGCGCTCTATTCGTGTCAAATGACCTGAAGTAAATGTCAAATATTACTATTTTTCACAAAGATTGATATCATTTACCACGCCAAAGATTCTCAATAAAAGTATTTATTACATTTTTGAAACACTGTGTGACCGAGAAACGTAATACAGATCTGTCCAGGCTTGAATGCGGAGTTTCCCCGAGGGTACGGATCCTCTCTCAAAATAGTAGGAGAGGGCAGTGTCTTTTCTACACTCTATCCTGTTTTTCACAGTTAACCTCTGCGTCCCGTGCACAGAATGTCAGCTTGTTTTGTGGCCAAAGTGAACGTGGTGTTCGTGGGAGGGTGTTGGAACCTTGCATAATAAAAGCGGTGGAAAGTTGGACAGTTAAATTACCTCAGTGAGGCAAATTAAAGGTCTGCTAAATTTGCCGGATGAATTGTGCAACTTTAATAATAAAGTAAAACCGAGAAGCTGCATACATATCTACACCCTTTTGTGGGGTAAGATCTAATTAGTGAGAACAACAGTTTACTTTTCTCTTATTGTAGTTAATTAACTTTTAGGGACATTTTTCTTAATAATTTTTGGGTCTGCTGAATGACTGCCAGCTACTAACAAATCACAAAGCATTTTATTGCTTCTTAAATGCTGTCAGAGGTGGGCACAGCGTGTGAGTGCCTGTGTGTGTGTGTGTGCGTGTGTGTGTGTGTGTGTGTGTGTGTGCTTGTTTGTGTTTCTGTGTGTGTGTGTGTGTGTGTGTGTGTGTGTGTGTGCTTGTTTGTGTTTCTGTGTGTGTGTGTGTTTCTGTGTGTGTGTGTGTGTGTGTGTGTGTGTGTGTGTGGGCCTGTTTGTGTTTCTGTGTGTGTGTGTGTGTGTGTGTGTGTGCTTGTTTGTGTTTCTGTGTGTGTGTGTGTTTCTGTGTGTGTGGGTGTGTGTGTGTGTGTGTTTCTGTGTGTGTGTGTGTGTTTCTGTGTGTGTGTGTGTGTGTGTTTCCGTGTGTGTGTGTGTGTGTTTCTGTGTGTGTGTGTGTGCCTGTTTGTTCACCTGTATGTGTGTGTGTGTCCTACAGGAGCAGTGTGGGAGCTACAGCTTCCTCCCGTATGTAGTGTCTCCCCAGGGGAAGGTGTTCTCCTGTGATGCCGGGATGGTAACCAGCATTAAGGAGCTCATGAGGCCGAGCTTCAAGCTGGAGCCCCTGCTCACCCCACTGGTGGACCGCCTGGTCGGGCTGCTCGACAGCGTCCAGATAAACTTCAGGTGAGCCCTGTGCTCCGCTCCTATTGGTCAGTTTTGAACTCCAGGGGAGCCCTGTCCTCTGCTCCTATCGGTCATTCTGAACTCCAGATGAGCTCTCTGCTTCGATTGATCAGTTGTAAACTCCAGGTGAGCTCTCTGCTCTGGTCTGATTGGCCTGGTCAGGACTCACAGGTGAGCTCTCTGCTCTGGTCTGATTGGCCTGGTCAGGACTCACAGGTGAGCTGTTCTCTGGGAGGTGGAGGTAAAAGCTCCAGGCACTGTATGCTGCTGCTTTTGACTGTACCAGAACGCAGCTCAAGGGTTTCTTGGGTTGGGGTGCGGGACTGTTGGAAACCATGTGTAAATGACGCATTTCTCATAGTGTGAGATCAGCTTTGGAATCTGACTGGTTGAGCCATTCATTCGGAGCTCTCTCTTACCCTCCAGTGAGTATTTCCGGGAGTCGATCCGGCAGGAGATCCGGACGGCGAGGGAGCGCTTCAGTGGGAAGGAGCTGAGTCAGGAGCTGGGCCGGATCCGGAATCGCCTGGACACTGTGGAGCTCCTGAGCCCAGATATCGTCATGAACCTGCTGCTGTCCTACAGAGACGTGCAGGTTAGGCCCCGCCCAAAACCCCCAGACCCTTCTACTGCTGTCCTACAGAGACGTGCAGGTCAGGCCCCGCCCAAAACCCCCCGACCCTTCTACTGCTGTCCTACAGAGACGTGCAGGTCAGGCCCCGCCCAAAACCCCCCGACCCTTCTACTGCTGTCCTACAGAGACGTGCAGGTCAGGCCCTGCCCAAAACCCCCCGACCCTTCTACTGCTGTCCTACAGAGACGTGCAGGTCAGGCCCCGCCCAAAACCCCCCGACCCTTCTACTGCTGTCCTACAGAGATGTGCAGGTTAGGCCCCGCCCAAAACCCCCCAACCCCTGACCCTCCTTCTGCTGTCCTACAGAGACTTGCAGGTTAGGCCCCGCCCAAAACCCCCCAACCCCCGACCCTCCTTCTGCTGTCCTACAGAGACGTGCAGGTTAGGCCCTGCCCAAAACCCCCAAACCCCCCTTCTGCTGTCCTACAGAGACGTGCAGATCAGGCCCCGCCCAGAATGGGCTCTCCCCATTCTCCTCCAACCTACAGAGCCCACCCAAACCCCATTTAAGGAACGAATACATTTTCTGCGACACACACCCCCCCTGACTGAAATGTCTCCTGTACATACAGTATTTTCAGATATGAAAAACAAAAGCTTGTAATGCCTGGCAACTAGTGTCGCGTCTGTAATTACTGCAGTGTTTAATTTGCATGGCTTAAATGTCTTTAGAATGTGTTTAATATCAACGAAAGTCATGTTTTGAGGGATCATTCATCCTCTTAAGCCTCATTATGTTCGAAATATCTATGCCTGCCATGAAGATCACATTGTGCTCATTGTGCTATAGTACAAACAATTACACAGAAAGAGGTAGCAAAGATGGTGCTGATGTTGATGATGCTAATAGACAAAGTGCCACAGTTGCACTCTTATAGAGCATAAAGGTTTTAACACCATAGCTTCTCACTTGATCCTGAGGCTTAACAATGAATAATATATGTTTCTGCAACGTGAGTGCACTTATTGCAGAAACGCAATTATAGTATCATTAGAATAATGCAGATAAGGGCTTTATTGTACATTTTGAGTGTTGGATGCCAGTGGTGTTGTGTTTGGGGGTGGGGTTATATTTAACAGGATGGGACAGGTGTCAGTGGTTGCCTTTATGCACTGTAACAAGCCTGACTTGGGCTGGGCTGCTACATCTTAATCTGTGCTAAACGAGAGTGTAAAATATTAAAGGTGTCTTGCGCCGAGGCTGAATAATGCGTTGTAATGTACTTTAACCTCTGACCCCAGGACTACGATGCCGTCATTAAGCTGGTGGAGACCCTGTCGAACCTGCCCACGTGTTTGGTGGCCGCTCAACAGAATATCAAATTTCATTACATATTTGCACTAAACAGGTACCTCACTTAAAAAAATTAAAAAAAAAAGGTGGTTTGTTGCATGGTTGGATTTGTAATGGCTCTTTTGTTTAACAAATAGCACAGTGGATTAAATGGTTGGCGGGTGTGTGTGCGCCCTCTAGGTAACGGTGTCAGGTTTCATTGTCATTGTTTGCTGGAGTCTCATACAATATGGATTAGCTATTTCAGCAGTTTAGAATCATAAGGTTCTATCTGACGTTTTTGTCTAAATGTTACTGTAGATTAGGTTGAATGCTATTTGTTTTGTTAGTTTTTTTGTTGTCATATAACAGATTAAACACTTGATACTGTTTTTAAATGTTAAAACTACCATAGATGCAGTAATGTGATATACTGTGACATGCAAAAATGAAAGCGTAATCTTTCAGTTCTATACTATGTACAGATAGAACCCTAAAGTTGTAATGTCTCAGTTTTCCCCGTCTGCTTTAAACGGAGAGTGAACCCACAGTACAGCTGGAGGTATCAAACACTGCTGGCTTTGCCAGGTCCATAACCCTGATGTGTTTCTGCCGGTGCTCGTAGGAGAAATCTCCCCGGCGACCGTGCCAAGGCCCTGTCCGTCATCCTGCCGATCGTGGAGTCGGGTGGGAGAGTGCCTTCCGATGTTTTCTGCCTTTGTGGACGCATCTACAAGGACATGTTCCTCAGCTCCAAATTCTCCGACACGGAGAGTCGCGACCTATCCTGCTTCTGGTGAGGGACTCAAACCCGGGGTCCTGCAACGGGGCTTCCCAAACCCGGGGTCCTGCAACGGGGCTTCCCAAACCAGGGGTCCTGCAACGGGGCTTCCCAAACCAGGGGTCCATAAAGGGTTCCCCCCCCCCCAAAAAATGAAGAACATATTTGAGTAGTTATTTTGCATTTGTATATTGCATACAGTGCATTCTGTATTTTATGCCTTCAGATAAAATATTGGGTTTACACATGCTTATGATAATAATATGAGCAGTGTAGGCTACATGCTTTCTATACTGAATAGACCCATAATATAATGACATTGCAATTTAGACATGCTAGTGTTAAATAGCTACTGTATTGCAGTCTAAAGTGGGTACTGGATAAAGGTGTTTCTTAAAATTGAACACGGTATTGAGACGGGTGTAAATTTTTGGGGGATATTGCGATAAAGGTTTTGGGAACCCCTGTCCTGAAATGTGTATTGGATATATAATTAAGCAATATCACACAAGATATTGCATATCAACATTGCTGTGATTTGGTCATACGGACGAGGCCGCAGGCAGAGTGCCAAAGATAATCACAGCCGTGATATACAGTATAATAGCACAGCCTCGAGTGTGATATTGCTTTTATACAATGGTTCTACTAGCCTATCAACTGTTTATAAATGAATGATTGACACAACAGATTATGATTTTCTCATTTATTTGGCACCAGCAACAAATATAGTTCTGGCAGGATACCATTTAAAAATGTATATATATTTTCAAATTAATTGAAAAATGAAACGGTGTATAAATTAGAATATAAACAAAGTGATATGTTACAGTAAAACATTCCAGTGCTGTTGTACTGTACACCAGCGCTCATGGAATGCCTCTTGTCCAATCCGATTACTCGGCCGGAACTAACTGTTGTATAATACTGTATATTGGAATTATGACAGAAGTATTCAGAGTTCTGCAGCTAGATAAATGGCTGAACCCTTGAGCCGTCTTGCTGGAAAGACGTTTGCAGAAACTCAGATAGTCAGTGTTGGGTAGAAGGGTGAAAAAACTACTTTTAAAGTTTACAAAATTTCAAAACACTGTCAAATGGCAATAACTCATTGTTTAATGGTCATCACCTTAAACAACAGGATTTATCTTTTTTTTCCATTCATTAAATGGTTTTTTACCATTTTCTTACAAGATATTTTTTACAGTGTAGCCATTCCACACAAAATCTGTCTTTTAACTATGGCTGTTTGTGGCTGGAGTAATTTACATAATGACTGCACGTGCAAATACTTATACACCCTTTATTTGGGATCTTAGTAAATCAACCCCTTAGAGTACACGGGGAAAACGCATTAACTGAAAATAAATCTGTCTCAGTGTTCAAAGTGAAGATAGATTATTGAGAACCTAATACTGTCTCAGTGTTTATAGTGAAGAAACATCATCGTTAGTTAGATTCAACTTGGAGGCACGTTATCTTTTAGAGGATCACTCTTGAGCCAATCCAGCTCTCTTTAATATTAACAGAATGAGGCTGGGACTTCCTGTCCTTCCAGCCAGCCAATCAGGCTCCAGAATGTAATCTCTTCTAATTTTTTTTCTGTTCTCCGCTCCTGCCGTTCAGGTATGCCAAGGCGTTTGAGTGTGAGCCGACGCTGCATGCGGGCATAAACAGCGTGGTTCTTCTCATGGCGGCCGGGCACGAGTACGAAACGTCTATCGAGCTGCGCAAAATTGGTACGCCGCCCAATCGCTGTTTGGCACTGCGTTGCAGAGAGAGAGAGAGAGAGAGAGGGAGAGAGGGAGAGTGTGAGAGTGAGAGTGAGAGTGAGAGAGAGAGAGAGAGAGAGAGAGCATTCAGCCCTCGCTGGAACAAACCGCCACTCTCTCTGCCAGTGTGACTGTTTGGTTTAGTGCGTGTATCATGGGTAATCAAACAGAAACTCGGCCCTTTCTGTTGTTCTTTGCCAAGCATGTATTCAAACTGTCCTTTGGAGTCTTTGCTGTGAATACACACAGAAAATGGAAATCTACCATTAGAATCCACAGATGTGTGTCTGTGCTTTTTTGCTTGTTCTTACTTGAGTCCAGTTCAGGAAAGAGATGTGGTGTTTCTCTTGACTTTTTTTTTTTTGCAAAGGCTGATTTGAAATGTATCCAACCTCCAGATTTCATAATACTGTACTCAGGGATTAAAAATTGGCAATAGGGCATTGGTGTTTTCACCTTTCACATAGAAACCAAATAGAGGAGCTCTCCACCAATCATAGAGTCCTTTGGTAACAGCAAATTGAACAACAACAACAACAGTAATTGGTGGATACCTCCTGGCTATGCTGCCTGGATACCTAAAGAGACTGGAAGTATAGCCAGAAAGTATGCACCAATCACCATTGGCGTTATTATGGTTTTTTTTTCTACTAATGTACTCTTTGATTGGTTCCTCCAGAGCTCCTCTATGGTTTCTATGTGAAAGACGATGACAACTTCCTACCCCAATTTAAATATTCCTGCCGGTATTGTGGAGACATTCCAAAATGAAAATAGGAAAGCCAGTTGAGCTGCTTCATGTGTTTCTCTGGGTTTTAGTTCATCGGGTTTATGGAGATTGTCTGATTGTTAGCTGAAGTGTGTGTGTCTGTGGTTTGTTTTTTGGGGGGGTTCAGAGGTGACTTTGAGCAGCCTCCTTGGCCGGAAAGGGACCCTCGAGATGATGCAGGACTACTGGGATGTGGGCTTTTACCTGGGGGCGAGCATACTGGCCAATGAACACAAGAAGGTCATAGAAGCCTCTGAGAAGCTCTACAAGCTCAAAGCTCCGCTCTGGTAAGAGAATGTTTGTACGATACACATGAGCTGGGATCGATGCACTCGCCCACGGCTTTCTGACTCCGAGCGTCACAAAAACCGAAAAACCTTTCATCTCCACCTTTGAAACCCTGCATTCTCGAGAACAGTAAAAACCACTTCCTTTTTTAGTTTGCCAACTTGCCATTATTGGTTTAGTCACTTGGGGGTTTGACCGAAATGTTTTATTATTTGTTGAATTATGAAATGTTGGCAGTATGTAGAACAGGATGAAAAGTTTTAATGTGTGTTAAAAAAAAAAAATCTATACAGGGTGTGAGATGAACACCAGCCACCAGCCAAATGATGGTATTTTGATTGTGGCTGATAAGATTTTCTACTCAAGCAGCCACTTTGGCTGGTAACCAACCAGATTGTGTTATATTGTAAAAGGCAATGTGTCTGGTAAAATGTTGAAAATGGCTGGAGATTTTTCGATTCCAGAAGCCTCTCTGGCCAGTGGGTGAAAAAGGTAATTTCATGCCCTGTATCTATCCATCACTTACTTTTGTGAGCACAGGGACTTAATATTGAGACATAGAAAACCGCTTGATTAAAATAAAAGGATTCATAATAATGAGAACAGGCCATTGAACCCAGTGTTTGCAACACAGCCCCAAAAATGGTATTACTGTTACAACAGTGTAATTGCACAGGTTTTAGGGTCACTTAGTGTAAAAGTAGGGACTGTTTTTAAGCCTCTTGTGTGTGCTACCCACATTCCCAGGTTTGTGGGGTCCATCATGGAGACTTACATCATGTACCGGCAATTTGCCAAACTGCCCGAGGTCAAACGGCCAAAGCAGGAAGTGGTGGACTTCTGGATGGAGCTGTTGTTGCAGACCTGCAAGCCCACGGTTTCTACCGCCCGCTGCCCTGTAAGAAAGCCCCGTCCCCCTGGCCTCTCCTGCCCCACCCCCTGGTCTCTCCTGCCCCGTCCCCCTGGTCTCTCCTGCCCTGCCCCCCTGGTCTCTCCTGCTCTGCCCCTGGCCTGCCCCCTCACCTCTCATGCCTCGCCCCCTCAACTTTCCTACTTCATGCTGGCTTACAAAACGCCCACAGATACTGCACGCCCCCTATTCGCTGGTTTCACGTGATGTCACTTCCAGTATTTCCTGCTGTGTGAGGTCCTGCAGTTAGGAGTTGCATGCTGCATGATGCATGCTATCTAACGTGTTAGCTTGAACATGTTAGCCTAAAAGCAACATTCTCCTGTAGCACAGTGTCCCCATCACAGTAAGACTATACGTCAACATCCTGGCTTTTCCAGGTGCTCTCCCAAGTCCAACCCAAGGCAGCTATAGCTCCAATGGCAGGAGAGGGCTACTGTGTGGTGTGGCTACAGATGTACTGGTTTGGACCTGTTTGGAACCAAAGTTCCATTGAAGCCTGAAGAACAGGGTGGCTGATGGGAGTTTTTTTCCATAACATTGTTCAGGTTCTGATCCTGGAGCCGACCAAAGTGTTCCAGCCCACCCTGGTGAGCGTCAGCGAGGAGGACGAGAGCCGAACTGTGCAGCTAAAGCACATCACCATACACAAGGTGAGCAGCCATACCTGTAAATTACCACACACCTGTACCACACACCTGTACATCAACACACATTTACATTTAGGTATTCAACAGTTTAGATTTCTACTCACTGTCCATTTATACAGCTGGATATTTACTGAAGCAATTTGGGGTTAAATAACCTCACCATTATGCTACACTGCTGCTACACACACCTGTACCACACACCTGTATATCAGCACACAGAAGGGGGACAGAAAGAGAGAGAGAAGTTGGAGAAAAAGAGAGTGGGAGGGAGCGAGGAAAGGAGCAAGGCAAAGAGGATGGAGAGAGAGGGAAAGGAATTAGAGAGGGAGGCAGAGATTGGGATAGAAAGAGAAAGAGAAGGCGTGGTTTATTAACACGGCTGCAGTCATATTAAAGGCCATTTGACCAGCAGCTCCATAAAAAGGGGAGTTTCTGCAGGCCATAGTTACTCGGCCTTGAACGGCATCCAAAGGGCAAAGCTTTTTATGGGTCAAACAACAGCCAGCCAGAAAGCAACATATCACACCAGCGCATGTTTAAAGACACATTTCCCTGCTGTTCCCTGACGCATTGAATCACAAGTATTTTTATGTTTTACTTTCGTTTATTAATTGACGCAGAGAGAAATGCAGCTGCTTTTAAGAATAAACACACGGCCGTCTTGTTGAATCATTGAAGCGGATGCGGTTGAGGCTGACCGCATCTGACCTTATTGGACAGAGTAGAGGTTTACACCGATTTATTCATTTATTTAAAAACTTATCACGGACTGAAGAAGACTGTACCCGTCAAAATGCATCGCTGCCTTACATGCAGAGAGCAAGTAGCCAAGGCCACTATATATTTGTCTGGCCTGTCTGTACTGAGCTCTTATCACACATTTATTTTGTGAATGTCTGGTGCCTTCTGCACAATAAACAGACGGCACACAGTTTTACCCTAAACAAGTTGCTCACCTATTTATTATGATTCATGTAATTTAAGAAAATAAATAAATTTTGCGCCCAACGCGGACATTCCAAATTCCCAATTATCTACCACAGCAGCAGTGTTGTGCGAAGTCTCCCCACGGCCGATCCAGGAGAGTCTGGACATCGTAAACTGCGTGCCGCCCTGTGGAACTACTGGCCACAGTCAGCGCTGGTCACTGTCAGCGCTGGTCACAGTCAGCGCTGGCCACAGTCAGCGCTGGCCACAGTCAGCGCTGGTCACAGTCAGCACTGGCACGGCGCGGATTGAATCCAAATCTGTGAAGCTCATCCATGCGCCACAGCTTGGGGCCTTAACCGAATGAGCCACCCAACAGCCTTTACAGGTTTACATTGATTCACTCATTATTAATGTGTGTGTGTGTTTGTCTCTCAGAAACGCCTGCACCAGTGGACTTTCCCTGCATCTGACATTCGGGGAGTGAGGTGAGTGTGTGTGTGTGTGTGTGTGTGAGTGTGTGTGACTGAGACCAGCCATCCCCTGAGGAGGCGTTTGCACAACCCTCGAAAAAACTCCCACCTCCCTCTCCCCCTCCCTTTTCCCCTCTCTATCTCTCGCACTCATCTTTCCCTGTCTTTCTCTCTTTCTTTCTTTTTTTCTATGCCTCTCTCCCTACCACCATTGTTCTCTCACTCACTCTATTTCTCTCTCTTTCGCTTTCTCTCTCTCGCTCTCGCTCTCTCTCTCGCTCTCTCTCTCTCTTTCTCTCTCTCTCGCTTTCTCTCTCTCTTTCTCTCTCTCTCGCTCTCTCTCTCTTTCTCTTTCTCTCTTTTTCTTTCTTTCTCTCTCTCTCTCTCTGTCTCTCTGCTGTGGAAAAACTTTGGCTCTGTTGCTGTGGGTCACCCCCTCCCCCCGGTGTAAGTCACCCTATTTTTGGCCTTTTCTTATGTGTTCCCTGGGAGCGTTTCTCAAACCCCAGAGCTTGTTCTTGCAGAGTGCTGCTGCATTCCCTCGCAGTTCGTAAGCGAAGCACCCAAAGCCAGTTAAGCTACTGCAGCGACTTCTCCCAACACTGCCACAGTGTTGTCACATTTTTAGCATTTTTGAATAAATAACCACGTATGTAAAACGTTTTACCATGGACACTGTTTATGTGTTGGGACAGGTTAGGGCCCGCCGTGATACGGTGTGTGTTCAGCATTTTGACCCGAGCTGCTTTCGCAAAGCTTCGTTCTCCCAAAAACACTAAAGCAAGCCTTTAACACCCAGTGTATTATTTATGATCCATGTGTTGGCCATATGTTGGGTGGAAAGCAATAAAACCGCTGTTGTTTTTCCTTGAACCCCCCCCCAGCGTGTCAAAGTTCGACGGGAGATGCTGCTTCCTCTACGTCCTGTGCAACTCGGACGACTTCCAGCTCTTCTTTCCGAGCGAGCTGCACTGCACTGGGTACGTTTTCCCGGGAGACCCTTGACCCTTTACTCTACCCAGCATGCTTTGCTGCCTTAATAGGAGTTTTCATTCGCTCTTTCTGTTTGTCTCTGTTGTGTTGTTTTTGTTTTTGGTCATCCATTTGCACACCCGTACAGCAGTGGAATGTACTACAATACGCTGTGACTGTTGACTATTTTTTGAAAATGTAATGATAAATATATTTCGAAGTGTTGCAAAATATCCGATAACATTTTTTGATTTAAGTGTGCTGATCTGTCAAAGTGTTATGTCTAGTGAAGAATGACAAGTTTAACCAAATATAAAAATATATACAGTATATTGTCAGTATATTCCGTTTCCATAAGGGCAGTGCATGTCTGACACCAGTGTGACAAGCTTGGGTTGGAATCATGTTGACACTAAGGCCATGACCGAATACGACCCCTGTTTCCTGTTCACTGTCCCCTGTCCACTCAGACCCCTGTCCCTATGTGCCCTGTCCCCTCACTTTGCAAGCAGTGTGTGAAAGAAATCCCGCAAAACTCTAGTGAGGAAGTAGTTCATAATTTTTATTTAGAATTTTTTATTTTTGTTGCGAATATCAATCAGTTAACATATGACGAGTGTTACAAAGTGTAGATTATGAATGAAGATAGAATTAACAAAAATAAAAAAAGAATATTTTGTAATATGAACCTATCTTATACCATAGATATACATATACGCTCTATGTCTTTTACGCTTTTACTTCCGGGTTACTTACTGAAATTGTCGGATGAGTGTGCTCCTGAATTCCCTCGACAAAACCCCAGAAATAAGGGGTTTATCCTAGTATTTTAAGTGCCCCCATTTGTGAAAAAAAATCGCCCACTCAAAAGATTTTTGATGAAGTGGACTCAAATATGCGCCCTCAAAAGGGTGTAGGGGTTGTATTCGGACACGGCCTAGCCGGCACTACACCAGGGCAAGGGCGGGCTATAGTCCCGTCACAAATCTGTTTAGCCCCGGTTTAGCCCCCCCAGACATTTTAATAAAATTTGTATAATTATAATAAAGAAATAGACTATATAAAAGTAAATGAACCATTTGAATCCCTTTCTGATATTCACCCTGGGTATGCGTGTGTAGCCTCCGCTATGACGTACGGGTGTGGGGGTGTGTGTAGCCTCCGCTATGACGTACGGGTGTGGGGGTGTGTGTAGCCTCCGCTATGACGTACGGGTGTGGGGGTGTGTGTAGCCTCCGCTATGACGTACGGGTGTGGGGGTGTGTGTAGCCTCCGCTATGACGTACGGGTGTGGGGGTGTGTGTAGCCTCCGCTATGACGTACGGGTGTGGGGGTGTGTGTAGCCTCCGCTATGACGTACGGGTGTGGGGGTGTGTGTAGCCTCCGCTATGACGTACGGGTGTGGGGGTGTGTGTAGCCTCCGCTATGACGTACGGGTGTGGGGGTGTGTGTAGCCTCCGCTATGACGTACGGGTGTGGGGGCGTGTGTAGGGAGTTCATGCAAATGACAAAATAACGTAAACTGATTTCTAACATTAGCTAACTAACTAGTGATTCCCGTAGCCTACAATACATCAGGCCTACAGAGTTTACCGCCCCGTCAAAAAATATAAAATGGAAATGTCATTGTTTGAAAAGTAATTACGGCTGTCATTTAAAAATCTATAGAAAATGTGTTTGAGTAAGCTCTCCATTTTGTGATCCGTGTTCGGAAATGATCAACTAGCCCAGGGGTGTCAAACTCCAGTCCTGGAGGGCCGCGGTGTCTGCAGGTATTTGGTGTTTCCTTTCAACCAGCAGCCAATTAAAGCCTTGAGAAAAGGTGTGTGGATTCTTAGCCAATCAATGATTTAAATAAATCACTCGTGTTGAAACACATCGAAAACCAGCAGACACTGCGGCCCTCCAGGACTGGAGTTTGACACGCCTGAACTAGCCTATTCAACAGATTTGTGGAGTGTGTGGACTTCCCTTGGTAGCCTATGATAACCAAATCCAAGTGTAAAACTACAGACTAATCTCACAAATTGGCTGCTTGGCCACACACAAATAAGTAGTAGATTTGGAAAGCGAATATTTAACCTAATTTAGTTAAATTGTAATCTTCAATATTCGTCTTCTTCAGCTAATAAGAGGAGCTTGCCTCCAAAAAATGGTCAGGTAACAGATTTAATCTTTCTTCCCTGTAAATGTATCGGCTAAATGAGATAGGGGAGAATGGTGACAGTGGAAGCTGTTCTGATAATACAGAAACCAACGCAAACGTTACGGTGAAGCTTGATGAAACACGCCTAGCAGCGTAACTAGTAAGTAAAGTGTGCGATCTTCATTAGAAAATGAAACTCCTAAATATCCCAATCACAGAGCAGCGGTTAAACAACGATATTTTAGCCATCTTTTTTTGACATAACGTAAAATTTTAAACTGATCCTCTCTTCTCGCATCTTTTTTCATAATTTCCCGGTGTCTTATTTTCATTAATGTCTGATATTTTTAAGCACTCGTATTGATGAAGCCAAATTACATTTATAATGCCATTTCAATTTACAGAATTATACAATTCTGACTGTTGAATGTAAGCACTGCTAACCGTAACACCCCCATGTATTGACCTAGCCCGCCCTTAGCCCAGGGAGAGAAAAGTTCATGGCACCGTCACTGCCCCCGACCCTTATATTTTGGGTGTAGTCCATAGGACGTGACCTATTTTCAGCTGTTGTTCTCTGGTGTCTTTAATATCAGTGGCTTCCCCTCCAGTGTGTTTACAATTGTTCCTATTTCTACTCGTTTTTGTGTGAAGACTCATATTAACTCTTTCTGCCAACCCTTCGGCAAACTGAGCATAGTGCAATATATATTGTCATACAGCAGTCCTAGTTCTATGTCGACTATTATTTGAAAATATAATCATAAATATATTTCACAGCAGTTCACTTTTAAAATGAATATATAGCCATATGTTAAATCAGCAATAATATGTATATTTGCCCATAAATTGTGAAATACCACAATATGTTGATGATATACATTAGTGCAATATACTATTGATGATATACAATATACATTTCAGTATATTGCAGTATATGCAATTACCATAAGGGTAAGTCTGCCACTGTGTCAGCCTGTTAGTTTTGTAATAAATAACAGATTTAACCAAACTGGCAGTGTGAACCATAGAAGTGAGTTCAGCATTACGGTGGATGAGCCGCCCGGTACTATAAACATGGTTTACTCATTCAGTGGGAAGCGGATTATTTATTTCGTTATGGGGGGGCGCTTGGCGAACTGTAACTGCATAAAGACATTTATTTGTTTAGGAAACTTGAAAAGCTTGTTTTTCTATGCAGCAGACGGTAAACAATGGGCTTGGGGATTGCTGGTCTCAGTCCAGCTATGAGCAGGCCTGAGACGCAGAAACTGAAAACTCTTGGAAGCTAACGCCACTCTGCAGTTTATATGTGTAGATTTCTGGGGTGTTCCTGATTGGATGAGCTTGTTTTGAAAGCGCAGGAAATTCAGTTATGTGGGATATTAGTTCATGTTTATTATGACAGGCATAAGAGCCATTTTTGTCTGATCAAATTTAACGGTTTTCTGTGTGTTTGTTCTTATTTGTGCATGTGAATATGTCTCTGTTGTGTCTGTTTTGTGTCTTTACAGGCATGCCCAAGTGTCTGGCTTTCTTGTGTGTGTACGTGTGTATGTGTGTGTGTGTGTGTGTGTCTGTGTGCATACACATGTTTGTGTGTGTCTGTGTGCATACACGTGTTTGTGTATGTGCGAATGTGTGTGTATATGTGTGTGTGTGTGTGTGTGTGTGTGTGTGTGTGTGTGTGTGTGTGTAAATGTATGTGTATATCTTAATGTGTTTGTGTGTGTGTGTTTCTCTGCTCATTAGATTCTGTGAGTTGGTGAATTCCCTGGTCCAACAGAAGGATGTGTCTTTGGAGGACACCAGCCATCTCTGCAGTGGGGTGATGGAGGTGAGATCAGATTTTTTATTCTCACACAGTGGGGTGATGGAGGTAGGGTCAGATCCCTTTTTCTCACACAGTGGGGTGATGGGGGTGAGATCAGATCCCTTTTTCTCACAAAGTGGGGTGATGGAGGTAGGATCAGATCCCTTATTCTCACACAGTGGGGTGATGGAGGTAGGGTCAGATTCCTTATTCTCACACAGTGGGGTGATGGAGGTAGGGTCAGATTCCTTATTCTCACACAGTGGGGTGATGGAGGTAGGGTCAGATCTCTTATTTTCACACAGTGGGGTGATGGAGGTAGGGTCAGATCCCTTATTCTCACACAATGGGGGTGATGGAGGTAGGGTCAGATCTCTTATTCTCACACAGTGGGGTGATGGAGGTGAGCTCAGATCCCATATTTTCACACAGTGGGGTGATGGAGGTAAGGTCAGATTCCTTATTCTCATGCAGTGGGGTGATGGAGGTAGGGTCAGAATCTTTATTTTCACACAGTGGGGTGATGGAGGTAGGGTCAGATCCCTTATTCTCACACAGTGGGGTGATGGAGGTAGGGTCAGATCCCTTATTCTCACACAGTGGGATGATGGAGGTAGGGTCAGATCCCTTATTCTCACACAGTGGGGTGATGGAGGTAGGGTCAGATCCCTTATTCTCACACAGTGGGGTGATGGAGGTAGGGTCAGATCTCTTATTCTCACACAGTGGGGGGATGGAGGTAGGGTCAGATCCCTTATTCTCACACAGTGGGGTGATGGAGGTAGGGTCAGATCCCTTATTCCCACACAGTGGGGTGATGGAGGTAGGGTCAGATCCCATATTCTCACACAGTGGGGTGATGGAGGTAGGGTCAGATCCCTTATTCTCACATGTGCTGTCTTTCTGCTGCTATTATGGGTTAATTTACTGAAAGCTGCTCATGAGGCCAAAGTCCTCGACCACTTCACCTCTTATTACCGTAGATGTAAATCAGTCCTTTGGCTTTTCTATCTCTCTCTCCCTCCGTCTCTCTCTCTTCCTCTTACTCCCTCTCTCTATCTCACTCTCTCTTTCTCTCTCTCTCTCTCTCTCTCTCTCTCAAATTCAAATTCAAATTCAAATTGCTTAATTGGCAGGAAATTCAAATGTAAATATTGCCAAAGCATACTTAAAATGCATATGTACAGCAAAATAATAATATAAATAAGAACAACACAATAACAATGTTAAAGATAAATAAACATTAAATCAACAGTATCAAGAGTCTCTCCTGTATGAGTGGATGGTCACTCAGTGTCCCTCAGGTTATGACAGGCTAAAATATATTATGCCGCAATTGGGGCTGTTGGTCCTTCTCCTAATTTCTCATTGTTTGATAGAGAATTGAAGTTCTGTATGATTCTAGAAAATTTGGGGAAATATTTTTTTCTTATTGTTGTGTATTTTGGGCAGTTAAGGAGGAAGTGCATCTCTGTCTCTACTTCTCCTGTCTTACAGTGACCACATATTCGTTGTTCTTTTGTTAACCATGAGTTTTTGTGTCTACCTTTTTCAATTGCCAGGGTGTGGTCACTGAGCCTGTATTTGGTCAGGATCTGTCTCTGCTTTGTATCTCTGACAGAGAAGAGATATTCTGCTGGAGTATATTCTTTTTTTAGGGTCCGATAGCAAATTAGTAGACTCTGTGTTTTGGTTTCTTTATTCCAATGTTCCAAATACAATTTTTTCATTTGTTGCTTAATTTGGGTTCCACTGATTTGTGGCTGGTTAGCAGTGCTGGACTGAGCATGGTGTAGGTTAGTTTGGGTTACAGAATTAGTAAGCTTCAGTACCAGCTGACTGAGGGGGCTCTTTTCAGGGTTCAGTTCTTGGGATTGTAGCGCCTTATATTGTAGCGTGTCATTGGGGCTTGATTTAAGGTGTATCCAGAATTTGAGTGCTCTTTTTTGTATACTTATTACCAATGGAAACCGGCCTAATTCTCTCTCTCTCTATCTCGCTCTCTCTCAATTTTTCTCTCTCACTTACTCACACACTCTCAATTTATGATCAGATACTGAGTATGTTCCTGTTATCAACCTCACCTCAGACGGGGACGCAGCAGTATTATGGGAATGGAGCCCTGGGTCGTAGATTGCCGCTCTTAGTCACTATTGTCCCTTTGGGGAAGTTTGGGGAAGTTTGATAGCCCTGTGGGGTTCTTCAGAAGAGTACCCACATCACCTCAATGAAAAGGCCTGTGGGGACGTCTTTAATGACACGTCTGTCTTAAACCCCTCAGTACGTCTACGAGACCAACGAGAGCGGGGACAAGGTGCTGCTGGGAAAGGGGACCTATGGAGTGGTGTACGCTGGGAGGGACCTCAGTAACCAAGTGCGCATCGCCATCAAGGAAATTCCAGAGAAAGACTGCACGTACGGGTAATGTTTTATTTCCTGCTGTGTTGTGTATCTGTGCTGTTGTGTAGTGTGTAACTGTGCTGTTGCGTAGTGTGTAACTGTGCTGTGCTGTCATTTTCTGGTACCACTCTATAACGTTATCCTATAACACTGGGAGTCCTGACCTGGGGCCTGTTCCACAAAGCAGGATTACTGAGTTAGCTGGATAACTGCACTGAGTAAAACCCGGTTCAGCTTTTTTTACTTCAGTCCATGTTCCAGATTTGGGAGGGTTCTAGGATTTACTCAGTGCAGTTATCCAGCTAACTTGGTGATCTCTAAATCCCTGCATGTTGACTTTAATGGCTTATTTTGCTGTAGTTTTTAATGCAGATTAAATAGTGTGTCTCTGTTCTGCTGGTGCCCAGGTACTCCCAGCCCCTACATGAGGAGATCGCGCTTCACAAGCGGCTCAAACACAGGAATATAGTGCAGTATCTGGGGTCCGTCAGCCAGGACGGCTACATCAAGATCTTCATGGAGGAGGTCCCCGGAGGTGAGGAGCGCTCCCTCCCGCCTCGGTGCTCGGGATGGGAGAATATACCCCGCCGTGCGAGTGCCCGTCGGGACCGCCATCGGCCGTACAGCCTGCTCATTCGCCAGAGTCTTGCTACAGCGCTCCCCTAGTGGCGGAACCGTTCAGAAATGATTGAGCGTTCGCTTAAGAGCCGATCCTCGTCATTACATTACTGCCATTGCTGGCATTTAGCGACTTACACAACTTTAGCCTTTTTACACTCTGCTCTTTTATCTGGCTGCAATATATTCTGAAGTAATTCAGCTTAAGCACCTTGCGCAAGTTGGCTTATGAAGCCTGCTTGTTCAACGGCAGTGTCCTACCTAAGAATTGAACCTGCAACATTTAGGTTAAGTCCAGTTCCCTATCCCATTATACTACACTACCACCATCCAGGTGTAGGCTGTGGTAGAGGTGTGGAGGCTTTGCAGATAAGACAGTGGTATAAACAATACAAAAATAAGAGGCAAGCAATCTAATTTATTCATGAAACGCACACATTAAATACATATTTCAAATGCATTTGAAAATGCCCTCCATTCCTTTACGCTTTTCTTGCACACGCTGATCTTACGGCTTCTTATGTTCTCTCTCGTTTCCTCTTGGCTCTATGTGAGCACCGGGAAACCTTGCCAGGCAGGAGGGAGGGCAAGTTACAACAACAGAGCCCATTAGATGTGATGACATCATATGCTTCCAGACAGCTAGGGGTGTGTGTGCATTTGGGTGTATGTGTGTGTGAGACGATATGGTTAACAGGAAGTACAGTTGGCAGGTAATGGAGTTCAAGATAAAAATAGAAGAAAAAAATCAGAGGGAGGATTTAGCAATATTTCACAGTTGAATAAATAACAATCACAGTTGCTGTAAAACAGCTCCGGTTCCTGTGGTCATGTGATCAGCTCTGTACCGTGCTGATTGAGAACACTTTAAATCTCTCTATTAAAACAGCATTATCTCTTGCTGCAGATCACCTCACCTCTGCAGGTAGCCAGTTCTCTTTACTGTGTACTTAGTCTGTATTTTCACCTGTTCAGGTAACCTTTGCTTTCATCTGCACAGGTAGTAACCCTCTACTCTCACCTGTGCAGGTAGTAACCCTCTACTCTCACCTGTGCAGGTAGTAACTCACTACTCTCACCTGTGCAGGTAGTAACCCTCTTTGCTCTAACCTCGGCAGGTAGTAACTCTCTACTCTCACCTGTGCAGGTAGCCTGAGCTCCCTCCTGAGGTCTAAATGGGGTCCCCTGAAGGACAATGAGGCCACCATCATTTTCTACACCAAACAAATCTTGGAGGGGATCAAGTATCTCCATGACAACCAGATAGTCCACAGAGACATCAAGGTAGAGTAACTCAAAGGGTCCTGCAGGTGCAGACAGCAACTATTATTATTATTATTATTATTATTATTAATAATAATAATAATAATAATAATAATAATAATAATAATAATAATAAGCAGAAGAATAATAGCAATAATAATCATCCTCATCATTTTATGTAAGTAGTTTTAATTTTATTATCAAGATGTGCTATGCAGTAGTGTACAGTAAAAACATGAGCCTGCATATAACATACAAATATACATACAGAACATAAAAGAAAACAAAGGAGGCAGGGTAAGATCTATTGTCCCAGCTGTGATCTCTCTGTGTTGTTATGCTGCTATATAGAGTTAACACTACACCATGGCAGAATATGGCAGAAACCACATGGAATACATTTTTCTTCTGGAATGGAAGACACGCACTTGCACTTTGCCAGTACATAGACATTTATTTTTAGATAGGCATAGACATAGTTTTATTTTTAAGATGTATTTTATTGTGCCGTAGACTATCGTGATTCCTCAGGTGTGCTGGGAAATGGAATGTGTTATAGGGGCATTCACAAGCCCACCTGTCGATCACGGTTCAATGGCCTCTCTCAGGTACTGTGATCCTGTACTGTAACCTCGGAAAGTGTGTGATCCTCACGTTCAGTCTTATACAGCTTCTGCATTTCGTTTCAACATAGTATCCATTTATGCACTTGGATATTTACTGAAGCAAAGCAGGTTCATTACCTTTGCTCAAGGATACAATGGCAGTGTTGTACCTGGGAATCAATATCAATGATAACACTCCTAACTGGTTTTGAGGTGATGCATGTTTAATGGCTGAGTCTTCATTGTCTACCAATAATGCGTGTGGCGCCACCTGCTGTTTGAAGCATGTATGGTAACACAGTGACTAAAAAGTTACTAAAAGTGTTTAGAGGAGAGGCGTGGCTAAAGGCTGCTGTTTCTCATTGTGTGACCTAACCGGGGAACATTCTGCGCTTAGTCACTGGCTCACATGCGTGTGTGTCAGAGCTGCAGGGCTCTGTGCACGGCTGGTGTATCGGTAACTCTATGTTAGCACATTTACAGATGGGAAGAAAAAAGGAGAGAGGGAGGAAGACTTCAAAATAATAATTTATCACCCATATGAGGAAATATTAATTTTATAATTTTAATATTAATAATTAATTAGCTCTGCTAAGAATGCCCCTGTCTTGCAATGGTTGTAATTTCATATTATTCATGAATATGGTGATAACGTTTGATGTCAACTTTAGAAGGGAAAATTACTTTAGTATGAACATAAATATTTGAACTTGACTTGAGCAGTTGCCATGATAAATCATAATACGTTACAGTGATATCAACAATATTAGAACGCTTTACAATGATATCAACTAATATTTAATGTTGTCCTGATATCTGCTGAATCATACTGTTACCACAGTATCTGATCAATTAAACCTGCCATTGTATCCACATTGTGCCCATGCTACAAACATATACAGTCCATTTTTACAGATTGCCCTTACGCAAAAGTGACTTGTAGTCAGTGTGAGACAGAAGCAGGAAGAAAGGACAGCCCCAGCCTCTTAAGAACTAAGCGGTTTCCTTCTCACAGCTCAAATGTATTTGTAGATGGTGATAATTATTTAAGAACCTTATTTTTATTGTCAACTGTACAGACGAGTCGGTTAATATTTAACATGTATTTTCTTTTTAAAGATGATCAAACATACAGAGTTTCAGAGTGGGAGGATAATGTGTTCTACTGTCTTCGCTCTCCCAGGGTGACAATGTGCTGATTAATACGTACAGCGGAGTGCTGAAAATTTCAGACTTTGGCACCTCTAAGAGACTGGCGGGCATCAACCCCTGCACCGAGACCTTCACAGGTGAGCCCGCCTGCCGAGCCGCGCAGGTCAATGACGAGGAGTTTGGATGCGCGGCGGTTTACCTGACAGCCTCACCTGTCCTGTTTAGGGACCCTGCAGTATATGGCTCCTGAGATTATCGACCAGGGCCCCCGAGGCTACGGGAAGCCAGCGGATATCTGGTCATTGGGATGTACCATCATCGAGATGGCGACGGGGAAAACTCCGTTCCACGAGCTGGGGAGTCCCCAGGCGGCCATGTTTAAGGTACGGAGTGAGCTCAATGCAGGTCTTCTCAATTCACCTCAGTGCTGTATGCTAATGTAATGAAATAATGAATCCATATGTATTAATGAGCATTCTTTTAATTTGAGTTCTTTATGTGTTGTTTAAAAATGGCTATTTATAGCTTAAATAAATGTGTGAGCAAGTCTGTGACCACACAAAAGCTGCTATTATCTTTTTCACTTACTGGCTTGTGGACTCGAGTAGAAAGTAGACTTGTGCTAGAGTAGAAAATCTTACCAGCCACAATCAGAATTTTACCAGAATTTGGCTGGTGGCAGCAGGTGTTAATTTCACACTGTGCTTGTGGGGTTCTCATTATGGAATAATCATAACACCTTCAGAATAACGCATGGCCTCTGTCTCAGGTGGGCATGTTTAAGATCCATCCCAAGGTTCCGGAGTGCATGTCCGAAGGTGCCAAGGTCTTCATCATGGGCTGTTTCGACCCCGTCCCCGACAACCGAGCCACGGCCTCCATGCTCCTAAAAGACAGCTTCCTCAAACCCAGCACCCGCAGGAAGGCCAAGGTCTGCCCTGAGGTGCAGCACGACGACAATGCAGGTCAGAGAAGGCCTCGACCTGGGGTGTAAAACTCCAGTCCTGCAGGGGGCGCTGGCAGAAATACTTTCATACTGGCAGAAACTCAAGGGGGTTTTCAAGACCAGGGCCATGACCGAATGTGAACCCTGCCCCCCCCCCCTGTCCCTCCCCCCCCCCCCCCCCTTTGTTTTGTCCCCCCCCCCCTCACTTTGCAAGCAGTGTGTGTAAGAAATCCTGCAAAACTCTTTCCAAACTAGTGAGGAAGTAGTTTGTAATATGTTCCGCCCTTGTACCATAGACATGTATATATGCTCTATGTCTTGTACTGCCAGTTGTAGTTTTTACTTCCTGAAATTGTGAGATGAGTGTGCTCCTGAATCCCCTCAACAAAACCCCGAAATAAGGGCTTCATCTGGGGATTTTAAGTGCCCCCATTTGTGAGAAAAATCACCCACTCAAAAGCTTTTTGACTATGTTGACTCAAATATGTGCCCTCAAAGGGGTAAAGGGATCATATTCGGTCATGTCCAAGGCTTGATATGGTGCTAGTTACTATAGATTATCTCGTTTTTAGATAAACGGTGAGCACTAGGTACCCTTTAGTGGTAGGAAAGCATTGTTGGGCTGAATGGCCTGTTCTCGTGGTAGGTGACTATCACAGGACATGTATATAAACATGAGTTATCATGTGTAGGTGACTACCGCAGTATAAAGGTGAGTTATCATGTGTAGGATGTAGGTGACTACCCCAGTATAAAGGTGAGTTATGGTGTGCAGGTGACTATTGCAGTATAAAGGTGAGTTATGGTGTGCAGGTGACTATCGCAGTATAAAGGTGAGTTATGGTGTGCAGGTGACTATCGCAGTATAAATGTGAGTTATGGTGTGCAGGTGACTACCGCAGTATAAAGGTGAGTTATGGTGTACAGGTGACTACCGCAGTATAAAGGTGAGTTATCATGTGTAGGATGTAGGTGACTACCGCAGTATAAAGGTGAGTTATGGTGTGCAGGTGACTACCGCAGTATAAAGGTGAGTTATGGTGTACAGGTGACTACCGCAGTATAAATGTGAGTTATGGTGTGCAGGTGACTACCACAGGAGCCTGTCCGTGCCCGTCTCCATCACGGTGGAAGACACCAGCGAGGAGGAAAGCCTTGGCATTGACCTCTTCTGCTCCCTGGACATGAGGAGGGCGTCGCCCGGCGTACGGCTGTGTGACATCGCCGAGAGCCCGCCCAGCAACAGCTTCCTGGCGTGAGTGACGCTAGCTCACCACGCTTACCATTAGCTTGTCGTGGTTTTGTTTATTTTTTTGTTGGGGGGGGTTGCAGTAGGCCATAGTCGCACTCTCACTTATTGAGTTGAGTCACTAAATCATTTTGCTGTGGAGGGTCTTGATTGGTTTGTACAGGTCAGTGATTGAAAGCAAACTGTCGCTTCACCACCACTCTCTTGTAATTCGTTGGCAGCTTTTGATATCTTATTCCCCCCACCACCTCAAAACTTTTATATTTTTTCAGTTTACCAACAGAACATTAGGGTTTGGTCACACTTTTTTTAACCTAATTTATTGAATAGTCGAGTTAGGAGACAGCACATAGAGCAGGATGTGAACTTTCAATCTGCGTGCTGAAAAACCCATTAATGCCAAAAGTATGGGTTATCCAGAATTTCGCAAGACGCCACACTTGGTGAATCAGTCATTTTGGCATCGGTGAAAGAGACAGGTGTTTAATTCAGGAATGGGTGTGCTAATCCTCCTATCTTGGCCCCGGCCCAGAGTTAATTACCTGTGACCTGAAAGCTCACTGAAGAATGGAAGTGTGTGGGTGTGTGTGTTTGACTGCCGGTATCGCCCTCCTTCTTTCACGCGTTTATTGCGCAACTCGATGCACGGGAACGACGCGGAATCTTCCTCACTGGTGGGTTTCCGGTAATGTCTTCCCCCGCCTGTTATGTGTAAGAACATTCCCCGTGCTCCGTCTGCGTATCCTGTGTACTAAACACACAGTCCCCAGCCCTGCTCATGGAGAGCCGCAAGGCATGCTGGGTGCTTGTTACTCAACACTTTATTTCCTGGGTTATAAATCCTGATCACTGGCTTTTGTATTCCATCGTTGCCGATTAGAATGTTCCAGTTACTATAGATCTTGCTCATTTTAACTCTCATATTATGTTCTGATTTGACCCGATTCAATGTTTGACGTCTCTTAAAAACCAGTTAACCATATTTTTTCATCTTGACACTATGATATTTCCTAATTTGTTGGGATTAAATAAAAAACACACAATAAACATAATGCTATATAGTAAAAAGTCCGGTATCAACTTTGTTGTGTGGGGTCATTTGTTGAGGTAGCTGTATAAAATGTGAGAAAATGTACAACCTTTTTTAGTTTTTATTTATTGTGGGTAATTCTGGTGGCACTTACCCATAGGGTTTTAAACTTCACAAACGTTCACCTACCTCAGGCTCTAAAGGATGTTTTAACACCGATTTTTAATATTTACGGATAAAAGGAGTCAATTGGGAGACACACTAAAGGTGACAAAGTATCAAAATGTTTCTATTACAATAGTTTTGTGTCGGTTTAAACTTTCCGGGTCAATTTGACCCCAAACATAAAAGAGCTCTGGGACCAGGCCTGTAGCTCTCTGGGACCAGGCCTGTAGCTCTCTGGGACCAGGACTGTAGCTCTCTGGGACCAGGACTGTAGCTCTCTGGGACCAGGCCTGTAGCTCTCTGGGACCAGGACTGTAGCTCTCTGGGACCAGGCCTGTAGCTCTCTGGGACCAGGCCTGTAGCTCTCTGGGACCAGGCCTGTAGCTCTCTGGGACCAGGACTGTAGCTCTCTGGGACCAGGCCTGTAGCTCTCTGGGACCAGGACTGTAGCTCTCTGGGACCAGGACTGTAGCTCTCTGGGACCAGGCCTGTAGCTCTCTGGGACCAGGACTGTAGCTCTCTGGGACCAGGACTGTAGCTCTCTGGGACCAGGACTGTAGCTCTCTGGGACCAGGCCTGTAGCTCTCTGGGACCAGGCCTGTAGCTCTCTGGGACCAGGCCTGTAGCTCTCTGGGACCAGGCCTGTAGCTCTCTGGGACCAGGCCTGTAGCTCTCTGGGACCAGGCCTGTAGCTCTCTGGGACCAGGCCTGTAGCTCTCTGGGACCAGGCCTGTAGCTCTCTGGGACCAGGCCTGTAGCTCTCTGGGACCAGGCCTGTAGCTCTCTGGGACCAGGACTGTAGCTCTCTGGGACCAGGACTGTAGCTCTCTGGGACCAGGCCTGAAGCTCTCTGGGACCAGGCCTGTAGCTCTCTGGGACCAGGACTGTAGCTCTCTGGGACCAGGCCTGTAGCTCTCTGGGACCAGGCCTGTAGCTCTCTGGGACCAGGCCTGAAGCCCTCTTCTTGCTTTGCCCCGGACAGGCTGCCAGATGACTCCTCCCTCGATATGGGCAGCCCCTCCTCCACAGGGGAGAATCTGGGACTCTTCCTCCTGAGGAAGGACAGCGAGCGCCGGGCGACCCTGCACAAAGTCCTGACCGAATACATCGACATTGTGGTGTCCAACATCAAAGAAACCCTGCCCCAGGTAACACACCTGAGCCACACTAATGACCCTGCCTCAGGTAACTCACACCTGAGCTACCTGTGTCCTCTCAATCCTCCCCTGTCAGTCACCCACTGCTAATTAACAAACATGTCCATCTTAGGCATTTAGCATACACTCTAACCCAGAGTGCCTTGCACAGCTTACATTATTTTTACATACAGTCAATTTATACATCTGGATATTTCACTCAAGCCAATTCAGGTTAAGCACCTTGCTCAAGGGTCCAACGGCAATGCCTCATCTGGGATGGAAACCTGCAACCTCTACCTTACAAATCCCGTCTCCTAACCATTTCACTTAACTGCCAACCGAAGAAAATTACCCCAAACTGTCATATGACATATCACATGACCCATAGCTTGGACCAGCACAGTGTGATTATTATCGTTTTATAAAATGTATGGATTCTCTTATGTTATGGATTATCTTATGTTATAACTAAGTAATACACTGATAGCAGCCTTGGATACCTTTGCTTTGGGTTAATGGACCAAAGATGCACTTTTATGAGGTGGGTGTTGCCATAACACTGTATTTATGTGGGTAGTGAAGGTCAAAACATTCTGCTGCTCAAACCACAGGGGACGTTTGTGTGTGTTTGTCTATGTCTGTGTATGTGTGTGTGTGTGTGTGTGTGTGTGTGTGTGTGTGTGCGCCCGCCAGAACTGGGTCAAATAGGTTGGCTATTTTAAAAACTGACTGTAGATGGCAATACAATTTGAAAGCACTCCTGCAGGGATTATAGGCCAGAGGTTTTTGCAGATTAAAGCTCTGTTCGGGTACACTCTGGTGTAAGTGCGTACACTTGTACCACATTACTCTGGATGTGTGTTTTCCGTGAACGTGTCTGAGCCTTTCTTCCTGTTTCCGTCTCTACAGGGTTAAGGCATTTTGAATAAGGTATCTCATCAAAGTTCAAGTACAGCCCTTTAATTTCAGATAAAAACATATGACCTGAGTGTTACGCCTATTTTTTGATTCTACGCAAAGTGAGCATAAATTCTGCCTGTCAGGTTTTTGACTCTGTTCAGGTGCCTGAGGGCAGGTATGCTTTTTCTGTGTGGGCAGGTATCCATTTTCTGTGTGCGTGTTTGAACATGTCGATGCGTAAAAGTGTTTCTGTCGACGTTTGCTGCCCCTGTGTGTATGTAAATGGAGTGGCAGTGTACTATAGTGGTTAGGGAACTGGGCTTGGAACCTAAAGGTTGTGGGTTTGATTCCTGGGTATGACACTGGTACTAGTTTTGTGTGTGGTAAAAGGTTTTTCACGTGCCAACGGCCTTCGTAAATCAGGCCCTGACTGTCGCCATTTGCAACCCATGTGTGTGTTTTGCCATTTCTCTACACTCCTGCACGAGCGTTTGAGCGTTTCTCTCTGTGTCGGCAGCAGAAGGAAGGGCCACGCCTCACAGCCGAGCACATCGGGGAGCTCATTGGCTGCCTGGGTGAGAACATCCGCTCTCCTGACAGGAAGAACCTTACCAACTGCCTCCTGAAGCTGCGTTTAGCCCTGAAAACCGCCGCAGTTCCTCTCAACAACCTGCAGGTGGTGCTCTTCAGCTTCCAGGACGCGGTGAGTCTGGGCGCGCGGCGGGTTATGGCGGTTCCCCTTCTGCGGCGGCTTGGTTCGGGAATTCAGTCTTTTTGGTCTACTTTCCTGAAACTCAGGTTTTATGGGATATTGGTTATTAAAAGTTTTAGGTTTTATGGCGAGTTGGTTATTGACCCTCCTATTATATTTGGGGTCAGTTTGACCCCATTCCGCGTTTGATGGCTCTGAAAACGTAGCCTTATTTTTTCCATCTTGTATAACTTTTTCTAATTTGGTAGGATTAAATAGTAAACAGACAATAAACATATTGCTGTTTCCAGAGCCTCTGGATCTAGAATGAGAGTTTATCACAGATTTTTTTAATATTTAGGGATAAAAAAGGCTCGTCATTGGAAGACTATAGGAGAAGGAGACACACAAAGTGTCAAAATTGTTCTATTACAATAATTTTGTGTTTTGTGTCAACATTTTAAAAAAAAAAAACATCACAGAATTGCAGCGTAATAGGAGGCTTAAAGTTGTGGGCTTGGTCTCTCAGGTGTTATGGAGTAACGAAAGTTTAAGGTAGTTATGGAGTGTTAGTTATTAAAGTTTAAGGTGTTATGGAGTGTTAGTTATTAAAGTTTAAGGTGTTATGGAGTGTTAGTTATTAAAGTTTAAGGTGTTATGGAGTGTTAGTTATTAAAGTTTAAGATGTTATGGAGTGTTAGTTATTAAAGTTTAAGATGTTATGGAGTGTTAGTTATTAAAGTTTAAGGTGTTATGGAGTGTTAGTTATTAAAGTTTAAGATGTTATGGAGTGTTAGTTATTAAAGTTTAAGGTGTTATGGAGTGTTAGTTATTAAAGTTTAAGGTAGTTATGGAGTGTTAGTTATTAAAGTTTAAGGTGTTATGGAGTGTTAGTTATTAAAGTTTAAGGTAGTTATGGAGTGTTAGTTATTAAAGTTTAAGGTGTTATGGAGTGTTAGTTATTAAAGTTTAAGGTGTTATGGAGTACTGGTTATTAAAGTTTAAGGTGTTATGGAGTGTTAGTTATTAAAGTTTAAGGTGTTATGGAGTACTTGTTATTAAAGTTTAAGGTGTTATGGAGTGTTAGTTATTAAAGTTTAAGGTAGTTATGGAGTGTTAGTTATTAAAGTTTAAGGTGTTATGGAGTGTTAGTTATTAAAGTTTAAGGTGTTATGGAGTGTTAGTTATTAAAGTTTAAGATGTTATGGAGTGTTAGTTATTAAAGTTTAAGATGTTATGGAGTGTTAGTTATTAAAGTTTAAGGTGTTATGGAGTGTTAGTTATTAAAGTTTAAGGTGTTATGGAGTGTTAGTTATTAAAGTTTAAGGTGTTATGGAGTGTTAGTTATTAAAGTTTAAGGTAGTTATGGAGTGTTAGTTATTAAAGTTTAAGGTGTTATGGAGTGTTAGTTATTAAAGTTTAAGGTAGTTATGGAGTGTTAGTTATTAAAGTTTAAGATGTTATGGAGTGTTAGTTATTAAAGTTTAAGGTGTTATGGAGTACTGGTTATTAAAGTTTAAGGTGTTATGGAGTACTGGTTATTAAAGTTTAAGGTGTTATGGAGTACTGGTTATTAAAGTTTAAGGTGTTATGGAGTGTTAGTTATTAAAGTTTAAGGTGTTATGGAGTGTTAGTTATTAAAGTTTAAGGTGTTATGGAGTGTTAGTTATTAAAGTTTAAGGTGTTATGGAGTGTTAGTTATTAAAGTTTAAGGTGTTATGGAGTGTTAGTTATTATTAAAGTTTAAGGTGTTATGGAGGGCTGGTTATTAAAGTTTAAGGTGTTATGGAGTGTTAGTTATTATTAAAGTTTAAGGTGTTATGGAGTGTTAGTTATTATTAAAGTTTAAGGTGTTATGGAGGGCTGGTTATTAAAGTTTAAGGTAGTTATGGAGTGTTAGTTATTAAAGTTTAAGGTGTTATGGAGTGTTAGTTATTAAAGTTTAAGGTGTTATGGAGTGTTAGTTATTAAAGTTTAAGGTGTTATGGAGTGTTAGTTATTATTAAAGTTTAAGGTGTTATGGAGGGCTGGTTATTAAAGTTTAAGGTGTTATGGAGTGTTAGTTATTAAAGTTTAAGGTGTTATGGAGTGTTAGTTATTATTAAAGTTTACGGTGTTATGGAGTGTTAGTTATTAAAGTTTAAGGTGTTATGGAGGGCTGGTTATTAAAGTTTAAGGTAGTTATGGAGTGTTAGTTATTCAAGTTTAAGGTGTTATGGAGTGTTAGTTATTAAAGTTTAAGGTGTTAGGGAGTGCTGGTTATTAAAGTTTAAGGTGTTATGGAGGGCTGGTTATTAACGGTGTGGGTTTTGTCTCTCAGGTGAAGAAGGTGCTGAGACAGCAGCAGGTGAAGCCGCACTGGATGTTTGCGCTGGATAACCTGCTAAGGCAGGCTGTGCAGGACTCCATCACCATTCTGCTTCCAGGTGCGTCTGCGTGCGCTGCCCCGCCCATACTGCCACGCCCCGCCCACACTGCCCCGCTCTGTCCCATCCCGCCCCTCCACCGCTCTGGCTGCGCCCCTCTGTCCAATCAAATGTCCACACATTTTTTAAAAGTATGACGGATGACAAGAACACCATGATCTGTGCATAGTTTATTTCACACTGGAAAGTGTACGCGCGGTTGTTTGGACCCTTTTATATTAAAACCGTATTTATTGCGTATTTTGGACATACCCTTCATGTCAGACTCCGTTGTGTTAAGTGTGTTACATGCTCAGAGAGTTCGAGAGACCTGTGCTGTTAAGCCTCTTTGCTATCTCCTGTCTGCTCTCCACACACACACACACACACACACACACACATTGCAGCCTGAACAAACTGTTTGAATCCACAGGCGGATTCCCATCATTCAGTTTGTTCCTATGCTGAACCCATGATAAAACAAACTATGGTGTCCGTGTTTAGTTAGGGCTTTTCAGCGGTGAAACAAATAAAGCCAAAACCGCAGAACTGTACACAATACCTGTGTATGAACAAAAACAAGGCTTCATTTCAACACCAAAATCTTAAATTATTCACCGTTTACAGTACCTCAAAGTGCTCGGAGCAAACGAGCATTCACAGGCATAATTTGCACTGAGCAGCCTCTTTTCTGTAAAAGAGATTAAGGATAAGCGTGGCTGCTAGCGCCCTCTGCTGGCTGATACTTATAACACACTGTTCAGACCTCCAGCTCCAGCTTCAGTCGTCTTTTGAAATCGACGACGTGGAGAGCAATCAGGAGCTGACGCCCAGAGCAGAGGATTGTGGGAGAATGGCCTCCCTCGACGGGCAGGAGGCCCATGGGCCCCCAGAGTTCCCGGGCCCACAGGAAGTGGTGACGCCAGTCATGAGCACGGTCAGCTCCGGGTTCCTGAGCGACTTCCAGGCCAGCGGTTGCCCTGCTGCTGAGCAACTGCTCACCATGCGCCAGGAAACCAGGAGGTATTTCCATCCCTCCTTCTTTCTATCCTTGTCTCGCTCTTTCTCCCTTTCTCACTCTCTCTCTCTGTCTCTCTCTTCTTTCCATGTCTGTGTCTCCTTCTCTCCTTCTCTCTCTCTCCATCTCTCTCTCTCTTTATTCCCATCACTAAAGCAACAAGGCATATCCACTTTAGTGTCAGATCACTTTATAATATTTTTACAGATCCAGGTGAGAAACAATAAATCGAGCACATTCATAATTACTCACATTTACCATTAGTTTTGTGTATTCATTTTGCACACATCCATTCAATATCATTTTCAGTGGTTGAAGGTTGAAATGCTTGAACAGACAGAAGTGGTTTTGTTTCTTTCACACGTCTTTATGCGTTCATCTTGTTTGTTGGCTTGAGTTGTGAACTGTTTTCCAGTGCCTGCAAAGAATGTTTTTGTCTTCTACCCATTGAGCAATGGCAGGTTGAGTCTGTTTATTTCATAATCTCACTATTTTAGGTCAGAGGCCAAACATGGCTGTGATGACTTTAGTTGGCCAGCAGAGGGCGATACTCAACATACAGTCTATGGAGGCTTTTTCTTTGCACGTTCAAGCTCTTGAATGTGCTCCTCCGTGTGTTGATCTTGTCCTCCAGATTACTGGCCCAGCTGAGTGAGAAGGAAGAGGAGTACCAGGAGCTGCTCAGAAACTCCATGTCGAAGAGACAAGAAGAGATCTCTGCTCTCAGGGTCCGGAGAGTGTCACAACCCATCGGTAAAACAGAGAGACACTTCTTTACACCAATCTCCTCACTATCTTTTAAATCGCAACTTTATTGTGAACTTTCTTTTATTGCTTGGTTTCTTTTCAAGGAGTTCAGTACAATGAACTATTTACAAAATACCTGGGAAAACATATATATTTGTGCATAAAAATCTGCGTAATTTCTTCTATAAATATCTGTAGACGTGTAAATGCAAGTACACATACCACCACAACCACGTATAATAACAGGTCAATTTAAAAGTCCACGTATTCAAGTCCCCATTTTGTTTTTCTCATGGAAATCCTGTTCCAGAGGCATTTTTGGATCGCGCCTCTTCTTTTTCCACACAGAAAACTATAGCTCTACAGAACAGCTGGGAGGGAGGGGACTTATGAATGTGTCAGAGCGAGGAATAGAGCACAAAGGCGCTGTCTCTCTGCTGTCTCACTGTGGTCTCTCTGCTGTCTCACCCCCGCTGAACTGCGTGGCCTGGGCTTCAGGTTCAGACATGCCCACAGTGGCAGGCAGACTCCTGCAATGTAAATCAGCCTGGTTTTATGGTTTATATATATATATATCTATAGATATTTTTCTGAGAGCACACTCAGGATCTTCTTATGTAAATTAAATCAGTAATTAAATTATGAAGATGTTGCAACACCTCACACTATATGCAAATTAGTGCTGCTCTCAGATATTTATACGTATATTTTTAAAGAATACTTCACTGTAAAATATACTTATTATATTTTCCAAAAAAAGCTAATATACTTACAGTATATTGCAGAATGTTTTTCATTTCCCTAAGGGGTATTATCTCAGGACAGGTGAGGCAAGTGTAAATTCACAAATTAAGTAAAGAGTAACAACAAAATCCAACAGGCCCTGTGGCTCTCCAGGCCCAGGGTTGGGTTAAGCGTGCCTGTACGTAGACACATGGTTCTAAATGGCGGCCATTTTGTTGAATTTCACCATGTTCTTCTTCTTCTTTAGACATTCCTTGTGCATCCCCTCGGAGGGAAAAGAAGGATCTGGAGAGCTCGGCGATGGTGCGCTGGTTGGAGAACATTCCGGTGGATGAGGACACCATCGACAAAGTAAGGAGATCCCTGCCGTTAGCTGTCATCATTAGCTGGTGTCTGGGGGGGACTGTATGTCCACTATACCTTATTTATTATTTAGAGTAACACATACATGAAGTAATAAAAACAAAAGCTTGTATATCCAAGAAGGCAACTTTTAAGGAAATTAAAATGTTTTATTGGTACATTAGGTGCACAAGCTTAGTTGCATGTGTTTTGAATGCAGTCACAGAGCCATGAAACATTGACAATACAAAAAGGTTTGATGCAAGCTTTCTATTTATGTATGAATAGTTGAGAACTTTTCTTGACACTGATATTTTAGTAGAATAAAAAATATTTTTAACATGTTATTAGCAGCTGCACGTATGATGCATGTAACCGGTGCAGAATTTAATTTAACAGATGTGAATGCCAATGAAACGTTTACAATGTACTATACAAATTTCTAATTTATATTTATCTCATAATCCACCAAATAACATTTAAAACAATTCCAACATCCACCAGTAGAGGGAGAGCAGCAGGCTGGTGATCAGGCTTTATGAGTGAGCAGCACAAAGCTGAGTCTAAATTCTCTTCTTCTTTCTGCGGTCAGCTGGTCTCACACAGGTTCATCCTTCAGAACCTGCTCTATCTGGCCTCTAGAGATGACCTCAAGTACTGCGGGGTCAGGTGAGCGTGCCACGCTATCTCCTTCCACATCGCTGTTACAGACACGCTGCCTTAGATATGCTCTCTCCTCAGAGAGCAGGTAAGCTTCTGCTGATTGGCTGTTCTTTGTCCTCACAAAACAGAGATGCTTGCGCTGATTGGCTGTTCTCTGTCCTCACAGAACAGAGACGCGTGCACTGATTGGCTGTTTTCCGTCCTCACAGAGCAGAGACACTTGTGCTGATTGGCTGTTCTCTGTCCTCAGGGCCGGGATGCTGTGCCGTATCTGGGCGGCCATCACTTCAGCGCGGGAGGCTGCCAACAGCTCCCAGGGTCGTCACGGTGACCTTTGCCAAGACCCTGACCTCTGACCTGTTAGCTACGAGGTCAACGCCTGCATGATGAGGATGAGGCGTTTCAAGTGTCCTTATCCAATAACTACCACCAACACCAGGATGTTGACCTACGTTGCAAGCTTCTTGCTAAAAGTGTTAAGCCACAGTGACCTGCACTAATTGCACTGTGTGTGTGTGTGTGTGATCCAACAATGGGTACAAAAGAACAAATATTTTTGATATAAATAAGCTAACTTGACTGTTTTTTCCTCTAGAGATGGATGGAGGCCATGTTTTTTTCTAGGTGGGTTGTTATGATAAGGCTGCGATTAACTGATTCAGTTTCTCAGAAGCTGTCACTCTTCATTCTTATTTATATTTTACACTTCTGCTGTTCTGATCACAGTCCAGGCACAGAATAACAGGAAAGTGGAGAGTACACCGATATATGGGACACTACAAGGGCTAAAGAGTGTTGATGCAAATATCATGTCAGTATAGTGCAATATTATATACGTTTCTTTCTGGTATAGCGGGGTTTCATAAATGTAGCTGGGGGACCTAAAGAAGTGCATTATGGTCAATGTTGTTTTTATGTTCTCAATGAAATTCAGTTTTACTGCGGTGAGGTGCACAAATGACAGAAACTGAAATGCATCCATATATATTTCAGATATGTGGAGATAACAGGCTTTGGCTTATCAAAATGGAATATACTACAATGTAATCAAATTAAATATATTATGTGGATCGTAAAATATATTGCACGTAACATTGAAAAAATGAAAATATATGGGCAAATCTAGAAGTTATTCCCACTTTTAGATTATTGTAATAATATTTTTGTAAAGCATTTTGCACTATATCATTATATTTTCAGAAAGATCCACATATTTACAATATATTGCAGTATATTCCAGTTTAGTAAAGAGTGGAAAGGAACATTTTAGGCCTTGTGTTAAGTGTGTAATTTATTCTATCCTTGGCAGTGGGGTAGGCTGTCGGCACGGTTTAATTAGCGCTGGAAAAGAGCGATACGGGCGGGGAATGGCACTGCTAATGAGCATGGGCTTTATGATTCAGCTGTTTGCCGTGTACTTTTATACTTAAGTACTTTTATACTTGTTTACTGCCGTTGTGGTTTATTCTGTGTTTTCTATGCATTGACTGGTCATAAGTGGTCCACCAGCCAGCCTTATAATGTTTGCAGTAATTCATTTATTTAGTTACATTGTGTTTTAGTTCAATTCTGTTGATGGCAGAATGTCAGACTACTCAAAAACGTGTTAAGTGTACTCTAAATGGGTTAAGTGTACTCAAAAACAGGTTAAGTGTACTCTAAAAGGGGATTTCTATACTGTAAGAGAACCAAGAATGTTTTAGCCTATTAAAACACAACTGCATGTGTGGATATTTTTAATAAGACACTGGCACATTCTGTTTCATTTATATATTTTTTTACCTGCTGAATATTACTTTACCATCTGAATTTGGTGTTAGAATTTAGAGGCGACAAGACAAGAATACACTTTAGGGAAATAACAGCTATAGAAACATTCTAGAATAATTATGACTGTGTCTTGTAGAAATTTCACTGGTTCTGCGTGTATGTGTGCGTGTGTGTGTGTGTGTGTGTGTGTGTATGTGTGTGTGTGTGTGTGTGTGTGTGTGTGTGTGTGTGCACAAGCACAAGCACCATGGTGACTTGTGGAAGAAGTGATGTAGCGTGTTGTTAAGACTAAACGTTCCAGACATTCTTCCTCGACTGTTTTCATTCTGTTGATATTGCCGTGGAAACCGGTGTTTTTTCTGTCTGTTATTTGCACAGCCAGGATTACATGGTGTGCTCAGGGGTGAGGGGGCGGGCTGGTCTGAATGTGTGTGTGTGCGTATGTGAGTGTGTCTGTGTCTGTATGCATGTGTGCATACATGTGTGTAGGTGTGCACATGTGCTTGTGTATGAGTGTGCATATATGTGTGTACTTGTATGTGTGCATATATGTGTGTGTGTGTGTGTGTGCATACGTGCTTGTGTGTGTAGGTGTGCACGTGTGCATGTGTATGAGTGTGCATGCAGTACACGTGCTTGTATGTGTGTGTGTGTGTGTGAGTGTGTGTGTGTGTGTGTGTGTGCATGTGTGTGTGCATGTGTGTGTGTGTTAGTGTGTGTGTGTGTATGTGTGTGTGTATGTGTGTGTGTGTTTGTGTGTGTGTGTGTATGCGTGTGTGTGTGTGTGAGTGCGTGTGTGTGTGTGTGTTTCTCAACATTGCGTCATTGCCCTTATTATTTTCAGCGGGCATTAAAGGGCAGTGAGTCCAGGAGAGTAGCCATGTGACTGTAGCCACGCGGAAATATCAGTGTGACTCACTCACTCCGAGCATATTATAACTGTAATGTTCATTCTGCTGTAAATTTCATATTCAGGTCATCACATGCAGTTTCACAGTCTGGCCAGCAGAGGTCGCCTATATACAGTATCATTCTGCAAGACGCCACAATTCAATATTTTGTAAAGAAATAACCTTTTGCCTCTGGACGTATAAAACCTTTTACATTAATTTAAGTACCTCTCTTTTGCATAATATGAAAAATATTTTCATAAAATTACAATAATTAGGTCACAAAGGTATACATTATCACATTATTAGTGTTTATTAGAGAGTTCATTTCCAGAAGTGTGTAGGAGTAGATTCATGAATATTAATAAATAATGTTGAATATATGAAATTTTTTCTTAATTTTTTATTGAGGGGTTGAGCTGAGGTCAGTCATACAAAATGCAACATAATTCCGTTATTATTCTGTACATCTGTTACATCACCTTATTGCGTAATCTGACACCACCCCTCCCCCACACCACCCCTCCCCCACACTGCCAGTGTATCAGAAAGGAAAGTCCTCGTTTGTTCTGTGAGAGACTCTTGAACATGAAGGTCATTCAACCAGAGTGTAAGGCCAAAAAGAATATGTGTGAAGGATCCACTGGACACTGTGTGTGTGTGTGTGTGTGTGTTTGTGCATGCATATGTGTGCTGGCGTGCAATGTGTGTGCATGTATGTGTGTAAGTGATGTGTGTGTGTGCACATGTGCAGTGCATGTATGTGTGCGTGTGTGCATGTGCAGTGTGTGTGCATGTATGTGTGCGTGTGTGCATGTGCAGTGTGTGTGCATGTATGTGTGCATGTGCAGTGTGTGTGCATGTATGTGTGTAAGACACAGATGTGAACACACCCTGTCGGAACACCTCACAGTTGAGTCAATACGATGTGGGGGGGGTACCATACGTGACTCTCAGTAACAGTAATGTGGGGGAGGGGGGTGTTCTTCTGACACGTAACAAAATGCGCCGTGACCCGCGGCACCCCTTCTGTCTGCGCTCTCCCCGGAATGTGAGCATTATCCCGCATTCCTGAATCCGGCCTACAGACTGGAATTGTATTTGTCCATGCTGACTGCACCAAGCTCCTCTGTGGGGGGTGGGGTTAGGCCTTGTTGATTGACAGCCCGCGTGTTCAGAACGCAGAACTGCACCAACTGTTGGGGGGTGAGGGGTTTTAACATCCTCAGAGATCCAACAATTAAAAACTTTATTAACATGAGAGGAGTGTCCCATTTCCACTTCAGTGAGTGTTTCCTGTGATAGTATTGCCGTTTCCTGTTTCCTCACAGTGATAGTATTGCCGTTTCCTGTTTTCTCACAGTGATAGTATTGCAGTTTCCTGTTTTCTCACAGTGATAGTGTTAACGTTTCCTGTTTTCTCACAGTGATAGTATTGCCGTTTCCTGTTTTCTCACAGTGATAGTATTGCCGTTTCCTGTTTTCTCACAGTGATAGTATTGCCGTTTCCTGTTTTCTCACAGTGATAGTGTTGCCGTTTCCTGTTTTCTCACAGTGATAGTGTTGCCGTTTCCTGTTTTCTCACAGTGATAGTGTTGCCGTTTTGGTTCCTGTGAGTGTCTCATTTCATCTATTTTAAGTTTCATCTAGAATTGCTAACAATGTTGTTGAAATAAAAACACAAACACACACCCACAACCACACACATAAACGACCACACTCACGTGTGTGCGCACGCAGACACCCCCACCCCCCCAAAACATACACATATAAACAACCACAGACCACACATGCACAGACACACACGCATGCATGCATGTAGACACACACACACTAAGGGTGTATTCTTTCACCTGCGCAAAACTTGTGTTTGGACACGACTACAGACAATGAGCTGGATTCACTGAATTTGATCAGTCTCTCCCTCTCTCCCTCTCCCTTTCTCTTCTTTCTCTCTCTCTCTCTCATTCTCCCATTTCCCTCTCATCTTAATTCCACACCAACTGCACCCTACCTTTTTGTTTTTAGCGGCAGCTGTGGGTGAGCTCTGAGACTGATTCTTCATAAAACATCTCTATGACTCTGCCTTTTCTAAAATAAACAAACAAACAAACAAATAAATAAATAAATGGTCCAACTCTACGGCAGCTAAATAAATCAGAAAGCGCTGTTTGTGGGAAGCCTGAGCTGCGCTGTGTGATTTATGTTTCTAATTACCCACAATGCCGAGTGAATCTTAACCCCGGAGCCACTGTAAATCCGACGGGCTGGAAGTCTGCTGTAATGTCCTTGAGAGACGCAGCTGGGGAGTGAGCAGAGATCATATCGGTGACACTGGAGTTCAGCGTCATGGTCATTCTCACATTTATTCCTGTCCTGTTGGTGCTTCTGGTCGACGAAGAGAAATTAACTTTACTGTACAGCATGGCTCTTTTCTGCGTGTCTGCAATCTTACATTTTCTACTGTAACTCTCAGGCAAAATACAGTGAATTACATACATATCCACTCCACCTGTGTGCAAAGCAATTCCATCCATCCATTATCTAAACCGCTTACTTCTGGGCTGCGTTCGGATCCAAAATGTATCCTTTCTTCCTGTCATTCCCTTCCCTTGCTTCAAGGGGGGAATCGCCAAAATGCCAGGATGAAATATGGCAGCCACACCAAGTGTGATTCGGATCTAATTTAAGAAAGGGGAGGGAGTAATTATATTCACTCGCTCCCTCGTTTATCCTCCCTTCCACCAAGGGTATGAAATGCAAGCTTCCAGCAAGAAGGGAATCCCACAATGCAATGCTCCACATGGAAAAATGGGCGGTCACCACAGAACTATGTGGCGGTCACATTTGAACTCTATGGTGTTGTATTTCCAAAATGTTGCGAGGGCGGTTCGGTTCCGTTTTTTGTTCGTTTCTCGTCAATCCTCCCTTGCAGAGAAGCTTTTAAGTTTGCTTGCTGCACGTAGCAAATTTCGTCACAAGATAGCTCCCTCGAGGGAAGACAGCAAGGGAAGGGAGCGTGTTAAATTGGATTCGAATACAGCCCTGGTCAGGGTCACAAGGGGGCTGTAGTCTATCCTAGCATGCATTGGGTGAAAGGCGGGAATACACCCTGGACAGGTCGCCAATCCATCGCAGGGCCCACACACCATTCACAAACACGTTAATACCTACGGAAAATTTAGGTATGAATTACACGTGCATTTAGGCATTCAGAGAGACTTACATAAGCCCATACAGGATTAGGTCATGCATATAGCTGATGCCAAGTCATCAGTGTGAAACTGATAGCAATAGTTAATGCATAATCCTACAACATAGCGTTACCTGCCATGGTAGGTGCAAGATGGAGGCTGAGCCTATAGCACTTTAAAGAGTAAGTGCACCCATCGTCTCAGCCTATCTCCGCCTACTACACTATTTAGAAAAATACTTTGTGGGGTGAGCGAGGCAGAGGGCTGGGGGCGGAGGAGCTGTGTCCATCGTCATTTGCATAAATAAACTCGGATCAAACCGTCAAACTAGGCGTTGCACATCAAATATGAATCATGATTCAGCAACTGCATGGCCTATTTCTCACCTCAGATATTTTCAGAAACATATTTTAGTGGACTATTTAGGTGGAATAAGACAGTTTATGAACAGGACGCAACGTTATTCCGGTATAAAAACATGGAGCCGAAACGAAAGTAACGTAGTGGGTCTAACCAATCAAGTGCCGGCTGTTTCCGTTGTGGGCGACAACAATTATCCGTATGATGTAGAGCCTTGGTATTCAAATCACGGTCCTCGAGGTCCGAGACCTGCTGGTTTTCTACTCTCCCTTTACCTGGGAGTCAGGTGTGAAGACAGTCTGGCCAATCAGTAGCACTAATTGTTCAGTTAATTACCTGGGAGAAAGAAAACCAGGGCCGGATTTGGATTCAAGGTCCAGATTTGAATATCCATGATGTAGAGGTACCTCCAAAAAGGTACTCTGACATCACGATTGGGGCGGGGGCAGTGTGGGGAGCAGAAAGGAAATTTCAACCATTAGGGGCAGCACAAAAATGCTTTTCTACCAGTTTCTTATGATATACAATATTATCTTAGAATTGTTGAAATAACGCAATGCATGAATAAGTTTCATTATAAGATAGGCATACAAACATGTTTACAGCAAAAAAAAAGTGATCTAGAGTGTATTTACCCTTTAAATACTTTAAATATAAAATGGGTTTGAGGATGTTGGGTTATATGGAGCATTGCTTGGCCTAATAAATCCATTGGAAATTCTGTTCAAGATGAAACATTAATGCATTTTCTGAAAATTCATTAAGGAGCTATCAACAAAAAAGATACCGTGGTAAAGGATTATTATAAATTTTTTTGCACCAATCAAAAGATTTTGGTCTCCAGAGCAAACCACAATGATTGGTTGAAAGCAGCGAGTCATTGGCAGCCTATGGTAGCTCCACCCACCAGCTCCAGTCACCTTCTCTGATTGGACAGCCCTCTCAGCAAGCCTAGACAGGTACACAAAAAAACATTATGGGACAGCAAGACCAATTTGCATGTTAATTATGGGCTTTCATCTTTTGTTTTAGCCCCGTCTCTCTCTGTTTTAATCAAAGTGATGAAGTTGAAACCTAGAGAGGCAAATGGGTTTGTCTGGCTGAACTTAACTTGAACCAACTTTAGCTTCAGTCTGGAGTACAAACTTATCCTCTGTGCCATGGGAGAGAGCTATTCATACCGTGCGTGAAATCTCCACACCGGCCGTTTGGTAATCTAATATGTGTTGCTTCTGGGGGGATTGATTCTTTTTTTATAGGACTTAAGTGGTCTTAGCAGCCCAGAGCCTCGCTGGTTCAGTTTATCTTGTCTTTGTGCTTCTGGGTAACCTTTGTTTCGCCAAGAATGTGGAAAATGTTGTCCTGGTTATAGCTGCTCTCACATGTGCATTTTGTTCTGAGGTTAACCTGAAAAGTTATTTATTTATTTTTATAAAAAATAAACTCTCCACAATGCAGAACACAGATTCAAAGATGATGCTTGTTAATCCGTAGAGGGCATTTGGGGCCTAGATGTAGTATATTTGCATTGTTCTTTGATCTTTTAACTTTTTATAAAACAGCTATAAGCAGCTGTTACTTTTCCTGCTAATGTCCAATGGGATGTTGTGACTTCGGTGTTCACTGAAACCACAAAATGTGTCTGAAGCTAAAACAACAACATAAGGATTATTAACTTTAGATGAATGCCGGCCTGGGGGCTGTATCACGAAGCAGGACTACTGAGTTAGCAGGATAACTGCACTGAGTAAATCCTAGAACCCTCCCAAATCTGGAACATGGACTGAAGTAAAAAGAGCTGTTCCGGGTTTTACTCCGGGTTTTGATACTCTATCTCAGGGGCAGGTAACCCTGGTCCTGCAGTGCTGGTGATGTTTCTGGTTTTTGTTCCATCTGAGCTTGATCACAAGAGTTAGATGGATGATTAAAAGTCTGAGCCTCAATATTCTCAATGGTGAAATGTCAGGTGCCTCCAGCTCATGGTCACCTGCATTAATTAAACATGATTCATTCAAATTCATCCAGTTATGCACTTATAGGTGTGGATGGAGCAAAAACCAAGAATGTTCCGGCACTCCAGGACCGGGGTTGCCTACCCCTGATCTATCTTGACAGAATTATTTTGATATCTTTTGGGGCAGTGTAATGGTTAGGGAACCAGGATTGGGACGACAGAATTGTACGTTCAGGTCCAAGATGGAATGTTGCTGTTGCACCCTTGAGTAAGGTGCTTAACCTGAACCGATTCAGTCAAATATACAGCTGTATAAATGGACTGTATGTAAAAGAATATAAGTTGTGTAAATTGCTCTGGGGAAGAGTGTTTGCTAAATGTCTAAAATGTTAAATACTTAGTAAAGTAAAGGCACATATATTTCTGAGTATCAAAAGGGTAAAAACAGGAATAGATAAAATATATATTTTTTAAATAGAAATCGTAGAGCTTTTTAAAAAAATGTGTGTGCCTATGCTGCAGTTGTATGGTTTGGAGGGATAAGGCAGTAAATATAGCAATCATCCGGATCTTTCTATAGTTGTGTCATGCACCGTCATCATTCCAAAGAAAGAAAAAAAAAACATTCGAAGCGTTGGGGTTCATTCCAAAGGTTTTCATTCCCAGGATGATATTCCCAGGATGATATTCCCAGGAGATTCTAACTGAATGCAGGAGAAAAGGCCTCGCTTTAATGAGATCCCGGAAGATTCAGTGAAATTAGACACGCCAGAAACATGCTATCGCACTCTTATCGACACGTCAGAAACATGCTATCGCAGTCTTATCGACACGTCAGAAACATGCTATCGCACTCTTATCGACACGTCAGAAACATGCTATCGCATTCTTATCGACACGTCAGAAACATGCTATCGCACTCTTACCTAATTGGATGCGAAAGCCTGTTTGTTGTGACTGGTGATTATTCTAGCGAGGGCTAAATTACGCTGATGCTCTGGAGGTGCATGTTGGGTAATGGTATTGTCATTTATACCAGTTTATACTGGTTTTTCAACAGGGGATCCATGAACCCCTCTGGGTTTTTGATGGTACTGTAAGGCATCTCTGGCCAGACTTTATATGCAATATACAGTATATAGATTTGTGAAAATATTTCTAAATAGAAAAAAATATACATATTTTTAAGTATAACTTTTTATAATTCATGATAGGGGTCCCCTGGCTGCCTTTGAGCCTGTGTAGGGGTCCTTTAATCAGAACAACCTGAAAACCCCTGATTTATACACATTCTAATAATTTAAATGTAGGTCTTTTTTAATGACAGGACTCAGGACAGCACTGGGAGAAAACACTGGCCTAAAGCCTGATGAAGTGAATCGTTTCTTTTTTTACTGACGAATCAGTAAAATAGTATTTAGAGCTCTTCAAAGGCTGTTGATCAGTCAGGGTTGGCACTGGGGGTAAGTGGGGAGCTTTTTAAGCTTTTAAATGCACGCTTAGAACATCAAACAGGCCATTTCTCGAGCGTCTCAGATTTTGGAATCTCTCCTAATGGGATTGGCCTGGGTCCGTGCTGTTTGGCTGGGTGCGACCGTTTAAGGGAGCAATTGCATCACAAGATCGCTGACAGGTAGACTGAAGACCACCACCCCTGGCCGCCCCCCCCCTGAAGACCGCCCACCCATTCCCTCTCCTCCTCCGTTCCCCCTCTTCCTCTTCCTCTTGCTGAAGCTGGAAGTGTGGCTAATCCATTGAGCGAGGGAATAATGCGCAGGGATTGTTCAGAGGCTTCTCTATGGGAGGCCACAAAACTCTTCAAGGAATAGTGCACCTGGACAGCAACCCCCCTCTACTGCCCCCCTTCCCAATCCCCACTGCCCCAGACGAATCATGTAAGACCTGGGTGGGGATTTCAGGGGGGGGGGGGGGTTAACATCAGTCCTTCCTGTGGTCCCAATCCAAGCTCCCTCTGTGTGGGGATGCCGTAATCCACGGGCAGTTGTACAAACAGGCATTCTGTTTGCGCGCGCTAAAGCGTGTGTGGCTAACGGCTGCAATAACAGCAGCTGCGCGGCATCGGAGATAAAATCACAGCGAAGCCGTTTGCACACAGGTGGAGATGGAGACTTCGTAAAATAGTACCTTCTTAATTTACTTTAAAATCAGAAGTTTTAACGTTTTATTTATGCATCGTGCTGCGTGGAGTGCTTTGTCGTGAATACATTTTTATGTTTTATTAATTATGATGAGCATTTACTGTAAAGAAGGCTATGTTCTCGTTATTTTCTTTTTTTATTTCATGCTCACTGTATTCGTGCGAACATGCGCAGCGTGATTACCTCTCCCGATAATTAGATTGTTTAAGGCGGAATTGCTCGTGCGCGGCACATTACTGTGTGACCGAACTCGGGGATATATAGGCTCGCGGGCTAGCGGATTGCCTCACGTTTCAGGCGCATGCAGTCAGGCAGGCAGCAGCATAAAGGGTGAATCATTCCTTCCGCTCAGTGCGGAGAATGAAAAGCATTTCCATTAAACAGCTTCCCTTATCAGGCCCTTCTGCCGTTTCATATTGCACACGTGATGTGGAATGTCACCGGGCTATATCCGGCTCATTCCGTGAGCCTGGCCAGTGGCCACGAACGCATGCCGGCTACTGCGAGGGAGACATCCGGCACGGCAGGAACTGGGTGATGTATATGGTGCAGGCTGGGCCACGGCGCTGACAGTTTCATCACGGGTCGGTCGTTTTCACTATAAATAAGATGTGTTTGAACTGCAGAGTGACGTGGGTACAAGGAGGAGAGATATGAGAACGGGCAGTTTTATCCAGGGACCTATCCCAGCATGCAGTTTTATCCAGAGACTTTATCTGGTAATCCTGGATGGAATCTGCAGTGAAACCCACACTGTAAAAAAAACAGTTGTATTTTTACAGGATTTTTTCAAAACACTGGCAAAGTCCATCCCCATCTAACCCATCTTATTCCTGGTCAGAGTCGTGGGGGGGCTGGAGCCTATCCCAGCATGCAGTGGGCGAGAGGCAGGAATACACCCTGGACAGGTCGCCAAGCCATCACAGGACACACACCATTCACTCACACACTCATAGCAATGGAACATTTTGAGTCTCCAATTAGCCTAACCTGCATGTCTTTGGACTGTGGGAGGAAACCCACGCTGACACGGGGAGAACATGCAAACTCCACACAGAAAGGCCCTCGGCCAACAGTGCTACCCACCGTGCCGACCTACACTGTCATAGTCATGAATGGAAAGGTAATAACTCATTATTGAACTGCCATCCCATAATAAAACACAGTTTATACAGTTAAATAATAGGATTTATACAGTTATTTTCCCTTCATTAAATGGTTCACTGGCCAGATTCTGCCCATCTAAATAGCAATAATAATACCTGGCATTTATATAGCGCCTTTCTCGATACTCAAAGCGCTTACAATGATGAGGGGGAAACTCGCCTCAACCACCACCAATGTGTAGCACCCATCTGGGTGACGCAGCGGCAGCCATTTTGTGCCAGAATGCTCACCACACATCAGCTGAGGAGGCTTTTTTTTAGCCTGCAGTCTGTTTTTAATTTTAGTAACGCACTTGATTTAGCGATGTGTTGTGTTCCGAACATTTTCTAATTAATTTTGGGAACTATGTTGGTCATGATAACTGCCACCTCTCAGAAACAAATTATAGCCGGTGTACATTTTCAGTGTTATTGGACAGGGGCCTAAAATCCCTGTGCTGTTGTATTTCTACTTTGCCACAGTTATTTTAATAAAGACTTGGCCTACCTCTGCAGGCTTGTGGTGGCCATGCAGGGACTCACTACACTCATTTTCCAATGTGATGTTATTACACACATCCAACAACAAGGAGAGTGGAAATGAGAGTGCTATTGCAATATTGAAGAGTGATTTATCAGGCTATTTCAGGGGTTATTTATCAGGCTATTTCATTAGCACACTGGGCCTATAGAGTGCCACAGATACCATAGAATGCAGCACAGCCAGGAAAGGGTTTGTTGCTTCTTGTTGTATTTCACTACTCAGAGCAAGAACATAAAATGGCGGAGGTATTGATCCTGCTATAAAACAGTGATTTATGTATTTATTTATTTATTTATTTATTTATATGTATTGTGTTGCTGCGTCTTTTTTCTCTTGTGTCATGACTGCTGTTCTCTAACTGCGTGTTGGCCAGGGCTCCGTGAGTATCGGGGGGTTTGTGCAGGTGGTAGACGTGTCCGTTTTAACAGCGGCTCACTTGCGTCCCTGCCGAGATGGTGCTGACCGGTGAGCCAGGTACATTTAAACACCGTGAACACTCCGTGAGGTGTGCATTTAATCTGGTAGGGAAACGTTGTTAAAGTCGGCTACTGATGCGGATAATTACTGTACCTCACATCAACCCCCCAGAGATCCTCTAGTGTGCAGATTCAGTTACATTTCAAAAGCGCTTGTTGTTGGTACGCTACACACGAATGCTCTGATACATGTAATCTCATTCCTGCCAGGAAGTGAGGTCAGCTAAAAGCAGTAGGCTAGTTAGTGGTCCCCCTTGTCAAAGGGTCACTGAAGATGACACTGACATGCAGCAGCCAGCAGCTAAATCATTCAGTGCATGTTAAGTTTCCGTGTTTCGCTGGTTTTCTGGCCCGCTTCCACGCAAACAACTGTAGGCTACAGTGCGAATGGCGCGTGTACAACGAAAAATTTAAACGGTGCAAATGCTGCCCAGTCACGTGCGGTAACAGTCTGGCAGAGAGAAGGGCCTCTAACTCAAAGCCTTTTATCCTGGGAAACATATTAATGCAAAAGTGCATTTGTGTATTTTGATGGGTTAATAAGAACAGCTGTATTACATCAAAAAAAATTATTCACTTGCGTAATAATGAACAGGCCAGATTTACTAGCGTTTTAGCATGTGTAAAAGCTATCAGCTCAAACAAAAGCAAATTTTTCTATCAATTTCATTGATAAAAATAGTGGTTTGCATGTGATAAAACCTTTTGTAAACCTCCCCTTAAGAGCCGTATCCACAAAAATATCCGCCATGTCCTCCCCAATGGAATGCTTAATTAGAACTGCAGGACCCCTGGGCCACAGTAGATCCTCACATGGGCTGGATCGGGACGCATTTGCATACTAACGTTGAGCCCCAAGGGAATTTCCCAATCAGAAAAGCAGGTTTAAAATGTGTAAGACGGAGCTGTACCGAGAGCGACCCTTTGACCTTTAATGATTTGTGTATTAGCATAAACCACCGTGCCCTTTTTCAACAGACAAATGACCACCATCCACACATATGACATCACATTGCGGAACACTGGAGAAATAAAGCGGAATGCAACAATACATGCCGCTCCATTGAGCTCTCTGCAGCGAGCCGAGAACCAACAGGCAGTTCGGTTTTAACCACAACCAGTCTGTGCCGCTAACGCCATCTTTTAAGATCTTTACTCTGGTAACGGAATATATACTGTATATATATCAATATTATGTTAATATAATATATTTTTTGTGTAAGTATGACATTTCTGTAAGGGATTATAACCACTGTAACTGTGTTTGGGCCGTTTAGACTGGATCATGTTCAAAATGCCTGCATGCTCCTCACTGTGGCTGGAGAATGCAGGGTCAGAGTGGATCAGAGTATGAGCTGATGTGCCGTGTGGAAAACGCAGAGAGAGAGAGAGAGAGAGAGAGAGAAAAGAAATGCAGAAAAGGGCAGAGTTCACCAGGAGGTCCTCTCCTTCTCTCTCTCTTTCGCTCTATTCCCCCCTCTATCTCTCTCTTTTTCTCTCTCTCTCAGATACATACACACAGTCACAAACACTCCCACTTTTCGCGCGCTCTCTCCCTGGTTTGTCATGGTAATTTTGGTGGGGTGTGAGATTGTGTGTGTGTGTGTGTGTAAGGGAGGGGCCTGCTTCAAGGGGGTTCCCTTTTGGGTGGTCAGTGAGTGGGTGTAAGGGGTGCTCTAGGGCAGGAAGACATTGAGAGGGAGGGGGGGGGGGGTTAGGTGGGGGATCACATACTGGACTGCAGTCTCCCAGACATGCACATATATGCACATTGTACACACACACACACACACACACACACACACACACACACACACACACACACAAACACACACACACACACACACACACACAAACACATGCACACCCCTCCCCCCAGGCGCACACACAAACACACACGGCTGGACAGCTCGTTGGGTTACGGCACCACACCGTGGTACATGGATGAGCCTCACGGCCTTGGATCTAATCCGGACCATGCCACTGCCGACTGGCCGTGAGCTCCACAGTGCAACGCGTAATTGGCGATTGCAGAGCCCAGGGAACGGGAGGGTTCAGTGGGGTAGAGGATGGAAGGAACGCGGGAGCTGATTAACAGGTCAATCTGGGGTACACCATATCGACAGCGTTCATTTATCTCACAGGTTGCCATACTAGAAAGTTCAATGGAATCTAAAGTTGTGTTTCACAGCATGTACTTTTCTAGCTTTGAGACTTTATATTTAGGGCTCAGGTGCTGAAATTGGATGTAGTTTTCTAAGACTACAGGGCCTTGGGTTTGAGAGGAGGCTTTGCCCTCTTGACCAACAGACTCCTAAAGGGAGACATGAAAGAAAGGCGACTCTCCCACACCCTCTCACTAACGTCGCTCCCGCTTCCGTAAATCCCGTCTGACATGTGAGCTACTGCCTGGTAAAACCATACAATGAGATGCCTGGTAACGGGGGCCAGAATACGACGGTAAATCTGAGGTGCCCCCCTCTGACCCGGCTGTGACTGATCCCCCCCCCCCGACGGCTGGGTCGTCTGCTGACCCGTCTCTTTGCGCGCGCCGTTCCCGCCGTAAAAAAAAACACTCCGCGCCGCGTTGCCATTACGCAACGAACGCGGAGGCCCAAGCAGGAGGCGCGGGACAGACAGAACGCCATGGCCGTAAATCACCGCCAGGACTGTGTGTGTCTGTGTGTGTGGGAGAGGTATAAAAACAACCGTCGTCTCATTTGCATCTTTCAGTTTATTTCTTTTTTCCCAATGCGCGTCTTTGTCCGCTCTGGCTCTTAGCGCAGTGATGCGTGAAATTAAACATTAGCACGACTATCGTTTTCCTCATAAAGAAAACGGTCATATGAAAATTATATGATCTCTCATTTTACATGAAGCACATTCAGTTGCAATTGTTGTTTGCAATGTGATATATAAATAAAATTTGATTGATTGATTTATTGAATAATTGATAAAAAATAATTTTTGTCTGCCATGTCCGTTAGCTGCAGGCTCCTGAGTGAGGTGCACGGGTCTCTTACTGTTGTTCTCTGAGTTACAGAACCTGTATGCAGGTGCCTGGGGCCCCGAGTATCAGGGGGCCCCCCGAGGACTGATTTTTAGGGGTTTTTGGGTAACGCGAGATTGAGATTACCCCCCAGTCTCTAGAATCGCCTCTGCAGACAGACCCATGACACGAGCACACAGCAATCAGCCCAACTCCGTCATCAATGACTCCAGTATATATACAGAGTAGCATTTTATCATACCAATAATAATGGAGTGAGCCTCCCATGTTGCCGGTTATCTCAGTTTGGAGACCGTGAATCAGCGTTTAGCACACGGTCACTCATAGGGATGGAGAACCCAGGCCATGCAGGGGCCACATGTATAAACAGTGCAGGGGCCACATGTATAAACAGTGCAGGGGCCACATGTATAAACAGTGCAGGGGCCACATGTATAAACAGTGCTGAGCAGAAAAATGCCCTCAGAAAGCCGCGTAAGCGAGTTTCCATGCAGACATTCAGATGTATAATATAACACGTGCTGTGAGAATCTGCGTACCTCTGCACAAGATGGACACCATATGTACGCAATGATATGACAACACCGTGACCGAAACGTGGTAGAAAATGCTAAACTTTTTTTAACAGATTTCTGACTTTCACCCTGAGCATGTTTTTATGAATTATTTTACTCAGAGTTTTATACATGTGGCCCCAGGTATGCCAAATAGACCCCTGGTCTATGAAGGACAGTACAATGAGTATATATCTGTGTAGTGAACATGGAACAAGGGGAGGGGCTTCATGTTGTGCAGAGAGATTATGGCAGGAAGCAGCCGTGTATCGTCATACTCATCATGTAATTGAATGTCTTTTCCAGAGTTGATGATTTGATCGTTCTTCTCTATAGAAGCTAGAGCTAAATGGCTGTAAGTCATCAAGGGTCTGAGGTATCAAACGAGCCTCAAACCATCACTCTGCTGCCAGATATAAAGTAGATATGGATGGATCACTTTAAGGGTTTTTTCTCCTGACAAATTTTCCAATTGAACTTTATGGAGAAATAAATCAGGAGAAGAAACCCTTCAAGTTATCCATCCATATCTACTGCATAGTAGTATCTGGCAGCAGAGTGATTGTTTAAGGCTTGTTTGATACCTCAGACCCTTCATGACTTAGAGCCATTTAGCCAACCATGTATTCCATATTGTTCCAGTGTAATTTACAGCTAAATCTAGTCCCACCCCCCAATTTCTATAGAGATCCATTCAAATGCAGAGAAGTTATAGTATCGCTTGTAGGAGTACTAGAAAATAAGATATCAAGAGTCTTTTTATATTGTTGGGTCACAGACATCAGGAAGTCATGGCATGCAAAGGATATGCGACCAAATATAAAAAAAATATTACTTTATTCTATATTATGTTAAACTGTTCAATATTTTTGATGCCGAAAATGGGGAGGGACTATGTACAAAAGGTTCTATAATTTCTAAATTTTTCATCCAATATGGATGAAAATACCCTCAAATTAAAGCTGACAGTCTGCACTTCAACACCGTTGTGATTGTATCATTTCAAACTCAGTGCTAGAGATCAAAATGGCTGCAGTGCATAACCCAAACAGGTGCTCCCCACAGGTGATGGTGATGGTGAAGGTGAGTTATTAAATGACAACCAACAATAATTTTATCGATCTTTTTAAGCTATAAACATAGGCTATGTGTGTGCATTTATTTTATGAGCAGGTTCTAAGAGAGGGTATGTTTCATAAAACTTAAGATGTCTCTGTCTTTGTATAATTTATGTTCTTGTGGGCACACTGAGGCTAATTCCTAGCCACTGCTAAGTCGATGTGGCAATAACGTATTGAACAGAACTGAATTGGAGGACTTGGACTTATACGGTGGGGGAGGTGGGGGAGCTGGGCACTGAGGCATGCATTTCTCATTGTGTCCAGGGCCCACGGGTGACCACAGCCATTCATGGGACATGACCTCTAGATTCTTTGTCAGAGTGGTCAGGCCAAGCTAATACTCTGTAGCATTAAAAAAAAAAAAACTACTCTCGCTTACTTCTTCTGTTGATTTAGCGTGATATTTCGGACACATTTTTTGTTTAATACGACACGATAGATAATGGGCTACTGGCAACGGATGGAACGGGAAATCTGGTCACTCCTCCGTCAGCGCATCCTCAACGTTGTTTCACGGAGAATTCCTCCGCGCACAATTCCGCGAGACGTGAAGGAGTGGCCTTGTGTGCGAATCTCACGAATGCAATCTTGAGTTCTTCTCAGACAGCATTGTCTGAAGTCGCAACTTGTTCGGCTGAAAATCGGTTTTGTCAACAGGTAGCTTTGTGCTAGTTCAAACAGCGCTTGGTTTGCCACGGCGACAGCCTCGCTAATAGTCGCTATGTGGTCTGTTCTAGAACAACAAAACATATTCTTCCGTGCGACAGAACTGAGAACGTTATATAATGTAGGCTAGAATATGGATGAACAGTGGACACTTAATATTCTAGATGCATGCTACCTTCTGTCAGAGTGCTGTGTACGCTGCTAGACTGTCGTATAGCTATTAGATAAGACACCGGTGTCTTCCTCTGTTTGTATTCTTATAGCACATCTGTCCATCTGGCCACGTTCCTGCGTCTCCTCCTCTTCTTTCTGCTGAAGTCATCACATGTCTTTTATGCTTTTGCTTCTCTCCTCACTGATTGGAGGGCTGCAGGCCAACAGGATTTAATGAGGGTGTGTGTGTGTTTCTCTGTAAATGTGCATATGTGGTGTGTGCTTGTGTGTGTGTATGCAAGTGTGTGTACAAGTGCCTACGTGTATGTGTGTTTCTCTGCGAGTGTGCATGTCTGTGTGTGCGTGTGTGTACAAGTGCTTGCATGTTTGTGTGTGTGCACGTCTGTGGCTCTGCATTTCCCAAGCCACAGACCACCACTGTTAGCTTGCCTAAGGAATGCAATATTGCACTTGCTACAATTTATGTCTGTTGTCAAGTTTTTCTGCACAATAGTCTCCTTAGCCTGTGCTGCCTTCTGTGAGCAGCCGTGTCAGTTAGCAGTACCTTGTGAGCAGCCGTGTCAGTTAGCAGTACCTTGTGAGCAGCCGTGTCAGTTAGCAGTACCTTGTGAGCAGCCGTGTCAGTTAGCAGTACCTTGTGAGGACTTTGTGAGCAGCCGTGTCAGTTAGCTACACCTTGTGAGGACTTTGTGAGCAGCTGTGTCAGTTAGCAGTACCTTGTGAGCAGCCGTGTCAGTTAGCAGTACCTTGAGAGGACTTTGTGAGCAGCCGTGTCAGTTAGCAGTACCTTGTGAGGACTTTGTGAGCAGCTGTGTCAGTTAGCAGTACATTGTGAGCAGCCGTGTCAGTTAGCAGTACCTTGTGAGGACTTTGTGAGCAGCCGTGTCAGTTAGCAGTACCTTGTGAGCAGCCGTGTCAGTTAGCAGTACCTTGTGAGGACTTTGTGAGCAGCCGTGTCAGTTAGCTACACCTTGTGAGGACTTTGTGAGCAGCCGTGTCAGTTAGCAGCACCTTGTGAGGACTTTGTGAGCAGCCGTGTCAGTTAGCAGTACCTTGTGAGGACTTTGTGAGCAGCTGTGTCAGTTAGCAGCACCTTGAGAGGACTTTGTGAGCAGCTGTGTCAGTTAGCAGTACCTTGAGAGGACTTTGTGAGCAGCTGTGTCAGTTAGCAGTACCTTGTGAGGACTTTGTGAGCAGCTGTGTCAGTTAGCAGTACCTTGAGAGGACTTTGTGAGCAGCCGTGTCAGTTAGCAGTACTTTGTGAGCAGCCGTGTCAGTTAGCAGCACCTTGTGAGGACTTTGTGAGCAGCTGTGTCAGTTAGCAGTACCTTGAGAGGACTTTGTGAGCAGCCGTGTCAGTTAGCAGTACTTTGTGAGCAGCCGTGTCAGTTAGCAGTACCTTGAGAGGACTTTGTGAGCAGCTGTGTCAGTTAGCAGTACCTTGAGAGGACTTTGTGAGCAGCCGTGTCAGTTAGCAGTACCTTGAGAGGACTTTGCGAGCAGCCGTGTCAGTTAGCAGTACTTTGTGAGCAGCCGTGTCAGTTAGCAGTACCTTGTGAGCAGCTGTGTCAGTTAGCAGCACCTTGTGAGGACTTTATGAGCAGCTGTGTCAGTTAGCAGTACCTTGAGAGGACTTTGTGAGCAGCTGTGTCAGTTAGCAGTACCTTGTGAGGACTTTGTGAGCAGCCGTGTCAGTTAGCAGTACCTTGTGAGGACTTTGTGAGCAGCTGTGTCAGTTAGCAGCACCTTGTGAGGACTTTGTGAGCAGCCGTGTCAGTTAGCAGTACCTTGAGAGGACTTTGTGAGCAGCCGTGTCAGTTAGCAGTACCTTGAGAGGACTTTGCGAGCAGCCGTGTCAGTTAGCAGTACTTTGTGAGCAGCCGTGTCAGTTAGCAGTACCTTGTGAGGACTTTGTGAGCAGCCGTGTCAGTTAGCAGTACCTTGTGAGGACTTTGTGAGCAGCTGTGTCAGTTAGCAGTACTTTGTGAGCAGCCGTGTCAGTTAGCAGTACCTTGAGAGGACTTTGTGAGCATTTTGCACATATATAGTGCTCATGAAACCACCTCTCCGGGGTGTTGTGTACCTATAGTGCACATTTTCAGCCTCAAACAAACGAAGCAGGTGCTGGTGGGTCAACACGTGCAGGTGGGTTGTCTGCAGTGGTTCTAACAAGTGTGTCCTTTTAAAAGCATGTGTGTGTGGAAAGGGGCGTGCAGGCGGAAGGGTGGGGGTGTTCAGCTCTCATAAGCAGAAAGAGGGTTAGCTGTAAGGGGGGGAGAGGAAAGGGGGTGGAAATAAATAATACAGGGGGGGGGGAGACAAAGAGAGGGTGAAAGTACTACGAGCTTATAAAGGGATTTCTGGACAGAAGCGTGTTCTAACACAAAGGTAAAAGAGGGAGAAGGGGGGACAGTGGCTTTTTATTTTTTTTTTTTTTGGGAGGGGGGTGGGGGTGTGGGAGGAGGATTAGGATTTCAAAAGGCAGTGGATGGTTACGGTTCTTTAAACAACACTTGGTCCATAACTCTTTTCCGGGCTTGTAAATCTATGCGCTGAGCGGCCAGAACTCTCAGCGCTCAGATCTTACCTCCCTTAAGTGGGTGGGTATTTGGTCTGTGTTTAGCACTGGAGGAACGGGGGGCTTTTTAGCATTCTGTACATAGCGGCATCTTGCTACATGAATGCACTCTCTGTGTCTGTGGCAGTCTTAAATCTTTTACGCTTTCCTTCACTTTGTCTCCAGTGCCCATCCCCACACCCCTCAGATATAATCCTAATGACTTTTATAGCACGGCAGGGGCCAGTAATGGTGGATTTTGTTAATTAATTGTTGAGTTTGTTACTTAAACGAGTTGTACAAAACGTGTCTTTCTGACACGGTTTAAGCTTTACAGTTATATCCACAAAGGTGGATGTGGGATAGACTATTTTGAGAGGATATTATTTGTTCAATAATCATGACAAGTTCCTCTGTGTTGTCATTTGTCTGGAAAATACTTAATTGGCAAGAAAATGGTATTAAATCTTCCCAGCAAAAGCACAGGTCATGAGAGAAATTTAATGTGTTTTTCCAAAACAACCATATTTTTCAAGGTGGGTATACTTTTTCTGTAAATGGTTAGATAATTGCAGTTTTACTTTTACACTATTAGTCCTAGAGCTTTAAGTATAAATTGTGAATTTTCATGCAAACAAACTCTTACAATTTAAAACAATTTAAAATAAACAAAATGTTAATTTTCTCAAAATTGGGAAAAAGTGGGCTGAGTGAGTTTTGGAAAAACACTCTTCCATCCATTTTTAAATTGGTTTCAAAAAGGCTAAAATCTCTTGGAATCCTTTCCTTAAGAGGGAAACCTGCAATCATGTGGCCAAAATGCGGAAAATCATAAAAGTCAGAACATTTCCTGGTCTTGACCCATTTATCATATTCTTAGCAGCTGTAGATTGTCTTGACGTGTCATATTTAATTCAGCTGATTCTACAATGCAAGGCACGCTGGTGGGGGTGGTGGGCTATTTTTAAACCTGCTCTTTAAAAAATTTATGCCAAATTTCAACAGTGCGGGATTGTGCATATTTAAAAGGTATCTGACCAACAGTGATAGTGAAAGATTTCATAATTTTTAAATGTGAAATCTCACAATGAATAAATATATTATGGAAATATTTGTTAACTTGACACAAATATTAATTCTCCAGGTAACACTGATGGTTACGCAGGTTTAAAGAAGCTGTTACGACCAAAAATATTATATTAGATCAATCTCATTTGTTAATTGATTAATTTGTTCGATTATTACCTGAGCGGATGCTGAAGTTGAGTTAATACTGAGGTGAGGTGAGGTCTATCAATTATGTTAAGTGTTATTTTTGCACAGTTTTCCGTGTGTCTTTTGAAACCAATATAGGACAAGATAGGGCACTTATTCAACACCCACAGTGTTTCTCAGCTGTGGGACAGATAGGGCACTTATTCAACACCCACATTGTTTCTCAGCTGTGGGACTAAAGAAAACGATAGACTCCTGCATTAAACTGCCCTTTGCTGTCTCTAATATTATTCAGCAACACAAATCAACGTTTAGGTCAAGATGAATCTCAGGGAATCTCGAATACGGTCTCCATGACCTTAAATGTTCATTTCTATTTCTGCATAATAAAAGACAGCAGAGAGATGTCATGTTTGCTTCACAGGGGAGTCCTTAATTAGTTTACACTGAGGTTATGCTGAAATTAATTAGTTTGAATTTGACTCAGATAAAGACTCTGTACAGGCTGCTGTGCCTCCTCTTCCAGAACTGTTTAAAAAATGTTTAGAGTTTTTATTTCATTGTCTGCGTCTCACATTCAAACTGTTTCTTCTCTGTATGGACATTCATGTTGCTGTGTAGAATTTGCACTGCCCATTTAAAACAATTCACGTAATTATAGCGTGTCTGACTTCAGTCATTTCTAACGTCCAGCAGGGAAGGAAAATGATGTCAATGTAATTGTTCCTCTTCACTGAACCTGTACGTTTCTTAAACCTAATCTTGTGTGACCTTGTGTGCAAACGAGCTTTTAAATGTATCCACGCAAGTTTAAATGTATTCATGTGGAACTAAAGAAGAAAAAAAAAACTAATCATGGAGAGGGGAAATGTTGCACCGTGCTTCGTAGTAATCTCCCTGCTGGAATTAAAACACTGGAATAATCTTTCTGCCCCCTGCTCTCCAGGATAGATCATCTCCCTGCAGTGAAAGGAAGGGCACATTCATTCTTAATTGTCTTTTCATCGACTGAAAATGATGTGTCATGCTCTCCCTCTATCCCATTAGGAGCACGTTTAATTGTCTCCATCTTAACTCTGCACACGTTGGCGCAAACCTTAACTCTCAAAGCGCGGCAGTAAGGGCTTTGTCCATTCGTCACTATCTCTAACATGGGTGGGAGGGGAAAGACACACGCTGTTCTTTAGGGAAATCAATCTCTGGCGCCATGTTGGCTCGACTACTTCCACGGCTTACCTTCTGTGGATGTGCGGGTTCGGTCTGAATTCCTCTCGACAGAATGTTGAGCGTCAGCTGTGTTACGGCATCCCCAAATAACAACACCCCCCCGTTCCCCTTATCTGTCCCCCGTGTCACTCCAGTCCAGTTGCGGGGTGACAGGTGGCTTTGGGGGTTTTGTGCTAACGCAGCCTAACAGCTGCACAAAGGCCCCCCCCGCTGGGTGCTTGTGTGACGGGACATGGCCTCTTCGGCGCATCGATTGTTCCCCTCTCAGGCCGCTCTCTGGCAGATGCTCCAAACTTGGGAGGGGTGTGGCGCACAGGTGGGGGGACAGGGGACGGGTGGAGACACAAACTCTGGAGCCTCTTTTTAAAAAATCTTAACCCCTCCACCCCACCCCACCCTCCCCTACGGGGCCTCTCCTGCAAGGTTGCTGAATAAATAAACAAACTCAGGGAATGTGTTTGTTTGGACATTCAATGGTATTTACAAGGCTAAGACACCTGTATGAGCATCAAATCTGTATTATGAATGAAATGGGTATACAGCTGTTCAGGTGAACAATTCATAATGCTGTCCAAGAAGCAATCAACAATGTAAAGAAAATCCATCCTGATCTGCTTCACTGGCTTGTTTTTTATTTATTTATTTAAATCCTGGTCATATCTTCATCTATATATCATATATCCTGAAAAGTACAAAGCGTGGAATCCTGGCCATGCCAGTGTGGACTGGGTCCTGCAAAATGGAGGCCTTGGGTTTCATTCGTTTGTGGTAGACGAGGTCTGGCCGGGCCCAAAAAGTTTACCTGCACCCTTTGCTTTTGTGAAATTCTCCCTCTCCGTGAGCAATCTGTCATCATTTACAACTTTATGAAACCCAGGTTTCTGCTTAAACTATTCAGAGCAACACGCACACATATGCATGTGAGCGCGCACACACACACTCACACAGACATACGCACGCACACACACACACACACACACACACTTACATCAGAAGACAAGGTTTTAAACTGTAATTGCTTGATGTAGTAGGCCTAGTAAGACGTCACTGTTTTTTCCCCCATACCGGCTTTACTAGCAAAAAATTGCATGGAAACAGGAAATCTTGCTGATAGCAGACAGATAGTCAAGAAACCAAATGACGCAAAGAACTAGATGCTACAAATCTAAAGGTTTTTACGGCCCATATCTTTAGATCCAGGTGTTTTATCATATATCAGTCTGCCTCAGAGACTATACACACAGTGCTGGCTGACGATTCAGGCATCCCCTTCTATCCACCCTGCACACAAACACACTGGATTTGTCTCAGGGTGCCAAATTCCACACTCTCCAGAGACTCTGTCGCAAACAGCGCCGCTGCTGAATAACGGAGTACTCCCTCCACGTCTCGCAAAGCGGAGATCGTGGCCAAGACCTGTCAAGGTCAGACGGCTTTGAATTCACAAAAGCCCGCAGAAATAATAACGGTCTAGGTCACGGGCCAGACCACAATGAGCTCAGAGCCTTATTTGAGACTCCAGCAACCTCCACTACTTCTGCCAAAACTATATAAAAGACATAAAACAAAACAGGGAGAAACAAATATAGATATTTCAACAACAAAAAAACCCGTATTTACCATGACTTTCTAGCTGAAGATTTTGGGAACAAAAGCCACTGAAGTGGTTTGCCACAGAAGCACCTGTTTGCATGAGCTGTATATGTGTAACGAAAAAAGGAATTCTCTTCCCACAGCTAAAGAAATAATTTGTTGACCAGCAACATGTAGCAACAGCAAATCGTGATTTTTTTGCAGTTCGTAATTACGTGGCACTGCCAGCACGTGGCGCAAAATTGAACTAGCACGCACGGCCCTGCTGAAAAACAAAAGTAGGCTACAAGACTCCCCCTCCACACACACCTCTCTCTCTCAATATAATTCGCCTTGTCATCATACAGTAGCCTACTTATAGTTACAATGTTGAAGATAACCGTATGGTAAAACATTTTTGTTTTTAATTCTTTGGTTCAACAGACGGAATTTAATAGATCAAGCTTTGAACCTGACCAGACCTCCCCTTGACCAGCAAAATGAGCTGGGTGGAAATCGTTCCCTCTAAAGTTAACTAAACTAAGTTTATAATAAAATTAAATGTTAATGAGTGCTATCGACTACTTTGAATACATAATCATGCACCCTACAGTGAAAAATCAATCATTTCCTTTACTGTGACTTTAAAAGGATTTAGTGCCGAGGATCATGATCTTCTGTGACTCACTTCGATCACAGCCAAAAACTTTCCCCGGATAGTCTCGACATGTTGGGATCCTCAGCGGATGCAACCATTCGGAAAAAATGGGAGGGACGTGTGGCTGCGGTGTTTTGAGATTTTCTGAGAGGGTTGAATTAGGAAAATCGATCAAAGGAGAAAACAAATAACTTAATACATGTTGTAGAGCACTCTTGTCATTTAGAGCCATCTTAAGTTATCGATAAATGTGCCTGATAAGTATCGGTAAAACTGTGTTTACCTAATGCGCGTGGTATAGTCCGGTTTGGAGGCCACGCAGAGACCATAGGCACAATAGCTATTCCATCAGCTGTTGTGTTGGTGTGGCGTGAATAGTTCCTCCTCTCTCTTCTTTTTTGGTTTTACGAAGTTTTATTTTCCTGTCGCCGCATCGTTGCAAAAAACACAAGGAACCGGGGGATCTTTTTGGCTTCTTTGTGCCAAGGACTTTATTTTACGCTGCGTTTTTGCAACTAACTTTTTGATTAATTTAACTTATTTCCCCCCCTTTTAAAGACACCAGTTCATCTCACCCCCTCCCTTCTTCACTTCCAGCGTTTTTTTATTTGGAAAGCGGGGTAGCTCTGGGCGTGCTGGCGACTGACTAAACTGAGTGACTAAAGGAGGAATGATCGCTACGACCGGAGGCGAGAGCTGAGCAGCGCCTGATTGAATTCTAAAAAAATGGAATGCAAAAATATTGACGCCGGTTTGGAGGAAACGCCGCTGCCAGTTGAAAAATGTAAGTAACAAGTTAATTGTGGGCTTTGCCTTTCCAAATAACAAGCCTCTGTCGTGTCTTCGGTACAGTCGTGTACGTTCTTAAAAACGATCGCCTATGCGCTTTAGCGGCCAAGAGAGCTATCTGCCTAAATACGCACACAGCCGTGCCAGGTAATGACTATGAACACATTGCGCATTGCCATTTGCTTTGGCTAGGTAGCATTAGCTAAATTAGGTTTCATTTGGACGATCTGTTTTGATAACTCTTATGGTAGCTAGCCTGATATTTTCGTTTTGTGTGATACGTTTAAAGTAACTTGGTAGAATTGGTCGTCGTTTTTTCCGAACATACTGTTAATTGCAATCTATCAATTCCCCCGCCTGTGGCATGACGGGCTACAGCCTGGTAGCTGCATATGGAATTGGGAAAACGAATCACTTACTTACCGGTTAAATGAAGTTTAGATCCAGTTAGTTGGCAGGCTAACTAGCAGTGACATAGTTTTGTTAGCTCGCTATCCAGTTCATTTGCAAGACCTCCAGGGGCTCGCATTTGTTGCACGAGGACGAAGACATCTTTAGCCAGTTTCAGGGATATTTCTTTACACAATATTATATTTTTTTCTTGGGATTTATGGGCAAGGGCGCTTTCCGCGTTCTTGAAGTGTTCTTTGATCCTGTGTGATTTCCCAGATGTTTCAATATATAAAGTAACTGACGCTAGCCAGTGACATTAGCGCTACATTGTGTTTTTATGTGACGACTGGCTCCTGTGGGCTCGTGAGATCGGGAGTCGGGACAGGTTCTTGGTTCATCGGAATGCTTTGAAGATGCCATTTGATTAATCATCACTGGGAGATTAGTAGTGAAGACGCGCGTTAATTAAAATCACCCATACGCGCTTAATAATCTAATTACGACGCACAGACTGAGGAAAGCAGCGCTGATAGTGTACTAGGCGACTGTGTTGATGCATCACGGTTTCATTGCCAATATAGACAAGCAAGTGTCGCCTCTAGCCTCTCAGCCGCGTGCGCGCCCCCGCTGCTTTCAGATATATACAAATTACCGTTAATGACCGCGAGGAAAAACCGGAACAGTAGCCTAGGCTACGTTTAATTCATCTGTTTGTGGCGCGCGACGCGAGCATTCCTGCGTTCGCCCCGTTAAAACGGATAATTGGATCACGCCCTTTTCGTTTTATTGAGCTGAACGCTGGATTCTTTTGGAAGTGTGTTACAGCGGCACCAATGAAGTAAACTACTCCCTCCGACCTTCGTCTTGTATTGCTGTCACCGGTCTGGCGTCTACCACCCCCGACCTGCCCCAGTGTATGTGGAGCCCCAGTTGGTTTTAAAATGGTAGCTGCCGTGTCTGTCCAGGTGTCTTTTAAATCTCTAAATTATTACCAAGGCTCCCTTGTCTGTAATTTTCTGGCACGTTATAATCACTGTTGTTTTGTATGGCAGTTGCTTATTCAAGGATGCTCGCAGATGCTTATTAGACCTAAGCACAGCCTGCAGTGTGCGCTGTACAAAATACGATTTTGCGAATACCACGTCCTTGTAAAGATGATATAGTAAACGCAAGTACCCACCAATAACAATCCACAAACGCCAATAGACCCGAGGCACCATCTATGGAGCATTTAGCGGGAACTGGGACAGGGTAAAGGGCAAGTTATGAAATACAATGTGAAATCAAATGACTGGCACAGAAAACGTGCTGACGGCTTCAGAGTCCGAGGCCAGCTGTTTGGGTTTTATGCAGGCTCAGGTGATGGGTCAGAGACTGACAAGGTTGGCAACGCGGCTTGCCGGGACCAGAGACTTAACGCGGATGTGCGCTGCAATCAATACCCAGGCAGACGGGAGAAGGGGGGTTGCTCAGCTGTAGGTGAATACCAGGAGCAGTAAAATTGTCATTTTCAAGAGGAGCTGATGAGTGTTGGCATAGAGACTCATCGGAGTTGTTGTCCAGATTGAGGAGAACCATTGCAGTTGTAGTCCAGATGGAGGGGGACCATCAGGTGCAGCAGGATTTTGGTTACTCTGGCAACAGTGTGTAAGAAAAGCGCTTTGCTGTAAGGGTTTCGACTGAGGCTTCTCATGAGTGTCTTAAAGACAGTGAGGGGCTTTCAACCTGGCCAGGATCCAATGGGGGGGGGGGGGTATGGGGGTATGGGCGCCATCTTGGCAAAGTTGGCCTTTGGTACGGTGCAGTACGCTGGGTTTGGAGTGGCCATCACACTGAGGCTCTTTTGCCCCAGGGCTGACAGAAATGTAAAGGGCAGAGAGACGGTGAGCACTGATCGCTAATGCTCTCTCTGCCCCCCCCCTCCCTCGGCATCCAAGCTTTGGTTGGGAAAGTTCACAGGGATGTGGTTCCCCTCAACCCCACCCCCACCCCGATTGATCAGGACTTTAAAAAAAAAAAATTTTTATCCTAATTGTCTCTGGTGTTACTAGTGTTTGGCTTTATTGCTGAGTGTGCTCTCCTGCTATCAGCTGTCAGAAATATGTTGGTGAACCAAAACCTCTGCATATGGTCCTCTGTGCCCCTCCCCCTGAAAATTCAGTCCCTCCCTCCTCCACAAGGATGCCCTCAAAAGTTAAAACCAAAAACATTCTCTCAATGTTCCTGCACCATCATTGAAACATTACACTAGCACTTTTTTTAAATAACATATGTGTTAAAGGCCCATTTAGGGATTGGGTCAATATAAAGATAAATTTGTGTACAGTACTTCGAGAGACGGACTCGCCCCTCGAACCCTGAGCTTCTCCCTGTTTGAGATTCTGTGAATCTACCTGGCTTTCCTGTCCGTCGAGAAGCGAGCCGCAGTTATTTGAAGACTGTGATGAATCATGGAGAGAGCGAGAGCGAGCTGACTTAGTGATTTTCCCCTGTCCCGAGTCCCTGCTTGTTTTTGAAGATCCCGTTTGGCATTCCTCAGGGATGAAGTATTGACGTGTTTGTCACGGTTGGGCTGTGGTTTTTAGCATGTCGTCGCAGGTGACACGGCCGTGGTTTCCTCTTCGTCTTCCACCTCCGCGTTTACTCCGGGAGTCAGGTGACTTTGTTTTTCTGGTATTCTGCCGTTTTCGTGAAGGTGTACCCTCCGTAGACGTGTACACCCTTTAAGATGGTCCAGAGGTCCAGGGTTTGGAGTTCTCCTTGACCTAGAGTTTGACCATCACTACAAACAGAAATAAAAATGACAAACTCTTAGGAATGTCAGCATATCAGTGCAATGAGCTCACAATTCCAACATGTGCATCATGGCTCTGACTGTGTTCTTGTTGTTTAGGAAAGAGCTGGTTGGACAGAAAGAGCTGGTTGGATGGAAAGAGCAGTATCCTGGCTTGCCCAGGAGCAGAGTTTTCTTGCCATGAACTGGTGTATGATGTGTACCTAAATTGAAATTGTACTTTGGGCTCAGTACAATGGCAGGAGGCAGGGAGCACTGAACGCACATGTCAGAGCCGGGAAGCAGCATTGCCCCCCCCCCCCTGCCCCGCCCCCCACCCTTTTCACAGTCCAAGGTCCCCATCCAACTCAACCACCTGTCGCGACTCGCTATAAAGATGAGGAAATGGTGCAGTTTGATTGGAGGTAATGTTTACTTCCTTTCAGCAATGACTGAACTCTGAACTCCAGCTTGCCGTCCTCTTGTGCATTAATAGGTGCTCGTATCCACAAAGCCACACTTCACACCAAGGTGTTAGTACAAGTTGCAGTTTATAGAGAAATAAAACGGTAAGAGTGTAATGGCGAGATTAAAAACAGACTGGATGGGGCTGGAGGACCAGGGCTGAGCTGGAGGTGGGGGGGAATGTGTACAGGGGCAAGACATGAGGTACTGGACAAAAGATGGGGAGCTATGGGGACAGGATTTTCCCGAGATAAACATGAACCATAGTGACGCCACCCTTAAAACCTAAAAACTAAAGTTATTTTATAGGTGCATCCAGGCAGTGATGGTTTCTACTGGTGTTCTTCTGCTGGAATCCAATCATGCCACCCTCCAGGGCTCTGTGTTTTGGGGCCCTGTGTTTTGGCGCCCTGTGTATTTTTATTTAAAAAAAAATTTGTTTCTGATTTTTTCCCCTTTTTCTCCCAATTTAGTAGCCAATTGAACCCCTATTCTAATTCAATTCCCCCCATGTAGCAACCGCTTGAGAACCACCGCTATACAACCCTGTCAGCTGGTAGTAGGAAGGAGGGCGCCACGTCCTCTACAGGGCGCGACTCCTCGAGCTCCTGACCGTGATTCCAACTCGCCCAGGGCCATTTTTGTGCGCAGCGATTCTCTCCAAGCCCCTCCCCCCACCCGGAAGCAGCCGCCAATTGCCGCTTCCACAGGGCACCGGCCGCGCTCGGATCTGGCAGGACCGGGGCGCGAACCCCGATCCTCGGAGTACAACTGCGTTGACTGAAAGTCAGCGCTCTTACCGTTGTACCACCGCGGTCCCCCCGGCGCCCTGTGTTTTGGGGTGATGATCATCCCAGGAGGGAGGGCCATGGTCTGCTGGGTTTTTGCCAGCTTATGAAATGAACTTTTAACGCCGTCAGGCCATGGTGGCTTGTGGATTCTAAAAATCACCAGGCAGCCATGTTCAACATTTTACCTGCCAAAGTGGCTGCTAGACTAGAAAATCTTACCAGCCATAATACATTTTTCCCAACATTTGGTTGGTGACGGGTGTTAATTTGACAGCCCGGTTTTTGCTCTACCTCATGCTGCTCCACAGTGACAAACTCCCGTCCCTGTGACGTCTGCAGGTTATGAGCAGCAGTTGGGCTGTAGTCCAGTTGAGCTGCGCAGCTCAGTTGACGGGCTGCAGGGGGAAAGACGTGTCTTGGTAGGGGCGCACGTGTGCTTGGCTGTCTTCTCTCCAACTAATGGAGGAATTTGGAGAAATATGACAGCTCTATGAATACAGTTGGGTGTCCCAAATTTGGAGAAAAATGTGCACATATGGCCTAAATTTTATAGAGAGAACGTAATTTAATGCAAATAAAGGAGTGAGGGGCAGACGCTTGCTTGACGTGCCCGTCATTTCACACATTGCCTTGTTTACTGTATGTTCTAGTTTACAGTACCAGGAGTTTCTGTTGGTATTAAAATGTGTGGAATCATGATTTTGCGCATTGGTTTCCTTTCTCCTTCTCACTCTTCTCATTTAAAGAGACTGATTCCTAATGTCGCCTGTTGGAATTGATGTTAATTGAGCATGTGAAGCTGAGGAAAAGGTTTGTTTGTTAGTCATTAGGCCTCAGTTGGGTAGCTGTTAGTGAGTAATCTAATGCCCACATCTTCAGTGTCTTGGATCAATCCGTTTATTCTGCACTTCAGGGGCACTGCTGTGGAGTCGTTTATTTGTGGAAGGAAACACTTCATGTATTTTTATAAAAGAAGAACTGAGAGTCTGACTTTGTTATTTTTAGTTGGTTATTTTGTAGGAATAAGCTTTGTTATTATGTCAAATCAGGGTGTGGTGTTCAATTTGGCTTGGTCAGAAATGGGTTTATCACCACAATGTGTTCTGTGATGTTCTCTTGTGCAAAGCTTGCGATTGAAGTACTTTTTTTTTGTTTGGTGCTGTAAATGTATCTCTCAATTATAAATTCTCAAGCTATGGATTTATAGAATTGCCAGGGACCAGCTCACACGCTTGTGGTGTTCTTGGCGGATGAGTGGGCAGAACTCTGCCCGACGTTCTAGAATTCTGCCATGTCAGTGTTCTCGAAGAAAGAGCGCTCTGTTCTCCAGACTTTCAGGCCCTTTGACCCCTGAGCCCCTCAGCTCTCCTGATCGTTTAACGCCTAATCTCTACCTGCCGCTACCCTGAGACTCGATCAATATCACCCTCTCTCTCTCTCACTCACTCACTCACTCACTCACACACACACACACCTGCGCAGTGTTCTCGATGTGCCCTCGGGCCCTGTGGAACACCGCGAGCCGTCTGGGTCGCTCTCTCGTCTAAAATGGTTCCATGCTGTTGCCTCGAGACGCTGAGCGTAGGCCGATGGGCGGAAAAAATAAATCCGTCCGTCTCTGAAAAATCCCGTCCAGAGATAGAGCTGTGAGATCCTTGGGGAGAGCGGAAATAAACTACGGTTGAGTGGGCTGCTGGGAAACGTATGCCAAAACCAGCCTGCATTTAAATGATCATGTTTATCAATCGCGTTTCGATGCCTCAGTCTTTCAGCCATTCATCTCCAGAATGCCTTACAAACCAACGTAAAATTGAAGTATTTAATTATTCATGAGTTTCTGCTAAAAATATAGCTGTATTCTTTTAAAATAGGCTAATCCTCTCCATATGGGCTTTATTTATATAGAGGCAAACGTCATTGACGGTGTGACAACAGCGGCGTTACAGTGGCAGAGTGCATATGCCGTGTAAGAGGAGACTGTTCTATTCATGGTTTCATTACATAGAGCAGAGAGATAAGTGTTGGGCTCATAAAATTGTCTTGCAGTCTCTGTCTCTGTAGTGTTCTGGTTTTACATTTGAGTCTCTCACTGTGTACTCTGATCAATGCTTGCCTTCACTGGGCTAGTTTTTAGATCCCATTTAACTGAAATCTTTTACCCACAATATCACAATCGCATGGCGCTGTTGAGTTTTGGGGTTTAGACACATTCCATAGGAGCCTTTCCTGGCACTGGTGAGCTAATGCACCAGATGAGCCTATTAGCAGAAACTGTTGGAGAGAGATCAACGCTCCCAGGATCCGTACGATCGATTGTGGCCTCTCGTCTGTGCTCTGCAGATGAATGAAGCTGCACGGTTTCGGGTGAATAACAGCGACCTGCCTGCAGTATTCACGTCAAACTATCTGTTAAGAGGTCAACAGGTCATGTTCAAATGGAACGATGGGGTTCAGTCCTGCATACTTGTTCTGGCTGCATTGCATTCTGGGTACCCTGAGAGAGCAAAGGTTCCAAATCAACACATAGTGCTGCAATGAAACTTTCAATGTTACAGTGATGGACTGAACCGTCTCTGTAAAACTATCCATTATCTCTGGTTCAAGGTTCTGCAATGGGCACCACCCAAGACTGACGATGCACTAATGATAACTAACACTAAGAATCCTATTTTGCTCCTGCAGTTTGGTTTTTAGTTAGCCAGTCAGCCTTCCTGCTCCTTAAAGCTAAACGACATGCGATTGGGCAACAGTCTTGGTTATGCTTGAGGTGTAGGTCTGCAGGTAAGAGGCTGGGTGGGGTCTACAGGTAAGCTGGGTGGGACTATTGTAGGCTCTACCTGGGAGCTGGGTGCGGCCTACAGGGTAGAAAGCTTGGTAGGGCCTACTGTTAGAAGGCTGGGTGGGGCCTTTAGGGGTTGCGATTGGGCAACAGTCTTGGTTATGCTTGAGGTGTAGGTCTTCAGGTAGGAGGCTGGGTGAGGCCTTCAGGTAGGGGGCTGGGTGGGGCCTTCAGGTAGGAGGCTGGGTGGAGTCTTCAGGTAGGGGGCTGGGTGGGGCCTTCAGGTAGGAGGCTGGGTGGGGCCTACAGGTAGGGGGCTGGGTGGGGCCTTCAGGTAGGGGGCTGGGTGGGGCCTTCAGGTAGGAGGCTGGGTGGGGCCTACAGGTAGGGGGCTGGGTGGGACCTACAGGTAGGGGGCTGGGTGGGGCCTTCAGGTAGGAGGCTGGGTGGGGCCTACAGGTAGGGGGCTGGGTGGGGCCTTCAGGTAGGAGGCTGGGTGGGGCCTACAGGTAGGGGGCTGGGTGGGGCCTACAGGTAGGGGGCTTGGTGGGGCCTTCAGGTAGGGGGCTGGGTGGGGCCTTCAGGTAGGAGGCTGGGTGGGGCCTACAGGTAGGGGGCTGGGTGGGGCCTACAGGTAGGGGGCTGGGTGGGGCCTACAGGTAGGGGGCTGGGTGGGGCCTACAGGGTAGGATGCTCCTGGCCTGTAGGACCCACACCCTGTTTTGTAGGACCCGCACCCTGTATCTGTACATAAGAAGGCATGAAATGAGCTCTGTGTTCTCCATGGGGCCACATTAGTGGCTTTGTATGTGGCGGTGGGCAGTGGACCAAGACCCTGCAAGTTACGAGTTCTCTGAAGGAGACAGTGTTCTGTGTGGAGAAAAGAAAAGGCTGTGTGTGTGTGTGTGTGTTTGTGTGTTTGTGTTTGTGTGTGTGTTTGTGTGTGCGTGTGTGTGTGTGTGCACCCCGTCCTTGCTTCAGTCACTTCCACAGACCTGCTGGTTACTGTCCTCGTCCTTTTGTACAAGTGGCATGTCTCTCTTGTGGGGTTCTGTTCCATTAAACCAATTCGGCGAATGTTTGTGAAGTTACGTGAGGTTTTGTCATGCTTCTCAAGCAGACGGGGAATAACGCTCCCGACGGGGAATAGAGCTTTTATTTTGGCGGAAAAATGGGCCTGAGACCGGATGTGTGGTACAGCAGCATTAATGTAACGGCGGTACTGTAATGGCTGTACTGTAACAGCGGTACTTAGTAAATGGTAAATGGACTGCACTTATATAGCGCCTTTATCCAAAGCGCTTTACAATGGCCTCTCACTCACCCGTTCACACACACATTCACACACCAATGGCAGCAGCCACCATGCAAGGCACTAGCCTGCTCATTGGGAGCAATTTGGGGTTCAGTGTCTTGCCCAAGGACACTTCGACATGTGGACAGGAGGAGCCGGGGATCGAACCGCCAACCCTGCGATCAGCGGACGACCCGCTCTACCTCCTGAGCCACAGCCGCCCCCACTTCAGACCTTATGCTCCACATAATCTGAGCAAAATTAATACATCTGGATTTATGAATAAATAAACAAATGTAAATATATAAAATATGTGGAAGCTGAATAAATGACCTGTATTCATTTTTAAAATGTGTTTTAATTAAAGAAAGATAAAATAAGAAATGACGCAGTGTGTGTATATATAGGTTATATAGGCCTAATTTATTTAGCGTCTTAGTTTGCTTCCCAGCAGTTTCCTTTTTCCTGTTTTAAACAGATTACGCAATATTTCTGCCTCTGTTTTGGAGATCAAAGCTGACCTAGAAAAAAATAAATGAAGCAAGACTCCTCCGCTGGGCTATTTCTCCATCACTGAACAGTGAATCAGTTCACTCCTCGATTCAGTAAAAACTAAAAATAATAAATAAATAAATAAAAAGAGGTGTGAATCTCAGTTTCTGCAAAGGCCTGAGGGATGGAGGGATGGAGGGATGGAAAGATGAACGAGCGCAGGCTGTTTAATCGCATTTCCGCTTGTGCCTGCATTATTTTTTATATTGTTTCTGAGCTGCGTTGTGGCAGAGCCGAGAGATCGCTGCTAAAATAATCCTGTTCATTCTGCCGGCTGGTTTCAGTGCAGGATTACGGTGCCAGCGCATGTGTTAATCCCATTTTACTTACACTGAAACAAAAAGGGATTTGCAGAGAGAAAAAAGGATTAAGTAAAATATAAATATCATGTAGCACTCAAATTAACACGGTTAGCGGCATGTTGGAATATCTCGCTAATAACGGCTGTAATATTTTGAGCTTGCTGCTCAGTAAGTTAATTATTTTACATGTGATCACATTGTTGGTTTTACAATGCATTTGAAATGGAAGCAGACCTTTCTCTTCTTCTCTTTTTTAGCCTGCAGTGTGGATTCATGCTTCAGTCAGTAACGGGTGGTGCCCCAGGGGTACGTCTTTGGTTTTGACCTGAAACTGTGAAAGGTAGTTTGGCCTTCCATATTTTAAAAAACGAAAACACTGCATGTTGGGTTTCATTTAAGATTCTGGATCTGATGCCATCTGAGGAGGAAGTGGATCTTGACCTGGACCCCCTCAGCCCTACCTGTTTCCTGTTCCTGGGGGCTGAGGGTTTGGGGGGGTGGGGTGGGGGTAGCCGAACCAATCCATTCACATGCCTGCACATGCTCTTTCCTCTGGGGGGGGGGGAAGGGAAGGGCACTCCCAAATGCTCAAATTTCAAACATACAGGCACACTGGGATCCTGAAAGGAGAATATTTAAGAGAGAGAGACAGGGAAAGGGAGACCGACAGAGGGAGGGAGAGAGAGAGGCGGAGAGAAATATGAAATATTCTGTTTGAAGTTGGGTCTTGAAAAATGTTGTCGGAGGAAAGAATTTGCAGTGTTTATAACCAGTTTCAGCAGCGTGTGTGTGTGTGTGTGTGTGTGTGACAGAGTGTGTGTGAGAGTGTGTGTGTAAGAGTGTGTGTGTGAGAGTGTGTGTGTGTGAGAGTGTGTGTGTGTGAGAGTGTGTGTGTGTGAGAGAGTGTGTGTGTGAGTGTGTGTGTGTGTGTGCTCCTGAGGGGTCTTGTACGGAATGTAAAGCATTCCTCAGAGCTCTGTGTGCCTGTAAGAGAGGGAGGTGGGGTTGGGAAGAACCGGGGGTGGGGGCTGACGGCTGTTGGCTCGGAGGGCCGGTTGGGGGGGGCTGCAGGGTGAGAGAACGCATGGAGACAGGCAGGAGTAGAGGGCAGGACTCTGTGATGTCATCCGCAGGGTTAATCACACGTACAAATGGCATCACGTCAGCGCTGCCAGCCTGTAGAGCCCCCAGATCTGAGGTGTCCATCTCGCCAATCACATCCTTCCCAGTCACATCCTCAACAGTCACATCCTCCCGCACTCACAGAGGATGTGGAGCGAGACGGCCGTCGGGCCTGCGGGACAGGAAAGAGTTTTTTTATTTTTATTTTCCTGTAACTCACCCCCCATAAACGCCACCTACAGCCAGAGAGACCGCTTGTGTTTCCTCCAGTGCAGTCCTATCCCACAAAGCCAAGCAAAGCCGTGTCGTTTTGTCATTCCATTCGTTTTTATTTCAGAAGGAGAAGAAAGGGAACAGGAAGAGGACCATAGAGCTGGTGCTATTCCATATTTGGGTTCTTCCTCTTGACCTCAGCGAGAACGTTTTGCTGTCGGCATGTGAGAAAATACTGCGAGCGCAGTATTTGTTACTGTGACGGTACTCCCGATCCGTCCCCCCCAGGGGTTTAACTTGAGCGCCGGCCCACGTCCGCCATCGGGATCGCAACCTAAATCATTTCCCCGGGTCATAGCCCCTTTCCACCTCATAAAACATCTCCTCTTACCACATGTGCCGCCCGTATCCGCCTTGCAGTGCATGATGGGTAGACTGGAATCTCCCTCAGCTTTTTTTTGTTCTGGGTCAGTTGGTCACTTCTTAGCTTAGCCAATCATATTCCTTTGCTGTATTAGAATTTACAGTTGGGTTTTTAGCAGACGCTCTTATCCAGAGCAAACAGAAGCACAGAATCAGGAGTGAGCGTTCAACACTGGCCGAGTCAATGATTAACCACTGAGTGCCATGACAACAATAAGCGCATTAACAGTCAGGAGTACCTTACAGAACACACATATACACTTAGTATGCACATTGACAGTAAGGAGTAGTCTACAGAACACACATATGCACTTAGTATGCACATTGACAGTAAGGAGTACACTACAGAACACACATATACACTTAGTATGCACATTGACAGTAAGGAGTACACTACAGAACACACATATACACTTAGTATGCACATTGACAGTAAGGAGTAGTCTACAGAACACACATATGCACTTAGTATGCACATTGACAGTAAGGAGTACACTACAGAACACACATATACACTTAGTATGCGCATTGACAGTAAGGAGTAGTCTACAGAACACACATATACACTTAGTATGCACATCGACAGTAAGGAGTAGTCTACAGAACACACATATACACTTAGTATGCACATTGACAGTAAGGAGTACACTACAGAACACACATATACACTTAGTATGCACATTGACAGTAAGGAGTACACTACAGAACACACATATACACTTAGTATGCACATTGACAGTAAGGAGTACCTTACAGAACACACATATACACTTAGTATGCACATTGACGGTAAGGAGTACACTACAGAACACACATATACACTTAGTATGCGCATTGACAGTAAGGAGTACACTACAGAACACACATATACACTTAGTATGCACATTGACAGTAAGGAGTACACTACAGAACACACATATACACTTAGTATGCACATTGACAGTAAGGAGTAGTCTACAGAACACACACATACACTTAGTATGCACATTGACAGTAAGGAGTAGTCTACAGAACACACATATACACTTAGTATGCACATTGACAGTAAGGAGTACACTACAGAACACACATATACACTTAGTATGCACATTGACAGTAAGGAGTACACTACAGAACACACATATACACTTAGTATGCACATTGACAGTAAGGAGTACACTACAGAACACACATATACACTTAGTATGCACATTGACAGTAAGGAGTAGTCTACAGAACACACATATACACTTAGTATGCACATTGACAGTAAGGAGTACACTACAGAACACACATACACTTAGTATGCACATTGACAGTAAGGAGTACACTACAGAACACACATATACACTTAGTATGCACATTGACAGTAAGGAGTACACTACAGAACACACATATACACTTAGTATGCACATTGACAGTAAGGAGTACACTACAGAACACACATATACACTTAGTATGCACATTGACAGTAAGGAGTACACTACAGAACACACATATACACTTAGTATGCACATTGACAGTAAGGAGTACACTACAGAACACACATATACACTTAGTATGCGCATTGACAGTAAGGAGTACACTACAGAACACACATATACACTTAGTATGCGCATTGACAGTAAGGAGTACACTACAGAACACACATATACACTTAGTATGCACATTGACAGTAAGGAGTAGTCTACAGAACACACATATACACTTAGTATGCACATTGACAGTAAGGAGTACCTTACAGAACACACATATACACTTAGTATGCACATTGACGGTAAGGAGTACACTACAGAACACACATATACACTTAGTATGCGCATTGACAGTAAGGAGTACACTACAGAACACACATATACACTTAGTATGCACATTGACAGTAAGGAGTACACTACAGAACACACATATACACTTAGTATGCACATTGACAGTAAGGAGTAGTCTACAGAACACACACATACACTTAGTATGCGCATTGACAGTAAGGAGTACACTACAGAACACACATATACACTTAGTATGCACATTGACAGTAAGGAGTAGTCTACAGAACACACATATACACTTAGTATGCACATTGACAGTAAGGAGTAGTCTACAGAACACACATATACACTTAGTATGCACATTAACAGTAAGGAGTAGTCTACAGAACACACATATACACTTAGTATGCACATTGACAGTAAGGAGTACACTACAGAACACACATATACACTTAGTATGCACATTGACAGTAAGGAGTACACTACAGAACACACATATACACTTAGTATGCACATTGACGGTAAGGAGTAGTCTACAGAACACACATATGCACTTAGTATGCGCATTGACAGTAAGGAGTACACTACAGAACACACATATACACTTAGTATGCACATTGACAGTAAGGAGTACACTACAGAACACACATATACACTTAGTATGTTTATTGACAGTAAGGAGCAGTCTACAGAACACACATATACACTTAGTATGCACATTGACAGTAAGGAGTAGTCTACAGAACACACACATACACTTAGTATGCGCATTGACAGTAAGGAGTAGTCTACAGAACACACACATACACTTAGTATGTTTATTGACAGTAAGGAGTACACTACAGAATACACACATACACTTAGTATGTTTATTGACAGTAAGGAGTACACTACAGAACACACATATACACTTAGTATGCACATTGACAGTAAGGAGTAGTCTACAGAACACACATATACACGAAGTACAAAGCAAAAGGCAAAGTATACATCCAACTTAACACAAAGCGAGCAATAGGAGAGTGCATTGTGATATCATAACACTAGGGTTCAAGTGTATGCACACATAACATAAAAGAAGCGGTTTCTGCTGGGTTCAAAAGCAGGCGCTGTAAGAGGCGGTAACAAAATGGCGCATCGTGTGAATGAAGATAAAGGCACTAATTAATTTTTATCAGTTTTGACTCTTCCCAGTTTTTGATCCTAATTGGCTCTTTTAAGGGTAGTTACATGCAGGGTTCATGGTTAATTATGCGTGTAATTATTCACAAACTACCGATGCCTGGAATCGGGGATGTACAGGCCGCGGGCTTGTCAAGCTTTTGGATTAGCCATCTTAGCTTTCATCGTTTCTGTAAACCCTCCTTCAGGACAATGCCTCTTCTCTCTCCTCAAAATCCGTGGGTGGGAGTCGATCGGGTTTATTTAGTTTAAGCTTCAGTGGAGATGTAGAAAATTCTTCCTTCTTTGGGACACATTGGGGTATCCATCCCTGGTTCTGAAGAGCCGCAGGGCATGTTGGGGTATCCATCCCTGGTTCTGAAGAGCCGCAGGGCATGTTGGGGTATCCATCCCTGGTTCTGAAGAGCCGCAGGGCATGTTGGGGTATCCATCCCTGGTCCTGGAGACCTGTAAGGCACATTGTGATCCCCTACCCTGGTCTTGGGGAGCTGCAGGGTGTGTTTTAATGTTGCGGGTAAGATTTTGTTTAGGAGCTCAGTATGAGATTCCTACTGCTGCTGTGATGGCTAAGGCTGATGTCTGAGAGCCACAGTGTCTACTGGATCAATTGGGTCTCTCGTAAAACCCCACCCTGGAGGTCTGTGTATCTGCAGGTTTCTGTGGTTTCCTGTGAGTTTTTTTGTGATTCCATGGTATGTCCAGGAAAGACGGAGGATTGAGGAGTTTGTTTGGTGACTCTATGGTTTGTGAGTCCTGGAAAGACAGAGGATTGAGGAGTTTGTTTGGTGACTCTATGGTTTGTGAGTCCAGGAAAGACAGAGGATTGAGGAGTTTGTTTGGTGACTCTATGGTTTGTGAGTCCAGGAAAGACGGAGGATTGAGGAGTTTGTTTGGTGACTCTATGGTTTGGGAGTCCAGGAAAGACGGAGGACTGAGGAGTTTGTTTGGTCACTCTGCTCTTTATTTTCTCTCTGCAGTGCCGACACTTTTTTCACTTTAGTTCTCAAGTTTCTTTTCCAAGGTTTTGGTTCCCCTGCCATTAAAGAGAGCCCCAGAGCATCATTGAGATATTTTTTTCCCTCAGAAGCTGTAGATTTATGAGTATGCCGTGAGCTAGCGCTTGGCAGGAAGGCTTTTTTCTTGTTGTTGTGCTTGTCATTTAAAAAATAAAAAATAAAAAATCAGTGCAGATAACATGTTTGCTTCACACTACTTAAATCACTGTCATTTTAGTGTGTGATTGAGAAACTATTAGGCCTAAGTATTTGTTTTGGCCCGTTTTTTTATTTTTTTTTCAGGCTTGATTTTCAAATTGGCCAAACTTACATTTTGTGAATGCTTAATTTCTGCTTTGTTCGTTTCAAGTTCGTGGGGGAATGGGGGAAGTTGATGGGAATACTCACATTTCTGAATGGGGGATTATTATTTTTTTTGGAAAAAGGAAGTAAATGAATGAGAGCAGGAAGCAGGAAGTTCTGGCTTGGCGAGGCCAGTCAGAGCCACATGCCTGACCCCCCCTGCAACCTAACGCACGAAACGTTTGGCCTAGTGCTTCCTTTTCGTCCTCTCTCTCTCTCCCTCTCCCTCCCTCCCTCTCCCTCTCTCTCTCCCTCTCTTCTTCCCTCCCTCTACCCCTCTCCCTCTCTTCTCTCTCTGTTCTATGAGTTGGCATTGCATTGCATTTGATCTCTCTGCTGCAGTGAGCTCCTTTAAGTAACAAACAGCTGTACCCGAGTTTCAACTTGGAAGGTGGGGGGGTGGGGGTGTGTGTCTGCCCCATACTGTAGAGCTCCTAAATTCTCTTCACCCCCCCTCTCCCCCTCCCAAAGCCCCACCTCAGGCCCCCTCCTAAAATAACCCAAATGGACTCCTCTTCATCTGTGCCCCAGGTCAGCAGAGCAGGATGCTAATATTAGACGGGCCACTTTACAGCGTGTCTAAAGGGCATGGCCCAGTTCCCAACGGGGGCTTGTTGCACCTCCTCTTCCTCTTTCTCTGGTTCAGACCTGCCAAGGATCAAAATAACTGTCTGGCGGCGGCCATGTTGAGAGCTGTGTTTTCCTAGCAACGGTACCCTTTGGCTGAGTAACAAACGGAGGCACAGACCACGAGAGTACATCTCCATTCCTCTGTTCATCTCTCTTCTTCTCTCCCTCCCCCTCTCTCTTTCTGTCTCCCCTTCTTTTTCTCTTTCTCTCTCCCTCCCTCCCACCTCCTCTCTCCCAAACCCTATTTTTCTCTCTCTCCCCCTCTCTCACTCCCTCTCCTCCCCTCCATGTCACCCCCGCCCCCTCTTTCGGCCTGTTCACACCGTGCGTTTCAGATGCAGGAATGCACGGCTGCGTCCATCTTTACTCCCGGAATGCGATGTGCATTGGAGGGTAATGTGTGCGTCTCGCTGGTTCTGTGGAACAGCTGTGACGAGGCTGCAGAGGCTGTGGAGATCTCTCTCTCCCTCTCTCTCCCTCTCTCTCCCTCTCTCTCCCTCTCCCTCTCTCTCCCTCTCTCTCCGCTCGATCATACCGTGTCTGTGCTGTCTCTCTCTCCCTCTCTCTCCCTCTCTCTCCGCTCGATCATACCCTTTCCCTCTCGCTCTCTCCGCTCTCTCTCCGCTCGATCATACCGTCTCTCTCCCTCTCTCTCCCTCTCTCTCCCTCTCTCTCCCTCTCTCTCCCCCTCTCTCTCTCCCTCTCTCTCCCTCTCTCTCCCTCTCTCTCCCTCTCTCTCACACCGTGTCTGTGCTGTCTCTCTCTCCCTCTCTCTCCCTCTCTCTCCCTCTCTCTCCCTCTCTGTCCCTCTCTGTCCCTCTCTCTCCCTCTCTCTCCCTCTCTCTCCCTCCCTCTCTCTCCCTCTCTCTCCCTCTCTCTCCCTCTCTCTCCACTCTCTCACACCGTGTCTGTGCTGTCTCTCTCTCCCAGTGCGTCTCATAACGCAAACTCTTCCCCTTCAGAACCACTCTTTCTGTCTCAGCGCGCTTCATAATAAGGACTCTTCGTCTCGGGAATCCCCCCGTCTCTTTCACCCCTTCCCTGTGTTTGATCAGAGAAACTGCCATTATGTGCACATCGATTTAGCTGATATGAGTTAGTGTCATATTAAAAAAGCCTTCTGTGTCTCCAACTGAAAGCTTTTTGTTCAGAACATGGGGTTTTTATGACTCTGTTAAGACTTAACGCACATGCTTGGGCCTGTAGTTGCGGGTGCACACCTGGATTAGATCGTTAGCTGACTAACGGAGAGTCATAATTGGCTCATCCCAACAGCGGTATGGTGGGTAAGAGTCAGCCAGGGTTCCTTGTGTTTTTAGATTGTAGAATAGTCACTGGTTTGGCTGCTGCCCTCCTGGCATTCTGATACTGGTAGCACTGGTACTGGTAGCACTGGTACTGGTACTGGTAGCACAACAGTGGCTGAAAAGGCACAAAGGGTTTTTTCATATAAAAATCGAAAATGTGGAGAAAGCATTTTTTTTTTTTTGGGCAATAATTTTTATTACAAAGTCACAGGAAAACAACCGCATGTTGAACTTATGTTCTGTTAAGCATTAATTTCTCCTGAAGTTCAGAAAATAGTTTGGAATGTTCTGGGGTAGAATGCTCTGGTGTAGATGCTCCTGGTATTGAATATTCTAGTGTAGAATGTTCTGGTGCAAATACTCCTCGGGCCACAAGTATAAAACTCTGAGTCAAAGAATGCGTAAAAAAATGCTAAGGGAGAAAGTCGGAAATCTGCTCACGCAAAGTTTTTCATTTTCTCCCTCTGCCTTTTGATCATGGTGTTGCCATATCACATTGATTCCAACCACTGCGTACTTATGGTGTTCAGCGTGTGCAGAGGTACACAGGTTCTCTTATTTTATGCGTGGAAACTCGCTTACGCGGCTTTCTGAGGGCATTTTTCTGCTCAGCACTGTTTATACATGTGGCCCCTGGTGTAGAATGTTTTGGTGTAGAATCTTCTGGTGTAAAAACCTTCTGGTGTAGAATTACCTGGTGTAGTATGTTCTGGTGTAAATCATACTGGTGTAGAATATTCTAGTGTAAATCATTCTGCTGTAAATTTTCTGTTGTAGAATGTTCTCTGTATAACATGCTTTTCGTGTTTGTTCTGAGCCACGCCTCATGGCCAATGGGGGTTAGGTAACGTGGTGCTCCTATAGCGGGGCGTGTCCACATGTCCAGAACCTGTAATCACATATCCTGGTTGCGGGTCTGGGTTGGGTGGAGTTGTATCCCAAACATTAGTATAATGAGTGCCGCAGGACTGTCCTAAATTACACCTTTGCTGTTTGGTTAATTACTGCTTGGATGCTGCTGGTCTTTGCTCCAACTTGGATTTGAAAACTCAAACTGCATTTTGCCTGAGCAGACATTTTTGCATTTGTGAAAAACAAAAAGTTCAAAGACGAAGCAAATGGCACCAAACCTAACCTGCATTGTGATGAGTGTGTGTGTGTGTGTGTGTGTGAGATCGTAAAATAAAGGAAGTGATGGGAAAATAAAACACTGCAGTATTCCGTCGCTGAAGCGCTCTGGTGTGAGACATTTTCCTGGCATTGTTTGGGAGCGCTCATTCCGTTTGGAGCGAGTTCAAAGTCATTACTTAGTGCAGTCTGTTTCTCCGGCCTTCAGCCGTGGGTTGGGACTCTTGTCCGTTAGCTTTCCCTGTGGAATCGGATTCGCAAACGTGCTGTCCCTCTAATAACAGTGCTTTATCTCACTGCAGTTCTTCTAGAAGATTCTTTAAACACCGCATGGCTTCTACGCAGGTTTATTTTTCCGCGGGCACAGTTAATATGGAAGGTTCTTGCAGAAAACCGCCTGATTTCAAGAGAAATGAGGCGAGTCTAATTGAGCGGTAATGAGAACGTATTTGGAGAGCACTAGAGTGATTACGCACAGAGCTGGTGTCTGGATGGCCACTTTACCAATGTCTAACAGCCTGAAAATGTGTGACACATCTCGGCAGACCAGTTAAGACTGTTTAACGTGAATAATGGTGTCAGCAGTGGGATTTTGTAGCCATGTTGAGTGTGGGGTTGATTGTGGCAGCTTTATCCTACCTTGTGTCCAAGGTTTAGGCTTGGGTGGTTGAGGTGGATCAGTAGGCTTGGTGGTTGTGGCCTAACCTGAATTGTTTCAATAGTTGCACTCATTCTCTAAACATGAATCTCTAAATGCCATTCAATTTTATTTGCTGAATTCTTATTTGGATGGATTTGCGAGCTGTAGTGTATTTCACACGGTGGGTAACTGCCTTTCTGCTCCTCTCTGCATTACCAGGCGAATTCCTGCACATTGGCTCAGCTTCAGTTGCTTATCGCTGCATTTTTTTATCAAAGATACAAGCGAAGATCTGCTTTCATCTAGAGCCATTCTAGAGCTCTTGCTGCATCGTGACTGTATGGCTTTACGAAGGAATCCGGACGGCAGTGTTTTACCCAAAGATTAAATCTGGTCCAGTCCCATCGCTGTGGGGATGTGTGTGAGGTTGCCGGGGGCGACGTCACGTGTCGGCCCGGAGATGGAGTGCTCAGCTATGAATGGCATCCCGCGTTACATCACTAATGTCACGGACCGTGACTGTGGCCTGGCCCCGGCGGCCCCACAAAGACAAGCGGCTCTTTCAGAAAGGACCCGCTCCCAAAACACACGTCTAACTGTGAAACAGGCAGGCGATGGTAGAGGCCATGGCATGCACTGCTGTCTCTCTCTCTCACACACACACCCATGTACGCACGCGCACACAGGCACCTGTAAACGTGCGTGCAGACTCAAACTGACACTAGCCAGTTTTACACACACACACACACACACACACACACACACACACACACACACACACACACACATCAAGGCAGGTGGTGAGTATGACAAGAGGTAGTGTAAACAACAGACTTACTGCTTAAACAGGTGAGCTTTTGGAAGGTAGACTTACATGTCTTAAGCAATCTTTCTTTGTCTCTCTCTCCCTCTCTCTCGCTCGCTCACACACACACACATAAACACACACACACACACACACACACACACGCACACACACATAAACACACAGGTGTCATACCCCATCTTACCTTGCCCCCCCCAGGTCATGTGATTTTTGGGCGTGGCATGAGGAAGTTTCTTGCGAAGGCAGTGGGCCCTGTAATCCTCCCACAGACCAGCAGCTGGCTGTGAATTCCTCATATGAATTACTCCTCTTTCCTCTCCTCTTCTCCCTCCCTCCATTCCCCCATCCCCCCCAGCCAGCCCCCCCCCACCCAAGTGTTGCACAGTCACCATTCTCCCCTCCATCAGCAGTCGGGGGGGGTTATAAGCCTTATTAATGTCAATCCACACAGTAACACCTCCGTGATCAGATATCAGCCTTATTACTAGAGATGTCCTGATCCAGGTCTCCCAATCTGATCTTAGTACAATAACATTCAGTGTCTGCAGATTCCGGTATAATTTTTTTAATTATTCAACAGCTACACACAGTAACAAAACCCACCTTGGCTTAAAATCAGTGAAACAAAACGATTCCATGGCAGGCAAGATAAGATTAAACAGATTATACAGAAAATAAATAGGCTTATTCTGCTTCAGAATAAATAAATACACAATATAGCTCGCTCTATTTCTTTCTCCTTCAATGGATTCCAAGTGCAGCGTTATCAGATTATCCACAGACCATTCAAACTACAGACGTTGAAGTGTGTAGAAGCACAGACTTTGAAGTGGTGTACACTTAATAAAAGATTAAAGCAACAGCACAAACGGTCCCACTCGTCTGTCGTGTTGCAGCCTATATCCATTCAAAATGGCAAACGGGAATAATTTCACCTCAGTGGTGTAACAGCATTACCAAACGAATGAATAAGTAATGAAAGAAACTGCAAAGGTTGAGGCGTTTCTTCAGGTTTGTTGTATTGTAAGCAGTTCTGCTCACGCCACCTCCTTGAAACATTTGCATTGCCAACGTTTCAGGTGAACGTAGGGTTAGGATTAGGGATGCTTACAGCCATTTTGTAAGATATAGCACATTGTAGGAGATGGCAACTAATTTCAGAAACAACGAGCCTCATTCGTGGTGGCGAATGGATGGTGCTTGTTAATGGCGGTGACGGCACGTTAAGATTTTACGACCGTTGGCGTAAACAGGGTACAGGCAGAGACAAATCGAATAGAGGCGGAGTTTTGCTACAGGCAAGAATTAATGTGCATATTAAGCGCTGTAGTGGCAGATAGGATCAGATTCGGAACGGGCGTGTCGTAGCCAATACGTTACTTAAAGTACGGTGGTGTTGGGAGCCCCACAGATACCAGCTTATGACTGAATCAACACTTTAAAGGGCGGATAGAGGGATGTACTGTCTTGTTTTGCTGTCCAAAAGGTCATATCCCAGCATGCACTGCTGCCTGTTTCAACCAACCGACCGAGTCTTTCTACCTCCTGCTATTAGAGCTCAGAAATGCACACGGACACACACACACACAAACACACACACACACACACACACACACACAGGCTCAAGCAAAGACATACACACACACATAATGTGAAATTAACACCAGCCACCAGCCAATTGCTGGTATAATTTTGATTGTGGCTGGTAAAAGTTTTACTCTAGCAGCCACTTTGGATGGTAACCAAACAGGTTGTGTTATATTGTAAAGGGCAATGCGACTGGTAAAATGTTGAGAATCCACAAGCCACTCTGACAGATGGGTGAAAAAGCAAATTTTATACCCTGACACACACACACACACACACACACACACACACACACACAGAATAGAGGGTGTTTACACTGTGCTTCCAGTGCGTCTGGACTCAGCCCCCCACCCATCATCCGGGGGCGCCCCAGCCAGTGACATCACCCCCCACCCCGCCTCCGTCGTCCCGGGTGACGGCAGTGATTATGAGGTAATGCCTCAGCCCTTCTGCCCCCCCCCAAAATGAGATGCAGCGCCATTCTCTCTCTGTACCCCCACCTCCCGTTTCAGCCAGTAACCAACGGCAACCCCTCATTTCCCAGCTTTTGGTCTGCCTGAGTTTTACAGGAGAATGCGTGTGGAGGATGGGGTGGGGGGGCTGGATACACACGCCACTCTGGTCACAAAAACACGTCAAACACATGCAACGCACATCACTGTCCATCTGAATGCAGAGATCATCATACTAATGTCCGGTGTGAGCGGTGAGCGCTCTATCACTGTAATGCTGTCAAAGCAAATGCACTTTACGGTCTGCTTATTACCCTTTTCTGGGGAGGATGAATGCATAAAGATGTGCGTACGTGTGCGTGCAGATGGTGTGTGTCGTGCGTGTGTTGTCAGGTTGTGGCACAGAAGTACGTTTTGGGAATGTAAATCATAACCTTTCTTTCTGCTTGCATTGGTTTTACATTACATGAATTCAGCAGATACTCTTAACAGAGTGCCTTACATTGTAAAAGAACATGGGCATCAGCTGTATGAGCAAATTATGTTCATTTTCACACGCCCCTATCCCCTCTTCCCTTTTTATGTTGGTTTTAGACTGTAAAAGTTTAAAGAGTTTTAGTTCTACATGGTAACCACCCAGCCCTGGTGCTATCCCCGTCTCGCTCGGCTGTGCTTGAGGAGGAAGGAGGCGATCCTGAGAGAGCTCTCACCTCACCACCATTTTGAGTGGCCTTCGCAGATGGATGATTATAACCTGGCCTTATGCAGGCGAGTGATCAGAATTCAGAGGGGGATTTAGAACTGTAGCCGTAGCAACACCCCATCAGGTCATGTGACGAGGGTGGCGGAATGCAGAACGACAGACATTCCGCGCACGTGCCCGGTCAAGTGGCTGCTCGTTAAGCCCATCAGTGGAGTCTTCCTGTCTCCTGGACTGAGCCACAGGTACTTTACTTCTCCTGCCTGACTCACCTGGAGCAGCTCGCTAACATGCTAATTATGGCCGGAGTCGCGTCAGAAATCCACACTCCTATCTGCCTGCATGTTGGTCTGCTTTTCTGGCATTATTTTTCATATTTTCTAAAAAAATTAATAAAAAGCAGCACTCTATATTGTGTTATTGAGTATTCCTACTAATGGAAATTAAGACCTGGTTTGTAGACCTGAATTCTGCTAATACAGGGGTTGCTTGTTATCGTTACTATAATAATGTTTTCCATCTTATTAAAATTGTAAAAACTTTACTCTCAAAATAGCTGGTGAAAGATGGGGATTAGTGGACATATTATCATAGATTATTCTATGATAACCGGTGAAAAGTTGTTTTCCTGATGGAATGCTTTTAAATACCTGGTTTCAAGGCTGGATTTCTGGTAATCCTGCATTTTCACAACGTTTAAAAGATAATAATAAAACATTTTCAGAGACTGTGTAAGGCCTGACTCGTGACTCTATTTTCAGAGACTGTGTAAGGCCTGACTCGTGACTCTATTTTCAGAGACTGTGTAAGGCCTGACTCGTGACTCTATTTTCAGAGACTGTGTAAGGCCTGACTCGTGACTCTATTTTCAGAGACTGTGTAAGGCCTGACTCGTGACTCTATTTTCAGAGACTGTGTAAGGCCTGACTCGTGACTCTATTTTCAGAGACTGTGTAAGGCCTGACTCGTGACTCTATTTTCAGAGACTGTGTAAGGCCTGACTCGTGACTCTATTTTCAGAGACTGTGTAAGGCCTGACTCGTGACTCTATTTTCAGAGACTGTGTAAGGCCTGACTCGTGACTGCACCCCAGGGGATGAAGTGCACAGGTATTTTCTGTAAAGATCTTTAGCGGAGGCACAGAATCGGCTTCTCTCTTGGTATCCTTTGAGAACTAGAGCACTTGTGTGCTCCCTGCTGTAGATAACCATGCAGCTAAAGGCTTTGACCGCATTAGCATTATTCCCTAGCGTTAGCATTATTCCCTAGCGTTAGCATTATTCACAAAGCCCCATCCAAGCGTTCCTCTAGGGCGGGATTCTCAAACAGCTGGATTTCTGTGCATTTCAGAACTTAAGCACTTCATTTCAGTCACTGATTGTCAAAAGCAAACTCAAACTCTGGAGGGCTGCTGTTTCTGCTGGTTATTGATGTGTTCCTGCTGGTTTCGGTTTTCACCCTAAAATTAGTGAGCAGACCCAAGAAACAGGGTGGGGGTGAGCCAACTCTGCAATCAACCCGCTTTAAATGGCAAAGAAAACCAGCAGACACAGCGCCCCCTCCAGGACTGGAGTTAAACCAGCAGACACAGCGCCCCCTCCAGGACTGGAGTTAAACCAGCAGACACTGCGGCCCTCCAGGACTGGAGTTTGAGGCCCTTAGTCGAAAGGGGTACTCAGGCTTACCCAGAAAGGGCTGGTGTGGCTGCAGTTACACACCTAATTCTACTAATCCAGGTTTTTAGAAAAGACTAGTGGTTGATTAGTAGAATCAGGTGTGTAACTGCTCGATTGGAACAAAAGCCCGTACCCACACCGGCCCTTTCTGGATATGATTGAGGACCCCTGGTCTAAAGAGTCCGCATGCCTTGTTTCCAAGGCCTAAACTTGCCTGGAGTTTGAGCCCCCCAGGGTGGGAGTTCAGTGGTGCTACAGACGTTCTCCGGCTTCATCTCTTAACGCCACAAATGTGATTTTCCTTCATGGCGTCTCTAAGATGCAGCCTTAGTCTCAGGGGCCTGTCAGATATGGGCACCAACAGACGACGTGATCTACGTACTCCACATCCTAAACTTCCTGTGAATCACCTCTTCTATGCCGGTAGCGTTACCTTAGATGTTGGCTGTGAATCACGTTAGCTTAGGGACAGAAGACTGTCTGACTACGTGCTAACTGCTAAAGTGTGGGGAGGTATGAAAATATCAGAAGCGCCTGTGCTTAAACGCAGGGACTTGTGGGTAAATGTAGCCTTGGGGTTGACATTCAAGCACTGTTGCAGAGTGTTGAGTGACTTTATTGACTGCGTTCCTGGTGCGTTGTGATGGTGCGTTGTGTTGAGTGCAGGCCTTTGTTTTGCAGTCTAGTCCTGGGGTAGAGGGCGTTAGAGGCACACCCCGTGTTGCACAAACTTGTACTCATCATTCAAGTCTGAGAACCTCAGTGAGTGTGTCTCTCTGTCTTGACATGTGTTTACTTCTCAAGGAGTTGGTGCAGAACACACACACTCTCACACACAGAAAACATGCGCGCGCACAGGTTCCCACACACAGACCTGGCTTTTTTGTTGTTGCCGGGGGGGCAGATGTTTGTAGGCAATGCCAGAATGCAGGTACCGTCGTGTGCATACACACTCGCCATAAAGCCAGGGCCCACCACCACCCTGCACCCTGTTGCTGTTGCCATAACGACACTCTGCACCCTGTTACTATCACCATGACGCTGCATTTCACACCATTACTGTTGCCATGACAACACCGTGCACCTCTTTTTATTCGATTAAGATACCTTTTGAGTGTTGAAATTTTTTTTTAAACCTTCATGTCGATGATTTATATATATTTTTAAAAACAAACAAAAAAAACACCCATCAACCTTTTTTCCTCAAAATGTGGGGTTTGGAGTATGGTTGAACTAGCCAGTCTTGGCACAGCACTCTTTTTCAAGGATATTGGGGCCATGTTGTTGATAGTCTGTAACATTGGTTATCTCACCAACCCAAGGGTAGAGATTTTAGGCCATTGGGTTTGGGAGAACGGTACTATGATTTTGTGACGTAGGTGAGTGAAGGACCTTTGAGTGTGATTTACTGTCAGTGTCCATGTTGTATACTACTGCATGCTCCTACCTTCAGATGTTTATCTGTGTGTGTAATATAGATGAAGTGTAGACTAGCTTTATTATCCTGAACTCCTGTAAACACAACCTGGAGATCCTCCACTGTGTTTACAGTCTGGATTTCACCACCTGCTTACGATGCGCTCCAGTGTTGTTTGGACGTTGTAATGACGTTGTAATGATGTTGTAATGACGTTGTTTTGATGTTGCTTTTTCCCTGCCCATCCCATTGCTCTATAGTGGGGTTTTATTTGCAGTGCATCTTTCTTTCCCCATCTTACTCCCTCTTTCCCTCACTCTCTCACTGTCCCTTTCTCTCTCTTCTTCTCTCCCTCCCTTGCTCCCTCATAGTCTTCCTCCCAAGCACACTCTCTCACCCCCCCCCCCTTTCTCACTCATAGTCTTCCTCCCAAGCACACTCTCACCCCCCCCCCTTTCTCACTCATAGTCTTCCTCCCAAGCACACTCTCACCCCCCCTCCTTTCTCACTCATAGTCTTCCTCCCAAGCACACTCTCACCCCCCCCCCCTTTCTCACTCATAGTCTTCCTCCCAAGCACACTCTCACCCCCCCCCCTCCTTTCTCACTCATAGTCTTCCTCCCAAGCACACTCTACCCCCCCCCCCTCGTTCTCACTCATAGTCTTCCTCCCAAGCACACTCTCACCCCCCCCCCTCCTTTCTCACTCATAGTCTTCCTCCCAAGCACACTCTCACCCCCCCCCTCCTTTCTCACTCATAGTCTTCCTCCCAAGCACACTCTCACCCCCCCCCTTTCTCACTCATAGTCTTCCTCCCAAGCACACTCTCACCCCCCCCCCCCCTTTCTCACTCATAGTCTTCCTCCCAAGCACACTCTCACCCCCCCCCCTCCTTTCTCACTCATAGTCTTCCTCCCAAGCACACTCTCACCCCCCCCCCCCTTTTCTCACTCATAGTCTTCCTCCCAAGCACACTCTCTCACCCCCCCCCCCTTTCTCACTCATTGTCTTCCTCCCAAGCACACTCTCACCCCCCCCCCTTTCTCACTCATAGTCTTCCTCCCAAGCACACTCTCTCACCCCCCCCCCCTTTCTCACTCATAGTCTTCCTCCCAAGCACACTCTCACCCCCCCCCTTTCTCCCTCAAATTCTTCCTCCCAAGCACAAACAACCCCCCCCCCCCCCCCCTTTCTCACTTCTAGTCTTCCTCCCAAGCATCTCTCTACCTCCCTCCCTCTCTGCCTTCCTCTCCATCATTATCTCTCTCCTTGCCTTGCCCTCCTCTGAGAGCCCATAGCTGACTCCTCAGGGCTGTGTGTTATAGGGGCTGTGTGCTATAGGGGCTGTGTGTTATAGGAGCTCATGTCGATGGTTTGCTCTGTGAAAGCCCATAGCTGACTCCTCAGGGCTGTGTGTTATAGGGGCTGTGTGTTATAGGGGCTGTGTGTTATAGGAGCTGTGTGTTATAGGAGCTCGTGTCGATGGTTCGCTCTGTGAAAGCCCATAGCTGACTCCTCAGGGCTGTGTGTTATAGGGGCTGTGTGTTATAGGAGCCGTGTGTTATAGGAGCTCGTGTCGATGGTTCGCTCTGTGAAAGCCCATAGCTGACTCCTCAGGGCTGTGTGTTATAGGAGCTTGTGTCGATGGTTAGCTCTCAACTTTATTACAGAAAAGCATGTAGTGCCTCACTGCCTCTGCAAAAAAAAAATTTGTTGGTTGCCGTGGTTTCCAGACTGAGACGCTTTGCATTGTGGGAGGAGAACAGACTGTACCAGGAGCCCCTCCCAGTCTGCCACTTCGGTCAGAGACCAGGCCTCTAATGCTGATCCTGGATCAGTCAAGGTCTTGTTTCACATAAATTAATGGGGATGGAAGGCCAACAGTATTATAGAAGGCCTATATTTATGTCTACTGCTAGGTAGTGTTGTTTCCTGTGGAACCTGTTTAAAGACCAGTTTTTTTTTTTTGTGTGCCTGAATTAGTCGTCTGGCATTTGTGTCCCTGTGAGTCCCCTGTGAGTCCCCTGTGAGTCCCCTGTGAGTCCCCTGTGAGTCCCCTGTGAGTCCCCTGTGAGTCCCCTGTGAGTCCCCTGTGAGTCTCCTGCGAGTCCCCTTTTACCTCAGAGATAAAATTAGTGAATTGCGTTTCCATGGGAACCTGGCCAAGTCCGACTGAGCTTCTCCGTGCCTCCCCATACCGGCCCGGTGCCCCCCCCCCCCCCGCGCCTCCTCATGCCGGCCGCCTCCGACTGTTTGGTCCTCCTGTGCGGAAAGTTCCGGTGTTCCTGGCACACGTCCTGTTGCCATGCAGGCCGCTCTGAGCCTGCTGATGTCCATCTGCCGTTTGCTTGTTTAAGAGCCGGACAGGCCTCATCTCGCTTCCGTGGGGTGGGGGTCATGGGCGGGTGTTACAGGCTGAGCTTTGATGTTTTAACGGCGAGATACAGAGCTGCGTGTGTAAATGGCATCACCGAGCACACATACCCTCTCGTTGCCGTGTTGCTCTCTGGCTGTCGTGCTCTTCATGGACGGAGACTTTTCCAAATTCGGCAAATTTGCGTTCATCCAGATCGGTCAGATGACCTGGTTTGACTTTGCTGACCCAAATTGAGGGGGTCTCTCTCTTTGTGTGTCTCTCTCTCTCTCTCTCTCTCTCTAACCCGGGTCTCTGAGTGCAGGTCAGGGTAACGGGTATATTCAGGGTCGTGTATAATATCACAGGTTTCTCCATATCAGCTGCTTCTGGGGGGATATGCCCAGAGGGTGAGGGGAGGGATATCTTCTAGTGACTTTTTGAGAAACACAAGAATCACTGGGGAACCAGCTTGGCAGTACGTGATGGCTGGCTGGATGTCCGTAATCCTGGGGCCTGTATCACAAAGCAGAGGTTAGTGAGTTAGCTGGATGACTGCACGGCTCCTTTAACTCCAGTCCATGTTCCAGATTTGGGAGGGTTTCTGGTTTTACTCAGAGCAGTTATCCATCTAACTCAGTAATCCTGCTTTGTGATACAGGACCCTGGTCAGAGTCCGATTTACCATTATTCTCAACCTGTTTGAAAATCATTATATGAAACAAAGCATAATCTGACTTAGTTTTGTTTTCTTTCAGGGTACTTCTGGGTTTGTAAGCTACATTGTTGAGGCGCAGATGCAAACACCCGAAATAATGCATCACGTTACGGTGACAGTGCGCCAGACAGGCCCAGCTGGCTGGAGTCAGATTGCACAGGAAGTGAGTGACGCTAATTAGTCATCCTGAACTCTTCTTAGGAAACGTTGACGTCGTCTTACGGCGTACAATACCGCAAAAAAACCTGCTGGTGTGTTTACATCTCCATCAGAATAAACATGGAACCCTCCCCAACATCAAAGCAGCGGATATTACCCAGAGTCGAGTGAGTTCGAGTGAGTTCGAGTGAGTTCGAGTGAGTTCGAGTGAGTTCGAGTGAGTTCGAGTGAGTTCGAGTGAGTTCGAGTGAGTTCGAGTGAGTTCGAGTGAGTTCGAGTGAGTTCGAGTGAGTTCGAGTGAGTTCGAGTGAGTTCGAGTGAGAGTGAGTGAGAGTGAGAGTGAGTGAGAGTGAGTGAGAGTGAGTGAGAGTGAGTGAGAGTGAGTGAGAGTGAGTGAGAGTGAGTGAGAGTGAGTGAGAGTGAGTGAGAGTGAGTGAGAGTGAGTGAGAGTGAGTGAGAGTGAGTGAGAGTGAGTGAGAGTGAGTGAGAGTGAGTGAGAGTGAGTGAGAGTGAGTGAGAGTGAGTGAGAGTGAGTGAGAGTGAGTGAGAGTGAGTGAGAGTGAGTGAGAGTGAGTGAGTGAGAGTGAGTGAGAGTGAGTGAGTGAGTGAGTGAGAGTGAGTGAGTGAGAGTGAGTGTGAGTGAGTGAGAGTGAGTGAGAGTGAGTGAGAGTGAGTGAGAGTGAGAGTGAGTGAGTGAGTGAGTGAGTGAGAAGTATATTTTCGTAGGCTTTTTGTCAGGCCCAGTGCACACACTGGCATCATTCATTTTGAAGAGGTCAGACTTTAGCTCTGATCCTTCCTCACTGGAGCAGAGGAGGAATTTGTGGGGGCGGGGGTGTGTTGGGGAGTACGGCCACCGTGCCTGAATGCTGTATTAGGGGTGTTTTCCAGGGGTCGGGGGTCATGGGGGGCAGAGTTTCTGGACAGCAGCTGATTGGCTCAGTGCCGATGTGGAGGGCTCAGCCAGTGGTGGTCTGTGAAAACAGGACGTGCCGGCCTTTTGTGTTTCCCGGAGGATAGAGGCCTACTCCGGAACCGCTGATCCTCCCCAAACCACCACACACTTTGAGAGAGCACCCCTCCTTATTCTTACTGACGCCCTTATTCTGCCTCCTGTCTTGCACACAGACGCTGGTATTCCCTCTGCGTATGTATGTACTTATGAGCTGTGTGCATGTGCGTGTGCGTGTGTGTGTGCGTGTATGTATGTACTTATGAGCTGTGTGCATGTGCGTGTGCGTGTGCGTGTGCGTGTGTGTGTGTGCGTGTATGTATGTACTTATGAGCTGTGTGTGTGTGCGTGTGTGTGTGCGTGTGTGTGTGTGTGTGTGTGTCTCTATCTTTGTGAGCTCATTGTCATGTTGGAGGGAACAGCAGACTCTGCTCCAAGGAGGACTTTCACCTTGTGGTGGCTTCTTCTCTCTCTATCTCTCTCTCTCTATATCTCTCATGATGTACGTATGTATGTATGTATGTATGTATGTATGTATGCCGAGAGACAGAGCGATATACATACTCACTCTCTCTCTCTCTCTCTATATATATATATATATATATACAGGTGCAGCTCAAAAATTTTGAATATCGTGAAAAACTTCAATATTTTTTGTCACTCATTTCAGAAAGTGAAACTCATATATTATATAGATTCATTACACATAGTGAAATATTTCAAGCCTTTATTTCTTGTAATTTTGATGATTATGGCTTACAGCTAATGAAACCCAAAATTCAGTGTCTCCGAAAATTTGAATATTTTGCTTTAACATATTTTTAAAGTATCATATTTAATATTTGGTCGCATATCCTTTGCATGCTGTTACTTCCTGAAGTCTGTGACCAATCAACATCAAAAGACTATCTTATTTTCAGGTACTGTTACCTCTCTGCATTTGAACTGATCTCTATGGGAATTGGGGGGTGAGACTAGATTCAGCTGTAAATTACACTGGTACAGTATGGAACACATGGCTGGCTAAATGGCTGTAAGTCATCAAGGGTCTGAGTTATCGAACGAGCCCCAAACCATCACTCTGTTGCCAGATATGGAGTAGATGTGGATGGATCACTGCAAGGGTTATTTCCCCTGACTCATTTTCCTATAGAACTCTATGGGGAAAAAAGTCAGGAGAAACAACCCTTAAAGGTTGACTATGTGTAATGAATCTATATAATATATGAGTTTCACTTTCTAAAATGAGTGACAAAAAATATTGAACTTTTTCACGATATTCTAATTTTTTGAGCTGCATCTGTATATATATATATATATATATATATATACATATATAATCTGTCTCTCTCTCTCTCTCTCTCTCTCTCCCTTACCCTACAGTGTAGGTCAGTGACGGATGAAAGTGACGGATTAAAGGCACCTGAGAACTAGCAGGGAAACTTATTATAATAATAATAAAACTTCTGTTTAATTCTGCGGCAGTTTCATCCCAGGTTCAGAATGCGCTATTATAACTGAATTTCAAGTCTTGGAAATTTTGAGTTGAGAGACCTGTGATTTGCCGTGGTTACTATCATACCTTGTGAAGAAGCCGTCCAGGTGTCCAGGCTTTTAATGGGAGGAGCTACAGCACTGTGGTTTTGTGGGAGTGTGACCCTGCGTTTGATGCCCTGAGATCTGTGTGTCTCTGACAGTGTTAAAGGGGCACACAGTAAATATTCCTGCAGTGTTTCTAATTTGTTTGTACATGTTATTTTATGTGCTTTGGCAACATAAGATGCATCTTGTCATTACATTACAGGCACTTAGCAGACGCTCTTATCCATTATTATTATTTTCATTTTGAATTCATTCATTTTTTTTATTTAGAAATTTTTTTAAGCATTTTTTTACATATTATCCATTTATACAGCTGGATATATACTGAAGCGATTCAGGTTAAGTACCTTGCTCAAGGGTACAACGTCATGTCAATAAAGCTTTTGTGAATTGAATCGAGAGTGAGACAGACAGAGACAAAAAGGGGCTGTTAAAATGGTACCTGAATTATCCAGGCAGTCATATTGAGCCGAGCTACACAGAGCTTATCGGCTCTAAACAGCAGCTCCGGTCCAAAGCCCACGTCTCTCCGCCGGCAGATCACCCCTGTCACACGTCACTGCTGACCGAGGCGCTGTGATGCGTTTCCCCTCCTTCACCCATTCTGGCGGTTGGGTACCATGGTGACCCGGTCTCTGCCTATGCTGGCCAGGGTTCAGCCCAGTTCATGTTTTTAGCCGTATCACAAATCAGTGTTTGAAGAAAGAAAAAAAGAAAAAAAAGACTTCAACCGCCATTTTCTCTCTGGTTTGAATGCCCGATTTATGAGTTTGCTGAAGAGAAGTGTACACACTCCTGAAACGTGTGAAGTCAAGCTGCTGTCTTTGCCCTCTGCGCTGCACCGGCTAAACTCACACAAAGATCGAGTCGGAGGAAGAATCCTCAGCTTGTGCAGGCAGACTGCAAGTGCTCTAAGTGACCAGAGGGGGAGCTAGTGAGCGATGAGACTCTGATGGGCCCAATTCAGCGGTTTACTTGGTCCTGGGGCCTCCCTGTGTATGCTGCTTTTCATTCCAACCACAATTGCTATCCCAGAATTTTAACAAGCTGTTCATTTTTCTTAATTGTACACTTTATGTTTTGAGGGATTATTTACCCTCTTAAGCCAAATGATGTCAGAAATAGCTCTGCATGCCATGAAGAATGGAAGTCCCATATTCATATTGTGCTTATTGTGCATTATTTCTGACAGTCACCCCTAAACACTGATTTTCGGTGCGTTGCATGGTATGAGTTTAGTGCTTTCGTCTGTTCTGTGTTTCTAAGCAGAATCTCTGAGCCTCATTTATCAGTGAGACAATGTGGGGGCGTGCGGGTTGGGGGGGGTTGGGGGGTGTTGGGGGGGTGGGGATTAAAGAAAGATGTGCTGAAGCGCATAGCTCAGCAGCTCTGACTCACTCACCTGAGCCAGGTGTGCGTGCCGGAGCACGGCCGTGTTCCGAGGGAGGCAGGGCCGGGATCCGGACCTCCCTGGCTCTCATGCTCGGGTGGGACAGGGGGAGATGCGTGCACCTGTCTACTTGCTTTCATCTGCCTCGGAGATGTGTGCGTGCGGGGTAATTACCTCTGATCTGCACCTGTGTTGGGACTACGAGCCCTTACCTGGAGCCTGGGTGTGGTGTGGGTGGGGAGGGGTGGGGCCTGGAGGTGATGATGTCATCGTTTAGGTGCACGTTTCTGTGGAAGAGGCCTGTTCCCTCACGCTCATGTGAGACTGGAGGTCTAAGGCCCGTCCTTCTTCTCCTTCTCCCTCTTCTTCTCCTTCTCCCTCTTCTTCTCCTTCTCCCTCTCCTCCTCTCCCTCCCCCTCTCCCCCTCTTTCTCTCTCTCCCTCTCTTTCTCCCTCTCTTTTTCTTCCTCACTGTCTGTCTTTTTCTCTCCTTCTCTCCCCCCTCTCTCTCATTCTATTTCTCCCCCTCCTCATCTATCCCTTCTTCTCTCATTCATGTTGAGTTAGGCTATCCAGTGTCACTAAAGCCTCTCTCTCTCGCTCTCTCTCTCTTTTCCTGACAGCTACCCCCTCTGCTCCAGAGACCGGTCCCAAAGACAAGGATGAAGAGGAGGTGAAGGCCCCCCCGAAAACAGACCCCGCCACAAAACCTGACCCCGCCCCGCGTGCCGGGACCCCCACAAAAGGGGAAAGTGGCCGGAGGGCGGAGACCCCCACAAAACGGGACACAGCCTCCACCCCCGGGGCAAGCGGCAGCCCCCGCCCGAAAAAAGGTATACCCCCGTCCACCCCCAGCCCCTATGTTTAACACCCCCCCTCTCTGCTGCTGTGAGGCAAGAGCCTCACTCTCTCTCTGTGTAATTAGGTTTATGTGCTGTGCAGTAAAATTATTGATTTAGTAGGAATTCAGCAAAAATGAAACTCAATCAATCCCTTTTACTCTAAACATGCTATCTGCAGCAGGCTTAGCCAGGGGACGGACTGAAACGAGTGTTGGGGGGGGGGTCGAGGGGGTCGAGAGAGATTGCAATCGTAGAACAGGGTGTATTGTCAACATGCATGCAGGATTCCTGTAATATGAACACGCTATCAGTGCTAGCTGGCTATGCTCCCTGTAATATGAACACGCTATCAGTGCTAGCTGGTTATGCTCCCTGTAATGTTAACACGCTATCAGTGCTAGCTGGCTATGCTCCCTGTAATGTTAACACGCTATCAGTGCTAGCTGGCTATGCTCCCTGTAATGTTAACATGCTATCAGTGCTAGCTGGCTATGCTCCCTGTAATGTTAACACGCTATCAGTGCTAACCGGCTAAGCTTCTGGCACTGTGAACATGCTCTAAGCTTACTTGTAATAAAAGCAAAAGCACACTGGACCTCCTGATTAGAGAGGTGCTTTGTAACCCCTATACCAGTAAGTGGGGGTGCTGCTCATGTCTAGAAAGTTTATTTTCTGGCCTAGAAAGTGGCTCCTTAGAACTGACTTTTTTATATCGCATATTTTTCCTCAATCACCATTTGATTGATGTGAGAGGTTAATTCTGTTGTGCGGCACTAAGTGGATTTCCTTTGGAGGAGCTCAGGGTTTCATTTTCCTGGTATTCATCCCACTAATGGCTTAAATCTTTTTTATATACAGTATATATAATTCCCCATTGATAATAACCAATATGAAGTGCTTTGCATAAATCTAGTTGTGGATGGTCTTGTTAACTTGATTGGTTGATTGTCTGATAAGCTGATTGGTTATTTGTTTGATTGATTGATTGATTAGATTGGTTGTTTGGGTGGTTGATTGCTTCATGTGCTGATTGGTTGTTGGTTTAATTATTTTTAATTCACTTGTTTGTAGTTTGATTGTTTCGTCGGTTGATTGTTTAGTTGGCTGATTGTTTGATATCGTGGGTCATTGACTGATTGGTCTATTGTTCGATTAGTGTTTTGAAACTTTGAATTGTTCACTGGCGTCTCCGCTCTCCTCATGGTTGGGTTGCGGTTATGAGCAGTGGTCAGTGACTGGAAGAGGTGGTTAGATTTACTGTCTGCAGCTAAAACAGAACCACTGCTTCCCTTTCTCCTCAGTGATTGATCCTGTGTGATTCCTTCCTCATAAATGTCTCCAGTCTGACGCACACACACACACACACGCGCACAGACACATACAGCAATGTGCCCCATCCACCAGCGTTCATGGGACTAGACACATTCCCGCGGAGATAAGTACCGAACTTTGAGTCCAGACTTTTTATCGTTAGCGTGTGGACGCCTGCCCCTGGCTCTGATTGGGCTGTGACATCATCGACGCACTCGATCCTTGCAAATTGCCCTAATTCAGGCTGACTGGCAGAGCTCACGGGTAACGCAGCGCCCTGCTACTCCGACGGACGGATCCCTGCTACGCAGACGGACGGATATTTCACTAGAGGAATTGAGGCTGATCGCCTTGCCTAAGCGCGCTGTGGCACCCTGTCCATTGGGCGTTTTAAACCACAACTTTACAGCCCGTCGGCCAGTTCCCCGACTGCCAGAGGAATTGCATTAAATGCACCATCTTTTAACTGAATTGAACACTCATATAAGGCAATCTTACAGGTCACCAGCCTGTCATGTGACAAATCTATAGGCCAGGGATGAGTCCTGCATGGGGGGCCAGTGCTGGCTTTTGCTGCCACCAGTTACTCTGGCTCAATCAGCTAATTAGTCATAAACACCAAACACAGATTCACTCGTAAATTAGACCACAATAAAGCGCTACAATACATGCATACAGGCACCATAGCATTCATGAGCTGCTGTGAAATGCAGAAATAGATTTGGCCCTCCTTGCCTAACCCTGGTCTCTAGCATGGGTTCCCCTCTGGCCCTGGAGAGCCACAGGACCTTCTCCCCTTCTGTTACTGAGGCCTTAAAGGTAATTCCACCCAAAAATGATGTTTGATTTTTAGAAAAGTAGCTCTCCTACTGATTAAAATGAGCTCTCAGCCAACTTTCTACCTGTAGTGAGAGCAGAGATGTATCCCCAAGCTACTGCGCATGTACCAGGCACTTGGTTTACTCTGAACTACAATACCCAAGACTCTTGGCAAGAGCGCTTATAGTTTATGGGCGGAGTCAAACAACAGCAGTCACACTGAATAACATTACGACCGGAGTGTAGGGACTGGGAATTTTACTGCTCGTCCTGCACATACTAGTTCAAACACAACAAATTCAAACACTTAGTCATTTCTTATCCCTGTCCTCGAACGTTAACCTTTTAACTGAGGTAAACGAGTGGTGTAGCTAGCCTACATGTGGTAAATTCCGCAATTCCAACTGAAATGGAAATGTTTGTTTCCCGGGAAGTTTCATGTCGAAGCAGTCCTATTTGGCAGCGCGTTCAGCGCAGGATCCGACCGTGTATTCAGGCTCAAAACAGAAGCCACATATGACAAAATGTGATTACTGCAATGTTTAAAATATTGCCTTTCAAAATGCCAAAAAGCTGATGTGTGTCTAGCTGCTGCATGGCAAACAGATTCAAAAACGCGGATTTGCACCTTTGTTTAATGCCGTTAACTTTGCTTCTGTAATCGTATGTTCAAAGTGAAACCATTCGATTATGGTCAGCTCGCATTAGCATTAGTTAGTCTACTGATCATAATGCAGTTGGCACGGTTCTTTACCAGGTGATTCAATAAGGCAGAAGATGCCGGGGAATGAGACCGGAAGCCACTGAGTTGTAGGCTATCATTTGTCCACTCTGTAACCGACAGCACTCGAGTCCTGTTTGGTTTACTTCCCAAAACATCTTTAGGAAATAACGTAGCCTATCAATGTAATTTTCTGACATTATAATAAAATGGCAATGATAGCTAGCTTGATCTACGATGTGTCCCGCCTGCGGGATTTGTTGTGTTTCTGTATGAACAGCTGCAGGCCAGAGACAGTGCAGTTCAAGACCCTGGTGTAAAAGAGCTTTCTCCTGATTGGCTGTTTTATAATGTGGCTCTGTGAATAGGACACCTGTTGGATGGGTGCAGTAAATTAGGCAAATGGTATATGTGGGTACTTCAGGCTCCACATTGGGAGGTAATTTCCGTTCACCAGACACCACGTCCTTGAGTTTCTGTTCATATTCCTTAATTGTGGGGAGGGGGCCCCACCCAGGGGTTTATTGGGAGGAAGTGTTAAATGCCCCCCCCCCTAAAAAAAGAAAACCCACATCTCTGAGCCCCCCCCCCCCCCCCCCGATGATGCAGTTTAATTCTTTCACCACTTTTTTTCACTGACTCTCCTCATCCCAGAGCTACAGACGCTCGATGGAAACCTGATTTGGGTTGCCAAGGAGACTGGTGATTGCTGTTGAGCCTTCTTACCATTTCCCCCCTCCCCCAGAATGCAGTGCGTCTGTTTTTCCTCTCCTCTCCTCTCCCTCCCTCCCTCCCTCTCCATAGTCTCTCTCTCCTCCCTCTTCTCTCCCTCTCTCCTTTCTGGTGTAAACAGTGTTTTTAGGTCAGTCCCTGTACCGTTGGAAGGCTGACTCACCAGGCGAGTATGTTTACACGTCGCCGGCCACCGGCCCCGCCAGATAGCAATGCTCTGTAAATATCGCTTATGCACAGCGAGGTCAGAGGTCACCAGCCTTATCTGCACTTTTGAGTGCTTTGATATCCTGCACCATTATATTAGCTCCGCTATGAAGCATGGCCCTGGTGTTACGCTATGAAGCATGGACCTGGTGTTACGCTATGAAGCATGGCCCTGGTGTTGCGCTATGAAGCGTGGTGCTGCAGCATAACTTGCCAGTCAAACTCTGCTCTATCTCATTCATTATGTGATCACCTGAACTCAGGTGAGCTTCTCAGAACCTTCATGTCAAGCCAGGCAGATACTAACCTTATTTTACCAACCGGGACCATGTTTTAACTGCAGCCGACCTGCTTGGAAAGGAAAAATATAATCATGGAAATAAACATTCATAAATATGTGTACACAATTATGTGCATATGTCTATTGTATAAGAAATTATCTTAAATCATATTTTTCCAGCTGTGGAGGAGCCATTTTATGGGACGTTTGTGATCAGTGATAAGAAATAACCTTCAGAATCGGACATTCGCACTGAGAAAGACCGTGAAAAGTCATGTGAAACTGGGGTGGCTGCCTTTTGACTGGGGAGGGCGGGTGTTTATGGCGCTGAAGCAGCTGGGTGTTTATGGCGCTGAAGCAGCCGGGTGTTTATGGCGCTGAAGCAGCTGGGTGTTTATGGCACTGAAGCAGCTGAGTGTTTATGGCGCTGAAGCAGCCGGGTGTTTATGGCGCTGAAGCAGCTGGGTGTTTATGGCCCTGAAGCAGCTGGGTGTTTATGGCGCTGAAGCAGCTGGGTGTTTATGGCCCTGAAGCTGCCCGGCGGGTGTTTATGGCGCTGAAGCGGCCTGGCGGGTGTCTATGGTGCTGAAGTGGCCCAGTGGGTGTTTATAGTGCTGAAGCGGCCCAGCGGGTGTTTATGGCACTGAAGCTGCCCAGCGGGTGTTTATAGCGCTGAAGCGGCCCAGCGGGTGTTTATAGCGCTGAAGCGGCCCAGCGGGTGTTTATAGCGCTGAAGCGGCCCAGCGGGTGTTTATAGCGCTGAAGCGGCCCAGCGGGTGTTTATGGCGCTGAAGCGGCCCGGCGGGTGTTTATGGCACTAAAGCTGCCCAGCGGGTGTTTATGGCGCTGAAGCTGCCCGGCGGGTGTTTATGGCGCTAAAGCTGCCCAGCGGGTGTTTATGGCGCTGAAGCGGCCCAGCGGGTGTTTATGGCGCTGAAGTGGCCCAGCGGGTGTTTATGGCACTGAAGCGGCCCAGCGGGTGTTTATGGCGCTGAAGCAGCTGGTACATGGGAGAATAGATAAAGGAGGAATGTGTAAATTCACCAGAGAGAAGAGATGCAAACTCAGGCATCTGCTCCTCAGGGCAAAAAGGAATGCACCCACACACATGCACATGCACACACATGTGCACACACTCAAACACACCCCACGCACATGCACACACACGCAAACACACCCACACATGCATTCGTTCATGTAAAGCACTCACTCTCCCGAACATCCTTTTACTCACACATGCGAGCATGCACTCACAAACACACCCATTCAGCCACTCTTTCTCACACACTTGTGCTCGTAATATATACAGTCATATACAAACACACTCTTTCTCTCTCTTTCTTTTTCTGCCTCACACACACACATACTCTCTCGCTCTCTCTCTCTCTGCCTCACACACACACACACACACACACACTCTCTCTCTCTCTCCGTTTCTCTGTCTCTCGCACACACACACTCAATAGACCCAAGTAAACAGCCAGTGACAGAACACACTGCCCCCCATTATTAATTTTTTTTTAATGAACCGCACCTTACTCACAGGAATGGCCAAACGGGCGATGGCCCGCCAGGAAGTGACCTCATTGTGCAGACGCAGAGTATAACCTCATTGGGGTGTGAATAAGGACGGCCGGCTGAGTTTGGGGACGCGACCGGTAGGATTAAAGTGCGTTGTGTTGTTATCAGCGGGAGGAAGAGACTCTTAACGCACTGGGGCTGAAACGCATCCTCTGTTTCACTGTGCAGTGTCTTACTGAAGGGCAAACCAAGGTTAACTCTCTCTCTCCCTCTCTCTCTCTCCCTCTCTCTCCCTCTTTCTCTCTCCCTCTTTCTCTTTCCCCGTCTCTCACCCCGTCTCTCTCTCTCCCTCTCTCTCTTTCTCTCTCCCTCTTTCTCTCTCCCCGTCTCTCTCCCCGTCTCTCTCTCTCCCTCTCTCTCTTTCTCTCTCTCTTTCTCTCTCCCCGTCTCTCACTTTCTCATTCTTTCTTTTTGCTTCTTTCTCCCTTTCATTTATTTCTCTCTAACCTCCTTCTTAACTCTTTCTGTCATACCCGTTTTCTCTTTTCTTCCCTCCCCCTCCTCTCTCTCTTTCTTGCTCTTTCTCTCTGTGTACAGATGGCATGAAATCAGAAGAACGACAGAAGCAGGCAAAAGAGCGTCGAGAGGAGAGGGCCAAATACCTGGGTAAGCGTGTGTGTGTGTGTGTGTGCCTGTGTGTGTGTGTGTGTGTGTGTGTGCGCGCGCACCTGTGTGTGTTTCTGTGTTTGTGTGTGTGTATATGTCTGTGTTTCTGTGTTTATGTACGTGTGTGTGTTTATCTGCTTATGTGTGTGTGTGCGTGCTGTTTGTGTGTGTGTGTGTGTGTGCGTGCAGCGTGTTCGTCTCCTTTCCAGAGGGCCGAGAGTGCCCCCTTGTGGCAGGGTCATAAAAACCCAGTGTTTCAACAGCTTTGGATGTTTTCAGTTCGCCTTATGTCCAGTGAGCCTTTCTGGTTACCGCAGCAACGTTCAGAAAGCCTTATGGAAATCCCCGTAGAGCGGCTGAAACTCTTCAAAGCCAAACACACACAAACGCACACACAATGTCACAAACACTTCTTTACCCCCTGAAACTCTCACTGCATGTCTCTTAACTTGCACTTTTACACAGAAGAAATGTCACACAGGCTAATGCTGTTTGTTTTATGCACACCTGCTGCATCAAAGCTTTATCTGCTTAACGCCCAATTGATTTAGAGGAATCAATTGATGGGGGAAAAGTCCATGTGAAATTGTTTTGGAGATTCCATGCACTATGTCAGCCAGGCATATCTCCGGGGATCGGTCAAAGAAGGCTGACATCACACAATAAGCATCCAATCCCCACTGCTTTAGTGGTGTCTTGTGCCACGCCCCTTCTCTTCACAGAACCCAGGGGTTCCTATCTGCTGTACTGAGGAGCCACAGGTTCGGCTGGTTTTTGTTTTTAACTTAAAATCAGCAGCCAGTGCAGACCAGGTGGGCGTCCTACGAAGCAGGATTACCGAGTTAGCTGGATAACTGCACTGAGTAAAACCTGGAACCCTTCCAAATCTGGAACATGGACTGTTCTGGGTTTTATTCAGTGCAGTTATCCAGCTAACTCAGTAATCCTGCTTCGTAGTTTATCCCCCTGGGTTCTGTATTACGAGGCAGGATTACTAAGTTAGCTGGATAACTGCACTGAGTAAACCCCGGAACGGCTTTTACTTCAATCCATGTCCCAGATTTGGGAGAGTTCCGTTTTTCACTCGGTGCAGTTATCCAGCTAACTCGGTAATCCTGCTTCGTGATACAGGCCCCAGGTGAGACCAGGTGAGGTGAGTTAGCTGTGTAATCGGCTGCTTTAGCGGATCATGTAAACACTGAATAACAGCTGACCCTGCGGCTCTCCGGTGTCAGTTTTGGGGGGAGGTCCCCTGACCCCTGACCCCTGACTTACCCGGTGACGGGTTTTGGCATGGTTGTGCTTCCCGCATGATTGACAGTCCCTCTCGTCTCTCTCCCTCACCCCTTCAGACGAGCGGTCGCAGCTGCAAGGTAAGACAGGTGGTGGGTGTGGCTTAATGCACCCTGATGGTGTTGGTGTCGTCATGGTGATGGTTGTGTCTCTCTCTCATTGACACCTTGTGATTGTGACAGTGGTGTTGTGATTCTTTGTGTTCCGTGCGATCGCCCTCTCTCCTTCCACCCATGATTCTCCATCATGTCTATTTTTCTCTGTTGTGATGGTGTGGGGAGGGTGGTGTGGGGAGGGTGGGGGGTTAATCAATGTTCTCTCTCCCTCTCTTATTCTCACTTTTTTCCAGTGGATTAATTTCCAATAAAGGTGGCTGATCCAGGGTCCCCATACAGTTTTATTATGTGAAATGTTTAAATCTGTCAGGCTGATTCAATCCTAAATCTAATGGTTGTTGGTGAAAATGGCAGTTTACCTGTTTTGTGCTTGTTTATGTCCAATCAAACGAGTTTTAATTTTTCAATAGATTTTTTTCTTCTCCCTTTTTCCCCCTAAATAACCTAATTTTAACTTCCAATGAAATATGATTTCTTACATGGAAATATAAGAAGGTATTCTAATAATAACAATACTAATAATAATAATGATGATGATTAAGATGAAGAAGAAAAATAATGGATTCATAAAGCACTTTTCTTGCATTATGTTCAATGTACTGCTCATCTAAGGTAAAATGGGCCCAAACCCTGGATTCACAGAGAAACCCTGCGTGTTGCGTATAGTCCCATCGTTCCTCCTGTTCGATTATGCTATGAAGCTGCACCAGACATGCATTACCTTCCTGCCATGGCAATCAGGCGCATTAATTAGTTTAATAATGAGAGATATCCATCATGATATCAGATTAATGGGAGACTTTGATTTATCTCTGTGCTTCTTAAGTGTAGTTGAACAGTTAGACTGTGTTTTTTTAGCTAGGCTAGTTAACATTAGCTTGTGTATAATGCCAAAGAAAAGCCTATTTCTCCTGTTTTCCACAGTGAGAAAAACAGTAACTTCATTGTTATGTATAAACCCCATATATCATTCTCAGGAACATCAAAAAAAAAAAACTGCTTCTATTTTCCATTTTGGTTTTATCAGTTGGGGTATTTGAACCAACTTTATTAGTTGTTCAGTTCTGAAACTCTGACGGTACATAGAGCCGGATGAGAACCTAGTTGATATGGAGCTTGTTGCGATGTCCTATGGATGTAGTGTTGAGTGGCACAGTACAGTTCCTGCTGATTCACAGTAAAGGCAGAGAGGGTAGTAGTCGGTAATCAATAGGGGACTTCAGTATTCGATCAGTCTGATAGTGGAGTCCTCTATTGGGGGATGGGACGGAGGATTTTTTGGGGGGGTTGCGGGGTGCAGCAGATGGGGAGGGTCTGCTTTAATTCCCATTAGTGACGGGCACTTTGAGGACTTTCACCAAGACCTTGTTTTTAATCTCTCGAGGCTGTTTTCAGGGAGTCTGATACCCATCGCTCAGAAAGACGGTCAAGAGCCGAGCTCTCTGTGCGACCATCATGCTGTGTACATCATCCTCCTCTTCCTCTTAAATCTTCTTATCAACCCCCATACAGAACACTTGTGACCTCCACTTACCTTTTTACCCCCACTGGTATGAGGTAGGCCCAAAAGCCTGGGGCTAAAGTTATGACACCCCGCCTGGACTGGGTTGGGTTGCCCTCTTCCTGAGGTTATAAATCTTTTATGGGGTCGGGATGAGGACAAGCCACCAGTTCATGATTATTTAATGGATGTTTTATGGTCCAGATGTTGTATTTAGCCCTGAGAACCATCCTGCGGATAAATAGGCTAATTGGTTCAGGCATGTCAGTGACATCACTCTTTGAAGTTCGCACAAGCTGGGTGCGTCTCTGAATGACATCATCGTTCTGCACTCAGGATACCTTTTAGTGGCACCGTTGGGAGACGACGCAATCGAAGCACTGTTTGCTCTTTCTATGTCGCCGTATCTGCTGAGTCTAGACCAGACTGCTTCAGGCCAATCGGAACGACAGCCGGCCCGATATCGATAGCCGTGCTATTGGCTGGAGGCTAATGGGTTCATTCCCAAACCGAACTGGTAGGATAGTCCCCTGTATAACCTGTGACCTCAGGGTGTTTGCTTGCTTTTAAATTAGGTTTAGAGACCACTGCGGTGTTAAGTAACGGCCCTCACTCCTTCTGTTGCAGGCTGCGATTTTAAAGGCTAATACAGTACATTACTGTAGGCCTACGTTAAAGGCTAATGCAGTACATTACTGTAGGCCTACGTTAAAGGCTAATACAGTGCATTACTGTAGGCCTACGTTAAAGGCTAATACAGTACATTACTGTAGGCCTACGTTAAAGGCTAATGCAGTACATTACTGTAGGCCTACGTTAAAGGCTAATACAGTACATTACTGTAGGCCTACGTTAAAGGCTAATACAGTACATTACTGTAGGCCTACGTTAAAGGCTAATACAGTACATTACTGTAGGCCTACGTTAAAGGCTAATACAGTACATTACTGTAGGCCTACGTTAAAGGCTAATGCAGTACATTACTGTAGGCCTACGTTAAAGGCTAATACAGTGCATTACTGTAGGCCTACGTTAAAGACTAATACAGTACATTACTGTAGGCCTACGTTAAAGGCTAATGCAGTACATTACTGTAGGCCTACGTTAAAGGCTAATACAGTACATTACTGTAGGCCTACGTTAAAGGCTAATGCAGTACATTACTGTAGGCCTACGTTAAAGGCTAATGCAGTACATTACTGTAGGCCTACGTTAAAGGCTAATACAGTACATTACTGTAGGCCTACGTTAAAGGCTAATACAGTACATTACTGTAGGCCTACGTTAAAGGCTAATACAGTACATTACTGTAGGCCTACGTTAAAGGCTAATGCAGTACATTACTGTAGGCCTACGTTAAAGGCTAATACAGTACATTACTGTAGGCCTACGTTAAAGGCTAATGCAGTACATTACTGTAGGCCTACGTTAAAGGCTAATACAGTAGCCTATGTTACTGTGCGTGCTGCCATGAGAAATCCAAAGTCATTAAAGGTTGAGGGTGTGAGGACCGTTCTGCAGATAAGATGTAATTACTTTTTTCATTAGTGCGAAGTCCCTTGCAATTGTGTGCTGTTTATTTTGCTGCAGTTATGGGAAGACTCTGGAGCTGTTTTTTCAGGATGATATTTTTCTCTACCCCTGCTCTTCTAGCCCTTGTGATAAATCTGCATCTGAATGCTGCTCCTTTGTTGAATTTTTTAAAAAGTGCACTTTTGCATTTTAAATCCCGATTCTCTGGGACCCGTGCTTGTTTTGTTAGCCGCCGAATCGAGCACTTCTAAGAGAAGATAAGCTCGCCTCGGCGCTCCGGTTCGTTCCGCCAGTTTACTCCATGAACAGGGCGAATAACAGGTCTTACAATAGATGTGACAATTTAATACTTTGTCTTCGCTTGTAACTCAGATAGGAGGCGTATTAGCGCTCACAGCCCTGACTGTAAATGCCGTGTTTCGAAAAGCAATGCGATTTCGACACAATAACTGTCAATTCAGAAATATTTGTTATTGTGCCGCTCCGTTTGAAAAAAAGTTGATCCAATTTACCGTCATGGGTGACAAGCTTATCCAATTATCCAGCCTTAAAATGGAATGGAAATTAATCTTTAGTTCCCTGCTGCATAGCGTGTGCATAGAGATGCTGAAAAGGGCCAGAGTGTGGGGACGATTTAGTGACATCACAAGAGGAAGATTTTCGGTTCATCTCAAGCGCGCCGTATTATTAGCCTATTATTATTATTATTATTATTATTATTATTATTATTATTATTATTTTAAGCAAATCTAATTCAGCGCTGCGGCAAATCTTGGGTTTGTAGGAAATCAAAGGGGCATTCGTAATAATTTTTATTATTAAGTGAAAATTAGTTCAATGTAACTGTATACCTGATGCTCATTAAGTAGGACTATTTTGTTTTTCCACGGTGTTAAATGCAAGGACCAAGGTAAAGACCCTTGGGTGTTGAAGGCCAGGCCTAATACAACGCTAAATTATCTCCATAAAACGGGGATCAACAACCCTGGTCCCAGAGAGCTGCTGGATCTGCTAGTTTACACTGTTACTCAGCACTTAAAGCGGTTCATCACACAGCAAGAACCTCACCTGGATTAAATTATTACACCCTGTTGGCTTTCCAGGACCAGAGTTGAGGAACCATGTTCTTAGATAGTAAAGAAAAATGAGTCTATTTATGCTGCATGGCCTGTTAGCATCATCTAGCATTTTTTTCCTTCTCCATTTAAGTGCAATGGAGAGAGCAAGATGTTTTTTTTTTTTGTTTTTTTTGTTTGCTTGTTTGCTTTTCTTCTCCAAGACACCCATCTGCACCATAATTGTATTTACATTTCTGTTACGTTTATTAATCCGGCGCTCTTAAGCAGATCGTCTCTCACAGTACGTTTACAGCTAGCTGAAGCGTATAGCGGCCTGCTGTGGGTATCGCTCAAACCCCCAAACCGCACAAACCTGAGAGACTCCCCAGAAACAGAACGAGACGGGGGCGGAAGAGCCCGCCCGCCCTGACACACGCTGCTTTTTAAAGAGTGAAAATGAGGATTTAATTGGCTTTGTCGGCAGGATTTTAATGTGAGTAGCAGCAATCGCGTTGGGAACTGGGAGAGCTGCTGAGTTTCAGTTGCGCACCATTTGTTGTGCTTGTTTTGGAGCTAATAAGGTGAACCAGTTCCACTCAACACTGCTGAGTCAATGGAGATTTGCACTGCATTGATCTGCTATGTCAGTACTATAAAGACATCATACACACTGTAATTATTATATGAATATCATTCAATACATCAATATCATTAGAGACTAAGTGGACTGTTTATTTCTCTGGACAGCAGTGTACAACTGGCTAAACGAATGCTAAATTGCCTGTACAAATACAAATAAATATATTATGCATACATAAAGTCACATAAATATTTAAAACTAGCAATAAGGCTACAGGATATACAATGTAATATACATATATATATATATATATATATATAATATTTAATGTCAGGAAGAATCACAGATGTGATAAAACAAACTAGCAAACGAACACACGCCAGTATAAAATCGGCAGAAATGTAGAAACTTCAATTATAAATCTCAAAAGTGGGTGAATAAGTGTGTAATCCCGCTATCACAAACTGCAGTAGAAAGCTCAATGTTTCTGTTCCCTGTAGTAAAACTGCAGGTGAGAGATGCTGATTTAGGGTGCGGAGGTGGGCCTCTGTGACGTCCTGTCTGAGGAGGTGCGGGTTCAGAACGTAGTGAGGGTCGCCTACGGCCAGTGGGGTTCGAACCCCGACGGGGGTGATGTGTCAGCGCATGGAGCAGACGCTTGAACCTGAGCTCTTCATTTTTAGAGCGGGAAAGAGAGAGAGAAAGAGAGAGGGGATGAGTTCCAGATGTTCCCCAGTTGCAGTAACCGCTGCTGGTCTTATTTTTATAATTTTTTCCAGCCACTAAGAAGTCCCAGTGGCTGGAGAAGGAGGAGAAAGCCCGTCGGCTGCGGGAGAAACAGCTGGATGACCGGCGCAAACGCCTGGAGGACCAGAGAGTGAAAACCGAGAAACGCCGCGCCGCGCTGGAGGAGAGGCAACGACAGAAACTGGAAAAGAACAAGGTGGGCGGGGCCAGGGGGTTTCAGGGGCGGGGCCTGGGTGTGGTAGTGGTGGAGCCTGGGTGTCATAAGGGCGGGGGAATGGACTGCGATTGGGGGGTGGGGGATGGATACTGGAAATGAACAATGTGGGTGGGGCCAGAGTATAGCCATGTTGGAAAGGGGGCGGGGCCTGGTAGGGTGGGGTTGTGGTTGTGCTGGACTGGGGCACTGCAGGGTTTGGGTTGGTGCTGGTGTGCAGCAGGGCGTGGCAGGGGGGAGAGACCGCGATGGAAACTTGGAGAGCAGCACGACGTGGGCGACTGAACAGGCCCACACCTGCCGGAATGCTTCTCAGACTGCAGATTAAATAAAGAGCATTTTTATTGGTGCCGCTGGAGGGTTGAGTCTGGCTCACACGCCCTGGTTCAGGCTCTGCTTTCACCGTTTGGGGCCTGCGTCCAGGAGACGGGCGTGGCAGCGATATTGGCGGTAAGGAGGAGGAGAAGGCTCTGCAGACTGCGGTTTGTCTCGCAGCTAAAGCGCTGACGTCGTTTTTAGGCCCGGTTAGCGTCGTAGCTTCTGTGAGGGCCGAGGGTGGCGGGTTGGCGCCATTGCTTCTGTGAGTGCCAGGAGCAGGGGATTAGCGCTGTTGCTTCTGTGAGGGCCAGGAGCAGGGGATTAGCGCTGTTGCTTCTGTGAGTGCCAGGAGCAGGGGATTAGCGCCGTTGCTTCTGTGAGGGCCGAGCGCAGCGGATTAGCGATTGGAAAGAGGTGCAGCACTAAGATTTCGTTTTTTTCCGCCAAACTTCAGCCTGCCTACGGCTCACAGTAGAACTCTGAACCTCTGTTCAAAGAGCTGCTAAAATTAATATGGACTCAACCCTCAAACGCTCCCTGTCTCTGCTGTAGAAAAAAGGAGTATTTATTTTTCGCCTTTGTAGTTCTCTGCAAATTTTGAGCCATGTAATAGAGAGAAGTGAATTTGAGAAGGTCAATTTGTGGTCCTTTCTCGACTCTCCTTCTCCCTCCCTTTTTCTCTTTCCATCTCTCCCCTCTCTCTCTACCCGTCTCCCCTCCCACCCTCTCTCTCTACCCGTCTCTCCTCCCACCCTCTCTCTCTACCCGTCTCCCCTCCCACCCTCTCTCTCTACCCGTCTCTCCTCCCACCCTCTCTCTCTACCCGTCTCCCCTCCCACCCTCTCTCTCTACCCGTCTCCCCTCCCACCCTCTCTCTCTACCCGTCTCCCCTCCCACCCTCTCTCTCTACCCGTCTCTCCTCCCACCCTCCATCTCTACCTGTTTCCTCTATATCTTTAAAGAACACAATGTTCCGGTTGGGAGAGTAAATGGAATCTCGTGCCCTGACAACGTTCCGAGCTGCCCTCCAGTACACGCACATGTTCTAGCTCCTAGAACACTTATATTAAGCTAACTTTGTGCTATGATGTTTCTGTAAGGCAGTTATGACATTATAGCCTGCTACCGGTACTAAAGCTTGTAGCTTTAGCTGTAGCGTTAGAGGTTGCTCTGCCAGCCTTGTTTCAGCTAGAGCACGCTCACTTTCACTCACGGTTACCAGGTCAGGTGAGCATGCACAGTTCTGTGCATTACTGCACCAGAGGAACCGTATGTAGCCTAGCGCTTAGGGAAATGGGTTTGCTACTCCAGGGTTGCAGGTTTGATTCCCAGGTGAGGCATTGCCGTTGGACCCTTGAGCGAGGCACTGAAGCTGAATTGGCTTCAGTAAAATATCGAGTCGTATAAATTGATTGTATGTAAAAAGAATGCAGGTTTTGCAAGGTACCCTGGGTAAAAGAAAAGATAGTGGTGATTGTGACAAGGCTGACAGTGCAGCGATGATACGATCTGTGAGATGAGTAATATGTAACCAGAGCAGTTAAATCCCCCCAAGATAAAAGCACCATCCTTACTAATGTTATGAAACTTGAGTTTATCATTTATCTACCTGCTCTCAGGTCCTGTTTGTTCTTGCAGGATTTAAAGGAGAAACCGCATTTGATAAGTCAAGGAAAATTTGGATTAAAAACTGAAGTTTTATTTTCTGGGGAAAAAAAGGCCGTGTGTGTGCGTGCGTGCGTGCGTGCGTGCGTGCTTGTGCGTGTTCACCTGAGCCAGTGACCTTTCAGAGCTGGGCTTTAGGCACAGAGGCATATTTGATGAGTGAATCAGGCCTTCCTCTACTCCCTCACAACCACTCCTCTCCCCTCCTCTTTCCCTCTATTCCCCCACTATCACTCCTCTCCCCACCTTCACTATCACTCCTCTCCTCCTTTCCTCTACTCCCTCACTACCACTCCTCTCCTACCCGGAAGTATGCAAAACTGTCTGAACGTTTTGAGTACAAGTATTTTCATGTACAGTATACAATGTAACTGACATTGCGGTTTGCGTCGAGACATTAATTAATATGTAACCATTAATACATAATTAAGATTAGCGACATTAATCAGCAACATTAGATTAAAACACAAAGATCCATTTCCGGGGGAACGGAGTAGAGGAGGTGGTAGTGGAGGAAGGGAAGGTGCATTTTTCTAGTATTGGGGACACACCACCTGTCTTTTATTGTTACTTCATTTTCCCTTTGACCTTGTGTACTCGTTTACACGCGTGTGGTATGTAGTTATTATGCCGTAACACTTGTGTTGTATTATTGCGTCTGTAGGAGAGGTATGAGGCGGCCATCCAGCGGTCCAGTAAGAAGACGTGGGCCGAGATACGTCAGCAAAGGTGGTCCTGGGCCGGCAGGCTCAGCCACAACTCCAGCCAGCGGGAAAGTGAGTACCGTGACCGGACTGGGTCGTCTACGGGTCCATATTAGGACTGAACTGGCCTGGAACTTAAACTCAGCTTCCCGTGGGCACCGTCCCAGACCACAACCAGGACCGGGTCCCCTACGGCTTGATTCATGGGCTGCACGGGCCTGGAGCTATCCAGCTAAAACTAAAGCTACCCATGGGCACCGTCCCAGACCACCACCGGACCGGCTTGCCTACGGGTCCATATTACGGCTGAGTAGGTCTGGAGCTACCCAGCTAAAACTAAAGCTACCCATGGGCACCGGACCGGCTTGCCTACGGGTCCATATTACGGCTGAGTAGGTCTGGAGCTACCCAGCTAAAACTAAAGCTACCCATGGGCACCGTCCCAGACCACCACCGGACCGGCTTGCCTACGGGTCCATATTACGGCTGAGTAGGCCTGGAGCTATCCGGCTAAAACTAAAGCTTTTCGTGGGCACCGTCCGGTTGCTCCTACCAACATGGAAAGCGCACAGACATGCGGGTGTCATGTGCTTGTGTGCAAGATGTGGGCTGGTTGGCGTCGCCATGGCAGCTGTTGCCTGGTCACGCACAACCAGGATGGGCGGGTCAGGGCGAGGTGAGCCCCGCCCTCGGGTCAAGTGACCTGTGCGGGCGGTACCTCCTCGCCTTCCTGTGTGGGGATTGGACGGGGACTGTCCACTTGCCTGACTTCCCTGGCGGTCCCTGTCCAATCAGTGCTTGGTGTATGGGTGTGGCATGTGGGGTGTGGTTAATGGGTGTGGCATGGGAATGGTGGGTGTATGGAGGCGGGGTTTATGTGATTGCTGGAGCATGGGTGTGGCTTGTGGGCGGGGTTAACAGACAGTCAGGTGATGGTGGAGGTGAAGCATTTCACTGTGGATGAGCTGTGCAGAGCCTGCATGCGTTTGGGTTTTTCTCCTCAATCACTGGTTACAGTGTACGGTGTTGGACTTAATTTAATTTCTATTTTCTAATGACCTCCCAATCAGCCGATTGCCTGATTGCCTAATGAATTGTGCGTTCTTCACATCCGATTACAGTCGTTTTCTATTTCTTGTGGTGTGCTTTGTCATTGTGTTTCCTTCTTTTTTTTTGGTTTTCTGTCAGTCAGTCAATGGTAAATGTTAGCTTAGTGTTCATTAGCACCAGGGTAAACGTTAGCTTAGTGTTCATTAGCACCAGGGTAAACGTTAGCTTAGTGTTCATTAGCACCAGGGTAAACGTTAGCTTAGTGTTCATTAGCACCAGGGTAAACGTTAGCTTAGTGTTCATTAGCAGCAGGGTAAACGTTAGCTTAGTGTTCATTTGCACCAGGGTAAACGTTAGCTTAGTGTTCATTAGCACCAGGGTAAACGTTAGCTTAGTGTTCATTAGCACCAGGGTAAACGTTAGCTTAGTGTTCATTAGCATCAGGGTAAACATTAGCTTAGTGTTCATTAGCACCAGGGTAAACGTTAGCTTAGTGTTCATTAGCACCAGGGTAAACGTTAGCTTAGTGTTCATTAGCACCAGGGTAAACGTTAGCTTAGTGTTCATTAGCACCAGGGTAAACGTTAGCTTAGTGTTCATTAGCACCAGGGTAAACGTTAGCTTAGTGTTCATTAGCACCAGGGTAAACGTTAGCTTAGTGTTCATTAGCACCAGCTGCCTGTGATAATGGGGGTGGTGGGGGGGTCTCAGCGCTCTGTCATTAGTCACGTCTATGAAACTCTCCGCGCTTGATTAAGCCTCATCAAGACTCGCTCGTCAAGTCCTCTTTCTGAGGAACCAAATCTCCTCCTGCATAATATTAGAACATTGCCCGGTTTTTTTTGGTTTGATTTCAATCTCAGAAATTACTACTTACCCCTCCACTTCCACCAATAAACCTTCTCTGTTGATAGCGGCTAGCTAGCAGAGATCAGATTAACAGGATAGCAGATGGTTGGCAGACAATTGGCAGTTAGCATATAGTTAGCACTTAGTAACTAAATAGCCGTTAGTGTGTGGGCAGCCACGCAAGGCTGTTGTTGTACACACACTTGTAGGGAAGTCCTCTTCACGCTTAAACAGCAGAGCTGGGAGGGTGAAGGTCATCCCTCATCTTGTGGTTTTCGGTCACCCGGGGGGGGCGGGTTCTGGTGGTGGTGCCCCTGTGGAATCATGGGATATTTCCAATTACTACCTCACTTCCTGGAGGAAGCCGCAGGAAATGGCTGAAGCCGCAGGAAATGGCTGAAGCGCAGCGCTACGCTGTGGTAGTAAGCGGTTATTCTGAGTTTATGTTGGCGCTTTTCCTGCGCTCCCTGTTGACCTGCGGCTTTAAAAAGCCTCTTATTCTCCACCCCGGCTTGCCACAGCGCAGGCTCATCCTCTCCTTCAGCAGTGGAGTTCATGGCGGTCAGCAGTGTAATCCCCCACGTGTCCTGAGGAGATCTTAAATATAAAAAATTTGTTTATTTACTCTTCTGAGTAAATGAGGGAAGTGTAATGCTCAGGGAACTGGATTTGAGGACTGGAGGTTGCAGGTTTGATTCCCCTGGTGAGGCACTGCCATTGTACTCTTGAGCAAGGTCCTTAACCAGTTTTTTTCTGGAGAAGAGTGTCGGCTCAATGATTACATCTAATGTAAACGTAATGAGCTAAAAGGGGGCTTTTGTAGTGGCGTTGTACCATTTGAGGCCACCAGGTGGCAGCATGTGTCTTCAAGAATAGGGAAAGTCTCTGGAGTTGTTCTGGTGGCAGTTTGATTCACAGCCATCTTTTGTTTTCTGTGTCGAATCAAGTTAAAGTGGCAGAACAATTGGATGAGTGCTGACAGTCTGCGGTTTTAGATCTGTTGACTGACTCGACTGAAGGTCCAAACAATCGGCATCTTTCATGAGTAGAATAGACATGCATGTGGCTTCATGCTGATTGATGGAGATTCATGGCCTTTGCATAGGGGAGCAAGTCCCATTTGTTTCCAGGGCAACGTCTAGAACCTTTGTGTTTTGTGTGTGTGTGTGTTTATGTTTGTGTGTGTGTTTATGTTTGTGTGTGTGTGTATATGTTCCTATCTGTGTGAGTGCAGTTTTGTGTTTGATAATCTGTTCTTTCCTCTCTGTGTTAACAGTTGACAGTGTTTATTTCTTGGTGGAGGTGTTTTGGTTTCTGTTCTTTTTTTATCAGTATTGCTGTTGCCGAAGGTGTTTTTGTTGTTTGTTTTTTGGCCCGCTCTTCAAATACCTTCCCTTTTTAACACAAAAGCCTCCTTGTGGTAAAAGTGGCCCTTGTGGTAAAAGTGGCCCTTGTGGTAAAAGTGGCCCTTGTGGTTCAGTCTCATCAGATGGGGTGACGGTGACCTGAAGATAGTAGTGGCGGATGCCGTTCCTGGAGGGCTGTGTCCATTTCTGGATTTTGTTCTTGCAATTTACACTGTCTTTGTGAACAAACTGGCTCTACACACCAACGCCAGTTCGCTCATAGATTGGGGCACATTAAAAATGTAATTTAGGGACATTTAGGAACAGTCATAATTAGTCATTGTTGAGCTTATCAGTACATTTGGCCGAGATTTGAAGTTGCATAAATGATGGAGTTAATTAAATACTTTAAGAGCTGAAGGAAACTGTAAATCCAGAAACGGATTCGTCCCTGTCGGAATGGAGACATCCTCACCCTCTGCTTTAAGCAAAATTTTGGGTAAATTTGTTGGTTGGAATTGGGCTAAGGACACAAGCGTGCTTTGTGAGATGGGAATCGGACTAATCCGCCAAAACCCGGAATCAACTCTTCGGCTTTCCTGATTGGTGGATTGGGCTGTGGGTCGGACCAGGCCCCGCCCACTCCACCGTGAGCGCTGTTTTTAGTGTATTTTTTTTTTTTCTTTTTGTTGCGTTCTCTCCGGTTGCAGGCAGATGCTCGATATCGGCGGTGAACCTGCCGAAACACGTGGATACAGTTATTAACAAGAGGCTCTCCAAGTCCTCTGCCACTCTCTGGAACTCCCCCAACAGAAGTAAGGACAACCCCCCCCACCCCCACCCCCCCTTCCTGGAAACCACTGCCCTCTTCATCCCACTGTGTGCCCAACCTCCCTTTCAAACCCAATCCTGTTTTTCACCTCCTAAGACTTCCATTATTCGCTTTTTTTGAAGTTATGATTTTTTTCTTGTCCAATCGGATTGCATTCATTCCCTTCCCGTTCCCTTGCGGTGATCTCGTCTTTTTAAAAAAAATTCTCCAAAAATAAAACCGTTGCTGTGCCTTTGTGATTTGACTCCTCCCACCCATTTTTCATTTGTGTTCAGTGCTGATATTTTTGCTTATATATACATTTGAATATATAAGTTTCTCTCACTTCATGGTTGTTTTTTTTCCTTGCTCCACTTTTTTTGTGCTCGTATTGTCCCTACATTCCTGGGTTCTTCTGGTTGTACACGTGTCGGTGGTGGTCTTTTTTTAATATGTATAATACATAATGTCATTTTGTATTCTTTACCAAACTGTACCTCTGGCTTACTGTAAGATGTTGAAATTTCCAAGTTACATTGTGGGATTGAAATACTCCTGTGTGTGTGTGGGAGAGAGAGTGTGTGGTCATGCGTATGCTGAGGGTATGCTTACCAGCTCTCCCTACGATTTTATGGTTGTGAAATTGTGTTTGAAATGGGGCTGCCGTGGCTCTGAGGCGAGGCAATAATCCCAGCACTTCGGAGCCAAAGGTAAACGTCCACAGGATCATATTTACACCTGCGCTCCAGCGAGCCCCGTGACCTTGCGCGGGTAATGTGAGCGCACAATCCCCCCCCCCTCCCAGATCAGCCAACTCTCTGGCTAATGCCTGCAGGAATGGGGTGGGTGGGGCTATGGGCTGTAACGTTCTGCTCACCCGTGTCTTGGCCGTGAGGATATAGGATCGGAAGAGGACGTGCCGCCCTGGCGTTCAGACGGACCGCGTGCGCGCACTCCCGCATCCGTACGCCGTTATTGGGGCCCTCAGCCCTTCCGATTGCTTGGTTGCCTGGCAACTGGTTAAACAGATCACAATATTTCCATTCTAAAAATACAGGGAAGCGACTGGCTGGCGGAGATCAGTGCCCTCACAGTGAGGACTCCTGGGAATTGGTGTTTTTAATAGTGCTGTCCACCACGGGGCAGCTGTGTTTGAGCTCTGAAATGGCCGCCTTGAGTCTCTGTCCCCAGCTCCTCAGGAATCTCCTAAATTTTAATTCATAATATAATATAACATAATATCATATAATATCATATAATATAATATCATATAATTACAATCTGTCAAAGTCCACAAAATTAGGAAAATGAAGTCACAGAAGTTCTTGAAAACTATACAAAATTTTGTCCGACAAAGTGCTTGCATTTGTTTTTGCTGCTGTTGATGGATTTTGGTGGTATTGTTAAAAAAAGTGGCATGATCCAGGGTCACAGTGGTTTTGGGTTGGGGATTGAGGTTAAAAGAACCGGATCCAGGGACATGTTCACAGATATATCCTCTAACCATCAGGATACATCATACCGTCCTTTTTATGAGGATTTGGGAGAACTGGGCCATGTAAGGACATGAAATGTTCTTTTGTCTGTTGCAGAAACCTGGTTCTAAGACTGGGCGTGTTGCGGGTGACTGAAGCCTGGTTCTAAAACTGGGTGCATTGCGGGTGACTCATCGTAACGGCTGCCAGATTTTCCCATTTCAGCCTGTTCACCTCGGGCGACATTAGGAGTCAATGGTGCACTTACACTTGGGCTAAATCTACTCTTAATGTAGTTTGAGGTTCAGTCTCATGTTTTATTAACTCCAGTGCACCGTGCAGAACCTCTTCTGTACAGGCCAAACACAAACTGCCAATGATTTGAGTGTTTAAATCGGGCGCCACGGGTTGTCTGAAATGAATACTGGTCAAGGAAAAGAAAATGGTGAATAATTTATCACAATAATCAGATATCTGTATGCACAGGAAAGTGACACAGCAGGAATTATGTCACATTCCCAACAGTCCTTAAACAGAGACATTGCACAGCAGGAACGCTGTGACATTCCCAAAAGTCCTTAAGCAGAGACATTGCACAGCAGGAACGCTGTGACATTCCCAAAAGTCCTTAAGCAGAGACATTGCACAGCAGGAACGCTGTGACATTCCCAGCAGTCCTTAAGCAGAGACATTGCACAGCAGGAACGCTGTGACATTCCCAAAAGTCCTTAAACAGAGACATTGCACAGCAGGAACGCTGTGACATTCCCAAAAGTCCTTAAGCAGAGACATTGCACAGCAGGAACGCTGTGACATTCCCAAAAGTCCTTAAACAGAGACATTGCACAGCAGGAACGCTGAGACATTCCCAGCAGTCCTTCAGACAAAAAATTGTCCTTACTATGATGAGAAGATGAGAGGTTTAAGACGGGGTCTTAGACTCTAGATGTTTTTAAAAATAAGTCATAGATAATGGCTTATCTCTCAACCGGAACCTTCCGCGGACCCAGCAATGAGGAAAAGGAAGATTATTATACTTTTTTTTTTTTTTTAAATGAAGGGTCGTCTTCTGCAGAACCAACCACTTTGAGAAGAACTTTCAACTTTCACAAGTAGGTCAGGGGCCGAAAAGCCTTTTACCCCTCCCTTTTCTCTCCAAATATTTCCCCCTGTGCTGGAAGGCAGCCTGGGAGCCAATTAGAGGTGCGGTTCCTAATGAGGAGCAGGCAGTGTGTGTCTGTGTGTGTGTGTGTGTGTGTGTGTGTGTGTGTGTGTGTGTGTGTGCGTGTGCGTGCCTGCCTATTGCATGTGTTTGAAGATAGGTGTTTGGACTGTTTGAACAGAAGCTGATTCTGATTAAGGCATTGCGTGCGTGCGTGAGAGATTGTGCTCAGTGATCTGCCTGGTTTGGACATATATGTACTGTACAGGCTGGTAAGCAGAGGTTCCCTCTGAGTGGCCTGCAGTGGGGCCTAGGGTCCAGCGTGACCTTTGACCCTGGTTCTGTGATGTCAAAGCCTCAGGCAGACCCTCAGAGTGCGCCCCTGTGGGCGGACCCTGGCTGGCTGTGCGTGTGATTGGCTGATTGGGTCTGACACTCCTCCCCTCTCAGCCCGCAGTCTGCAGCTGAGCCCGTGGGAGAGCAGTATCGTTGACCGGCTGATGACCCCAACGCTGTCCTTCCTTGCCCGGAGCCGCAGTGTCGCCAGCGTAATGAGCAAGGACGCCCGTGAGTGCCGCGCCCCCAAATCACTGCGTCCCGCACCCCAAATTATACACACCAAACCCCTACGTCCCAACATTTGCTTTAAAGGCACAAACATTGCACAAAAGACCACATGACACACACCAAAACTCCCCCTCCTTGTATCCTCACACCTCTCCTTTACCCTCAACCCCACACTCTCCTTTACCCTCAACCCCACACTCTCCCATCGGACCTTGCTCCTTTCATAACTCCCCCCCCCACAGCTACATCGGCTTTTACTGACAGTGAGAAAGCTCTGCCTGTCACACGCACATGAATAAATGACGTTTTTCATATTGGACAATATGTTGCAGGCCTTTGTGTCTGGCACACGTGAATAAACAGCTTGCCTGTGGAATAACTGTTGAATCTAATGCCCACTCAGAGTCTCCTCTGTGCCCCCGCTCGGCGTCCGCCAGCCCGCTGACGCTGTGTAACCAGCATCGCCCGCACCACCGCTGCTCGGACCGCTGGAAGGTCTCCGCTAGCACGCCGGACATCGCCCTGCGCCAACGGAGGCGGGACTCCACACCGGTCAGCTGCCAGTCAAACCCGCCGGCCCTGCCCCCTGCATGCATTACATGTCCTATTTAGCGAGGACATTATTATTCACATTGGTTCATTTCACAGCCACTTTCATCAGAAAGCTCAGAACAACAGTGAACAAACCAGCCCCCGAAGTAGACTTTCACCATAGATGCTTAAAAGTTGGTGCAAGCAACAAAGATGCATACTTATATGCAGACAAAGATGCATACTTATATGCAGACAAAGATGCATACTTATATGCAGACAAAGATGCATACTTATATGCAGACAAAGATGCATACTTATATGCAGACAAAGATGCATACTTATATGCAGACAAAGATGCATACTTATATGCAGACAAAGATGCATACTTATATGCAGACAAAGATGCATACTTATATGCAGACAAAGATGCATACTTATATGCAGACAAAGATGCATACTTATAATTTTTTAAATGGGAAAATAATTACATTTCCTTTAGAAGGAGAGTATGTTGTATTGATTTATAAACATGAGAGCTTGAAGGTCTGTATTCTATATGGATGTAGTCACTTCAGGTTCCTTCTGATTCTCGCAACTCCGATCAGCCACTCAACACAGGGGACTGAAGGGAGGGGATTTCCCACAATCCTCTCTGGGTCACCATGCTGTGATCCAGACGGACGCGCCGTAGCCACAACCATGGAAATGTGAAGATTTAATAACACATAATCTTCTCGCCATAATTCACAAGAGACTAATTTATTTGGCAAGTCCTGGTCAGAATGTCGGCACATATTGTTCAACTGTTTCTGAGAGAGGAAGGACCGAGGGAGAACTTCAAAGCCGAATTGGTGAATTGAGCCAATTGAGATGGAAATGCAGAAATACTTCAGATGGATAGTTAAAAACCTTCAGTAGTTTAATCCAGATGGAAAAGTCCTTGAATGCTTTGACCCTTTGGCCTCGTTATTGACTGTGTCAGGAGTGAACAGAATCATTGTAAGGAGTGAACAGAATCATTGTAAGGAGTGAACAGAATCATTGTAAGGAGTGAACAGAATCATTGTAAGGAGTGAACAGAATCGTTGTAAGGAGTGAACAGAATCGTTGCAAGGGGTGAACAGAATCGTTGCAAGGGGTGAACAGAATCGTTGCAAGGGGTGAACAGAATCGTTGCAAGGGGTGAACAGAATCGTTCAACAATGATAGCACTAAAATACACTCAAACATGACAGATCATGATTCAATGGGAAAATTGGGGTTAAATTGTCATTTAAAAAAAGAAATTGAAACAAATCTAGTTCTGGACACCACTGACATTCCACCAGTTGAACTATACTCACCTCACAGATAGCCAGCAGTCTATACTCACCTCACAGATAGTCAGCAGTCTATACTCACCTCACAGATAGTCAGCAGTCTATACATAAGTATGTAAGATAGAAGGCCTTTTGGCTCAATTCACCAATTTGGCTTTGAAGTTCTCCCTCGGTCCTTCCTCTCTCAGAAACAGTTGCACAATATGTGCCGACATTCTGACCAGGACTTGCCAAATAAATGAAAGTCTCTTGTGAATTATGGGGAGAAGATTATGTGTTATTAAATCTTCCCTTTGCCATGGTTGTGGCTACGGTATGTCCGTCTGGATCACAGCATGGTGACCCAGAGAGGATTGTGGGAAATCCCCATGCTTCCACATTGTGCAGCTGTGACTGTTCACTCCTGTGGGGAGAAGCTTCCTGCCCCCCCCCCACCACGCATCTGATGTCTGCTCCCCCCTCCCCCCCCTCTGTCTCCTAAAAGATGGAGAAGAAAAAGTTGGTGAAGAAAGAAAAGGAGAGAGAGAACGAGAAGGAGAGGAGCGCTCTGACAAAGGTGCTGAAAAAGAGGCAGTCCCTTCCCGCCATGAAACACAGGAGTGAGCCCAGGTAACTATCCCCCACCTCCCCCCCCGCATTAAACACAGGAGTGAGCCCAGGTAACTATCCCCCCTGCATTAAACACAGGAGTGAGCCCAGGTAACTATCCCCCCTGCATTAAACACAGGAGTGAGCCCAGGTAACTATCTGTGTGGGTCTATTTGAGGAAAACGCACGTTTTCTCTACCCCTGTAATTTTAGCCGATCCTGTTGTGTAGGGATCTGTTGTGTTACGGAGCAGGTGTGCAGCTGGCTGTACTCATTTAAAACACAGCCAGACTGCAGCAGACTCCTCCGTCTCTCTGTCGCCGTTTCAGACAGCCAGCCTGATGAGTATTCACAGCGCTTAGCGGAGGTTGGCGTCTCTGCCAGGGGAAGCTAGCCGTCTCTGACGGGAGAGAGAAAGAGCTCTTTCACTGCTGCTCTAGTGGAATTTTAGGGCCTGGAAATGGCAGTTTGGTCTCTGAGTCACTGGACCCATGCAGACCCCTATGCCACCCCTATGCCACCCCTATGTCACCCCTATGCCACCCCTATGCCACCCCTATGCCACCCCTATGTCACCCCTATGCCACCCCTATGTCACGCCTATGTCACGCCTATATGTGCTGGCATTCACTTCTTTTGATCCTTGATTCTACCTGCTTCTCCTTTCTGCATTACCAATCATTAGTATTTTACTCCAATGATTTTATTATAATTTCCACTTGCAACCAATTTTCCCTGCTGGGGATAATAACGGTATATATTTATGGATCTGTTCGTAAATCTTTCTGTATCTGAAGATGGATATTATTGTTTTTTTGTTTTCCCAGCCAATCACAGACTAGTTACTAGTCGATAGAATAATAATGTTGGTGACTGAGGTTTGAATGGATATCCGGGAGCCTGATTGATCTTCAGTATGTTTAGTGGTGGGCACGTTTTTGACACCTTCATGATCACATGATCAGTTTAAACATCTTATTGTTTTCCTCCAGCTCCAGTCCGCTGTCCAAAAACCGGCCCGTGTCCCCCAGCGCCCCCAAGGTCCGACCCTCCTCCCCCAATCCTGCCGCGTCCCCCAAACCGCCCTCCGCCCGCGGGACCCCCTCAGGCCCCAAGACGCGCCCCAAGAGAGCCAAGACCCCCGCCAGGGTGGAGCCCAGAACGGCCTCCCCCGTCGCCTTGGAGACCCCCAGATCGATACGCCGACCGGCCACTCCTGACGACGCCAAGAGTAAGTCCCGTCCCCATAGATACGGTTGCCTAGCTCTGGGGTAATTTTCTGTGTTGCTATTGATTGCAGTGATAGTGGCCCTATCTTGCACAGCAACCCTTTGGGGTACGCGTCTCGTTCCAAACCGACATGGCGGGGGGAGGTCTCCCTTGTGCCTTTGTTAGTCAGCGCAGAACTAGAATTTTTAGTCACAATTCCTTCTTTGTTTTCCATCTATGGGCAGTAATTGCTAATGTGTTCCAGCATAGCCTTGAATGTTTTTACGACTTGTTTCATGGCTCACTCTACCCACAGCTGTGGGCTGTGATTCACAAACAGCTGGAAAACTCGGACGAAGGCAGGCAGGCCTGGAAGAGCTGAAGCTCGTTAAGGGCAGAGCGGTGGGGCGGGGGCGGGGGCGGGGGCGGTGGGGGGGTGGGGGGGTGGGGGTGCAATAAAGTCCATCCTGTAACGAAATACCACCTCAGATTAATGCATGTCTAAACTGCAGACAAAGTGACTGAGGTGTAGGGTGCTTTGTAGGTGGACCAGAGGGGCACGCAACCACCTATTCCAAATACATGCGTTTGAAACTCTGCTCATCCCTGATTAAGGGTGATTGTGCTGGTTTTGTGCAGTCAAAGAGCTGCTCTGCAATGATTGCAGGCTGTGTTCTTACACTTCTACAAGCCAGACAAAGATAGCAGAGATTGCACAAGATGAGAGTGGGAGTCTGTTTCTCAGTCATGGCCCAGGGTTTTGGCTCAGTTTGGTTTTTACTTGGTTGCATTTTTCCTGAGTAGATTTTCTGTGCTGGGTCACGCTGAGCTCTATAAAAACTGTGTTAATCCTCAGTAACGGGCCTGAATGTGCTCTGGTATGGCTGTGTACTGTGCATTCTTTTGAGAACAAGCTCTTCGCCGTTCGAGGCGTGGAGTGAGTGGATTCCAAGAGGCCCGTATTAATCACGGAAGGATCTGTGTACAACACAAAGAGGCAACCTTGCTCATTATTTATGTGCCTTCACCCCTTTATATGTCCCGCCCTCTTATGCCCCGCCCCCTTTCTGCCACGCCCCTCCCTCCCCTCCATTTTTTTTGTTTCTCAGGTTCTGCTGTCCCCGCCATTGTGGTGTCCTCTGCTCCGGCCACGCCCCCTTCCCTCACCACACCAATCACAACAGCCGCCTCCCCCTCCGGCTCGGAGCAAAGCGGCACAAGCCCCGGAGCCCCGTCGGGAAAGCCCATGGCTGGCACCAACAACCCCGAAGAGGCCGGCCGCATCCTGGCAGAGAAACGGCGGCAAGCCCGCGAACAGCGCGAGCGTGATGAAGAGGAGCGCCGGGAACAGGAGGAGAAAGATCGGTTAGTGCCCTTCACCACTAACATATCAAGGTTCAAGGTTCAAGGTTCAATTTTATTGTCAACTCTACTATATATGCAAGACATACAGAGGATTGAAATTTTGTTCCTCATCATCCACGGTGCAATAAAAGAAAAAGAGAAAGATAAACATAAAATACAAACACATACACAATATAAAAAGATATAAATTTAAAAAGTGCGTGTAAATATAAATACATGTAAACTAAAATATAGTGCAATGGACGCAGTGCAAGTATGGATGCATGTTACAGTGCAAATAGCAGCAATTGTATCAGATATAATGATAATTTCAAGTACAATATAAATAAAAGTGGCTGGTGCCAATAGTCTGTGCATGGGGGGGCAGGGACAGATCAGGACAGGGGCCAGCGATTTTATGGGGGGGGGTTAAAGGTGTCATAGTCCAGAGTCTGTGGGGGCAGGGGGCAGAGAAGGGAGGGGGGGAGAGCTGAGAGAGAGTTCAGCTTCCTGACCGCCTGGTGGATAAAGCTGACTCAGTCTGCTGGTCCTTGCCCGAAGGCTCCTCATTCTCCTCCCAGACGGCAGGAGACTGAAGAAGCGGTGTGAGGGGTGAGTGGGGTCGCCTGCAGTGCAGAGTGCTTTGCGGACCAGGCGTGTGTCATAAATGTCCTGGAGAGAAGGGAGGGGGGCACCAATGACCTTCTCAGCTGCTCTCACTATACGCTGCAGGGTCTTTCGGCAGGATGCAGTACAGGCCCCGTACCACACAATTATGCAGCTGGTGAGGATGCTCTCAGTGGTGCCACGGTAGAATGAACGCATGATGGGGACTGGGGCTTTGGCTCTTTTCAGTTTGCGGAGGAAATAGAGCCGCTGCTGAGCTTTCTTGGCCAGTGATGTGATGTTAGTGTTCCAGGAAAGGTCCTCTGTGATGTGCACACCCAGAAACTTGGTGCTGCTCACTCTCTCCACAGCCATGTTGTTGACGGTCAGTGGAGGGTGCTGGGTGTGTTTTTTCCTGAAATCGACAACAATCTCCTTCGTCTTCTCGACGTTAAGAATTAGATTATTGTCGCTGCACCATCTGGTCAGTTGGCTCACCTCGTCTCTGTAGTTTACCTCATCGTTCTTTTTGATGAGACCCACCACTGTTATGTCGTCCGCAAACTTGACGAAGAGATTGGAGCTGTGTTTTGGTGAACAGTCATGGGTGAGTAGCGTGAAGAGCAGGGGGCTGAGCACTGCTCCTTGGGGGGCCCCTGTGTTCAGGATGATGGTGCTGGATGTGTTGCCGCCGACCTGAACCGTCTGCGGTCTCCCCGTCAGGAAGTCCAACACCCAGTTGCACAGGGAGGTGTTCAGTCCTAACCGGTCCAGTTTCTGTATCAGCTGTTGGGGGATGATTGTGTTGAAAGCTGAACTAAAGTCTATGAACAGCATCCTCACGTATGGGTCATTGGAGTCCAGGTGGGTGAGAGCTGAGTGGAGGGCGGTGGAGATTGCGTCATCAGTGGACCTCTTGGCCCGGTATGCAAACTGAAAGGGGTCCAGGGAAGGAGGGAGGATAGATTTGACATGCTGCATGACCAGTCTTTCGAAGCACTTCATAATGATGGAAGTCAGTGCTACGGGACGGTAGTCATTGAAGCCGGATGGAGAAGCCTTCTTCGGAACCGGGATGATGGTGGTGACTTTGAAGCATGTAGGGACAACAGCTTGGCTCAGGGAGGTGTTAAAAATGTCTGTGAGGACATCAGTGAGCTCCTCCGCACAGTCCTTCAACACACGACCAGGTATGTTGTCCGGGCCCCCAGCTTTGCGAGGGTTAATCCTGGAGAGGGATCTTCTCACACTGGCTGGAGACAGGGACAGCACCCGGTCATCTGGGCCGGGGGGTGTTTTTTGTGCAGGAGTGTTGTTGAGATCTTCAAAGCGTGCGAAGAAGTCGTTCAGGTTGTTCAGCAGAGTGGTGTCGCTGTCACAGGTCTGTGGTCGGGGTTTGTAGCCAGTGATGGTCTGAATCCCCTGCCACAGGCTCCTTGTGTCTCTGCTGTCACTGAAGCGGTGGGCTATCCTTTCTGTGTACTGTCTTTTTGCTACTTTGATGCCACGGGACAAGTTGGCCCTAGCTGTTCTCAGGCCAGCCGCATCTTCTGCTCGGAAAGCAGCATTTCGGGCTCTTAATAACCTACGGACCTCCCCTGTCAGCCATGGTTTCTGATTTGCCCGTACTGTGATGGTCTTGGTCTCCGTTACATCATCGATGCATTTGCTAATATAGGAAGTAACAGTGTCTGTATATTCCTGAATGTTGACCTGGTGGTTGTAAGTGGCTGCCTGCTTAAACATGGCCCATTCTGTGGTGTTAAAACAGTCATTTAGTGCTGAGGAGGCATCGTCTGGCCACACCCTTACCTGCTTCTGAACTGGTCTGATGACTTTGACCCTTGGCCTGTACGCTGGTGTTAGCATAACAGTGATGTGGTCAGAAGAGCCAAGATGGGGGAGGGGTGATGCCTTATATGCTCCTCGCTGGGTTGTGTAAGCAAGGTCCAGTGTATTGTTTTCCCGTGTTGGAAAGTCAATATGTTGATGTATCTGTGGTAACACAGACTTGAGGTTTGCATGATTGAAGTCGCCAGCCACGATGAGAAAACCGTCTGGATGGGCTGTCTGTTGTTCGCTGATGGCATTGTACAGTTCCCGCAGTGCTGTGTCTCTGTCCTTGTTGTTAGAGCTGGGGGGGATGTAAACAGCAGCTAGCAAGATGGCTGTAAACTCCCTCGGTAGGTAGAACGGCCGACACTTTAGGATCATAAACTCTGCCACGGGTGACCAGTGTTTACTGACTACCACAGCGTCCCGACACCAGGCATCACTGATATAAACACAGACCCCGCCACCGCAGGTCTTTCCTCCTTCGATGAGGATTCTGTCTGCTCGGTAGCATGTTAGCCGGTCGAGCTGAATGGCGGAGTCCGGGATGCTGTTGTTAAGCCATGTTTCCGTGAAAACAAAAACACAACTGTCTCTCACAATCGGCTGGGTAGATCTCAGAAGGTGTATATGGTCCAGTTTATTATCCAAAGAGCGTACGTTGGCGAGTACGATGGATGGTATAGCCAGCTTGTATGGACAAGCCGCTAGCCTAGCTCGGATACCTCCTCGCTTACCCCGCTTCTGCTTCCTCTCACACCGCCTGCGGCGCACCCTCTGCGGGCGTGGTGCAGTAGTGGGGGTCGGTGATGTACTGGGCTGCCGGAGTAGACCGAAGCCTCGTAGCTCTTCAGTGTATGCAGGGTTTAACTCACTATTTGCAGTCTTTTTGATTTCGAGCAGAATCTCACGGCTGTATACACGCTTTAGAGTAGACAAACTTAACGAGGTAGACAAACTTGAGGTAGACAAACTTGACGAACACAACAGCGAACACACCGCATTATCGGGACAGAGAGGAGCCGCTGCGTTTGTACGCGCCGCCATTTTGCATCATTCCGTGGGATAATTCATATGAGCAGAGAGCGGTTAGTACCCTTCATCACTAACATATGAGCAGAGAGCGGTTAGTACCCTTCATCACTAACATATGAGCAGAGAGCGGTTAGTGCCCTTCATCACTAACATATGAGCAGAGAGCGGTTAGTACCCTTCACCACTAACATATGAGCAGAGAGCGGTTAGTACCCTTCATCACTAACATGAGCAGAGAGCGGTTAGTGCTCTTCATCACTAACATATGAGCAGAGAGCGGTTAGTACCCTTCATCACTAACATATGAGCAGAGAGCGGTTAGTGCCCTTCACCACTAACATATGAGCAGAGAGCGGTTAGTACCCTTCATCACTAACATATGAGCAGAGAGCGGTTAGTACCCTTCATCACTAACATATGAGCAGAGAGGGGTTAGTACTCTTCATCACGAACATATGAGCAGAGAGCGGTTAGTGCCCTTCATCACTAACATATGAGCAGAGAGCGGTTAGTACTCTTCATCACTAACATATGAGCAGAGAGCGGTTAGTACCCTTCATCACTAACATATGAGCAGAGAGCGGTTAGTGCCCTTCATCACTAACATATGAGCAGAGAGCGGTTAGTACCCTTCATCACTAACATATGAGCAGAGAGCGGTTAGTACCCTTCATCACTAACATATGAGCAGAGAGCGGTTAGTACCCTTCATCACTAACATATGAGCAGAGAGCGGTTAGTACCCTTCATCACTAACACATGAGGAGAGAGCAGTTAGTGCCCTTCATCACTAACATATGAGCAGAGAGCGGTTAGTACCCTTCATCACTAACATATGAGCAGAGAGCGGTTAGTACCCTTCATCACTAACATATGAGCAGAGAGGGGTTAGTACTCTTCATCACTAACATATGAGCAGAGAGCGGTTAGTACCCTTCATCACTAACATATGAGCAGAGAGCGGTTAGTGCCCTTCATCACTAACATATGAGCAGAGAGCGGTTAGTACCCTTCATCACTAACATATGAGCAGAGAGCGGTTAGTACCCTTCATCACTAACACATGAGGAGAGAGCGGTTAGTACCCTTCATCACTAACATATGAGCAGAGAGCGGTTAGTACCCTTCATCACTAACATATGAGCAGAGAGCGGTTAGTACCCTTCATCACTAACATATGAGCAGAGAGCGGTTAGTGCCCTTCACCACTAACATATGAGCAGAGAGCGGTTAGTACCCTTCATCACTAACATATGAGCAGAGAGCGGTTAGTGCCCTTCATTACTAACATATGAGCAGAGAGCGGTTAGTGCCCTTCACCACTAACATATGAGCAGAGAGCGGTTAGTACCCTTCATCACTAACATATGAGCAGAGAGGGGTTAGTACTCTTCATCACTAACATATGAGCAGAGAGCGGTTAGTGCCCTTCACCACTAACATATGAGCAGAGAGCGGTTAGTACCCTTCATCACTAACATATGAGCAGAGAGGGGTTAGTACTCTTCATCACGAACATATGAGCAGAGAGCGGTTAGTGCCCTTCATCACTAACATGAGCAGAGAGCGGTTAGTACCCTTCATCACTAACATATGAGCAGAGAGCGGTTAGTACTCTTCATCACTAACATATGAGCAGAGAGCGGTTAGTGCCCTTCATCACTAACATATGAGCAGAGAGCGGTTAGTGCCCTTCATCACTAACATATGAGCAGAGAGCGGTTAGTACCCTTCATCACTAACATATGAGCAGAGAGCGGTTAGTACCCTTCATCACTAACATATGAGCAGAGAGCGGTTAGTGCCCTTCATCACTAACATATGAGCAGAGAGCGGTTAGTACCCTTCATCACTAACATATGAGCAGAGAGGGGTTAGTACTCTTCATCACTAACATATGAGCAGAGAGCGGTTAGTGCCCTTCATCACGAACATATGAGCAGAGAGCGGTTAGTGCCCTTCATCACTAACATATGAGCAGAGAGCGGTTAGTGCCCTTCATCACTAACATATGAGCAGAGAGCGGTTAGTGCCCTTCATCACTAACATATGAGCAGAGAGCGGTTAGTACTCCATCACTAACATATGAGCAGAGAGCGGTTAGTACTCTTCATCACTAACATATGAGCAGAGAGCGGTTAGTACCCTTCATCACTAACATATGAGCAGAGAGCGGTTAGTACCCTTCACCACTAACATATGAGCAGAGAGCGGTTAGTACTCTTCATCACTACCATATGAGCAGAGAGCGGTTAGTACCCTTCATCACTAACATATGAGCAGAGAGCGGTTAGTGCCCTTCATCACTAACATATGAGCAGAGAGCGGTTAGTACCCTTCATCACTAACATATGAGCAGAGAGCGGTTAGTACCCTTCATCACTAACATATGAGCAGAGAGCGGTTAGTGCCCTTCATCACTAACATATGAGCAGAGAGCGGTTAGTGCCCTTCATCACTAACATATGAGCAGAGAGCGGTTAGTACCCTTCATCACTAACATATGAGCAGAGAGCGGTTAGTGCCCTTCATCACTAACATATGAGCAGAGAGCGGTTAGTGCCCTTCATCACTAACATATGAGCAGAGAGCGGTTAGTACCCTTCATCACTAACATATGAGCAGAGAGCGGTTAGTACCCTTCATCACTAACATATGAGCAGAGAGCGGTTAGTGCCCTTCATCACTAACATATGAGCAGAGAGCGGTTAGTGCCCTTCATCACTAACATATGAGCAGAGAGCGGTTAGTGCCCTTCATCACTAACATATGAGCAGAGAGCGGTTAGTACCCTTCATCACTAACATATGAGCAGAGAGCGGTTAGTACCCTTCATCACTAACATATGAGCAGAGAGCGGTTAGTACCCTTCATCACTAACATATGAGCAGAGAGCGGTTAGTACCCTTCATCACTAACATATGAGCAGAGAGCGGTTAGTACCCTTCATCACTAACATATGAGCAGAGAGCGGTTAGTACCCTTCATCACTAACATATGAGCAGAGAGCGGTTAGTACCCTTCATCACTAACATATGAGCAGAGAGCGGTTAGTACCCTTCATCACTAACATATGAGCAGAGAGCGGTTAGTACCCTTCATCACTAACATATGAGCAGAGAGCGGTTAGTACCCTTCATCACTAACATATGAGCAGAGAGCGGTTAGTGCCCTTCATCACTAACATATGAGCAGAGAGCGGTTAGTACCCTTCATCACTAACATATGAGCAGAGAGCAGGTTAGTACTTCATCACTAACATATGAGCAGAGAGAGCAGAGAGCGGTTAGTGCCCTTCATCACTAACATATGAGCAGAGAGGTTAGTGCCCTTCATCACTAACATATGAGCAGAGAGGTTAGTGCCCTTCATCACTAACATATGAGCAGAGAGCGGTTAGTGCCCTTCATCACTAACATATGAGCAGAGAGCGGTTAGTGCCCTTCATCACTAACATATGAGCAGAGAGCGGTTAGTGCCCTTCATCACTAACATATGAGCAGAGCTTAGTGCCCTTCATCTAACATATGAGCAGAGAGCGGTTAGTGCCCTTCATCACTAACATATGAGCAGAGAGCGGTTAGTACCCTTCATCACTAACATATGAGCAGAGAGCGGTTAGTGCCCTTCATCACTAACATATGAGCAGAGAGCGGTTAGTACCCTTCATCACTAACATATGAGCAGAGAGCGGTTAGTGCCCTTCATCACTAACATATGAGCAGAGAGCGGTTAGTACCCTTCATCACTAACATATGAGCAGAGAGCGGTTAGTACCCTTCATCACTAACATATGAGCAGAGAGCGGTTAGTACCCTTCATCACTAACATATGAGCAGAGAGCCTAGAGCGGCACAAGCATGTCTGTCTCTTTCTCTCTCTCTCGCTCTCTCTCTGTCTATCCCCCTCTCCCCCTCCCCCTCTCTGTTGGCTGCAGAAACAGTCTCTTGCTTGTGATTCTCTCCCTATTAAAGTCTTTATATTGTCTGTCTTTGTCCATGAGGTGACAGAGAGATGAGAACACAATCAGTGACTATCAATTTCCCCCTACAAAACTTAAATTTGAACTCAAATGTGTGTGTGTGTGTCTGTAGGTAGGGGTGTTTTTGTGTGTGTATGTGTGCATTTCAGTATGTTTCTGTGTGTGTGTTTGTTTGTAGGTAGGGTTGTATGTGTGTATGGTTCAGGGTGTTGATGTCTTTTTTGTGTGTGTGTGTGTGTGTGTGTGTGTATCATTGTGTTGATGTGTGTGTGTGTCTCTCTCTCAGTGTTCTCCGCGTGGAGCGTGTGGCGAGGGAGGCGGAGGAGCGCAGGCTAAGGGAGGAGGAGGCGCGGCACATGCAGGAGGAGCAGAGGCAGCGGGACGAGGCCCAGCGGCTGCAGGAGGAGAAGGAGGCACAGGAGAGAGCTCTTGCCGAGCAGGAGGAGAATCAGCGTCTGCAGAAACAGGTCAGTCTCAGGGCATGATGGGTAATGTAGTCTCCAAGGCCATGTCTGAATCCGACCCCTACACCCTTTTGAGGGTGCATATTTGAGTCCACTTTGTCAAAAAGCTTTTGAGTGGGTGACTTTTGTTCACAAATGGGGGCACTTAAAATACCAGGATGAACCCTGTATTTCTGGGGTTTTGTTGAGGGAATTCAGGAGCACATCTGCAGAACGGTGCACTCATCCGACAATTTCAGTATGTAACCCGGAAGTAAGTAAGTTTTTTCGCACACTGCTTGCAAAGTGAGGGGACAGGGCACATAGGGACAGGGTTCTGAGTGGACAGGCGACAGTGGACAGGAAACGGGTCATATTCGGTCATGGCCCAAGCCTTGCCGACAGTCACTCCACTTACTGGTCCTAACCAAGGGGCAAAAACCGGGCTTCGTTTTTGAAGCTCACTTTCTGGTTTGGCTGAGTGCGGCGAGAGACACTGCTCTCTAGCGCCACTGTGGCTGGCTCCAGTATGGGTTTTTCAGGCCCCTTTTTCAATGCAAGTCAGTGATATCAAATACGGTTAAAATACAAAGTCAATACATTTTTCCCACGAGTATATCTGGTCGTTGGTACATTTTCTCTGTCCAAAGTCACCCCGTGTGCCAATTCGTTACGTTATTGTGCCTTTGTGTAGGTCTGGGCGATATATTGCAACGATAATTATCGATTGCAATAACGGCTGTTACCACCATGTGGGGTATTGTCTTTCTTTTCGTCTTTTTTTCTGTAATTTTCGGAGACACTGAATTTGGGTTTTAATTAGCTGTAAGCCATAATCATCAAAATCAAAAATAAAAGCTTGAAACGGGTATACTTCATGTGAAAAAAAGACTATATAATATGACGGCCGTTTCACTTTCTGAAATGAGTGACAAAAAATATTGAACTTTTTCACCTGTATATAGCCCAGCCCTACTTTTATGTTATTGTCTATACTTTTTAACATTTTGTAGAACCAATCCGTGACAGTTTGCAGCACTACGCATCACAAGTATCTCATGCGCTTAGTGGACGAACCAGACCCGGCCTGACGTAATGACCATATAAGGGTCTTCCTGCTCCCTACTGCTCAGTCTCTGGCTCCAATTTTTGTACAACATGGCAGCACCTCCGCTGTTTAAAAAAGTCTTTTCACAAGCCCGTGGAAAGTCGGTGAGTGACTTCAGTCACTTTGTCCGTATTTCCATATTTTTTCTACAGTCTATGGTTCTAAGACTGGGAAAAGAGCACTGATGGGTAATGTAGTCTCCAAGTGTTGCCAACAATAACCCTGCTGGTCCTAACACTGGTGAGAGTGTCTGAAAATACAGGTTAGCCCTAGGGCAAGATGGGTAATGCAGTCTTATAGCACCAACCACACCAATAACCAAGGTGTTAACCAGTTCTGTGTTCTGACTGGCATTCGTTTCTGAACCCCGTAACTGCATCGAGCCCAGTTTTTACCTTGGGCTGGAGTAGCCGCATTATATCACCGCGTTTCCGTCTTTGTTTACTTGATTTGGTGAGGACCGGCTGGGGAAGTTTACCTCGGCAGGCAGGAATCAGGAAGCAGGCTAGCTGAGTGTTTGTTTTATCATTCGTGTGTGTGTGGCGAGACTGCACCCTGAACAGCTGCACTTCCCTTCCTTCAAAACGTCCCACCGTTGCCACCCGGTGGTCAAACGGTTAACTGAATCACACCCCTGTACCACTGCATTATCTCATCCAAAGAAAAGGCACCATACTTTTTTTTAACTTGGGGAAAATATAAAAAGCACAAGCAGTCCAAAAACTGAAATGGTTGGTTTCCTTACTGTCAGTCCCTGCTGTTCTGACATGGTGCCGGGTGGTCATGGTTAATGTAGTTCTAATGTACCTTTAATTGAGCAGCAGTTACTCTTTTTCTGATGTAATGCTGACTTTTCTTTGATGTCTTTCAATGATTCAATTCAGTGTTTACTGTTGCTTTGATAGTTGCTTCACTGTGATGCAATTGTGATTTGGTGAGTTGCAGTTGCCTCTGGGAAATGTAGTTTTGTGAACCGTCTCCCCCCATTACAGAGAGAAGAGGCCGAAGCCAAGGCTCGGGAGGAGGCCGAGAGACAGCGTCTGGAGAGAGAGAAACACTTCCAGAAGGAGGAGCAGGAGCGTCTGGAGAGGAAGAAGGTGGGAGATGTGGATCCTGGGAGGGCGGGAGAGAGGGAGAGGGAGAGAGAGAGGTTTATCTCAGTTCTAAAGTGCCTCATGTCACAGTTAAGATCCAGTCCCTGTGATCTTTAATCAGTATGTAACAGTAATTGTATGAATAGTAATGGGTTGTATGCACACAGAGCTTGTCATCGATCTCAGAGCTTTATGTGCAATGTGTCGCCCCCAACTGGGTGATCCACAGCGGCCATTTTGCACCAGAACGCTCACCACACATCAGGGAGAGAATCATTGAGTTAGTTAAACTGGGGGATGATTAGAAGGATCCGGCTGAGAGATCAGGAAATTAGCCCTGATTATCTTGTTTTCCTTTTCTTGGGAATAACATGAAAGCGATTTCACATTAAAATAACCAGCGCAGAGCAGTAATTTAAACCACCAAAGTGAGAGAGGAGAGAGGGAAGAGAGAGAGATATAAGGAGGGACTGAAAGTACAGGGGAAGGAACAAGGGAGAGATGGAAAGGGAGAGAGGGAGGGAGGGAGGGAGGGTGGGTGGGCGAGCGGGGGTATCGAGAGAGAAAATGTGCTGGACTACTTACAAAGTAGTTGGCCACCAGTTTTATTACCGTTTTAATTTGTTTCTTTAAACACGTTTTTAGAATTTCATGTTGTGTATGGAATGCTTTGTCTACTCTTTGGAAACTCCGGGTCCAGTTGCCCTACCAGTTGAATCAAATTTAGTCAAATTGAGAAGGGAGAGAGAGAGCGATAGAGAGATGGAGAAAGATGCAGAAAGAGAGAGAGGGCCTTTTGAAAGCAGATTGGCCTGATATTCAGCCCAAAAATGAGCCCACGCTGACGGACTATTGCGAGGAGTAGAGCGGCCGACTGCGCGGAGTAGAGCGTCCGGCTGCGCGGAGTAGAGCGGCCAACTGCGCAGAGTAGATCGGTTGCGGCTCCCACTGCGACCCACAGCAGATGGAAACCGGGCTGCTCTTCCTCACTAAATATGACAAATTCAAACAAATTACAGAACGTTCTGCAAATTCAGCATCCCCCCCAACCACAGAGCTAGTCAGAGAGAGAAAGGCGGGGAGAGAGAGAGGGGAGGAGGGGGTCTCGAGAGAGGGAGGAGGGGGTCTCGAGAGAGGAAGAGAGAGAAATGGATAGACAGCTCATCTCTCTCAGAGAGAGCTCTTATAAGGCTCTGGCAGTGCCCTGCACCAGGCCAGCATACGGTCGAGCTCCACACTGAGCTACAGTGGGACTAAACCTCAGTAAGGGGAGATTTCTGCTGCACTATCCCCGTTATATCCACAGCCCGAGTCGGAGAACTCAAACTCCTCTTATAAAAACACCTGAAACAGGTAAATACAGATTCCCGCTGCACTATCCCCGTTATATCCACAGCCAGAGTCAGAGAACTCAAACTCCTCTTATAAAAACACCTGAAACAGGTAAATACAGATTCCCGCTGCACTATCCCCGTTATATCCACAGCCCGAGTCAGAGAACTCAAACTCCTCTTATAAAAACACCTGATACAGGGGAATAAGTCACTTACAGAGATGAGCATATCTGACCACGTGTAGAAGCCACTACCCAAGGCATCAAAACAGGCAGTTAAAGATCGCTTTCATTCGTACCGAATGCTTGTCTGTGCTCCGAATTCCACAGCTTGTCTGAAACCTCAGCCAATGAGAAGCTTTAGGTCACTCTCCTTCTCACGGAATGGCGATTGGCTAATAAATTGTGGGCAGGAAATATTGTGGTGCGTTAGATATGAGATCCTCCTGTAATTAAATTGAAAACACTCTTCATATCCACCCCAGTACCAACATGTTCCTGTTATGATGGATTTTTTTTTGTGATTCAGAAAAAAGTAAATTGACAGAATATGTGCTGTTTATTTGTGGAATATGTGGCACACTATTGAACAATTCTTTCAAAATGTACAAGGACATTTATAAGTGCACAGTATAGACCTTGAGCAACAGTGTGTGGGTTTGTATGTGATGGCCACATGCACAAAGCGAATGCTTTTGTTTACGGTTCCTGTACTTTAGTCTTTTTGGAAAGCTCGCGGCCTGATTGCTCATTGTAATTACAGGAAACCTTGTAGCGTATGTGAATGCCGCAATTCAGTATGGAAACACCACTTGTCCCCTGGTGTTGTATTTATCCAGCACGGACCCAAACAAATTTCAGCCATTCTTTCACACCTGAAGCGGCTGAAGCCTCGGATTTGAATGCGTTTTGTGAAAGACGTCCAATTCCGCTGGAGGATTGTAATCTAAGTTGAACCCTGTTTTATACACACATGTCACGTATTATACTGTGTATATGTCTTTCAGTGTATTATTCACATTTCCTAGCATCCTGTATATATGCGTTTCAGACGGATGCACATCTCCAGGGCAGCTCAATGTATGCAGCTCAATGTATGCAGCTCCTGTAGTTCTGCACACACTTTCAGCTTGAGCTCAAACAGTAGAGGTAAATTCCAGCTTTCATGGGCAAGACGATGGCAAAGCTCCCAGTTTATAAAACCCACAGGCTAGCAGAACTGGAGCCAAGGCACTTACCCACAATTCCCTTCTCCACATTTGAATGAGACTCTGGATCAAAGCCGTGGGTCTAAAACCACACGGTAGGGTAGGGGGGGGGGGGGGTGGGGGTGGTGGGGGGGGGGGGGGGGTTGGGGTGGTGGAGTTTTGCAGAAGAATGTTCCACAGTATATGGATGACTCAGATGTGGTTTGAATTTAGAGCCCCCCTACCCCCCCTCTTCTCTCTCCCGGTTCGTCGAACGCAGGCGGGATCGATTTGGTTCGTCTCGGGGTACGACACGCTCACCCTGAACCCGCGCGGTCTTCCTGTCTGTTCTTAACCGCCATGGTGTGTGTTTCATTTCCAGCGTCTCGAGGAGATCATGAAGAGAACGCGCAAGACGGACCCGGGGGAGAAGGTACGGTTTTCATTACGCGCTCCAGTAAGCCTAGCCTTAGAATTAGCGTTAGCATTGGCATTGGCCTGGTGAGAAGACTGTCTGTAAATGCCTCGCCGACCCTTGACCCTTTATTCTGGATTTGTGTCTCCCTGCAGAAAGATGCCAAGCCTCCAGCTGCCTCCCAGGTCAACGGCAAAGATGCCAAACTGGACACACAGAGCAGCAAAGGTGAGGAAAGAGAGATGGAAGAACCCATCCGCCCTGTTACGAGCACTGTACGACCTATCTCTCTCTCTCTCACACAATCTCACATGCACACACACGCTCTCTTTCTGACACACACACACACACACTCCATGCGAGGTGTTGGTCCAGGTGTAACATTCCATGCGTAGCGCAGGTGTGCTTCCTACCTGCCTCTCTTCTTTGATCCCGCTTCTGCCCTTTCCTCATTTCCCAGCAGCCCCTTGGTGTTCTGCAGTGTAAGGACTTCCTGCTGGTTCTCTACGTGCTTTACCCTGCTGTCCCCTGAGAAACTGTTAGCCTATTTAAAGTTCCCCCTGAAGTAGGACTGCGTCGCGCGCTTCTCAACGCCGTACCTCACAGCTGCCAATGGCGGTGAGGCCTGGTGGCGCGGTGTGAACAGAACCATTAGACTCCCGGATGCGATCTGAGCGAGTGTGGCGGAAATCGCCGGAGGGTTGCCGTGATGACGAGGCCTGGGAGCCATTAACCAATCAGGGGCCTGTTTGTAGCCCCAGCCGCGGCAGGGAAAAGTAAACTAAAAGGACGGAATCAGGAAGTGCAGGATTACCGCTCGAGTCTGTGCTCCAGAGACGTCTGCTGAGGAAACGTCTTCTGTTACCGCCGCGAAAAACCTCACCGTGGAAAAACTACCACAGGGAAAAACACTCCGCTACTCTGAGCATATGTATTTATTTATTGTAGTTATTTTTAGGGCTATTTCAGCAAAGTGAGTGTAGAGAGATGGGAATGATGGGAGCGAGAGGGAGGTTGCGCGGCCGGACCGCCAACGTCGCGGCTCGCCATGAGCATGTGGACGGCGCTCTTATAGAGTACTCCAAGACGCGCGTGAGCAAATGGCGGTAATGGCGCCTTCTTTTTTTATGTCTTTCTGTAGCTTCTGCAGAGTACCAGCCAAGCTCCGGGGCGGCGCTGTCCAATAAGGAAGTGGAGGAGATCCAATCACAGAGCAGTGTGACAGAGAGGTAACCACTGGGATTGGCTGCACCACACTCACGGGTGGATCCAGGATTTCACGTGCACGTCATGCTGGGTCACGCTAATGCTAATCAATACGCATGCAGTGTCAATCAGGGTCGTGCTAACGCTAATATATTACATGTGCAGTGAGAAACAGGGGTCACGCTAACGCTAATGCTAAACGACGACAATCGGGCTAGCCAACGTGGATGCATTGACAACTGAGGTTGTGCTCATGCTAAACAGCGCACAATCTGGGGTTTGTTGTCTGTGCTCGTTACCGCCACTTCCCCCAAAGCTCGATAGAAATGTAGAGCCATTGTAATAAAAAAAATGGAAAAACTGCAGTATGTATATTGAGAAAGATAGCAGATGAGATGCGATCAGAGCCTGATCTGGCCGAGCAGTTTTAACTAAGCCCTAAGGTCTGAGTAAACTCCAGATGTTTGAGGGGAAATTAAGAACACAGCTGAAAATGGTTTACGAAAATTTAATAAATATCAGCGAACGCTGAAATTTGTAATCATGTTTTGTGTGAAACAAGTAGGAAATGAAATGAACTCCTTTACCCATAAGTAATTGCAGATGCTGTGCTGAGGAGCAACTATCAACAACAAAAAAAAGTAGTAAAACTATCACAGTTTTAAGCGTTTTTTTATTCAGTATTCTGGTTATAATAAACAAAGCTAAAAAATGGTATTTTCTTGGCTTCGTTTTTAGGTCATATAATATTTGTTTGAGGATGTCATTGGGGTGGGAGCCTTGAAATTAATCAGGACACCACATCTCTGATTGGACCATGTGACCCGTGTGACTATAGATCTGAGGGCCACTTTGTGTGGACAGTAGAATCCTGCCAGAGAGGGAGGTGCATTGACAGGTGCAGTGCTGCTTGGTCAGTGCTGCTGGTCTCTGATTGGTCGAGGTAACCCATGTGACCTGTGCCCTCTCCCAGCCCTGCTGTACCTGTACTGAATGGGGTCCAGCCCGTGAAGCATGAGAACGGCCTGTCCAGCAAGGGGGAGGCCACTGACTTTGAGGAGATCATCACGCTGTCCAATCACAGTGGCAGCAATGGTGGGGGGCGGGAGAAGCCTGAGAGTGACGTGCCCGCTGAGCCAATCCTGGCCTTTGAGGGAGGGGAGCCCTTCCTGAAGAAAGCAGGCACCATGAAGCCCCAGCACGTCGCAGGTAATGGGAGAGCAATGGCTGTGACTCCTCCAGCTGCGTAAACTAACATTATACTGTCTGCGCAGAGTCCTCCAGCTGCGTAAACTAACATTATACTGACTGCGCAGAGTCCTCCAGCTGCGTAAACTAACATTATACTGACTGCGCAGAGTCCTCCAGCTGCGTAAACTAACATTATACTGACTGCACAGAGTCCTCCAGCTGCGTAAACTAACATTATACTGACTGCACAGAGTCCTCCAGCTGCGTAAACTAACATTATACTGACTGCACAGAGCCCTCCAGCTGCGTAAACTAACATTATACTGACTGCACAGAGTCCTCCAGCTGCGTAAACTAGCATTATACTGACTGCACAGACTCCTCCAGCTGCGTAAACTAACATTATACTGACTGCGCAGAGTCCTCCAGCTGCGTAAACTAACATTATACTGACTGCACAGAGTCCTCCAGCTGCGTAAACTAACATTAGACTGACTGCACAGAGTCCTCCAGCTGCGTAAACTAACATTATACTGACTGCACAGAGTCCTCCAGCTGCGTAAACTAACATTATACTGACTGCGCAGAGTCCTCCAGCTGCGTAAACTAACATTATACTGACTGCGCAGAGTCCTCCAGCTGCGTAAACTAACATTATACTGACTGCACAGAGTCCTCCAGCTACGTAAACTAACATTATACTGACTGCGCAGAGTCCTCCAGCTGCGTAAACTAACATTATACTGACTGCGCAGAGTCCTCCAGCTGTGTAAACTAACATTATACTGACTGCGCAGAGTCCTCCAGCTGCGTAAACTAACATTATACTGACTGCACAGACTCCTCCAGCTGCGTAAACTAACATTATACTGACTGCGCAGAGTCCTCCAGCTGCGTAAACTAACATTATACTGACTGCACAGAGTCCTCCAGCTGCGTAAACTAATATTATACTGACTGCGCAGAGTCCTCCAGCTGCGTAAACTAACATTATACTGACTGCGCAGAGTCCTCCAGCTGCGTAAACTAACATTATACTGACTGCGCAGAGTCCTCCAGCTGCATAAACTAACATTATACTGACTGCGCAGAGTCCTCCAGCTGCGTAAACTAACATTATACTGACTGCACAGACTCTTCCAGCTGCGTAAACTAACATTATACTGACTGCGCAGAGTCCTCCAGCTGTGTAAACTAACATTATACTGACTGCGCAGAGTCCTCCAGCTGCGTAAACTAACATTATACTGACTGCACAGAGTCCTCCAGCTGCGTAAACTAACATTATACTGACTGCACAGAGTCCTCCAGCTGCGTAAACTAACATTATACTGACTGCGCAGAGTCCTCCAGCTGCGTAAACTAACATTATACTGACTGCGCAGAGTCCTCCAGCTGCGTAAACTAACATTATACTGACTGCGCAGAGTCCTCCAGCTGCGTAAACTAACATTATACTGACTGCGCAGAGTCCTCCAGCTGCGTAAACTAACATTATACTGACTGCGCAGGTGTTTAGTTGTTTTGGTGCAGTACCCCCAGCAGAGTGCCTGTAATGAGGTTCCAGCTCCGCCCTGATTCTCACAGGTGGTGATAACATTTGCACCTGTCTGGCCCCGCCCCTCTCTGCTCACGTTCCTCATTCTCCAGCTGAACTCTCCTGAGCTCTAGCGTGGGGAGATCGGGTTCAGATCCACGCCGGCATCGTAAAAAAACGGTGCCACAGATTACTAACGTTTTTTTAACGTTCAGGTCCAGCGATGTCCCTGGGTGTGGGGGGTGGGGGGGATTTCAGCGCTCCCAAATGTCCCCAAATGTTTGAGCCAATCCGAGAGAACCGTAGCAGGGAACAGAACCCCGTCCTAGATACGCCACGCCTATTTCTAGGGACCCCCTCTAAAAACTGCTCTGTTCCCCTGTCAGACTGAAAACCGTCTGCATCTCATAAATAAAGTGTGAAACCAAAACAAGTTGCTCGGGAGCCCTCCCACAGGGGAATGAAAGCAGCCATAAAAGTATTTATAACACGGCATCAAAATTTAATATGGAGAAGGGGTCTGCCCACGTCCGGAGGTCAGGGGTCAGAATTGACCTTACCCTCTGGGTGACTCGTGTTGTTGTAGGTGTGGGATTGTGTTAACCTAGTGACATTGTTTAACCCGTCTCTCCCCCCCACCCCCCCTCTCTCGCTCGCTCTCTCGCTCTCTCTGTCTCGCTCTCTCTCTCCCTCTCTCTCTCTCTCTCGCTCTCTCTCTCCCTCTCTCCGCAGAAGTGCTGTGAAAGAGGACCTGGTCCTGAAAGACGAGCCTTACGCCACCTGGGCGAGCGGGCGGGCGAGCGAGCGAGCGAGCACGTGGGGGCGGGGCTTAGGAGAGAGGATTGGAGGGGCCTCAGCCTCTGTGTTCCGCACCACACAGCTTACACACAGAACTCTGCCAAACGAAATCATCCTGACTGCTCTGTCCATCATACATCAATTGCCACGCCCACTTCTTTCCTCCGACCCAGAGGGGGCAGCAGCAATCAAACGTGTTTATATATCTCCACCACCCTGGCACCATGGCGCAGCAGTGCTATGTTTTTGTTGAAATTTTGCCACGCCAATTTTTTCCATGCACCTTAAACAAAAGACTGACAGCAGCATAATCCATCGTAGACCATCAGACCACAAAGTAAAATACACACAATATTTGTCTATTACAAGTACAATTACTGTTGTTATGATTATTCTTGAGTTCGACAAAAAAAAAAGAAAAATGAAAGTGTGCTGGTTATTTTTGTCTTTAATGATTTAGTTATTTAACTTGAAGAGAAATGTAACTACTGGCTACAGTGAATGTGAATAATGTAAATGAACCTATGGAATAAAAGGTTTAAGAAAGGGAGACGAGTGTCCACTTATCGCTAATGTTATTGCAGTTATTATAATGCATTGGGTGTCTCCTTCACCTGTGTGGGACCCTAGCTTACCACTAATGCTACTGACATTGCTGACGAGTTACCGCTAGCTCTGTTATAGCGCTGTCCAGCTAACACTAAAGCTACTGTTATAGCACTGTCCGGCTAATGCTAAAGCAACTGTTATAGTGCTGTCGAGTTACCGCTAGCTCTGTTATAGCGCTGTCCAGCTACCGCTAAAGCTATTGTTATAGCACTGTCCAGCTTATGCTAAAGCTACTGTTATAGTGCTGTCGAGTTACCGCTAGCTCTGTTATAGCACTGTCCAGCTACCGCTAAAGCTATTGTTATAGTGCTGTCCAGCTAACACTAAAGCTACTGTTATAGCACTGTCCAGCTAATGCTAAAGCTACTGTTATAGTGCTGTCGAGTTACCGCTAGCTCTGTTATAGCGCTGTCCAGCTACCGCTAAAGCTATTGTTATAGTGCTGTCCAGCTAACACTAAAGCTACTATTATAGTGCTGTCAAGCTAACACTACTGTTATAGTGCTGTCCAGCTAATGCGAAAGCTACTTTTATTGGGCTGTCACGCTAACTACTGTTATAATGCTGTCGAGCTAATGCTAAAGCTACTGTTATTGGGCTGTCACGCTAACTCTACTGTTATAGTGCTGTCCAACTAAAGCTGCTATTATAGTGCTCTCAAGCTAACGCTTCTCTTATAGTGCAACTAACACTACTGTTACGTTCCAGTCCAGTCTACTGTTATACTGCCATCCAACTTGCCGTCAACGCTGTTATGCTCCAGGTAGTGTCTGATTCACTCCCACTCCACGTACAGCCAACATTACCGCCATACTGCAATAGGAGGAAACCCAGCTTACCGCTAATGTTACTGTGTGTCCGCCTCGTTGGTTTGATTTGGGGGAACCCCGTTTACCGCCAGCCTGAGTCCGCCGTCCAGTTCAGCATCCTCCTGCTGCCAGTGTGGAGGAAGAGAACCACAACACCCACGCCACTGACTTTGCATGGAAGATTCGCCAGGAAGATGAGTCACTGCGGTTTGCTGGGGATGTGTGGAGCGAGTTGGGGGCACTGTAGGGTGGGGTTGGGGGCGGGGGGGAAAGAGGTACCTGGGCTTTTCTCCATATTATCTCCAGAAGCCACGCCCCCTTTTCATTCAGCTGATCCTGATTGGTCCCATGATTCAGGATTTAATAGGAAATTAATTAATAGGAGACCAGCAGGATCCTGGGATTTCTGGGAAGGTAAAATCTGTACCATTCAGACTCATTTCGGATTCAGTTGTCCTATTCTGACTCATTTATGATTAATTTTTTTTACCCGTTATGGTTCATTTCTGACTCATTTCTGTCGCATTCTGACTCATTTGGATTCATTTTTGCCACGTTCCGACTCATTTAGGGTTAATTTCTTTCCCGTTCTTGTTCATTTTGGATTCATCTCTGTTGCATTATGATTCCTTTGTGGTTAAATTATATTCTGTTCTGCTTTGTTTTTGGATTAATTTCTGTCCCATTCTAATTTGGGCAGGATTCATCTCTGTCCAAATGTGATTCATTCAGGATTCATTTCAGTCCTGTTCTGATTGATTTAGGAGTTGTTTGTGTCACAATGACATTAACTCTCTGACATTTCCATTAAACAGCTGCAGGGAATGCTGTGGAATGCATGAGCGGGTTTTTATAAAAGCACCCTCTGTGTTTAATAAAGCGGGGTGTGTTTTCCAGTCTTATGTCAAAGCCAGTCAGACCGGGCCAAGAACTCCAAGTTCTCCAACCACATGATGGTGCTGTGTCCAGGCCCGATGCCCTGCCGTTTTGGCTCGGATGAAGGGATTGGGAGCCGGAGATTGGGTGCGAAGTAGCCAAATACAACCCCATTCCCACAGAAGTCTCTCGTCCTCCGGGTGGCATGGCTTTCCTTTATTTACCCTGTACTCTGGTGAAGTTCATTCAAATGGAAAAAAGACTCTTATTCTGACTGGGGAGTGGACCTGCCTGATTGCCTACATCCCCCACATTGCATTGCACTCTTTCCACATACCCACTGTTCTTGTCCTTTTCTACCCATTACCACAGATTGTTTTAGCTCACCAGATACTCAAATTCCTTTCTTCCACTCTTCTACTCTTCCTTAACTACAGTTGGTCGCTGATGGTAACTGGATTTTCTGGTGCTATATTACAGCATAGCATTGCTATAGTATTGTATTTGGCCGACTGTATTGTATTTGGCCCCTCAATGCATTTTCAGAACGTGCATTACATTGGAATGTCTTTGCTTTCGATAGCCGAGCGACTTTACGTTCAATGTTAAGACTACAGAGTTGATTATCTGCTGAGCATAAAGAATCTGTGGCCACATCTCCATTGCAGACACTGCCTGACTCAACGTTGCCCTGGAGACGGGCGCACTTCCACCGAAAAAATTGCACTCGCTGAGGGAAGAGTTTACGAGCCGTAGGCTTGCACTTGGAACTGTCAGTGTTGTGCGAGTGATCTTATATTAGCCACATAATGGGCGGGGCTAAAATGAACTGTCGATCATCTTTTTTTAACCAATAAAAACGTATATAAGTCCTACAGCCAGGCCAACCGATTGGTTGAAACCAATAGAATAAGGAAGCTGACGCCCATTTTTGGTGCCATAAAGCCTGATTCTGCCGTCATTACTGTTTCAAAACCCTAGTATTCCATACAATCCAATACAATATAGTACAATATTACTTTATTCATGCCTCTAAAGGGCAATTTGATTAGAATTTTGGGCCAGAGTGATTTGAAATGCAAACCTTGAACTTATAGTGTTGTGATGCAGCAGCATTGGGTTGTGCTCAAGTTTCATTTCAAATGACCTTGAACCAAATGTTTGATTTAGCTTTTCTTTCAGTGTTGCCTGAAAGACGTAGGGTTGCCTCGGAGGTAAATGAAGGCTTCAGTCTTACATACGGCCGTTACACTTGTGAGGCAGAGAGAATAAATAAATCTGAAACGTTATGAGCGGAGAGCACACTTTATGGTGTGTTGAGTGACGTTGTGTATGAACATTGGAAGTGCTCATGTGTTTAAAACACTAATGTGTTCGCTGACATATTCTCTCTCCGGCCCGTGGAAAATCAGGGACTCCCGCAAAGAAAGCCGGGCCAAGTAATGCATCTCCTTCTCCGTGTCCTATTGCTACTGCATTCTCTACAGAGTCCCAATACCCCAGAATGTGTATGTTAAAACAATTAATTATTGTGTTGAGCTGGACCTGAAAACTTTCTAAAACCTGCTGTTTTAGAATAAGGTCCTGGAAGGTGACATGGGCTGCGTTAAAAACAAATAAATAAATACAACTATTTTGTTTATCCAGGAAGGAAACTGGGAATAGATTCAATACATTTTCTAATGTTGACCTTAGGAGAGGTGATGTCACAATGCAGGGCTAATTTGCTTTAATGGTTCCATTATGTATGCCAAACAGGATACACTTCCTCCAGGAATCAACCGGTCCCATCTGTGGAGGTTCTGATTGGTGGAAGCCCAATCCTACTGTGACATAGGCTGTTGGTGGGCGTGGCCTAGTAGGGGATCAGTCAGCACACAGCCCTCCTGTTATGGATACAGTGAAAGGGGTTAAATTGGGTCATTAACCTGGATTAACCCCAATTTCAGTGGGAAAGGGTATGTTTGTACACCTGTGACCCCCCCCCCCCCAGCCCCAACTAATGGGGGCTGGCACAGTCACCGCTGTTGCGAAAGATGCCAGTAGCCAAATGTTTATTAGTAGGGGCAGTTGCTGATTCTGATGTTTCATCCCGATCGTTACGGGCTGAATTTATGTGTTCTAAATGCATGCTACCCTGTCTAACGGGGACAGCTCTCTCGTTTGACGCTAACGAGTGATAGCCTTTTGATACGTACCTACCCTTATCCCGGGATTTTGTGCAGCTCGTCATGGAATGGAGGCATCGTGTCTGTCAAAGAAGTTTGCAGAGACGTTGCCGTGGATACGTAGCAAGAATTTAGCGCCAAGATCATCCTGGTCCTCTCCAGCTTCTGACGTCAGCGTTTCTGGACTGGGCCGACGGATTTTACCGCAAGCAAAATGTCCCTGGTGGAGTCATAAAAGTTTCTCCTCCTCCTCCTCCTCCTCCTTCTCCTTCTTCTTCTCCACAGACACCCCTGTTTATTTTTATCTCTCACACGTGCCCAAGTTAAACCACGAGCAGTGTTAGTCTTACCTCTCGAGAGCAAAATGTGCTGCTTTTCCAAAAACTAAAAAAATCCTAACTTGAGCTTGACTTTTTGGGTGTTGTTACACGTCTCTGCCAACAGAGGGCACCACTGGTCCTCCAAGCCGCATGGAGAACGAGGTGGATCAAATTTCCCCTCTCACTTGTAGGTCTCTCAGTTGCTGGCCTATTTGCCCTTCACAGTTCGGAGCACGGATCAAACAGGCACACGAGCCACAGGTTCAGACTGCGGGGAACAGCGACACGTCGTTAAGGCAGAAAGCGTGGAGATGGCGGTAGTGGTGAAGGATGGCGACTGTTGTAGCGGAGGTTTGTTGCATGGGTTCCACCCTCCACAACTGCCTGTTGAGCAGAGCCCAGAAAGTCAAGGAACGGGGGTGGGGTGGGTTAAGGCTGCTATTTTGGGAGGGGGACAGGTGTCCATGATTAATAGTCTGCAGGCAGTGGAAACGCGTTTATTTAATTATTCAATATTGGGGGAGGAGAGAATGATTTACACGGTTCTCATGGCCCCAGGATGGGACAAACATCCTTTTGACCATGCGAAAGTGGGGAAAGGGGGTTGTAGTGGTCGGCATGTTCCCATACTCTCCTTACCCCCCACCCCTTCCAAACATAAAGCTCTGGAGATGTGCCTCACTGGGCTGGGAGAGATTGTCAGATGGACAGCTTTACTGGGCGATTTACTGGGTGTTGATTACTGATGCCAACGAGGATGGGAAAAAAGCCCTGGACCCTGTCCTTAAGGTGGCTCTGGACCCTGTCCTTAAGGTGGCTCTGGACCCTGTTCTTAAGGTGGCTCTGGACCCTGTTCTAAAGGTGGCTCTGGACCCTGTTCTTAAGGTGGCTCTGGACCCTGTTCTTAAGGTGGCTCTGGACCCTGTCCTTAAGGTGGCTCTGGACCCTGTCCTTAAGGTGGCTCTGGACCCTGTCCTTAAGGTGGCTCTGGACCCTGTCCTTAAGGTGGCTCTGGACCCTGTTCTTAAGGTGGCTCTGGACCCTGTTCTAAAGGTGGCTCTGGACCCTGTTCTAAAGGTGGCTCTGGACCCTGTTCTAAAGGTGGCTCTGGACCCTCTTCTGGACTCAGTGAAATAAATAATTATAACCCCTGTGTAAACGAGGGAAAGCTAGTACACTATATCCAAAGCAGAGGTCAACACACTCATTAAGCAAATAACATCCCAGCATGCATTGTGTTATGTGTAATAATGCCTATATATTTCCCATAAAAACAGGTCTTGTTGCCTGCAATTATGACTAACATAGTTTTAAAAAAGCAGGTGTTTTACCCAGGTTTTGTGAATTTGAATGCCCGCTAATAGCTGTCTGTCAGTCCACAGTGCTTAGGGACCTTGTTTTTATTTTTTGTTTTTTTTCTGTAACTTTTTGAAGTGAGGAACGTTTGGTCATCACCTCAGCCATAAACTCCTTAGATGTTTGACCCGAATGGGGCTCGTAAAAACTGGTGACGGAAGCAAACGTGCCGTTATAACGCTCTTTTCACACTACGGGCAGCTCAAAAACAAGTTCACACGCTGACTACTGGCAGAGTTTGCATAAGCGCTCACAGGCTAACTCTTTAGCGCCAGGAGAAAGCGAGCCGCGCCTCTACTCAGGAGAGTCCCACGCTTGAGCTGCGTGTAACTTTACCTCGGATCCCTAAAGGCAAGCAGAGTAACAGTAGATTCTAACAGCAGATCACTGCTCTGAAATGAGTCTCTTGTCTAAGTCTCTCTTGTATAAATTGAGCAATTAAAAACAAACGTGACAACGCCACAGTACTTATAAAGTAAATACGCACCATTTAATTATAAAGTTTATAAAAATGTGCAGCAGTTTATCATATTATATTATATTTTTGAATGCAAAGGAGAGGTATTTAGTGAGCTCTTATTTACGGTATGATGCCAAACTGTGAAAAAACTGAAGTACAAGTGAGAGCAGTTTAAATATTTTTTTAAATAAACTTTCAGAAAGGACATCAGAAGAACATTTATTCAGAGGTCAATCCCGCCATGCTTTTCATCAAAACCGTAGCGTAAATGCTGAAAGCACTTGTTGAGTGACTGGGAGCTGCCTCTTTCTGAAACCTGAGTCTTTGAGTTTGTGAGTCGCTGAGTCATTGAGGTTTTGAGTTTTTGAGTTTTTGAGTCTTTGAGTCTTTGAGTTTGTGAGTCTCAGAGTCATTGAGATTTTGAGTTTGTGAGTCCCTGAGTCTCAGAGTCATTGAGATTTTGAGTTTGTGAGTCGCTGAGTCTCTGAGTTTTTGAGTCTGCGCTGCGCTGATTGAGATGAGCTGTCCTCACAGATGCTGATCTTGGACTGATCCGGTTGGAACCGGTTATGACCCTGGTGCGTGAACAGCATAGTAGTCGATAGTGACATGAGATTGGGGGTGTAAGGAAGGGAAGGCTGAGGTGGTGGTAGCAGCTGAGTAAAAGAGTCATAGCACCCGGTCACGGCCTGTCAGAGCAACCAATGTCCCCCACACCCCCCTGGGTCACACCTGTCCCCCAACACGGCCTGTCTTATCGGCATAGCAACAGATGGCCCCTGCAGCTGCTGCCCAATGGAGACGTTGTTAACGGGTCGGCCTCTCAATGGCTGTCGTCCAAAACCAAGCCGCTGTTTTTTTTCTCCTGTCACCCTCGGTGACCGGTGCTTTCCGCTAACCCCGCCAGGGCCCCTTCACTTGTTATTAACAGGGGGGGGGTTTGTTAAAGAAAAATGAACCCCCGACCACCGCCACCATAGGGTCTTTTTTTGGGGGGTTTTAAGAGAAGCTTTTGATCAGGCTGGAGAGCCGCCGAGGGCCAGGCCTAGCGGGTCATGAGTTCACATCCCAGAGCCGGCGCAGATGTGTCCGAAAACACGGTGCAGCTGGATCTTGGTCGCGCGAGGCGGTCATTCGGGACCCCACGCGTCTCTCTGAGGATGTCCCGTCTCATCCCGTCTCGTCCCGCCCCGCACCTGCAGTGCCTGAGCCCCCGAATCGGGTTCCGAACCTCGAGCCTACATCGCCTGTACAGTGGGGTACCCGTAATAAGGCAGCATTAATGTGTGTGGACTGTGGACCCGTGGGAAACCCCATCTGGCTGAGCACATCTGGCACAGCAAGAGGAGCTAATACACAGACATAATTAGGCTGTGAAGTCAGGCCAAGCTGTGGCGCTGACTGACTGCACACTTATCTGCCTCTGTAGCTGTAAAAGCCTCTGAGATCAGATATAAAAATGAAAACAAAACCGCAGCGAAAATGTTATGACTAAGCAATGGATTCACAGAATGTGATTAATCTGTGCATGTCCTGATACCCCAGAGAGCTCCCTGCTGACTTTAGCTGTGTTAGCGCCCTGCAGGGGGGGGGGGGTGCACGCTGTATTTAGGGATGCATTTCACCTTGTCTTGAAACTCACCCCGGGGTAACTGAGCGACAACGACCCCCGCTCTTTTGACTCGCCCTGTACGATGTTGTCTTAATTTCCTGGCTGACAGCGACAGTGGCAGTTATGTTTTACGGCTTCTAGTCCTCAGAAGACTGCGATATGAGCTTCAATTCTGCCAGCTTGCAGGTCAGTTATTTTCAGAACTGGGGATTTGGCAGGGTGTGTGTGTGTGTTTGTGTGTGTGTGTGTGTGTGTGTTTGTAGGTGTGCATGTGCGTGTGTGTGTCTGTTTGTAGGTGTGCATGTGCGTGTGTGTGTGTGTGTTTGTGTTTGTAGGTGTACATGTGCGTGTGTGTGTGTGTGTTTGTAGGTGTGCATGTGCGTGTGTGTGTGTGTGTTTGTAGGTGTGCGTGTGTGTTTGTGTGTTTGTTTGTAGGTGTGTGTGTGTGTGTGTGTGTGTGTGTGTTTGTAGGTGTGTGTGTGTGAGGCTGTTAAATCTGTGTGTGTGTGTGTGTGTGTGTGTGTGTGTGTGTGTGTGTGTGTGTGTGTGTGTGTGTGTGTGTGTGTGTGTGTGTGTGTGTGTGTGTGTGTGTGTGAGTGTGTGTGTGTGAGTGTGTGTGTGTGTGTGTGTGTGTGTGTGTGAGTGTGAGTGTGTGTGTGTGTGTGTGTGTGTGTGTGTGTGTGTGTGTGTGTGAGCTTTGTTCAGATAGACAGGCCTTCATCGGGAGCTTTGTTATAAGCGCTGTACAGTAACTCTCTGTCTGATGCTGTTAAATCTGTGTTATCGTTGGCATGAGGCTGTGAGCACTAGAGCACATGTTATGAGCAGCAGTGAAAATCAGCGACAGACGTGCTTTTTACCCGACACATGTACGAAGGCCTTCCCGCGGCTTCCTGCGCCATTCCTTAGCAATGTTCCCGCCACACTGCAGTAACGTGTAGTGGGATAGCGGCATTGCGGTGCATCAGGAACATTTGGAGGCCGTGGTTGCGCTGCCCTTCCTAGTTCGCACACTGACTGCATCCCCATGTTCTTCACTCCTCCGCTCCTTTCCTCCACTCGTCTCCTACAAGGAAGTGTGCTAAACTGCCTGTGCGTTTCAAGTACAAATAGTTGCATGTACAGTGTACAATGTACCCGACATTGCGTTTTTTTGCGTAAATACATTAATTAATATGTAACCATTTATAAATGTATGTGTAATTAATGTGTAATCAGCAACGTTAGATTAGGACACAAAGATCAGTTTCCGGGGGAACGGAGGAGAGGAGGTGGTAGTGCAAGAAAGGAGGAGGCCTTTTTTAAGTATTGGGACGCACCCCTTGTGTTTCATTCTGAAAGGGAAAGCAGGCAGATATAGGACAGGAACCTTCCACCTGACCTCTGACCTCTAACTCCGCTCTACTCTGCCCACATAGACACTGGGGAACGCAGCTGAAGGACTGTTTCCTCTGCTCACTCCCACAGGCCTCATCCAGACAAACACCCGCTCAGATACAGTGTGGAGTGTGTGTGTGAGAGGGAGAGTGTGCACACGTGTGAGTGTGTGTGTGTGGGTGTGTGTGTGAGAGAGAGTGAGTGTGTGTGTGTGTGTGTGTGTGTGTGTGAGAGAAAAAGTGTGTACACATGTGTGTGGGGGTGTGTGTGAGAGAGAGTGAGTGTGTGTGGGTGTGTGTGTGTGAGAGTGAGTGTGTGTCTGTGTGAGAGAGAAAGTGTGTACACGTGTGTGTGTGTGTGTGTGTGTGTGTGTGTGTGAGAGAGTGAGTGTGTGTGTGAGAGAGTGAGTGTGTGTCTGTGTGAGAGAGAAAGTGTGTACACGTGTGAGTGTGTGTGTGTGTGTGTGTGTGTGTGGGTGTGTGTGAGAGAGAGTGAGTGTGTGTGAGAGAAAAAGTGTGTACACGTGTGTGTGAGAGAGAGTGAGTGTGTGTGGGTGTGTGTGAGAGAGAGTGAGTGTGTGTGTGTGTGTGTGTGTGAGAGTGAGTGTGTGTCTGTGTGAGAGAGAAAGTGTGTACACGTGTGTGTGTGTGTGTGTCTGAGAGAGAAAGTGTGTGTGTGTGTGAGAGAGAGAGAAAGAGAGAGAGAAAGTGTGTGAGTGTGTGCATGTGTGTGAGAGGGAGATAAAGTGTAAGAGTGTGTGTGTGTGGGAAAGAAAATGTGAGTGTCTGTGTGTGCATGTGTGAGAGAAAGAGTGTGTTTGTACATGTGTGTGTGTGTGTGTGTGTGTGAGAGAGAGAGAGAGAGAGAGAGAGAGAGAGAGTGTGAGTGTGAGTGTGAGTGTGAGTGTGAGTGTGAGTGTGAGTGTGTGTGAGTGAGTGTGTGCATGTGTGTGAGAGGGAGAGATAGTGTGAGAGTGTGTGTGTGGGAGAGAGCGAGAAAGTGTGTGAGTGTGTGCATGTGTGTGAGAGGGAGAGAAAGTGTGAGAGTGTGTGTGTGTGCGAGAGAGAGAGAGAGAGAGAGAGAGAGAGTGTGTGTGAGTGAGTGTGTGCATGTGTGTGAGAGGGAGAGATAGTGTGAGAGTGTGTGTGTGTGAGAGGGAGAGAAAGTGTGAGAGTGTGTGTGTGTGCGAGAGAGAAAGTGAGTGTGTATGTGTGTTTGTATACGTGTGTGCACGTGTACTGGTGCGTGTGTGTGTGTGTGTGTGTGTGTGTGTGTGAGAGTGTGTGAGAGAGAGAGAGAGAGAGAGAGAGAGAGAGAGAGAAAAAAGTGTGTGCATGTGTGAAAGAAAAAGTGTGTTTGTATATGTATGTGCGCGTGTACTGGTGTGTGTGTGTGCGTGTGTGCGTGCGTGCGTGCGTGTATGTGTGTGTACATTTATGTGTGTGTGTGTAGAGTGGGGGTAAGGGTTGCAGTGACCTGTGTCTGATCTCCAGTAGAGAGGTGAGAAGAGTCACCAATATTGCATTTCTTACCCACCCCTCCGTTTGGCCAGATGTCAGTGACACTCACGACTCTGACATCAGACACAATATTACAGCAGGTGTGTGTGTGTGTGTGTGTGTGTGTGTGTGTGTGAGAGTGTGTGTGTGTGAGTGTGTGTGTGTGTGTGTGTGTGTGTGCCGGTACCAGTAAAACAACACCAGTGCACTGAGTAGACTGTCACAGTGTAGATATTCAGTGCAAAGCTGATTACATAATTGCATAAAATATCAAATTCATGAAGCCTTGGCACCTTGCTCTTCACATTATTCAATATCACAATAAAACCTTAAGCACAGTTTCTAAATAAAGTTCCATAATCACAGCTGTGCTTAAAGCTCCCTGGCTGCTGTTGTGAGAGAAAGAGAGAGACAGAGAGAGTGAAAATAGCTGTCGAAATAGTTTTAAAATAAATAAAGTGCTATTATTGCAAAGTTGAGTTATTGGCTGCCATGTACTGGAGACAAAATAATTATTAATAAATTATTTTTATTATTATGAAAATATTTACTTATGTACAAGTATATCAATATACATAGACATATACACACACACACACACACACACACACACACACACACACACACACACACACACACACACACACACACACACACACTCCCTTTCTCAGTCTGAACACTGGCTCAGACAGAAACTTTGGCTTGTACCAGATGTCTCTCCACAAGGCTTGAGTAGAAATCTTTCTTGTACAGGCTCAGCCTCAAAATGTGTTGAGACACCCCAGTGCTTACATCTACACCTCAGCCTTCCCAGCATGCTTTGCGGCACTCAGGGTGTGACACTTCTCAGTCAAAAAGTGTGTTTATTAGGGCTAATTAGGGAAATAAACTTTTTGTCTTTTAAGTTTTTGTTTGCAGATTGTGCTTCACATCTGTTGAATCTTTCTGGGGGGGGGGGGACATTGTTAATGTTCTTTTCTTATTTTCTTATACGGTACACGTGCCTGTGTATCAGAGAAACTTCCTGTCTCCAGATGCCGGTATGTAATGTACAGTGAGCTTTATGGAATCTTCCACAGTGTTATGATGCTGAAATAGGACTTTAATCTTTAATCTACTCCCAGATCAAAGCCTGCTAATTCCCACTGCTAATCTCAACACAATGAACCCCACAAACAGTTGTGCGTCGCAGACAGGCCCATAAATCACCCCAAACAGTTGGGTCAAGGTTCTTGACCCCAAGCCACCCTGCCCCCCACCTCCCACCCCCCACCCCACGCCCCCTCGCCCCCGCGCTCGGCCCACCGGTTCTTCAGAAGCGCTATTCCAGACGGCCGAGTTTTCCTCAGCGGTGTTCCGGGCCGTCGGTTTTCCGCCAGTGGTGGCTCGGAAAACAAGTCACTGGGGTACCCCCCCCCCCCCCCCCCACCCCCTTCTCAGTCTTTCTCTCTCTCATTATCCAGTGCACAGCAGGGAAGTCTCTAACATCACCCCCCCCCTCAAAACCCTGCTGATATGCGTACAGAGAACGCACATGTTTTTAGTTCAAAAAGGGACATTTTTTCCCCTCCCACATATAAAGAAATCACACTGTTGCACTCTTGGTTTTATTTATTGTCTTCTTCTTCTGGGAGGGGTTTGGGATGGGTGGGCGGGAGAGGCGCGGCTGGTCTCTGGGTCTTCAGGAACACGGGCCGTTTTGTAATTTGGCCCCTCTGACACACACATGGCTCTGCTCAGATTACCACCTTTCCTTCCATATTTATTCTTTTTCTGATTTTCTATGCTGAATAAGGCAGAAATAATAAATGTCTTACATAATCATAATTTATGATGTGTTCTACAGACATTCCCCAGTCTGAAGCTTCTTACAGCACTGTCACAGACAAACATGCCTTTGATAAACATGAAGCTTGTGTTCTTTATATATTAACTGAAGCCTGTATATCACATTGAAGGTTTAGTTATAGGCTTCTATCTGATTTTTTTTGCTGTCAAAAATGAATTGTGAACAAGGGAATTAGACACCCGAAATTGATTTTTCTAAAATAAATAAATAAATATGAAGCTTTATATCTGAAAAGTGTAGCTACCATGTGCAAATGCTTTATGGTGCTTTATAAAGCTTTATATCTGAAAAGTGTACCACTGCAGATGTAATTCTGTGCTCTCCGCAACGCCGATGTTTTGGCGAAGCACTTAGAGTTACGTGTTTCAAGGTCCAACGGCCGTGATTGTAGGGATATGAACAGTAGCATAGCTAGCCTCTCTGAGCACACCAGTGCTATACCCCTTTTATAATACCAACAAATTCAAGCTAAAGCTTAACCTCATATTCATTGTTTCATTTCAAATCCAATGAGCTGGAGTACAGAGACAAAACACTGACTGTTGAAATACTGACTGCACTGTAGCTGGAAATTTATCATTATATCATTATTGAAAAGAAAAATTTTCATTTTAATAAAATGATGTTAAACAAAATATTAAAGATCAAATCACACATACATCATATATACTTTACATTCACCACAACTGCTACTTAGCAAATTGATAGTCGGAGTTAGAATGATTTTCCCGTAAGAAATCTAAACTGGAGGTGCAATGGCTTTAAAGAATGTAGGGGCCTGACTGTTGGGCCCCCTGGAGATTTGAGCCCCCAGGTGCAGCCACACCTGCTAGCTTTACGCCCATGGATGTGAACCTCTCGCCCCGCTGGGGTAAAGTGTAATATAATGGCATCCAATTACTAGGACTTTAGCCCAGCATATGTTAACACGCGTTCCCTACCAGTTTAGTAACTGTAATTAAAGAAGCAGATGTTAGCAGTCACACAAAGAGAATAGTGTTGGTATTCTTATAGCATAGCATTGCAAAGAACGAGTGTTGTGTGACATATGAATTGGATACAAACTGCCACTGTTGGCAGGATCATTTTGTAACAGTATAGGACGAGAAGAGTAATTGAAGAGCTGCAGAGCTCCAGAGCCCAGCTACAACACTGACAGAGCTACAGAGCTCCAGAGCCCAGCTACAACACTGACAGAGCTACAGAGCTCCAGAGCCCAGCTACAACACTGACAGAGCTACAGAGCTCCAGAGCCCAGCTACAACACTGACAGAGCTGCAGAGCTCCAGAGCCCAGCTACAACACTGACAGAGCTGCAGAGCTCCAGAGCCCAGCTACAACACTGACAGAGCTACAGAGCTCCAGAGCCCAGCTACAACACTGACAGAGCTGCAGAGCTCCAGAGCCCTGCTACAACACTGACAGAGCTGCAGAGCTCCAGAGCCCAGCTACAACACTGACACAGCTACAGAGCTCCAGAGCCCAGCTACAACACTGACAGAGCTACAGAGCTCCAGAGCCCAGCTACAACACTGACAGAGCTGCAGAGCTCCAAAGCCCAGCTACAACACTGACAGAGCTACAGAGCTCCAGAGCCCAGCTACAACACTGACAGAGCTACAGAGCTCCAGAGCCCTGCTACAACACTGACAGAGCTGCAGAGCTCCAGAGCCCAGCTACAACACTGACAGAGCTACAGAGCTCCAGAGCCCAGCTACAACACTGACAGAGCTGCAGAGCTCCAGAGCCCAGCTACAACACTGACAGAGCTGCAGAGCTCCAGAGCCCAGCTACAACACTGACAGAGCTACAGAGCTCCAGAGCCCAGCTACAACACTGACAGAGCTGCAGAGCTCCAGAGCCCAGCTACAACACTGACAGAGCTACAGAGCTCCAGAGCCCAGCTACAACACTGACAGAGCTACAGAGCTCCAGAGCCCAGCTACAACACTGACAGAGCTACAGAGCTCCAGAGCCCAGCTACAACACTGACAGAGCTACAGAGCTCCAGAGCCCAGCTACAACACTGACAGAGCTACAGAGCTCCAGAGCCCAGCTACAACACTGACAGAGCTACAGAGCTCCAGAGCCCAGCTACAACACTGACAGAGCTACAGAGCTCCAGAGCCCAGCTACAACACTGACAGAGCTACAGAGCTCCAGAGCCCAGCTACAACACTGACAGAGCTACTGAGCTCAAAACCCCAGCTACAACACTGACAGAGCTACAGAGCTCCAGAGCTCCAGAGCCCAGCTACAACACTGACAGAGCTGCAGAGCTCCAGAGCCCAGTTACAACACTGACAGAGCTACAGAGCTCCAGAGCCCAGCTACAACACTGACAGAGCTGCAGAGCTCCAGAGCCCAGCTACAACACTGACAGAGCTACAGAGCTCCAGAGCTCCAGAGCCCAGCTACAACACTGACAGAGCTACAGAGCTCCAGAGCCCAGCTACAACACTGACAGAGCTACAGAGCTCCAGAGCCCAGCTACAACACTGACAGAGCTACAGAGCTCCAGAGCCCAGCTACAACACTGACAGAGCTACAGAGCTCCAGAGCCCAGCTACAACACTGACAGAGCTACAGAGCTCCAGAGCCCAGCTACAACACTGACAGAGCTGCTGAGCTCATTGGCTGAAATAGGATAAACTGTCCAGAGATCAACAGCACTTTACAGATTTGGCCTCTTAGGGAGAGAGGCCTCTTCTGAGAAAGGCCGGCATAAAATCACGTCTGGAGTTTGCCATAAGCCATACGACAGATTCTAAGACCTGAGACTAGCTTTCATCAGACCATCTGATTTTGTGGTCTGCCACAAACCATCACCCAGGTAACAGCCTCTCTACCCTCAGGCGTGGTGGTGGCAGCATCATCCTGTGGGATTGCTTTTCAGGGAAGCTTGTTGGGCAAGATGGATGGAGCCGAAGACCAAGCCGAATCCCTGAGGAAGAACCTGTTTCAGTCTGAGAGAGATGGGCGTTTAGAGAAAAGATTCATGGGTAAACGGGACAATGACCCAAGGAACATGGCCAAATCTACAAAGGAATGGCTTCAGAACAAGAATGTAAGTATTCTGGAATGGCCCAGACTCAAATCCCATTTAAAACCTGAGGTATTACTTGGAATTTGCTGTCTACTGACACTCTCTTTCTAACTCCACGGAGTTGAAGCAAGTTTGCGTGCAGGAACGGGCAAACATTCCTAAATCTAAATCCGCAGAGCTCATAAAGATATGCCCAAGACTACTCAGATGTAAGACTACTCAGAGGTAAGACTACTCAGAGGTATTCTTGGTGACAAAAGGCCTATCTACGAAAGTATTGCTCCCTGGGGGGGTTTGTGGGTGTGAATACTTTTGTAAATGATAAATGTTTATGGAAGGAATTAAAACATTGTTGCATCATAAATGTGTTGAATTTATTGTGTTGAAGGTGAAGGGGGAAAAAATTATATTTCAATGCATTTAAATGTTTTCAAGGTGCACTGGGACAAAAAGTGAAAAGGTTCGTGGAGCAGCGGGTGGGTGGGGGGGGGGGTACAGGGTTCTGGGGCGGCAGTGTAGTATAATGGTTAAGGAACTGGACTTGTAACTGAAAGGTTGCAGGTTCGATTCCCAGGTAGGACACTGCCGTTGTACCCTTGAGCAAGGTACTTAACCTGCATTGCTTCAGTATATATCCAGCTGTATGAATGGATAAATGTAATAAGAAGTATGTAAGTCGCTCTGGATAAGAGCGTCTGCTAAATGCCTATAATATAATGTAATGTAATGAAGGCACTGTATACAGCAGAGGGAGAGCGACATTCATGTGTAACAAACGTATCAAACATTAAAACTGGAATGAAAGCATCGTGGTGGTAACATAAACATGCCCGCAACCAAGTTACCCTCTCTGACCCACCTCCTGACCCCCACCCACCTAAATACCCACTGCATGCCACACTTTATTAAAAATAAACAGCCCTGGGGCCCACGGAGGCCCTAGGAAATCAAGTTGGGGTTTGACCCTCCTCCGCCCTGTGCCTGCATCACCCATGCTAGCTCTTCCCGTTTGTTTAACATTACGCTGATGAGAAATACCCACAACCCCCTCTTCTTCCTCTAGTCCCTTCTCATCTACTGTGCTTCTGGCAACCCCCTAACATCTCTCTTTCTGTTAATGTCCCCCCTCTCTATCTCTCTCTCTCTTCCTCCCCCTCTCTGTCTCTTTCTATCTCTCTCTCTGTTTCTCTTCTCCCCCCCCCCCCCTCTTGTTCACTCTCTTCCTGTCCCAGAGTATGTTTTAGATCATTATCACAGCTGCATCACTGAGAAAGGCAATGGAGAGATGGAGAGAAAAATAGAGAGAGTGAGAGAGAGAGGCATTAACAGGAAGAAACAGAGACAGAAATTATAATTCTTGTAACCTCTGCTTTGGCAGTAAATGTACCTGTGTTTGTCATGCCAATAAAGAAAGAGAGAGAGACAGAGAGAATGAGTGTGCAAGAGAGTGTATGAGAGAGAGAGAATGAGTGTGGAACAGAGAGAGAGAGTGAGCGAGTGTGCGAGAGAGAGCGAGAGTGTGAGTGAGAGACAGAGGGAGAGAGAGAGAGAGAGAGAGAGTGCGCGAGTGTGAGAGAGAGAGTGAGAGAGTGAGTGTGCAAGAGAGAGCGAGAGTGTGAGTGAGAGACAGAGACAGAGAGAGAGAGAGAGAGAGAGAGGTGTGTCCTGGCTCAGGTTCTGAGTGGCTCCCCCTGGAGTGCACAGCCGGCACCACTGCTCCTCTCCAAATGAACAGGGGGGCGCTTAATCATGGGCACAGCGGCAGGAACGGGACCCCCGAAACCCCAGAAGTTGGGGAGACCCGGGTTTGTCTGAGGTAAGACAGATCAGCGATAAAGAAACTCCAGCAGTTTCTAATTTACACAGTTAGCAAAAAAAAAGAGTCTTTTCTTATTTCACTATTTTACTATTTTTAAGATCACATCCATATAGTGGCACAGGCCTGTTCCAAATACCTTTATGGGAGGGGGAGAGGTCCTGAGTTTGATGGGCGTCAGCCAATCAGGGTGGGAGAGTTTTGTCTGGCACCCCTGGCCTGCGACACTGCTGGGACGAGCTCACAGAGGGGGGGAGGGGGGCGGGGGTATGGGATATAGGGTCTGTTTCACACTGCATCTCCCTCAGGCTGTGTTCAAAGATCTGGTTTCATTTAAAAGACAAATGGGCCCATAATAAGGATATGTACGCACGTGCGAGCAGGCGACCGATTGAGCGATCAAAAGGAAAAGATCGCGTAGCTTAGGGGATCATTTGCTGCTGGTTGGGAGCCGTGACTCCTCTTATGTACCCCAGATTAATGAGTGGGTGAGAATGAAGCTTTACTGGGCACAGACGCACGCGTAGGTTTCGCGGGAGATTGTCACCCCCAATATTTTCATATGAATTAATCGCTAGACCTGCTAGTATGCTTGCAAGACTAGGGCCGTGTTCGAATCAGCGCACTTGCCTACTATTGAGTATGCCAATTGAGTATACTTTTTAAAAAGGCTATTTAGTACGTGACAATTCTGAAAATGTAGTGTTCTTAATATCCACGGATGATGTACTTATTTCCTTTCCAGGGTTTTGCTTATAATCGAATGGAGGATATTTTTTGCATAGTGCATGTCACTAAACAGTATGCAGTAAGCACTATACCCAAAGTGTAAATTAAACCTACATCTTAACTGTGTATGCTGGGAAATGGGGTTCAGATAGAAAGAGGGCTGAACAGCCCCACCCCCACCCCCAACCCCCCCCCGCCCGCCCCCCAGAAGCCAAGATGAAACAGAAGCCAAATTTAGCCAATCAGCTTGTAAATTTTCAGGCCATGGCAATCGTAATTAGAGTTTATTCATTTGTTGTTGAAAGACCAGGCCTGATGCAGAGGCCCAAAACAAAGGGGTATTGTGTGCTTTTCTTCTTTTACATGCAGAGAAGGGGGGGCGGGGGGGCTGGACCGGAGTTTGGAGTCCGAGAACATGTGTTCCACATTCGGCACAATGGAACATTCGAGGGGGAATTAAGGCTTCGCCCTGCGCTTGCAAGTCACGAAGCTCGATTAAAACGATGAGCCCATTTCTGTGGCCAAGATTTCAGTGTGCAAAAAAAAAAAAGGCAGTAATACACAGATCCAGAAAAATGTTACGCAAATCAGAATTACTGGAGCACCGCTCTCCAAGAGGCCCAGGACATGTTCAGCTTGTGCAATGCTTACTCATCCTTTTTTTCTATTCTGCCTATCTATCCTCTATCTATGCCTCTGACTGTCTGTCTGTCGGTCTCTCTTTATATCGCTCTATGCCTCCGTCTATGCCTCTGACTGTCTGTCTCTTTATATCTCTTTATGTCTCCGTCTATGCCTCTGGATGTCTGTCTGTCTCTCTCTCTTTCTCTCTCTTTTTCTCTCATCTTTAATTTGAACCATGAGAGAAAATAAAGGGAATAGTCACCTGGAAACAGATCAATAGCGGCAGGACACAGTCGATCCACCTGGAAATTGACCAATAGCGGCAGGGCACAGTCAATCTACCTGAAAACAGACCAATAGCAGCAGGGCACAGTCGATCCACCTGAAAACAGACCAATAGCAGCAGGACACAGTCAAAGGGCCTGGGACAATGGTGGCATTTCCTGCCCAAACTTAAACTGACCACAGCATGGAAATCCCAACGAAAAAAACAGGAAGTGCACAGAGGAGCGCACGAAAAAGCAGCTTATTATGGGATTTCTGGGAGAAATACCAACACTGTGGTGGCGGTGGCAGTTTGAGCCGCTGTTTGTGACTCCGGGGGAGAGGAGGAGAGAGGAGAGGAGAGGAGAGAGGAGAGGAGAGGAGAGGAGGAGAGAGGCAGAGGAGGAGAGAGGAAGAGGAGAGGAGGAGGGTTGGCGGGTCGGTCTCTGGACGACTCCGCGTGGTGTGCAGGCTGCAGATAAAGAACAATAAAGAGGAGGGGCTATAAGGGAAGAGAGAGCCGGCCTCTTTATGCACTGAAGCCTACAGCGTTCCTAGAGTGTCAGTAATGGCATCACATTCCAACAGGGCTATTTTTTGCATAGGGGCTAGGGGGGCGGGGCGTTGGGGGGTTGTGGTAACAGGGTCAGGGTTTAAATCGTGTACCCCAAACCACCAGTGCTGCCTCCCAAACCTTCTCTTTACTTTCCTTCTCTTTGGGCTCGTCTTCTGTCCCAAACTTTCCCTTCTCCTTCCCTTCTCTTTGGGCTCGTCTTCTGCCCCAAACATGGACCAGCGGCCAAAATGCAGCGAGTTGCCTGTACGAAACTGTGTTACATTTAGAGCTGGAACAGGGGGTGGGTCAGGAGGGAGGGCGGCAGGGGGGGTGGGGGGTGAGTGGTAACGCTGCTTATATTTGGACGTCTCCCAAAAGCTACACGAGGGTTTCTGGATCCCCACGTTCAGAGCGAAGGCTGCATGGAGAACAGAAACAGTACAGAACAGTGGCTCCATTGAAACCAGCCAATTCTCTGGGCACCATTTTTTTTCTTTTTTTCTTAAATGGGTATAAAATGAGATCACATATTCTGAAAGAGTCAAGTAGTATAAAGAGAGAGAGAGAGAGAGGGAGAGACAGCTGGGTATATTTCACATTTTAATGTAGCCTTCTGAAGTTACAAAATGGGGTTTGGGGGTTTTAGGGTTTGGGGGGGGGGGTCTGATGGTGCTTTTCCATTGCACTCTGATGGCAGCACGTACCAAGTCAAGTTCAGGAAGTCTGGATCCTGTCATTCCGTACTGGAAAGGGAATGGGCAAAAAATATTGGCAGGGAATTTAAACATAACATGTGCTGGAGGGGTGGAACAGGGGGGCAAAAGTGTGGGGGGGTGACCCACTTCTGAGAGCCCTTTGGGGTCCCCCACTCTGCCCGTCTTAAATCCCTCCACCTGCGCCAGTTCCGGGGTCCGTTTCGGCTTTTAGCAGATGCTCTTAACCAGACAGACATCCAAAAGTGCATGCGATAGCCAATGAACAGAGGCGAGGTAAAGTTATCAGTGTCACAACCAACCAATAGGAAGAGTGCTCACATAAGCCTGCACTATAACATTAACTGCGATTGTAGATGTAAAGAATATGTAAGGATGTAATTCTTAAAGTGATGCTTTGAGTAGTAAATTAGTATTGCGTTAATGTAGCATAAGTAGGGTTATTAAATGCTGAATAACGTCTCTTTTTCCACTGTGAAAAGCCTCTAATGAGGTCCAAACATGGCAGAGCATTAATGTTTCAAAGCTGAGAGGGTTCCCAATTACCCCTTTGATTACAGCTATAAAACACTGCAGGATTCTGTTTGAATCATAACGATGAGAGCGGCGGGATTGAGGAAGCCGCGATAACAACAAGAACATCCAAACGAGGTGCTAATCGCTCTGATTTCATCAAATTAAAAAACAGAATCTTTTCCGGACGAAGCAGCGAGGGGAAGAGGCGTTTTAGGAGAACACATTCTCACGGGTACGGCCGTCTTTTACGGCTTCATGGCGGTAGCTTATTGAATTAGTGACAAAGACCTGTGGGAAGTGATTATCTCGACGAGTTTAGCAGAATCACAAGAAAAATGTTGGCTTGAATGAGATCCAGATGGTTGATTCGTTCAGTGGCCAGTGAGCTTGGCCCTCCTCTTTCCGCGACTGAAGGAGCTCATCGCTCTCAATAATGAACAATTATAGGTCGCCTTTTCGCTTGTTCTCCTGGGCATGAGGATTTTAACTGAAGGCCCAAATGAAAGTGATACTGTCTCTGAAATACACTCATCTACCAACATAGAGCCTCTTTAAATCATTATGTGCTACTGTACATCAGGGGTGGAGGTATGTGCATGTAAGAGTGTGTGTGTGTGTGTGTGTGTGTATAAGAGTGAGCATGTTTAGCATACTTCATACTTAAGAAGATAGAAAAGCTTGTAAAAGGCTTGGTCCCCATGAGGGAAAAGTTCATTTTAGGGTTAGGGGTTGGAGCTAGGGTTGCAATTATGGTTATGGTTAAGGTTAGGGTTATGATTAGGGGTCAAAGGTTATGTTTAGGGTCAGGTTTAGGATTTAGGGTTAGGTTTAGGAAGTCTCCATAATGATAGGAATACAAGGGTTAAGGTTAGGGTTAGGGTTGGAGTTAAGGCTACGGTTAGGTTTAGGAAGTCCCCACAAAGATAGAAATACAAATATGTGTGTGTGTATGTGTGTGTGTGTGTGTATGAGAGAGAGAGAGAGAGAGAGAGAGAGAGAGAGAAAGAGAGAGCGTGTGTATGTGCATGCATGCATTTTGGTGTGTACGTACTGTGTGTTCACGTGTGTGCGTGTATGTGTGTGTGTGCATGTTGCTGTGTTCCATACAGGTGGGATTCCCGCTGTGTTTTGTCTGAAGCAGCAGAACCTGGCTGTGTGCCCCAGCTTCAGAGGAAGGCTTCAGACAGGAATCCGCCAGTGTTGGGCTCATTGTTCAGGTGGATTCTTCTGGAATTCCCGGCTGGAGTTGCTTTTGCTTTCACTTTGACCCCCCAGACCGGTGAGGTGAGTCTCTTTTTGTGTTTGCTCTCTGTTTGGGGAATAACTACCTCTTCACTGTATGATGTAATTGTATCGTACAGCTTTTTATGAAATGCTGCCAATATTCCACACCTTCAGTCAGGCCAGGCTCTAGCCTTTGCGCTGCCCTAGGCCATAATGCAGACTGTGGGAAGGAGGAGGGGGGGGGGGGGGGTGTGTGCTTGTGGACCGAGGGGAGGGAATTTTGACTATCCTGGACACCCTGAATATGCAACACCTCCCTTCGTTTGACACCCTACAGATCAATGGCGCTCTTGGCAATCGTTTATATCCCCTATGCCTAGAACAGGCCCTTCATTCAGTTCAATACCATCACAATTATACATGTTTTACTAGCATCTGCTCTCTATTTGCTTGTGTAAACCTTCCACTTTACAGCTACTGTTGTTTCTGACCAAATATAGCCCTCATAAACTCTGTAACACATCTGAATGGGATTAATACCGTTGTTTTTTTTTCTCCGTTAATCACAAAAACCTAAATCGTTTCTCTGCCATTTGGCGTGGATGTAGTCTATTAGGCACAGTGTTGCAGTTGCTTCAACCAGCGGCTTTCAAGGAGGTCTGCTGATAAATCTAGTGCTGGTTCTGCACTTCCACACACTTCGCCTTGTAAGGAGGTCCAAAGAACTGTATTTCATCAGTCATACTAAAGTCAACACCAGATAACCGGAATCACATCCATTACACATTTTTGATTTTACTAGATTAGATTTTTAGAAAAACGCCCCATAGGTCATGTTTGCTGTTGTCTGCATGGATATCACACCATCTACATTTTTTTTGTAGAATGGCAAGCGAATACATTCAACCTCAAATAAATTGCATATTTTGAATGATTAATAGTGATTCGGAATTTTATGGAAAGAACTCAGAACGTGTAAACTATAACGAAGGTCTGGTCACCTACTCCTGCCTTAGCACAAGCCAGAGCTTAAACCAGATTTTTCCCCAGAATATTTGGGGCAAAAAATAACTTTTAAACAAACATTACTGCATTCGTATTGCAGGGCCTTTGCTTTTCCAAATAAGACAGCTGCATTTCCCGTGCCGTAGACGGGAGCGTTAAACACAACTCCACAGCTGCATTGTAAGACCTCTTTAAATCACTTTTTTTTTTATTCCGAATGAGCACTAATGTTTAGGAAAGTTTGACCCTGAAAACTTGAATAAACAAATTTGCGCTTCGGAAGAGAGTCATTTAGACTCCTGCGTCGTTGGGCAAGGCAGTTCGCTTACGGATGACGGTTTCCAGAATGTCATTTGGACCATGTGGGAGCCCTGGAAAAAGAAAACAACTCCGTTGGCTTGTTATTAATGTCCTCCTGAGTAAAGATGCAATCGTGTGCTGACAATGCCCTGCAGCTCATGAGAGCCGAGCGAGCGAAGCGAGCAAACATGTTTACAGCATCTCTGCTCGAAGGTGCCTCCAGACTCAACGGCCAGAAAACCCTCCCTTCAATTTCCCCAGGCATGCATTCCAGCTGAGACAGGTGAGTATGTGTTTATTTTTTTATTTTTCCCTGAGCTTATAAATGTTATGAAAATAATATTTTAAAAAAACCCCTAACCCTAAACACTCTGTAAATGACTCAAGAACGTCACAGTTAACAAGACGAGGTCATGTTTTTGGAAATGGTTGTGAGTGAACGCGGTTGTGCTCACAGGTCACCAGGAGGACTTTTGTTCCCGACAGCTCTTTTTGTGGACACCCTGCCAGTACCAGGCCCAATCCACAGGACACATGCACCCAGTAGGCCCAGAACCCCAAATGCATAGAACCACTAACCACACAATACAATACAAAACATAATCTCAGAGCCTCAGTGTATCCATACAAGTAGGGGTGTGTGTGTGTGTGTGTGTGTGTGTGTGTGTGTGTGTGTGCCTGCCTGTGTACTGAGTGAGTGTGTGTGTGTGTTTGTGTGCGCGTGTGTGCATGTGTGTGTGTGTTTGTGTGTGCGTGTGTGCTGAGTGTGTGTGTGTGTGTGTGTTTGTGTGCGCGTGTGTGCTGAGTGTGTGTGTGTGTGTGCCTGCCTGTGTACTGAGTGTATGTGTGCGCGTGTGTGCGTGTGTGCTGAGTGTGTGTGTGTGTGTGCTGAGTGTGTGTGTGTGTGTGTTTGTGTGCGCGTGTGTGCTGAGTGTGTGTGTGTGTGTGTGTTTGTGTGCACGTGTGTGCTGAGTGTGTGTGTGTGTGTGTGTGTGCCTGCCTGTGTACTGAGTGTATGTGTGCGCGTGTGTGCGTGTGTGCTGAGTGTGTGTGTGTGTGTGTGTGTGTTTGTGTGCACGTGTGTGCTGAGTGTGCGTGTGTGCTGAGTGTGTTTGTGTGCGCGTGTGTGCTGAGTGTGTGTGTGTGCGCGTGTGTGCTGAGTGTGTGTGTGTGTGTGTGTGTGTTTGTGTGCGCATGTGTGCTGAGTGTGTGTGTGTGTGTGTGTGTGTGTGTGTTTGTGTGTGTGTGTGCCTGCCTGTGTACTGAGTGTGTGTGTGTGCGTGCATGCGTGTGTGCTGAGTGTGTAAGACCAGCCCTCCCAAGCTTCTATTTTGGCCTCTGATGATTTTGTGAAAAGGAATTTTCAAAAATTCCTGAAAACACCAAATGTGGGTTTTGGGGTCTGGCTCCTTTCTCCGGTGTTAACCACGGTCCGAGCCCTTTGGCGGGGTGGGGCGGAGGGCTTTTCTGGGCTTGACGACATGCCACGGCCTTCATCCCCTATTCTTTGAGGTCTGGGAAAACTTCCGGTCTCACCACCCAACAGCGAGGGGAACGTGGCGTGACTCCGATCATGTGATGTTCCTGGAGTCCAGCATCGTCCTGTCAGGCGTGGTTAGTGCTCAGTCAGGGCCTCACTAGCCTTCTTTGTGCACAGGGGCAGGGCGGGGCGGGCGGGTTTGGGGGGAGGGGGGGGATTGTGTCTGTACGGAATAGTTTCAGTGCGCTCCTGCCACTGTCATCATCGCTGTTGATCTTCCTGTCGGCGTTCCACAGCGTTCCCGCCTCCAGATTCTCGTTACTAGAGAGAGGGAGCCCCAGAAGCTCCATGTAATGGAAACACAAAAAGGCTGAGATGTTGCTCGCTGTGTTCATGGTCCACTGGCTCCTCACAGAGGCTCCTTCACTGAGTGGTGGAGGATAAGGTGGAGGCGGAAGAGAAGGAGGAGGCCCCGAAACGGCAGGCCGGCCAGGAGCGTGACTCATTCCGTGGCCAACAGCATTTCCGTCCGGAGCAGAGCAGCTCCCATCTCTTCAGAGGGAGGAAAAAATAAGAGGAGAAAACCGCTGTGCCGGTGATTTTGATATCGTAAAAAAAAAAAAGAGAAAATAATTCTTTAGTTGTTGCGTTGAGTGTATCGCTCTCTGCAGGATTTGGGCTTTTGATCCTTAAAAGCAGCTGCACAACTTTTTTGAGTTTGTTAGTTTTTTTTTGAGCCGCTTTGATTTCGTTTTTTTCCTCACTGGCCTCCTGCTGTTCAAGCCCTTTGGTGTGATCCAGGAGTCCAGCATCTCAGTGGATGTAATGAGCTGAAAATGAATGCCTCTTTATGACGGTGAGGTTGGCTCCAGGTCTAGCTATACTGCATTATTTTCACCTCATTTTTCAAAAGGCACTGAGTGTTTGTGAAAGACACGGCCTCGGCTACGCTTAAACTGTACGGCGGTGGCTTTGATTTGTCCGTCGGGCCCGCATGCTTCCAACACCATTGTTTTCAAGCGAGCTTTCGCAATTTTGCTCCAGTTTCACGATATTGCATAAGGCCCCTCGATTATGTCAGCTCAAAAGAGGGAAGAAATGTGCAAACCGAGCCATGGTCTAAGGCCCAGGAAAGAGAACCGGCTAATGGGACACATCTTGGTTGTAAATATTTATTGGATGGGAATAGAAGTCATTTTGGAGAACCAGTTACAAAATGAGGAATACATCTTTTGGGGCGGGGGCGGGGGGGACGGGGGGGCTGAGCACAATTAAGGCTCCTCTGTGTCTCCATAGAGGAACCAAATCTACACTCTCAGGAAAAAAATGGTTCAATCTGCCAAATAAATGTAATGTAATGTAATGGGAGCTTTCACAATTTTCACACCTACCATAAAGATTTCCATAAAAAACTTGAAAGGGTTCCCCTATGAAAACAAACCAAAAAACAAAATAATTCATACAAATCTACATGAAATATGACATGTTGGTGATTTAATAATCTTGGCTAGGGTTAGGGTTAGGGTGAGGGTTAGGGTGAGGGTTAGGGTGAGGGTTAGCGTGAGGGTGAAAATCTCGGCCTTTTCTTAGTTCAAAGCTCATCGTAAGTCGCTCTCGATAAGAGCGTCCGCTAATTTCCTAAAATTTAAACTTGAAAATGTGTGTTCTGAAAGGAAATCCACGCTCCAGCTCCCACACGTGTCTCCTACGGGTTCGAGCACAGAGCCGTGTTTACGCTAAAATCTAACGCAGCTGACGAATCGGGACTTTTGTGTATATGATGTTCACTGTGTGTCGTCGTCTCTCTGCGTGTGATTTACAGTGCGCTGTGTGTCTGATTCTGTGCGCTTCGCTGCACCCAGATAAGCGCGTCTCTTAGACACTGTGCAGAAATGAGCCTCACGTTCCCATGCCGATCGGCTCTGCAACGGGGTGTCTCGCGGCTCCCCGCACGCTTATTATGGGATGCTGCTTGTCAGTAGATTGTAGGAGACTGGAGAAGACTCATTCTGGAAGGGCTTACGTTCAAATCCGCAGAATAACAACAGAATCAGAGCCAGACTGCCTCCAGAGGTAGTGGACGACAACGGCTATCGAATCCAACACATATCATATTTGTCAGAAGGTTAGAAATATGTTCAGCCCGAAGGGTATGAATAAAGTTCTATTGAAGTTAATTGAATTTAACAGTGAGACTAACCTTACCCACAGAGGTTGGGTTTCAGTTGACAGGGTACAGTATCACCACAGATTATAACCAACCCACCAGATTGAGCTACCGCACTACTCTTTACATCAAACGTCCTGTCTGTCTCTTCTTGATGCCGAATGACGTTCCCATGTTATGGATCTCATGAATATTCATGACGGGGCGCGATCGAGCGCAATTCTTTGGTGGTGGATGCCCCCGGAATGTAACACAGGAGCAGAAACTCCTTTGACCACCTGGAACTTCCTGTCGCTAAGCAGCACGGAAGATGGAATGACTGATCTGGTTAGTTTATAGAATCTTTGGTGCCACCCACCTTGATATGCTCGGCACTGACTGATCTGGGGTCAGTGGTCTGTGTGCGCCAGCTGTTCAGTCTCACAGCTGTGCAGCTCCACTGGGGATTTCAGACGGGACCGGTCGTAAGCATAGGCGACTTACTCCATGGGGGGAGGTGGTGTACCAACCGTCTAAAGGGGGGGGTGGTAAAGGAAGGAAACACGTTGTGTTCATGGTAGTCGGAAACCCCCCCCCCCCCCTACATTTGTAATCGCTAAGCGCTACACACCAGTTCTGGTTGAGGCGAGTTTCCCCCTCGCGCTTTGAGGGTGAGACAGGCGCTATATAAATGCAAGGCATTATTATTATTATTACACTGCTGCCTGAATTGACAGAGGACATTGCCAAAATGGGACAGGTCTACAGTGAGGCCTATGACTGGCCAATGACTTCCTGTAAGAATGCAGAATATGAGAAATAGTTAAACGTGCTCAACTTTGTCTAGTTACATTTTGCCGGCGCTGAATCCTTAGTGGAGTATCGATAGTAAAAGGAGAGAAGGACAGCAGCTCAGTGTTTTGTTTTATTTGGGCACGGACGCGTTTCGGCTTCCGCCTTTGTCAGCGTGCATAAACAACAAGGACAGGTATAAGACTTATATAACATGACGTGTGTCAATCAACTCGAACATTCAGTCAATCAATCAATCCATCAATCAATTAATCAATTAATCAATCAAACACTACATCAATGTTTGTAAGATATAATAACACATTGTATCGAGTATCATTTCTGCATGTCAGTATTGCCACAGAACAGCAAACTTTCAAAAGCACAAAAAAAATAATAATAATAATAAAATGAATATAATGTGATCACAGATCATTTTATTTAATTTTATGTCTGTTTTAATTTAGATATTTGATTGGTTCACTTTTAACAAACACATGGAATAATAAAACTATAAACACACTTGTAGTCGGAACCACACAATGTATGGCATGTTGCATTTTTAAGAATTGTTTTCTACATAAGAATCAATAAACCACATCATTGTGAAAAAAGTGTTTGAAGTGGTCACAATTTTGAGAAGTGGTTTAAAAAAATACACATTTCACTAATTCAATAGATTTCACAAAGTGGGACAATATTTCAAAAGAGTTGTGTGTTGTGTTTTGAAAAACTATTAGTAAACAGTCACCATCTTAAATAAAACACGACAGGGAATGAGAGTCATTTAGCCCTCTAGAGGAGGCCGTGGATAGATGGTGTATCCACCAGGCCTCCCTTTGAAGGAGCAATTTCTCTCTATCACCGCCTCTGTGTGGACTTTTAACATGTTCAATGCCCATAAACCGCAAATAACTTACTTCGTGTTTGAAGGCATTGAAATGTCGGACAACAGGTGATTTCTCGTCATTATTCCGAATTGTGCTTTTATGTTCACATATTCTTAAACGAAGCTCTCTCTTGCATTTTCCCACATAAAAAAAGCCCACATGGACATTTCAGAATGTAAACATAGAATTTTGTAGTACATGTAATGGTTCCAGAGTATAACAGCAGCGCCATTAAACCACTTCCTGTCAGGAACAGGACTACACTTATGGACAGAGATGTCAAAGCAGGGGTCAAAGAAAGGTCAGCAGGTGGTCAGAGGGTGAGACGAGGGCCAGCGACCGGGTGCAGAGTTCAGTCTGTCTGTGCGCTGTAAAAACATTCTGACTGCTAGTGGAGGATGCTCCCCGTCTGTATCCGGATCTCTTCCCATCAGGGAGTTTTTTCTCACCACGGTTTGAGTGTTTTTCTTCCCACTCGGGAGATTATTTATTCCTCACTTGCTAGACTTTTGGGAGTTCAGGTTGAAGCATTCCTTATTTTTTTTAATTTCCTGTCTTTCTATAGAGCGCCTTTGTGAAAGGCTCATTGTGCAAATAAAATTTAATTTAAATGAAAAATTAAATAAAATGTTCAGGTTCTGAAATCCACATGTGTTCACACACTCAAAAAATGTGTTGGCCTTAATTAACCAATGAGGTTACTGAGCTGCATCCAGCCCAGTTATTGCTAGAATATCATAAACAGAATGCGACATTGGCAGACTGTAGAAATGGTCTCATATTTCCTGAGGCTAATGCTATTAATATGAATAATAATAGACCATAAACACAGCAGGAACCTAACACTACCGGGAATTAATTAATTAAATTCAGAAAAGATATGCACGCCACATTCTGGGGCTATTGTCTTCATCAGCGTAAAGGTGTTATGTGCTGAGGGCTGTCTTAACATGCAACACATATATATATTTTGCTTTTTACAGAAGAATTCTCTGCATCTCTCTCTGTTTCTCTCTTTCCTTCTCTCCCTCTTTCTCTCTCCCCGTCTGTCTCTCTCTCTCTCTCTCTCTCTCCCCATCTATCTCTCTCTCTCTCTCTTTTTCTTTCTCACGTGGAGAAGAGCACAAAATTACAGTTTTAATTTTATCACAGGTTACTGCCCTTTCATAATCACCCCTTTAACAATTATATTGGGCTTCTGCACAGTCCCTTATTTAAATACATAAATAAATGTGTGGTATGCATATTAGATTTAGGTTTTCCAAAATAAATAATTGACAGGTGTTCAGTTTTCACTTTTCACTTTGATTTTAAATTTTTTTTTAAATTTTGGGGTGTGGGGGTGGAAGCCTCTTCAGAAAATACAGTGGTCTTTGTGAAGCTCGTTTGGGGGTCTTGAATATTATCTTTCTACAGCCTGAAACCCACAGAGAGACAGCCCACTTCTGTGGGGGGGGGGGGGGTGCATGTCGTAACAGATGTGGAATATTCTGCAATATACTGTAAATATGTGGGAACTATAACTATGACAGTGTAAGATTTATTGCAATAACTTAGAGGCATTAATTTGCATATTTGCCAATGAAGTACTGATCATATATTATTTAAATATATTTCAATATATTTGTTAAATTTATTCTAATTTCATAAGGGCAAGGTCGTAGAATTCAGGCCCAGTTTCACTGCATATAAACTGCATCGTAAGCCTTTTCCCAACACCAAGTTATGGTGGAGGAGAGAGGAGGGTCTACCGAGGGTTTTCGGAATGATATCTGGGTCTGTACATTTTCACAAGAAACGACCAACAAATAAACCAGATTATCTTTCTGTCTTCTGCACCGTGTGAGTTTCTCTTCTTCTGTGAATGTGTTGTGAAGGGGGAGGGAGGGGGAGAGAGGGACAGAGAAGAGAGATAGAGGGAGAGAAGGAGTGGGAGAGAGAGGGAGAAAGGGAAACGTAGTCTCTAATGTTGGGGGAGCTTTGGGTTCAGAGTGTCACTGCAGAGAGGGTGCTTTGAGCACAGACAGTTCAAATGCATTTAAAAGGCCCCTTTCAATTGCATTTGAACTTGAAAGCTGTTTGTGTGACCATGCCAGATCCCCCTCCCTGCCCGTTTACTTTCAAACTCAGGTGCATTGGCTTTCAGGTGCACGAGGGACCAATTTGGCACAAGTTCCCAAGAATTCCACCCGTCCCCAAAAAAAAAAAAAAGAATACCCTCAGAAGGTCATGAAGGAACGCCATATGGATGTTTTAAGAGGGTAACCATAGTAACGGCAGCTGTAACAGCTTTAATGCTTGGCTCTCGCTCGCCAGGTTTGTGTTACCGTGGTGATGGAACACAAGCCGGAGAGAGGCTGCTAACAAGCAGTAATGTTGATTGACAGCGGCGCTAGGATATCGCGCTACAATCGGCCGGGTTCCATTCACGCCCAGGTCTAATGTTACCCGGGAAATGCAATTGGGACAGAAAGAGGGCGAGGAAAACAAAATTACATTTTATTTGTATATAATACATATTTGTATGTAATTATTTATGTACCTTGGGCCAAAAAGGATGCCTTTTGGAGGGGTGGGGTGGGGGGGGTGTGGTATGGCAGCTTGTAATTGTGTTATAGAAATAAGTATAAGGATTATGATCTCCTCTTGGGGCGCGGGGGGTCAGGGGTCAAGGGCCTAAGGTCTGGGGAGCTGGAAAGAACACAGGGAGGACTCAGCTTTCCCACAATTCACTGGGCCAAGCCACTGAAAATCTCCGAGCTACCATCCTCAGGGTGTCTCTGGGCCAGCTGCCCTTCTCCTTCACTACCCATAAGCCCCGTGAGTTTGTATCCAATGGCAACAGCTGCTAAAGATCAGCTCATGGTTTACATATTGCACCAGAACCTGTGGCAACCCCCTCCATGAAGGCTCTTTGTACTGAACTTTTTTGTCTCTAGTGGGGCTTTCATAGCCCTGTTAGTTGCTTTGGCTGAAAAGGTCTGCTGCTTGCCTGCATCACAATTGGAAATTGGGAGGAAAAGCTCTCGCTGTTCCATCTCTCTTTGACTCTGACATTATACTGGATATATTCTCGTGTAAAAACATATTTTCCCAGTTCGATTTCAGATGAATTAAAATCAATGGCTGTCGGGCCCCAAGTTGGTTAGAGATGCCTGCAAAGGATTATGGGAAGAGCCTTTGGGCACTTTTACAATGGGTTCCATTCCAGGACATGCCAGAAATGCCCACAAGGATTATGGAAACTTTTTTTTAGCATGTGACATCCCCTACATGCTCATCCAATTTCCGGAGGATGCTGGAGTTTGTCTACAGAACGAAAGGTATGCTCGCCGGCTTCATTCACTTTCCCCCACCGATGTACACGGATACGGCTTTCACCTTTTCCATTTTACATGTCCATCAGTGCCCCATGCCTGTGTGTGTGTGGCCCCGCTGATGGTAAAGGACTGGACGCAGAGCGGAGGGCGATCCCCCTCGCTATCCGATAGCGGCGGCTCTCGCCACTGTTCCTGTCTCCCGAGCTGCGCCATCTGGAAACTTCTACTATCCACAAACCACCCTCCATGCCCCCCCACCTCTCATCCGAGTCAGGCAAGCTCTAGATTTGAATGTTCTGCACTTATTTTGAGAAAATAAATAAATAAATAAATGAAAACACAGGCCTTGATAAGACTGAGACCCCATCCTGTTATTTCTGTCCTTCTGAGTATCATCTGGGACTCAGAGCTATGGCAAGTCTTAGAAGATGCATTTTTCTCAGTGCGGAAACCCCCCCCTCCCACCCCGAAAAAAATATATATTCATGTGTCTGTATATCTGCAAAGCAATCACATCCACACATCTGTCAGATATCATCTGTTTACTACAACCTGCGTGACCAAAATGGTTGAAATGGCCCATTGTGTTCTCACAGACCCTTCCAGAGTCCAGAGATCCGCCAGGTTCACAGACTTTTTACGTCAAGGGGGTCCCCAAACTAGCGGGGTGCTCACAAACTCTGATCCGGTGGATGGGTTTTTGAGGGTACGCCGAGGAGCGTTTGCGAGACACGTTTGAGGAGAAGCAAATGCTCTGCCCCCCACCCCCCTCTCTCTCCCCCACCCCCCCTCTTCCTCTCCCCCACCCCCCCCCTCTCTCTCCCCCACCCCCTCCCCCTCCCACCATGAGAGACATTAATGGAAATGATACTAAACACTCTGCTGAACATGCATCTATGCCGACTTCTATTAAAAACTTTAATCGTGTTTATTTTATTCCGTATCTGAGCATGCCTTGCGGTATCTGGACAGGCGCTGGGAAAGCTTCCCTCAAACCTCTCCAGGATCTCACTGACGAGAAATAAAATGAGAGTGAAATTAAAATGTGAAATACAGTCAGAGAGATAAAGCGGATCCACCTCGGTGGGGGACCCCCCATGGAAGTGTTTACTGCCCTGTCTGTCTGTCCGTCCGTGTCAATGCCTGAGACGGACGGACGGACAGAAAGACTGTCTGTTTCCCTCTCATTCTCTCTTTTTTTCCCCAGTTGAAATAAATGACATTCCCCAGGACGAAGAGACAAACCATCGTAAATCAAGTCACGTAAGGTGGAATTTTCAGACACCCCCCCCTCCAAATTCTCGCCCGTGCCCCTCCCACGAATAAGCTCTTCCCTACTCATTCTCTTTTGCAGGATTGCAGGGGTCACATTTTTGCAATTTGCTTTTCGCGAAAAGGCCTCGCCTCCCCGAAGCTCTCCAGTTACCAATTCATCAAAAACCTATTAGTGGAAATGCTACCCCCACCTACCACCCCCCCCCCCCCCCCACCCCCAAACTGTACCCCTTATCCCTGCCCTCCACCCTGTGACGCCCTTAACGTAAAAACTGATCTTTAGGAGCTACTCTAACTGGCCAAGCTGCTGTGAGTATCAGGAGGAGGAAGAGGAGGAGGAAGAGGAGGAGGAAGAGGAGGAGGGTTAATCTTTTACGAGTTGTGAGTAGTGGATTATACGAGGGCAGTCTATTTAGGTCCGGCATCCTGGCATAGTCCTGTTGCTATAGTTTAAGAACTGAGCTTAGAATGGTATGGCTGTGGACGGCTGAGAGAAAGAGAGAGAGAAAAAAAGGGAGAGAGAGAGGGTGCTTTCCAATATTCTGCACTCCTCACCTCCTTTCCTCCACTCGTCTCCTACAAGGAAGTATGCAAAACAGAGTGTAAATTTCAAGTACGAGGAGTTGCATGTACAATATACAAAGTACCTGACATTGTGGTATTAAGATATTAATTCATATGTAGCCATTAATATGTAATCAGCAACATTAGATTAAAACACATAGATCAGTTCCCGGGGCACAGAATAGAGGAGGTGGTCGTGGAAGAAAGGAGGATGCATTTTTTGAGTATTGGGATGCACCCAGAGAGAAAGAGAGAGAGAGAGAAAGAGAGAGAGAGAGAGAAAGAGAGGGAGAGGGAGAGGGAAAGAGAAAGAGAGAGGCAGTTTCCTCTGCTGTGAATTTCCATCGCTCTTGCCACTGTCCATTTTTCACTGTCCGATCTCTTCTCCGTCTCCTGGAATTCCGACAAGAAAAACATGTTTCCCGCACATTCTGAAAAGCCCCCTCTGACACTGTCATGCTTCAGTTGGTGTTTTTTTTTCTACAATGACAGACAGTCCATGATTAGGTTAATTGGTGCTGAGGGACGGCAAATAAAAATAGGTTTTTGGAACGGCAGGCGGTTTAGTTTGGCCGTTTTCGTTCTCTTAATGTAAAAATAGTACCTTTCTCACCCAATTTCAAATATATTGTTTTAAAGAGGCCAGCTAGGCCAGGCTTCCTTTGATTGTATCCTTTTTGTCTATCTTGTGTGAAATCAAAAATATGTGAACTCTGCAGGGAAAATTAAATAATCACTCATTTTATCATGTGACATTTGAACAATTTTTTTTTTACTTCAGCATGTGTTTCTAATGCAACGCATAGCTATTTGGAAAACACATTAACTTCCTTATAAGGGTTTCACTTTTTCCCAAACTTTCTTTTTTGTTCAGACAATACTGCAAACTGAAAAAACCTAATACTAGTTTTCAACTGTGATTAATCTGAAACAGATTGGTAACCAGCATTTGCACGAGCAGTTTATTTGCCTACGCTTCCAAACTGCAACGCCGTTCGGACATATTCCCAAAACAGCCCCTGTTTAATTTGTTGAGTCTGGCATTTTGCAAAGGGCAGGGCCAAGCCAGAAACGCCACTGTGCTACTGAAATTGGTTCCTTTCTACAATTATTCAAAACAATATACAAATAAGAAAGCCAGGTTATGCTTGCCATCATAATCCTCTTGTAAAGAAAATGACCAGGATGTTTTAATCAATGGGAGCATTGTGTTGTTCTCAGGGCTAAGCATTGTATTCACCTGGGTGCAATGTTCTTGATTCTTTGAAGTGGAGACACTTCCCTGACATTTGGCAAACTAATTCTCACTTTAGTGTTGTGAAGCAAGTATTGTTTCGTGCCATCTGTATTAGTGTTGACAGAAAGGGTTTCTGGGCCGAAGGAGTCTCTCTGAGCATGCTCCAGGTCAGAGGTCAAAAACCCTGGGGCGTATTCAAGAATACCAAAAACATTACATGAACATTTTAACATGTTACCATGACATAACTCAACGTCCGGGTGCTGGTTTGGGCAACCAAGAAGGCGATCATGTGTGCGGCCTTTATACTATGGCCAATTACATATTTGAACTTTTTACAATATGTTACACCCCCAGTGCCCCCCCCCCCCCCCTCCCCAAATCAAGTGTAGCCAACATTCCCGCCCTCACAACACGCCCATAAAACATCTCTTGAGAAGTTTTTGCAAAACTATTTAGCAAACTGTTCAGAGTGAGCAAACTTCCTGTTCGATAGACGAAAGGTTTTCAAACGCAGAAGAAGGTTCTGCCTGTTGAAAAATTTGGCAATTTTATTGGTTAATTAAAGCTGTTGATTGCACAGTTTCTTTCTTGTTGTTTAGCAACAAGATAATCCCAACAATAGCCCGATTGTATGCCAAAAAAGCTGTGAAAAGCCCTGCTCACTCAAATGCATAAATGTGAAATTCTTGTGGAATTAACACGTAATTCTACTATCAATATCAGCTACTAAATATTAAATAAATATCCAATCCTACCATTGGCTTTACGCATAGAGATGTCCCTTTCTAAATTCAGTGGTCATTTATTGTCTGGGACAATCCGTGTGAGAAATAAACAACACTTTATAACACTATTACACTATCTGAAACGTCGATGTGTAATACCCCCACTCTCTGCAGACCTGTCTCATTACTTCCAGTTCATTCTCATTAATTGACGATTATTTTATCCAATATTGGACATTATTACTTTAGCAACGGTGACTGCAATGTCTTATTGGATAAATTACAGCCGGGCGTAACAGAATTTTTAGTTTTATCAATTTCGTTTTACGCGAACAACTTAGAATGTACATTCGCCCGCCGAGGCATAATTGTTGTTTCCTGTTATTTTCGCAAGTTTTTACTAATTTACTAATTCGTCAGCAAGGCAAGAAAGAATCCTCGCCTGCTTATGTGGATTTTGGGAGTCATTGTGCCATATATTCGATACTGTTATTTTCGCATTTTGAGTGCATTTTACATACTGTCGTGTAAGCATTCATAGGTGGCTCAGTCATGTTATATGTTTGATTTGTCCTGAAGCTCGAACATTTGTCAGCTTTTTCCTGATGTTGGTGAATATTATTTTATAGTAATTGTATCATACATAATATACACTGTACGGTGTAGTATCTCCCTGGGCAATACTTGTCACCCAGGCAATGGAAAATACTCATTCAAATGTACTGTGTATATGTGCTAGATGAATGTAAAAGTTTCCTTGCAGTGAGTATTAATGTGATTATGCTTTATAATGGACACAAAATATTTTATTCATTTTATGACAGATTTTGAATAGGTGTTTAGACCCATAGATATTTATTCCCCTATACTGATGAAAAGATAGTGATCCCCACTTGTAAATGATGCAAATAACATTTTATGAGCCAAAACAGTTGATTTGTAGTTAAATATATAAATATTTTATGATTTACAGCAGTGCACAATTTAGCTATTATGAATACATTTGGAGACGCTAAGGGACAGCAGGGTACAATGCCTATATTTAGCATCATAGATCTGTTGTAGTCCTGCATATCACCTTCAGATTTTGCAGACTTGTGAACACAGAGTTTATGATCCAGAAAACTTATAGTTTTACCTGTTTCACATATGTAGCTCTCAGTATTTCATGACATTTTTTCCAAGATTTCTTTGCATTTGTGGCTCTTTATTTTCACCTAAATTATGAAAATAAACAAATCTAAGTATTGTAAATGGTACAACTGTCTTGTTTAATTTAAGTCATGTTTCAAGTCTCCGTGATGGTCACATCTGGATATATAGAACACCCCCTCAATAAATTAGAATGTGGCATCTGCACGAAGGGGTTAAGAGGAAAAGCAGAAACGAGCGAACCCTGCGGCTCACCAGGGTCAGGGCTGTAGCCCGCCGATGCTAAGAGATCATTAATTGATTGTAAAATGGGACAAGGTCGTTTTACTTTATGTTATTGTGCAGTGCAGCAGGCTGTGTTATCAAGCAGAGTGTATGAATGGGCCGTAATCTTTCTTGGGCAGGTTCTTACAGATGTTTTACCACTTTCCTGGGCTTGTAAGACAAGCGTAGCGTGGCGGAGAAACACAGTCGCTGTTTGGCAGCCATCTTTCTGAATAGCATTCACAGGTGAGGCTCCATGTCTCCAGAGATCTGCGTTTCAGCGGAGAGGAGTATTTATGTTGGCTTCAGACGAAACCACGGAATCAGAGCAACGCTGGGCATGGCTGCATTGCTCATCTGCTCGAAAACATGCTGAAAATGCTTAAGAAAACTAAATCGAAACAAAGTCTTTTTGCCAAGCTTGACAGAGTGGACTGCAACGTTGGGCAGCTGGTTGTAAACATTAAACAATGAGGCAGCTTATGTATCTTGTAAATGTGGCATGTCAATCGAAGAGCTGATTATCCGTTGATTAAGTGCCTCAGGAAGCATCTATATTTTGCATTTTAGGTCATAAAGAATAATATTAGTACATGGCCACAGGGTAGGGGAAATCTGATCCTAGGTCAACACTCCTACTCTAAATACAGACCCTAATCTCATATCAGTTTCACCCTATAGTTCATAAAGTTATATTAAGGTTAAGATATAGCCAGTGGAAATCTGATCCTAGTACTGCAACTCTTAGATGGTTTATGACAGGAGTGGGCAACGAGGGTCGTATCGGTTCCTGCTTTTCATGCCTTGGTTTTCAACTTGTGGTACTTAACTACTTAATTAGTGCTAACATTTATACCATCTGACATTTTAACTTCATTTCTTGATAAGCACATGAATGAAAACCGAAAACTGTTCTTGTGTCCCTATATGAAGACACTTTACTGTGATCTAATTTACGAGTGAACCAGTGTTGGTGTTGTGAAAGTTCAAATAATTATCCTATATGTTTATGCATTAACTTTTCTTTCATATTAAAGCTATCTGTGCTATTAAACATATGACCTGTGCTTAGAAAATGTATAAGATGGCTGTATTCAGCTTGTATCAGGGGGGCAGGTGGACAGCACAAGATAAGAGAAAGATGTAACTAAAATGTGCCTGCAAACGGTCAACTGAAAATAGAGTGGGCCTCATCCAGTGGGGCCTCTTCCAGTGGGGCCTCTTCCAGTGGGGCCTCTTCCTGTGGGGCCTCTTCCTGTTGAAAGCAGAAGATGCGCATATACGTAAATTACATTAATATTGTATATTTTTCATATACGGAGCGCGAGCCGTTGCTGGTATTGTGAGATTTAGAACATGAATTTGCATCTTTAGAAACAGAAATAGAAGCCTGCCACTTCTTGGAATTGATATAAAAGCCGCCATTTTTTATAAGTGACGTGCCTAACAAATGAATCCTAAAGAGGAGACTATGTTAATCATGCTTTGATTTTATAAGATAAGATTTGACACATAAGAGGAATAGTAATGTATTTGCTTGATTAGGATAGGATTATTTAGAAATGTATGGGGAAAGAGGGTTGAAAGCTGCCCCCAATTCCTCTCCCAAAGAATAACAGATAAATGCTGTATTTCCTTATGTTTGGGGGACTCTTTGTTCGCTTGCTAAGTGACTGAACTTGCTTGTGATCAAGGACTCACTGGGCCTGCTTTTTTACTAACGATTTCATACTTTATTACTTTGTTGTCTTGACTACTTATTCACATAAGCACAGCCTCATATAATAGACTCACTGGAAAAGGGAGGCCTAGAATTAGCCTCCACAGTGTATACCGTCAATTAGGTCATTTAGCCAGGATCACGGAGCACTGTTTTGTTTAGAGTTCGAGCATCTCCATAGCTTGGCCTCTCCGCTCGTCACCTCCTGGCTTCGATTACCGCTATACCGCTGAAATGAACCATTAAAAGCAGAACCCGCTTCAATCCAATGAAGATGTAGACTGAATGCTATCGCCAGAGCTGGTACACTGTGTGCAGTCTCTCCACAGAAACAAAAAATTCTGCTAGGTCTGATGCAGCAATACTATGGTTAGTTATGCAAGGCATGCTATTGCATGGGCAACATAAATTAACATCCATATTGTGGAAGTTAGTGGGCGGGGCTACATACATGATGTCATAACTGAACGTTCCAGAATCTTCAGTGTTCATTGCCCAGGTGTTGAAACGCTGTAAGTGCCAAATTAAGCAAGCATGTTAAAATATGACAACTAATAAAATATGAGAGAGAAATCTGGACAAAAAAAAAAACAACTAAAGGGGGAAAATAAAATATCTGCTTCTGTGTGGCAGGTGCAGAACAGAACAGAGTCCACGGATTCTGCTTCTTCCAGTGAAATTTGGAAAGAGGAGCAGTCGCACACAAAAATAAATCTGCAAGAAATACCCCCAAAAAAAGACCAGCTGAGCAAATACAGAATATATAGCACAGTGTTCAGAACTTCAGAAATACAGAATATATAGCACAGTGTTCAGAACTTCAGAAATACAGAATATATAGCACAGTGTTCAGAACTTCAGAAATACAGAATATATAGCACAGTGTTCAGAACTTCAGAAATACAGAATATATAGCACAGTGTTCAGAACTTCAGAAATACAGAATATATAGCACAGTGTTCAGAACTTCAGAAATACAGAATATATAGCACAGTGTTCAGAACTTCAGAAATACAGAATATATAGCACAGTGTTCAGAACTTCAGAAATACAGAATATATAGCAGTGTTCAGAACTTCAGAAATACAGAATATATAGCACAGTGTTCAGAACTTCAGAAATACAGAATATATAGCACAGTGTTCAGAACTTCAGACGCTCAGATGGAGAATGGTGCTTTAATGAACTGCAAAGGTAGAAGACAGGGACGTGCTCAGAATAACAGACTTACACAGAACACGTTTTTTTTATTTTTATAAACCATGACTGCAGGACTCAATGGACCGTCTGAAGATAAAGGTTGGATTGGAAAACAATCACAAAAATAAAAGTGAAATGTCTGAACTTCTCTTAAATGTATTGACTCAGCTGTCAAATGAATGAATGAATGAATGAATTAACAAGAACAGGTATTCCAAGCCAGGACAAGATTATTCCAATTCAATTCCAGAGAAAATTATATCCCTATTAAGAGTTTTTTAAAACACTCAGAAAACTTTACACTTATATTACATTGGCATTTAGCAGACAATATTATCCAGACCGATTTACAGAGATTACATTAAATACATATAATACATAAAAACAGCTGGATATTGTACTGAAGCAATTCCGTGCCTTGCTGAAGGGTTAACCACATACCAGCTTTTCTCTGCTTTAGCATAGCATAGCCTAGCCTAGCCTATCATAGCCTAGCATAGCCTAGCCTCTAAAACAATCAGCATTCACAATTGTTCATTTGCCACAATTTATTATAAAGCATCTATGAATTTTGTTAATACATTTTATTAATTAGATACGGCAAAAGTAAGACTGTCCCAAGATGGATCGATGAACTGCATGGAACCAAGGCATTCAGTGAGTTATCCATTTACAGAAGGCAAACCTCAGTTCTGCAGAAATCTGAACCCATTTGCTGTTAAATCCGGCACAGATTATATTTCTCTGTACTCTTAGCTGGTCAGTTGGGGGGAAAAGGTTTATATAAAAAGACTGCGGTTTGTAACTGAATATCTGTGATTTGTGGCAGCAGAACAGGTGTCTTCCACACCGTGTAGGCCGAGTCCAGCACAAGGGTGAATTTGGGAGCTGACGTGAGATTCAACACGAGATGCTTCACTAGGCAAGGGAAGGGACCAGTCTTGATTCAGACGGCATCGCAGGCCAGGACTGCAGGCAGATCCGTTTCGGGATTTCGTGCCAATTTATGTTCTTTTATTATTGAAGCAGCCCAAGTATTTATTTGTTCAGACATTTTTTTGATAACGGCGGTGAGCTCCAGCTGCAGAATGCACACTCATCCTGGGAGAACATTCTGGAACACATTGTGGTCCAATACAGGAATGAACCATCACAGGTGTGTACAGCTGTTGGAAAATGTGAGATTATTGGTTGGAACAAAAAAAAGAAAAAAGGAACATGCACACACAGACCAGCCCTCTGTAACAGGGTTTTTTTTTGGAAGGTGTACCCCTGCCCTTGATATGCATCCCACTGTCATGAATTCGGGCAATGCTCCCACTTTGTGAATACAATAAGGGAATATACAAAATATGGCACAGATAACCCAGCTGGTCTATGGCGGGAGTCGGCAACCGTGGTGACGGAGAGTCGCAGGGTCAGCTGGCTCTCGTTTTCACCTTTCATCTTGTTTCAATGTTCTTCGGTGTGCACTTATTGTACGTTGCTTTGGATTTCTGCCAAATTAATTTAAATGCAATGTAATCTTAAGATCAGCAGCCAATTCAGATCCACAAAACCAGGGGCCACATGTATAAAACTCTGAGTAAAAGAATGCGTAAAAAAATGCTCAGGGTGAAAGTCGGAAATCTGCTTAAAAAATGTTTAGCATTTTCTACCTCTGCCTGTCTGTTGGTGTCGCCATATCACACAGACTCCAAACATTGCGTACATATGGTGTCCAGCATGTGCAGAAGTACGCAGATTCTCACAGCATGTGTTATATTATACATCTGAATTTCTGCGTGAAAACTCCCTTACGCGGCTTTCTGAGGGCATTTTTCTGCTCAGCACTGTTTATACATGTGGCCCCTGGACTGTTTATACATGTGGCCCCAGCACTTTATACAAGTGGCCCCTGCACTGTTTATACATGTGGCCCCAGCACTTTATACAAGTGGCCCCTGCACTGTTTATACATGTGGCCCCAGCACTTTATACAAGTGGCCCCTGCACTGTTTATACATGTGGCCCCAGCACTTTATACATGTGGCCCCTGCACTGTTTATACATGTGGCCCCAGCACTTTATACATGTGGCCCCTGCACTGTTTATACATGTGGCCCCAGCACTTTATACATGTGGCCCCAGCACTTTATACATGTGGCCCCAGCACTTTATACATGTGGCCCCTGCACTTTATACAAGTGGCCCCTGCACTGTTTATACATGTGGCCCCAGGTGAGATAACTGTCATCTTCAAAAATCAGCACTGACCTTTCAGTGGGACCAAGATTTCACACCCTTGCAGTAGCTGGGGGGCTCTGTGTACACTGGGGTTCAGTTGGGCTCACCCCTGGGGGGCTCTGTGTACACTGGGGTTCAGTTGGGCTCACCCTTGGGGGGCTCTGTGTACACTGGGGTTCAGTTGGGCTCACCCCTGGGGGGCTCTGTGTACACTGGGGTTCAGTTGGGCTCACCCCTGGGGGGCTCTGTGTACACTGGGGTTCAGTTGGGCTCACCCCTGGGGGGCCCTGTGTACACTGGGGTTCAGTTGGGCTCACCCCTGGGGGGCTCTGTGTACACTGGGGTTCAGTTGGGCTCACCCCTGGGGGGCTCTGTGTATGCTGGGGTTCAGTTGGGCTGTTCTCCAAAAGAACGACGAGTGAAAGTGCAGTTTTACAACACGTAGTTTTTCGTTCTCTAAACTCTCTTTAACGTTTTTTTTTTTCAACGACAAGTTGTGAGCTTTCATACTTTAACCATACACCCCATAACGAGAGTCAGGCATGGGATAAAGGAACGGAAAACCTTCTGCCAAAAGGGAAGCAAACAAAGCCAACACAGTGAAAACTCCGCTCATATTCTGGCCGATGCGAACCGTAAATCTTCGCCGCAAATATTTTTGTTGATCAAACCATTATTGCTGAAAGATAAATGAAACCGCTACAGCTACGTAGGCCTATGCAAAATGACCCGCCATACTGGAATTGTGAGAATCACGGTGACGTTCATTGGAGCACACTTGGGGAGAATGGCCTAGCCGAGCCTATTTTACAGTCCTCTATATTTTTCTATCATTGCGCGACTGAAATAATATCTAGGCTACCCCCTCCATTGCGCTTACGATCTTGAATCTCTCTAGTCAGGCTGACTTTTAGCATAATACAAATATTAAAGACATATGGGGGATATGAAATTAAAGTAAAACAGTAGTTCCAGATTATATAGTTCCAGAGCTTCTGCAGTGAATGGCGAGTACGTATAGCCTAGCCGAGGTATATTTTAGTCAAAGGGAGTAAGTACATGCTGAGTTAAGAGTACAGCGCTGGCAGGTACGTATAGCCTAGCCGAGGTATATTTTAGTCAAAGGGAGTAAGTACATGCTGAGTTAAGAGTACAGCGCTGGCAGGTACGTATAGCCTAGCCGAGGTATATTTTAGTCAAAGGGAGTAAGTACATGCTGAGTTAAGAGTACAGCGCTGGCAGGTACGTATAGCCTAGCCGAGGTATATTTTAGTCAAAGGGAGTAAGTACATGCTGAGTTAAGAGTACAGCGCTGGCAGGTACGTATAGCCTAGCCGAGGTATATTTTAGTCAAAGGGAGTAAGTACATGCTGAGTTAAGAGTACAGCGCTGGCAGGTACGTATAGCCTAGCCGAGGTATATTTTAGTCAAAGGGAGTAAGTACATGCTGAGTTAAGAGTACAGCGCTGGCAGGTACGTATAGCCTAGCCGAGGTATATTTTAGTCAAAGGGAGTAAGTACATGCTGAGTTAAGAGTACAGCGCTGGCAGGTACGTATAGCCTAGCCGAGGTATATTTTAGTCAAAGGGAGTAAGTACATGCTGAGTTAAGAGTACAGCGCTGGCAGGTACGTATAGCCTAGCCGAGGTATATTTTAGTCAAAGGGAGTAAGTACATGCTGAGTTAAGAGTACAGCGCTGGCAGGTACGTATAGCCTAGCCGAGGTATATTTTAGTCAAAGGGAGTAAGTACATGCTGAGTTAAGAGTACAGCGCTGGCAGGTACGTATAGCCTAGCCGAGGTATATTTTAGTCAAAGGGAGTAAGTACATGCTGAGTTAAGAGTACAGCGCTGGCAGGTACGTATAGCCTAGCCGAGGTATATTTTAGTCAAAGGGAGTAAGTACATGCTGAGTTAAAAGTACAGCGCTGGCCTCAGAAGCTCTTACTCAATTCAGACAGCTGTCTTTGCAATCCAAGGCGAGGGCAGATGATCAAATTCACAAAATCTTAAAAGAAACGTAGAATTATGCAGCAGCTGACAAAAGATTTTGTCAGGACGAGTTCGCTCTTCCATAACCTATGTAAAGTAAATATTCTGAAGGCTCATTTGTAGTAGCCTAATTGTAATTTAATGAATCCCTTTAATGAATTTAAAAACCGCAGTCAAACCCGCACCTCAGTGTCTTTTCCCTGAGCCTGAAGACAGAGATTAAGGGCCATTTCTTTGCTGGCTGTTCTTTGTGTTTGTCTGCAGAGGAGACCTTGGGAGTATCCAGCCAGGCGGGTGGCAAGGTTCAAGGTGAGGGTGGGGTGGGGGGTGGGGGGTGGGGGGAGGGGTCTGCCCCCTGCTTGCTGCCCTGTCAGATGGAAGGCAGACAGCTCCAACAGGTGTGCAGAAGGGAGGGTGAGCGTGTTCTTTTAAACCGATCGTGTACACATGGGGGGGGGGGGGGGGGGCAATCCAAAATAAACTGCCTGCTGTACATAACTGGAAAGGGGGCTTATATGTGTATGTGCATGCGTGTGCGTTTGTATGTGTGCAGTGTGAATGACAGTGTGTAAATGCATGCGTGTGCATCTGTGTGTCTGCATGCACGCGCGCGATGAGAGTGTGTGTGTGTGTGTGTCTATGCACGCATTAGAGTGTGCGCGTGCGTGGGACTGTGTTTGCACGTGTGTGTGTGTGTGTGTGTGTGCGTGCGTGCGTGCATGCGTTAGTGTGTGTGCAGGTGTGTGTGTGTTTCGGGGTTAATACATAGATACTGGGGTTCACACCATGGAACTAAAGGGATTGATGAGGAGAGGATAAAAATAAATATGGTGACTGTTCAGCTAAATAGTTTAAAAAAAAGAAATGAGGTCAAAGACAATTAGAATTTATATAAACAAGCTGTCCAGATGATAGTCTCTAATAAAATGTGTTATAATGGATTGAACCTGGGATTTATTATTCAGCAATTAAGCAATATTTGTAATAGAAAAACAGGGAAGATACAAGCGAGGACTGTGTATGCGCATTTTCTTAACTTTTCACAATTTAACGCAAGTGTTTGTTTTCTTCTCCAGAAATACAGCTTGATGAGTTTGGAAAATGCCCAAATTATTCTTAATATTATTTATTATAATTTTATTTTGCTGAGGAAGAATAATGCTGACGGTTTCTAGGCCTAGTCACAAATCAACTGCCAAAAGAGCTTCAAATGTGCACACTACTTTGCCAATTTTTTTTTCTTGTCTTAAAAAAAACATCTGGTAATTTAGATTGATAGCAGAATGTATAAGAATGAAAATAATATATGAAAACTAAGCCTCATATGTTAGCTGCATCCAGTTAACATGTGATAAAGGATGTCTTGCCAACCCCCCCCCTCATGTCCCAACCATAAACCATCTGTATAAAAATGTATCTCAAAGTTTGATAAGCACACATTTGTCTTTCCTGTGGATTTCAAATAATGAGCAGCCCTTGTGTTTGTGCTAAACAAGAGAGGAGCTGTCCAGGAAGAGAGCTCTCCTACTGCAGGGCTATTTTAGATGCCAGGCCCAAGTGGCTTCGACCAGCTGTCACATTCTGGGCGGGCCTGTCATCGGCATCAAACGAAGTTTTGGATTCCAGCTCTGGCTTTTTGTCTCGGGGCTTCTGCTTGGAGCGGTGTAGCCTTCATGTTTGAATTACAACATGAACCCTTGCCTTTGTCTGTGAAGAATATGTGATCTTGGTGCGTTAAGGACCGAACTCGCATGACAAAACTTCATAAAGTCATAAATAAACATCTTGCTGCTTTTAAAATGAAATGTGTCTGTCGAACACCCTTCAATGAGCTTGACCGTTGTTGCAGTTATGCGAGGTGGCTGTGCTTTCAAAACGTGTGACGGACAAGTGAGGGTTAGTGCAACATCAGCCGTCTGCTAGCAGCTCTCTGCAGACCCTGTCGGGCCATAAACGTATTCACCGAGCCTGAAAGAAATGGAATTTTATAGAAATATGTTTGCGTGAATGAGTACACAAAGCATCTGCTCACAAAACAAAACTGGCAAAACTTTAGAAATTTTCCAGAAAAGAGGCGTTGTGTGAGAGCAAAGCATTTCTTGTATGATTTGTGGGAGTAGATATGAAGCTAAACTTCGGGAGATCCTTAGAACTTCCAGAAGGATCTGTCTGCCGCGCTGACGTGCACTCCTGTCCTGACAAGTGAACGGCTTAATTAATTCAACACTTGATGCTTCAACCACAATTGGAATTATTTTTTAAAAAGTGATGAGATCACACTCCCTGTCCCGATTAAATGTTTACTTGTGATTAAGAGTGTGGCACAGCAAAGGGCGGATGGAATATGAGGTGTCTTTGTACAGAGTTTGTACAGCATCGTTTCGCGAAAAACGGCATTGGTGGCTTCCAGTTGATTGAACTAAGTTGGCGAAGACCAGCATGTAATGTCGAGCTGTGGTGATACGGCTTTTCTGAACTTTTAAAAACAGTAAATACTTTGACTGCTGGCCCAAATGTCTTTACACTGCTCATAAGAGACTTTGTTTTGATTCTTATTGCTTTGGTGTCTTGCTGTAAGTTGTAGCTGCAGTAAACCATTGAGGCGTCGGATGTTTGACAGTGAGTTGAATTATTAGGCCACTTTGTGATGTGAATTTGGATGCCTCATCCTGTCACAAAGCACAATCTATCTTTTGTATAACTTCAGAAGATCACTGAGAAGAACTCCCGTCTGCTTGGCTATGCAAGGAATTCATGCAGAAAGGCCAGACAGTTCATTGCTGTATGTGGTCTAATGGTGCACATAGCTTGGAAAAATGAAAGAGACCGAAGATTATGGCTGTATCAAGTAATCTTTTCATGTGTGTGTGGCTGCTAGCTAAACACTTTGTGTGCAGCTCTGTGGTTTGAGCTGACGTTTTCTTGTTACTGTTATTTTTTCTTCTTCTTCTTCTTCTGCAGCGTGCGTTTGGCATGCAGGTTTTGGAATTTGGAACCAAATGCACACAGAGTGCGGTGTGAAGTGAAAAAGGCAGCGTTAAAGAGCGTCAACAAAAACCAAGGGGCCGTGGGACATTGCCTCGTCCGTGGACGTCTGCAGAAAGGGCACCTGGTTTGGCACGGCCTTTGTGTAATTTTTCCCAGAATTATTTGCAGTGGAAAGAGCAACCGTTCACTGGCTGACGGGAAAATGTAGCAGGCCTTTGGAAGATTGGCAGCATTTAAAAGTGAGGCATGCGCACAATGTTAGGCTTGTGCTGGTTCAACGTGTTTTGCATCCCACCTTTGGCAGGCCTGGGTGCCCTCAATCTTAAAACAAACTGCATTTTTCTTTTTCTTTCAGCAACTAGCGCCAAGGCTCCACAAGTTCTGTTTTTATATCACTCTTTTTCCCCCTTGTTCACCCTCTCTCACTGTTTGATCTTCACAGCGAGTTCATAATTAGTGAAGGTTTTCAAGGCCTTTCAGTAAGGCTCTCTCACACCTGTGCTATAAATAAAATTTCAATACATTTAGAAAGCTGCTCCTCCTCTGAGATATCTCGATTGTTAAAAACTACTTGTTATAATCAGGAACACTTTTTTATCTCTAGATAAACCACCAATTCTATTGGATAGGGAAAAATGTAAAGAAAACAATATATATATACACCAGTGTAACATTCACAATTAAATAATTTCACTCTGTTTATCCTCAGGGATTGGATTCTAAGTCATGATACATCAGGCTTGCATGGTATCCTGTGTCTTTCTTATGTATTTTATCCATGTTTGAACCTGTACACAGTGCAATTTTTCAGCTCTGACAAATTATTTATTAAAAGAAATAGCCCTTGAACATTCCTCCCACTTTATTGCGCAAATTAGACTCTTCCGTGCATGCTGTACCATGTCTCTTTAATCAGGGCGCAAGTAGTGCAGTTCATTTTAGGTCTAGCTGTTGCTAAATTAATACAATTAATTACTTTCAATAAATAAGGTACAGCAGCCAGTATCATAGTAAAACCCAGGGTATACATCCACTGGCAAGTGAACGGTTGCTACCGCAATGCATTATGGGTAAAAGAAAGGGGTGAGTTGTGGAGGCAGGGTTCAGATCTGATGTCATAGCTGCCGTTGCCATGTCGCTTTGAACGTACATTGGCCAAGGTTGTTCCCCCCCCCCCATCCACGCTCCCTGACGATCTGTCCGATTCAGTCGAAAAAGAGATGTGCAAATATTTGCCTTGAAAAATGCGACACAGAGACCATGTCAGTGTAACCTTAGCTCCTGAATTGACAAGCATCTCTAGGAGGTTCAGGCCGGTCAAAACCAGTGATCGTGATTTAAAAAAAAAAAAGTAAAAACCATGTACTGGGTCCCCAACCGGATGCAAAGTTGAGGACTGGGTATAAAAGAAAAATAAATATAGAAATATAATAGGCAGAAATATATATTTATATTTTTTTCAAGTGACAATGTAGCCAACATTAACAAGTGATAATACCAGCGATGTTACCATTGACTAATTTAAGTGACCGGGGTACCAGCCTCATTCGTTTGGCTCTGAGCCTGACTAATGTCTCACTCTTATGTGGCACTGCTCATGTTTAGGGGATATGTTTTGCTGATAAGCCAATGATGAGTTTACTGCTTCTGCAGAATCCCACACAACAGAGTGAGTGCATGAAATGATAAACCAATCATTTCCATTATCGGAAATCTGATCCAGATTGTAGGTAGTTTAGGTCAGGGAATTTGAGAAAGTTGTGTCCAGACGCTCTATCAGAGACTGAACGTCTGGAGTCAGTGGACTGATATCTCTACATGCCAATGAAGACATACCAAAAGTTATCTTCTGCCTGTCTGGAATTTAAGGTAACAAATAGGCTATTAAATATTAATGGCACCTCCTTGTCGAATTGAAAAAAAAATCCCTTGTGAATTTGGTTTAATACAATTAAGCAATTTCCTTTATGTGTATTTCAAAGAAGCGTGGATTAGCTAGTGAGGTTTACTAAGAATAAAGCACCTTGCTTGGGCACACAGGTATCTCCGAGGTACGCGGTCCTGCGTCTTTAAGTAGAAGGGGGGCAGGGACGCTGTGAACATCCATAACATGTTTGACAGGGAGAGCCAGAAAACCAGGAAGGAAATTTGACCTCCTGCTTGTACTCGAGTGCAGTAGTGTTGCCTCTTGTGCCGTTAGCCCGTATGCGAGCTAGCACAGCTGTTCTTGTCCTCATTCTTAGCGCGTACAGTAACTACAGTGGCAGGTGACCAGTGATGTGACAGCAGAATAAGGTGCACAGAGCATGCACGCTTTGTTACACAGCTAACAGTTACATGCATGTTTTTACAGGTCGCGCATACGGCTGATAGCGCTCGCAGGTATTAGGTACTGTGAAGAAGAGAGATAGCCTAGCTCGCCGTGTCTACGGTAGCAATCTGACTAGCTTAGCTAGCGGAGCTACTTAAGTTAGCCAGTGCCAACGACGACATTCAGACTACGGGGAGAAGCGCGATTAAAGTGAAACAGGTAAGCGGGGATTCGTGTTGCCTGGTCCCATCAGCTGCTGAATGTAATGTAATGTAATGTAACTGTCTAAGGACTCGGATAGCTGTGTAATTGATAAAGGTGAAATGCTTGTGCGCTCGCGCGTCCACCGCAGCAGATCTTTTCTTCCGATTCCAGCTGCGATTTTTGCAGCATCTGTGCAACTGGCTAACATCAGCTAAGCTAACGATGTTATCAAGCTAGGCTGAAACTACCTACGCTTAACGACCATTGGCAAACGTCAGATAAATATCGCTGGATGAAGTTATCAGGATTTCATAAAGTAATTGCCATGAATAACCAGTGCTCCAGTGGTAAACACAGTGACTGGGATACAGTAAGTTGGTTGGCGATAGACTGGTGGTCGAGCACCAGAAAGAAAAGCAAGGCCTAGTGAGACTAGAGTTCATACGTCGTTAGGTAACCTTAATGTTAAGTAAGTTATCATTCGACCGAAAGGTTCCCGTTTTGCATTAACGTTAGTATAGATGATGTAGTTCGCCTGTATATTGTGTTTGACTATATAACGTTAAGATAGCGTGACGAAATTTAGTGATGATCACTGGCTGGTTAAATGATCAGAGGTTTAGTTTCCACTGGTACCTCATATTCAGCATCATTATCTAACTGTTCTCGCTGTCATGTTCGCTATAACTTGGCCTGAAAGTTCCCTTCGCCATTCATTTACTAACTTGCTGGCTAAATTGGGTTCGGCTAGAAATGGCACACAGCTGAGCTAACCACCAGCTACCCAAGAGCAGCTTTCTAACAAGCCCACGTTGCTTAACTTTAATCTCGGGTAAGTTAACTAGCTAGTGTATATCCGCAATATGTACAAATCTGTGTAACTAACATTTGGCTATTGGTTGTAACTTAAGTTCACGTTACTAGTTTGAAGCATTATTGTGGTGCCCCGGTAGTGCTAACAGTAGCTAACTGCTTATGTTCGTCAATCTCAATACTAAATAATTGCTAACGTAAATTAGTGTAAAAAGGGCCTAAGCTGATTTAGCGAAAAGCGAAAGTAAAAGTGTCAAGGCTAGCACTGGCTAGTTCGATAAGTTAGCTAGCCATTTAACGTTAGACATGGATGGTACAGTTTAGCACATGGCTAGCTAGATAGTTCTGTGACATTAGATCCATGAATCTTAATTAATTGCTGATATTAATCATGCATTATTAACCTGTTGCATCTATTTGCGCACTATAACGTTTTCAGCTTATTGTGTAACGTTAAATTATGGGTTCTGTGATAGTTGGGTAGTAGGACCTCTGACACAATGCACCAAGCCGATCGTAAGCCGACCCGACTGCATTTTTAGGCTATTATGGCCCGGGTCCGGTTGTATTATGGCCCGGGTCCGGTTGTATTTTGGCCAGTATGAGAGGGTGAGATTGAGTGAGCTGGACCTGCGCTGAATCGCGCACAGGATGAAGGCTTTATGAAAGTGGGGTGGGTAGTGCCCTAGCTATGCTACCAGCCAAAATAAAATGCCAGCGTCAATGTCACAGGGCTGTGCCCTTTTGCTATGTCTATACGCTCATCATGTTACCAAGCGAAATCCCATTTAAGGTCAACAAATCTAATCTTCAATAGCATTTCTGTGCGGTGGCTCAAATGGGAGCATGACTTGTCAGTTTTGCGCTCTTAATTTAGACCGGAAGCTACAGCGTCGTCCTGCAGAACCCGTGCGTTTTGGTCGGGAGTTCTGTGCGTTTCTGTTCCGCTTGGCCTCTGAAATGGATGCCATGCATCCAAAACCTCGTAAAAAGAGATATTTAAGATGTGTATCCATTTAAAGGTAGTCTGGCTTATAACCACACTTATCCACCTGCTTTTCAATTTGTCTTTCGACATTTGTCTTTATATCGAATGCAAACACACACTTTGCACATCCTGTTTGTCCTGAGTCCTTCTTGAAATAAAAAATAAAATAAGTGTTGTTTGTTTTAGATAAGGGGTGTAGGGGTGTGTGTGTGTGTGTGTGTTTGTCATTCAAATGAGGTGAAACTGCAAAGCCGTTTCACTGTGGCCTGACTCAAAGGTCACATTTGCGGGCACGTGGTCCTGACCAGGTGCGATGGTTTTCACTTTGGGCTGGCTTATTCAGTGATGGGTGCTTTCCAGAACTCGCCCTGTGTGTTTCATTGCTAGCAGCAATTGAAACTAATTTCAGTTATTTTGCCAGAGTCCTGGTTTCTTTTATAGGACTTTGTGTGTTTCTCAGTTTCAGAAGCGTTTCATTGGGCCACTTTAAGGTGGTGGTGTGGGGGGGGGGGGTTTGTTGGCAAATAATTGTTTCTTTCAGGTCGTAGGCCAACTTTATTCTGTGTGGATATACTGTAGCATGTGCCGTTTGGCATAAGATTAGCCCTTATGTCTTCTATAGACGTGGCAGTTTCTTCCTCCCTCTATATTTGCATTACTGAGTGAATTGTTTTACTTTAATATTTTTGCATATGGCGATTCTGGGGAGTCGGCTGGCTATATATGTCACACTCAGGCATTCAGAAGACACCGTTATCCAGAGCGACTTCAACAGCCTACATTCTTTACATAAAATATATATATATATATATATATTCATATATATATAATCGATCTGAGGGTTATTTTTCCTGACTAATTTTCCTATAGAACTCTATGGGGGGGGAAAAGTCAGGAGAAACAACCCTTAAAGGGATCCATCCACATCTACTCCATATCTGGCCGCAGAGTGATGGTTTTGGGCTCATTTGATACCTTAGACCCTTGGTGATGTACAGCCATTTCGCCAGTCTTGTGTTCCATACTGTACCAGTCTAATTTACTGCTGAATCTAGTCTCACCCCCCAATTTTCATAGAGATCAGTTCAAATGCAGAGAGCTTATAGTATCGCTTGTAATAGTACCTGGACATAAGATATTGAGAGTCTTTTGATGTTGATGGGTCACAGACTTCAGGAAGTAACAGCATGCAAAGGATATGCGACCAAATATTAAATATGATACTTAAAAAATATGTTAAAGCAAAGGGTATGAATTCTTATGTAAATGAGAACTTTCAGTTTTCGATTTGTAATACATTTGCAAAAATTTCTAAAAACATGTTTTCACTTTGTCATTATGGGCTATTTTGTGTAGAATTTTGAGACAAAAAATGAACTCAATCTCTTGTAGAATATGTCTGTAATGTAATACAATGTGGAGAAGGTGAAAGGGGTGGGCAGACTTTCCAACTTGACTGTATATATATTCTGTAAATGTTTGACTAACGTTAAACTAGCGTGACAACATTTTGTAATAATCTGTTGCGCTGCGCTCTCGGTTGTTCTCAACTTCATGCATACTTGGCATGAAGTTGAGAAATGCTAATCTTATTTGTCTAGAAGGTTGATCACTCACAGGAAAGATGGTCTTATAATGGGGAGGCCTGACGGCTGGGAACACGGCTGTGCGGGGCAGGGTGGACCCTGCCGTTCATTTAAAATCCATCTGATTATGTTGCTTTTGTGACGGGTTACTCTTGTAAAGTTTGATGACGGATTGTGCAATTGCGTTGTTGTTGGTCTAGTGCTGTGTGTTTGTGCGTCTTACATTGCCAAACTTATCCGAAATGTGCAGTTGATTTGTGGCTCCCTGCTCCAAGGGTTTGTTTGCGTGCTCTTAATTAAGTTAAACTCTTCAATAAAATAGTTTGGGGGGAAAAATCAAGTTGATTATGCTGGCAGGCATGGTCAGTTTCCATCTATATAATGTTGACATTTTGAAAAAGACCAACTTTCCTATTGGCTTTCAAGAGCCTGAAAAAATTAACTCGTATTTTTTGGAGTTAGAAAGGTAACATTTTGTATCGCCGTGTATACTCCTCTGAATGAGTTGTGAGTAGAAATTCTGCACGTCGCTTTCATTTACATTTTGGGTGTTTAACAGAAGCGCTGAGTGATTTAAGCTCGAGTTGTTTTTAAATGAAATCTAGTTATACAGATGGATATTCTAATGAAACAACTCGGGTTAAGTACCTCGGTCAAGGGTGCAACTGCAGTGCCCCGTCTGAGGATCAAACCTGCAATCTTAGCGTTACAAGCACAATTCCCTAACCACATACGATGCACCGGTTCTGAACACCTCTCCCCTGATCCTCCGTGTTCTGAGGGTGTGTTCATACATGTGCTCTGAATCCAAATGGCAACATGCATTAATCTTCCCCCCCCCCTTTGAAGTCGGTGGCACATGTGAACATGCGCGGCCGTGGTTTCACAAGGGCAGAAATGCTCACCAGTTTGGTTGAAAAGCAGATTTTAGGAGATTCTGACTTCCTGTTTTGGGACAGGAAGTACCATACTCTTTGCTTAATTGCGCAAGTGCATAGGCCTCTGTTGCCTCAGTTTTGGGAACTGCAAGTTTAGGCCTTGCTGTCCTCAAATATCTCTAAATACAATGTAACTGAACCTCCCTTTCCAGATTAGTGCGAGTCAGCTACAACTGGCACACTGTCGCCAGATATGCTCAGGTTTGGGCGTTTTATATCTTTCCTCTCCTTGTCCTTCTCGTTCTGTTTTTTTAATCATTTTTCATGTAGACATCATGGCGCTGAGAATTGTCGCGCATCCACCAGGCTTTGTGTTGCCAGGGAATGAAAATATCAAGATATCTTTGTAGGGTTGGCCAAGGTCTTTGGCTATTGTCTGTACCCGCTTTCACAAGACCGTGGTGCTATTCAGGCCTCAAGCCACCCTCATTTAAATCAAAGCAACGAGCTGGATGCATGAGAACATGGGAATGCATGGTGAGGAGAGCAGGCTACTCGACCCAGTTAGGCTCATCGTTTACCTGCAGACTAGACAAAGAGTATTCATCATCAGTCCTGGAATTGAACATCTGAACAAACTGGTATCTCTGCCTCGGCTATGTAACCGGTCAAGGTGTTCCTGGTCAGTGCAGTAACCCCGCCTCCTTGGCATCGGTGATGGAGATTGGAATCCTAATATGGCTTTTTCGTCCCTTTTCCGACATGAACGCGGCCTTGCTGGCGAGGTCGTAGGATTGCTTGCAGGGGTTTGCATAGTGCAAAGCGTGACCTTGGGATCCGCTGAGGTTTGTACCAGAAAGGCATAAACATGTAATTATAGATTTGCATTACACAACGACGGTCTGCTTCTGTTTCTGTTTAAATGGCTCAAAAGGAAAGATGAAATTATACAGCTCTTAAGTATTGTCCCTGTTTTTCTGCTGCTCTTTTAATCAAGACGTCTCACGATCTATAAACAAATCCCATGGCAGTTGGAAACCTATTTCTTACTTCACTTTTAGTATTGCTTTGAATCAGCAGCTGGAAATATAGAATATTGTATGACAGGTTTATGCTTCTGTGCCTGCGGGGGCTTTTAATATCATCTTATGTATGTACATATTCGTATTTGTACATTCTATATTCTTTATTCTCTTTCTGAAAATTTCTTTTAGATACTGTTGTAGTTACATCGTGTGTAAGAGGTTCTGTCCATTCGTACCTACTTTTGTTACAATACAAATAGTTTGTTTGTTGGGTTTAGGGTTGCAAAGGGGTGGAAACTTTCCGGAAATTTACCATGGGAATTTACCATGGGAAGTTAAGGGAATTTTGGATATTGACCAATTTTAAGTGCAAAAGTTAGCCTATAACATGGAACTTAAATTTAGGTGGAACATGTACATAAAATGCAATTCTAGATCTTGCAGCATGCTTTGGTTAAAACAACCCAATTTTAATGATAATTCAGTTGAATTTCAACCCTGCACTGTCCATTCTTCCATTACATGTGCAGTGCATTTTTTTTATCGCATGCACAGATAATTCCTAGCATCCTGCACACTACTACAGGGCCCTCTGTATGCACTGTGCATTCTTCCATCACATGCAGAAACAATTCCCAGCATCCTGCACACTACAGCAAGGCTATAGAGTACTCAAGTGAGTATGTCAGACATGGGCGGTTTCGGAAGTAAATTCCCTCTGGATGATAGAATGGGCTTCGGAGGCTATCAACAATTTTTTGAAATCTGATTTATAGAATGAGCCGAAACGTTCCTGGATTAGCCTGTGTGGTACGAGGATATAGACCATGTATCGCATGTTACAATTTTTATTTTTTAAAGTAATGATTTAATGATTGTAATCAGGTTTGTAGTCCACTTTAACAGACTACATATCTATTACTGCAACGCACGGGTGATTCTCGACCAATCAGATATCATCTCGTCTGGACATTTTTGGCCGTGCGTACCACCTTGCTAATTCAGCTATTTTACTTCATTGAACCATCCGGAGGGAATTATGGGACATCGCGTTTTTAAACGGTTCCAGCACTGGTAATTTACAAAAAAAATACTAAAACGTAAAATATACTCTAAAGCTGGTCCAGAAAAATTACACATTTCGTGAACAGACATTATATTCAACAATTCTGGGAATTGAATTGGATGTTAAGACATAATCATTTTAAATAGTTTAAAAGTACGTTTTTTTTATGGTCTAAATGAATGGGGAAGTCACTTCCGAAACCAGTGGGACGTAGTCACTTGAGTACTCTATTGAGCATTTGAGCCCGAGGACTACATCCGTTCTGAAAGGAACATTTTTTTTGGGTGGGGGGGGCGAGGTGCTGTGTTAGGGAATACATTTCTTTTATTCAACATTCATGTTTTCTGTTCAATGAAAGAATCCATTAAAGTTCTACTCACAAATGTTTGCATGGATGTTTTCTTATGACAAAACAAAATGTTTATATTAATGTCTGCATGTGACGAGGTAAATACAGCTAGTACAAATAACGCCAACATTTCCAGTTCATTTCTGTTTATTCCCATTCATTCCCGTAAAGTTTCCATATTCCCAGAATTTTGCAACCCTAGTTGGGTTAATCGTACACTTGGCCTATTGATTTTAAATGGGCCTCTGTCCCTTCTTGGCGTTTTCTTGAGGGTAACGCTGATGGTTCTCCTTTACTCCATTACTGTTGGTCACTCTGGATAAGAGCGTCTGCCAGATGATTGTAACATAAATGAGGCTAATCAGTCTGTATTTTCTTGCCACTCTTCTTATAATGACTTTCCATGATGTGGCCAGATCAGTTCTATCCTGCAGAATTGCAATAGCTGCACGGGGTCACGTTTTGCGCAATGATTTAAGAACCTTGTGTAACTGTGAGGGAAAACAAGAGTCCATCGTATCGATCGCCAAATTCAGTCATGAGTTTCACAACGGCTTCAATTAAGCCTTTTATGTGTTCTTCTGTACAGCTTGCAGTGACTCTGTTGTTGGCTATCTCCGGGTGACCGTGTAGGCTATGCTTTGTAAACACTCGCGTTTGTTCAGCTTATTTGTGCTCTCTCTGTGGATTGATTTAAAATCTGCTAGCTTGCAGCAATTCATTTCAATTGCCTGGAGGTGAAGCTGCATCTACAGGAACAGGGCATATGGATGCTCCTGATTGGTGGAAGCCTCTCTCTGCAGCAGCCCCCACAGATGATTGGCTGCTGGCTCTGAATGCTTTGTGATGGTGTTTAGAACACTGTGAATGAGAACATTCTTTGCTCGTGGTGGTTCCTTGCAGCCAAAATAGCTGTGTTCTATTATATATTTGTGCATATATGTACATGTATATCCGGCCTGCCTCTGATATAGCCAAGCCACAGCCCACTGGCAATGCACTGCTATTCTACATTTTTCTCGAGCAGTTGTGGCTGATGGGAACAGGAACAGGCGCTTGATGGATAAACAGATCTTTATCTGATTAGCATGGGCTGATAGTGGCCACAGATAATTTGATTTAGCCGATCGGTAGGGCATAGAGAACAGTGCATCTGCACATAGTATGCTCTGGATCAACATCAGCGAACAATAGGGCCGGCTCTTGCTCAGTGAGCCTTAACGGGTTTTTACATATACCGTACAGGTATGACTGCTTCCTGTCTAATATGTAAAACCCAGGATGTAAATGGGTTTGAATGAAAACTTCCCCCTCTGGTTTTCTCACTCTTAGTTTCCAGTGGCCGTTCAGCTGGTTTAAGTGTTAAATTGTAACGGCCACCACCCTGAATCTGAATCAGTTTCCAGATTGTTCTACGTTAATCAGTACTTTTATGCGGTTGACGGATGTTAACAGTGAACGGACTGTTATGTTTGTGTGTCACGTAAGCAAAGCTAAGCAGGCCTTCCACTTTACGGAAAAGAAGGTGACATACAGGAAATGCGTACATATTTTTTCAATTTCCAGCCTAATCTCTGTTGCAGTTTTTGTTGTTGAAAGACGGATGCTGAAGTGCTAAACGCTGACCTCTCTCTCAGGCTTTCTCTGACTCATGTGATCTGCTGAGATGAAGAGGAATCTTATTGGATGTGGCCTAGTGGTGTGCGGAGCCAGCTCGGAGAACAATCTGTTGGCCGGTTTTCAGCAGTAAATGAATGTGCCTGCGCTCTCCAGCAGCCTCTCACGTTCTCTCATCATTCGCCCAAAAAAAGGGCTGTTGCCAAGAGAGATGGGGGGAGGGGGGGTAAATCAAAAGCGTTGTTTTGTGCTCCGTTCCTCTCCGCTAGTGACCCGGTTAACACAAGGATGGGTACAGCCGGTCCAGGGGGCCCCCGGGGGGGTCGGCCCGCAGGCTCCGCTGGTTTTTGCCCTCCTGCAGCTTCTAATCACTGAAGTGAGATCATTATTCCATAAAGTAAACGCATCTGGTGTTTCACCTGTGAATCAGACGCAAATTGCTCGGTGACTAATGGCTCTCCAGGTCATCGCCCCACAGAAGACACTCGTCTAGACTGAGAGCAGCTTGAGTACAACTGAACCTAATTAATGACCGACACTGCAAATGATAAACAGACTAAGTATATGGTCTAGCTTTTTTATTTATTTATAGATTTATTTAATTTTTTTCAGAAAGTACCATCGCCGGCGACCTGGCCCCCCCCCCCCCCCCCCCCCCCCCCCCCGGTCCCCTAACTTCCTCTATCCTGTTAGCCGCTGTCTCCACTGCCTGTCATTCTTGACTGTTTGAACCCAGAGCCAGCTGTCAGTCAACAGTAGGGGTCGGGTGGTGTCCGGTGCTGATCGGTAGATTGGTGCTTGTGCACTCGTCAGATTGAGCCATGTCTCAAAGACAGCGCGTTAAACCCCACGCCCCCCCACCATGGGCCGCGCCCCACAGGGAACGCCAGGCAGGCTGGGTTCTACCCGGCGACACGCCATCACCTCCCGCTGCCCCTCGGACTGAGGAAGGACGCGCTGCGTAGCTAATCTCTCCGCTGCCGTTTGGTCAGAAATAGTCCTCTCTGTCGGGGAGCTCGTCTGAGATAAAACCACATTTGGGCACCCTCCCACCCCGAACTCCACAGAGACCAAAAAGGATACACGCACTTTGCTAATTTATTTATTTTTGATTGGCGCTAAGCGCCGTGGGGCGGGGGCAGCTGGTGCAGGATTCTTGGACAGTTACAGCAGTTTGTGTCGAATGCCAAATACCCACAGATACCCCTGACCTGATGGTGCTGGAGAGGATGACTGAGCTGTGTGCAATCTCTCATTTACATAAGTATTCATACCCTTTGCTTTAATGTATTTTTAAAGTATCATATTTCATATTTGGTCACATATCCTTTGCATGCTGTTACTTCCTGAAGTCTGTGACCCATCAACATCAAAAGACTCTCCATATCTTATTTTCTGGTACTGTTATAAGCGATACAATAACCTCTGCATTAGAATTTGAATCTGAAACATAACAAAATGTGGAAAACTTGAAAGGGTCTGAAAACTTTCCGTATGCACTGTAAATACAGTGCCCTCCACTATTATTGGCACCCCTGGTAAAGATGAGTAAAAACTGTTATAAAAAAATTCACCGTTTGGTGAATTACCTTAATCTCTCACTGGAAAAATGAGAAAAATCCAACCTTTAATTGAAGTAAATTTATTCTGAGAAAAAAAAATCCCTCATCAAGAAATAATTATTTTTGACAAAACCATGTGTGCCACAATTATTGGCACCCCTAGAAATTCTTATGAACAAAAAAGTTGATCAGTGTTTAGGAACTTCCATGACTTCCTGTTTCACTGGGGTATAAATATGAGGTGACACAGAGGCCATATTCCCTTATTCATACATCAACAAGGGAAAGATAAGAGAACACACAAATCAAATGAGGGAAAAGTGTGTTGAGCTTCAAAAGTCAGGGAATGGCTATAAAAAATATCTACTCACCTGAAAATGCCCATATCTACCGTTAGGGCAAAGCAACTTGAACTGTTACAAACTTGCCTGGAAGAAGACCCAAGTTTATTTTCCCCCCACGCACAGTGAGGAGGATGTTAAGAGAGGCAAAAAAAATCTCCAAGAATCACTGTTGGAGAATTACAGAGGAAAGTAGCATCTTGGGGTCATCAAGTCTCCAAAACTACCATTAGTCATCACCTCCATGCCAACAAATTATTTGGAAAAAAGCCTTTCCTGTCATTTCACCAGAAGCGTAAGCGCTACGGGAACTTTGACTGGAACCGTGTGAAATGGTTGGCTTTTCAGCAGCCAACACTCAAGGTGTGTTGGTCGTAAAAAGAAGGATGGCTATACCGAAAATAACCTGATCCACACGGTTAGGTATGGTGGAGGTTCTGTGATGTTGTATGGCTGTTTTTTCTCCAAAGGCCTTGGGAAGCTTGTTCGGGTACCTGGCATCATGAATTTCATGAAATACCAGGAAAATTTCAATCTGAATCTGGCTGCCTCTGCCAGGAAACTAGAACTGGGTTGTCGTTGGATCTTCCAGCAGGACAGTGATCCAAAACATACCCCAAGTCAACAAAAATGGTTAACTGAACACAAAATCAAGCTTCTGCCATGGCCATCTCAGTCCCCTGACCTAAACCCCATTAAAAGCATGTGGGCTGAGCTGAAGAGAGTGCACAAGAGGGGACCTAGGACTCGATGATCTGGAGAGATTCTGTAAAGAGGAATTGTCTCAGATTTCTTGCTCTGTATTCTCCAACCTTATTAGATGTTATGGGAGAAGACTCAGTGCTGTTTTATTGGCAAAGGGAGGTTGTACAAAGTATTAAATGCAGGGGTGCCAATAATTGTGGCACATGTGGTTTTGTTAAAAATAATTATTTCTTGAGGGATTTTTTTTTCTTCAAATAAATTAACTTTAATTAAAGGTTGGATTTTTCTCATTTGTTCAGTGTGAGATTAAGCTAATTGACCACACCATCTTAACCAGGGGTGCCAATAATTGTGGAGGGCACTGTATATATGTATGTGTGTCAGTGTGTCTAATGTCTGAATATGAGTGTGTGTTTCTCCCTGTGGGTATATCACCGTGTGTTCATTGTTTCCAGCCAGTTTCTCTCTAAACGTATAAACGAAATGAACAGGTGATGGTCTGAGCTGCAGCTGCTGCTGTGTGTCAGAGAGAGCGAGAGGGGGGGTGGGGGGTGTGGGGTGTGAGTGAATATGTGTTTGTGAGAGACAGTGCCTGTGTGTGTGTTTTACAGAGAGACAGAGAGTGTGTGCTTAGCTCGGATGCTTGCTGAAGGCTTTTTTAGACGCATTAATCCCTGTGATTAGGCCAAGGCCCACATATCTAATACAGCCCACAGCTGCCCTTGGTTGTCATTGGCTCTTTGTTATGAACCCCCCCAATACTACACCTCCATGTCAGTTTCATCATGCCTGTCATGTCCTGACCCGGTCCTCTGACCCTTATCGATGGGCGCCATGAATGAAACCTGTTTTTTGGTCATTGAATTCAAGCGTCATTTAAAAAATAAAAAAAGAGCGGGCGATGGACAAATGGACCTCTGATTTCCGTTTGGAACTTTTATTTTCTCACTTCACCGAACGGATGTTTTATGATTTGCGAGTTTCGGACCCGCTTCCTGTATGGTCTTAAACGGGTTCCCAAAGGGGTTGAGTCGTCCCGCACGGGGTTCGGTCGTTTACCCCTGCTTCAGAACTCGTCGCGTACGAGCTAGCCCCTCCGTGAAACTTGAGACTCTCTTAAATTTCTAAGTGTTTTCTTTGTGCTGCTTCCTGAGTCAGACTTTAATTTTCCAGAGTCACAGAGGCCAGCGTCTAGAATGTGAGCGTTTAGGGAAAAATCCCTCTGCCGCAACAGGAGCCAAAAACGACAAAAAAACCCTAATATTCTGCAGAAAGTCTCGCTCGGATCCCCCGATCTTACACCCTCCCCTCCTCTCTCCTCTCTCCTCTCTGACTCCAGAAATGAAAATTAAATGAGAAACTTTATTCTGAGCCTTGTGGCATTTGGAGAAAATCTGGTGCATGCCCACTCCTCAAAGGATGGAGGAGGTTATTATTATTGTTATTATTAGCTGTATTTTTTATTACGTGGATATGTGGGCGTGTCATTTTTTTACTTTCAAAGGGCCAAAGTCAATGCACCAAAATTTTTGATTTTAATAAAAAAATTCATTTTGGTCTTGGGAGGGGGGGGGGGGCGGCTTGGAATAACCAGCCACATTACCTTTTACAATATAACACAACCTGGTTGGTTACCTGCCAAAGTGGCTGATAGAGAAGAAAATCTTACCAGCCACAATCAGAATTTTACCAGCATTTGGCTGCTGTTAATTTCATACCCTGGACGGAACCCCTGCCAGGGCCAGGGGCGTGGCCGGGGGGGTATGGCTCGCGACTCGGCCGTCCTACGGATGATGCCATGCTCCTCTCCCAGATTGCATTCTCTGAGCAGGAAATAAAACTCATTAAGCCCCTTTAACAGGTAGTTTGTTTAACCTTCCAGAACAAATCCATGTCATTATTCGTGCTGCAGCCAAACAATGTTGGGGCTTGACTAAGGGCACGGGTAAGAGGGTTATTTGTTATTTTGTTAAAACTATTTATATACTCTATGGTCTTTTATAGTCAGAAGTACCTCTACTTTTTTGAGGGTAGAAACCTTTTTTAAGGATTAGGTCTTTCTTAATCTCCAGACTACATAGGTTAGTTTGTGGTCTTTCAAACACCAACACTTTTTTTTTTTATGGCCCTGGAACATTTTGGCCTTCCCTGTGAAATATAAGTATGAAAATTCATAATAGCTGGAAGTCCCCTTTTAGAACGCTAATATAAACAAAATATGCTGACCGTTTCTGTTTGCCCTTACAAAGTCAAATTCAATCCATGGCATTTACAAACAGACTAAATATGTTTTGACTTTTAAAAAATGTTTTCCTGACAATGCCATTTTACTGCTCTCTCTATAAAATACAGACACTAATGCTGTAGGCTAATGCATTAAGAGACGCATGACTTTCGAATTATGATCATTTTCAGTCTCTTGGGTTAATCATCAAACATTTGCCTCCGATCAGATTAATATTTCGGAAAACCGAAAGTTTACAGTGTCTTGCTGTCCCGCGTGGAAAAACCTCTTTGTACTACAGCCAGAATTCCCCCGGGACTCGAGTCACTGTAGAGCTCCATCACAGCTAATTTAATCTGTATTGCAGTCCTTTTGAAAACTGTTCAAGTGTTTGCATTAAGCAAGTCTCTGAGTCTTGGTTTTGTATGATTTTTCTTTGTTTATTTATCCATCTTCTAAAAATGGATTTGGAGTGCGGCTGACTGCCAGCCAGGCTCTTGTGTGCATTCATGACAAACTCCACAGCACGGAAAATTCTTTCATGGCCTCCCTGTGGTTCTTATATCCACTTTTACTCTTATCTGTATTTTTACTTTTACTAGGTAGACCATTCCCAGAGGATCAGGGGAACAGATACTAAAAACTGAACAGCACAATTTAGACGCAGAGCTTTTCAAAGCTACTTGAACCTCTAGGAAATATCCAGTTTTTAATGAAATTTAAAAGTACAAAGCCATGTGGTGAAGTAATACAGTAAGTTTGCAAAATTAAATCCGTCGTGACTAAGTTCTTTAACTCAATTTGTTTTGCGTGAGACACCCTGTCATGTTGCCAGGTGCTTCATTGCCAGAAATGATATGAAATCGCTCATAATTGTCTTGGCGTCTTTGTGAATTAAATAAATGCGGAGCAAAAAAAAGAAAAAAAGAGGGTGTTCACTGTTCCCATGATCCCAGTGCTCCATACATCTTTGGGCTTCATGTTTTTCGGAGGAGCGGGGGCCCCGGGGGCCCGGGTCCGTTTTAGATCCCTCCCCGCTGTGACCTATCACAGCCCCGCAGACTGCTGCCAATCATCCCTGATAAACGACCCGTCCGCATCGCTGAGCTGCCACTCATTGTCTCCACCACAGTCCGCTTCATAAACCATCTCACTGCAGATTGGCTCGTTCTGCCAAGGCTGCGCGGCGGATTCCCGGCGTTCCGGCACATTCCCGGCGTTCTGCCGCATTCCCGGCGTTCCGGCGCTCTTCAAAGAGCCGGCTTCCTCGTTAATATGCCACAGTTAAGACTCTTCCTCCTGTATGTAAATAAAAGGTGGGACTACATAATGATGTTGCAGGGGTGTGCAGTAAGAGGATATACCTTATGTACTGCTACTCAATCACCTGGGTAGTGTGCTACAGTAAGAGGATAGACCTTATGTACTGCTACTCAATCACCTAGGTAGTGTGCTACAGTAAGAGGATAGACCTTATGTACTGCTACTCAATCACCTGGGTAGTGTAGTACAGTAAGAGGATAGACCTTATGTACTGCTACTCAATCACCTAGGTAGTGTGCTACAGTAAGAGGATTGACCTTATATACTGCTACTCAATCACCTGGGTAGTGTGATACAGTAAGAGGATAGACCTTATATACTGCTACTCAATCACCTGGGTAGTGTGGTACAGTAAGAGGATAGACCTTATATACTACTACTCAATCACCTGGGTAGTGTGGTACAGTAAGAGGATCGACCTTATATACTGCTACTCAATCACCTGGGTAGTGTGCTACAGTAAGAGGATAGACCTTATATACTGCTACTCAATCACCTGGGTAGTGTGGTACAGTAAGAGGATGGACCTTATATACTGCTACTCAATCACCTGGGTAGTGTGGTACAGTAAGAGGATAGACCTTATATACTGCTACTCAATCACCTGGGTGCTGTGGTACAGTAAGAGGATAGACCTTATATACTGCTACTCAATCACCTGGGTAGTGTGGTACAGTAAGAGGATGGACCTTATATACTGCTACTCAATCACCTGGGTAGTGTGGTACAGTAAGAGGATAGACCTTATATACTGCTACTCAATCACCTGGGTAGTGTGGTACAGTAAGAGGATATACCTTATATACTGCTACTCAATCACCTGGGTAGTGTGGTACAGTAAGAGGATAGACCTTATATACTGCTACTCAATCACCTGGGTGCTGTGGTACAGTAAGAGGATAGACCTTATATACTGCTACTCAATCACCTGGGTAGTGTGGTACAGTAAGAGGATGGACCTTATATACTGCTACTCAATCACCTGGGTAGTGTGGTACAGTAAGAGGATCGACCTTATATACTGCTACTCAATCACCTGGGTAGTGTGGTACAGTAAGAGGATATACCTTATATACTGCTACTCAATCACCTGGGAAGTGTGGTACAGTAAGAGGATGGACCTTATATAATGCTACTCAATCACCTGGGTAGTGTGGTACAGTAAGAGGATAGACCTTATATACTGCTACTCAATCACCTGGGTACTGTGCTACAGTAAGAGGATAGACCTTATATACTGCTACTCAATCACCTGGGTACTGTGGTACAGTAAGAGGATCGACCTTATATACTGCTACTCAATCACCTGGGTACTGTGGTACAGTAAGAGGATAGACCTTATATACTGCTACTCAATCACCTGGGTAGTGTGGTACAGTAAGAGGATCGACCTTATATACTGCTACTCAATCACCTGGGTACTGTGGTACAGTAAGAGGATAGACCTTATATACTGCTACTCAATCACCTGGGTAGTGTAGTACAGTAAGAGGATGGACCTTATATACTGCTACTCAATCACCTGGGTAGTGTGGTACAGTAAGAGGATCGACCTTATATACTGCTACTCAATCACCTGGGTAGTGTGGTACAGTAAGAGGATAGACCTTATATACTGCTACTCAATCACCTGGGTAGTGTGGTACAGTAAGAGGATGGACCTTATATACTGCTACTCAATCACCTGGGTAGTGTGGTACAGTAAGAGGATGGACCTTATATACTGCTACTCAATCACCTGGGTAGTGTGCTACAGTAAGAGGATAGACCTTATATACTGCTACTCAATCACCTGGGTAGTGTGGTACAGTAAGAGGATCGACCTTATATACTACTACTCAATCACCTGGGTATTGTGGTACAGTAAGAGGATCGACCTTATATACTGCTACTCAATCACCTGGGTACTGTGGTACAGTAAGAGGATAGACCTTATATACTGCTACTCAATCACCTGGGTACTGTGGTACAGTAAGAGGATAGACCTTATATACTGCTACTCAATCACCTGGGTAGTGTAGTACAGTAAGAGGATCGACCTTATATACTGCTACTCAATCACCTGGGTAGTGTGGTACAGTAAGAGGATAGACCTTATATACTGCTACTCAATCACCTGGGTAGTGTGGTACAGTAAGAGGATCGACCTTATATACTGCTACTCAATCACCTGGGTAGTGTGGTACAGTAAGAGGATAGACCTTATATACTGCTACTCAATCACCTGGGTAGTGTGGTACAGTAAGAGGATAGACCTTATATACTGCTACTCAATCACCTGGGTAGTGTGCTACAGTAAGAGGATCGACCTTATATACTACTACTCAATCACCTGGGTAGTGTAGTACAGTAAGAGGATCGACCTTATATACTGCTACTCAATCACCTGGGTAGTGTGGTACAGTAAGAGGATAGACCTTATATACTGCTACTCAATCACCTGGGTAGTGTGGTACAGTAAGAGGATCGACCTTATATACTGCTACTCAATCACCTGGGTAGTGTGGTACAGTAAGAGGATAGACCTTATATACTGCTACTCAATCACCTGGGTAGTGTGGTACAGTAAGAGGATAGACCTTATATACTGCTACTCAATCACCTGGGTAGTGTGCTACAGTAAGAGGATCGACCTTATATACTACTACTCAATCACCTGGGTAGTGTAGTACAGTAAGAGGATGGACCTTATATACTGCTACTCAATCACCTGGGTAGTGTGGTACAGTAAGAGGATGGACCTTATATACTGCTACTCAATCACCTGGGTAGTGTGCTACAGTAAGAGGATAGACCTTATATACTGCTACTCAATCACCTGGGTAGTGTGGTACAGTAAGAGGATCGACCTTATATACTACTACTCAATCACCTGGGTACTGTGGTACAGTAAGAGGATCGACCTTATATACTGCTACTCAATCACCTGGGTAGTGTAGTACAGTAAGAGGATAGACCTTATATACTGCTACTCAATCACCTGGGTAGTGTGCTACAGTAAGAGGATCGACCTTATATACTGCTACTCAATCACCTGGGTACTGTGGTACAGTAAGAGGATAGACCTTATATACTGCTACTCAATCACCTGGGTACTGTGGTACAGTAAGAGGATAGACCTTATATACTGCTACTCAATCACCTGGGTAGTGTAGTACAGTAAGAGGATCGACCTTATATACTGCTACTCAATCACCTGGGTAGTGTGGTACAGTAAGAGGATAGACCTTATATACTGCTACTCAATCACCTGGGTAGTGTGGTACAGTAAGAGGATCGACCTTATATACTGCTACTCAATCACCTGGGTACTGTGGTACAGTAAGAGGATAGACCTTATATACTGCTACTCAATCACCTGGGTAGTGTGGTACAGTAAGAGGATGGACCTTATATACTGCTACTCAATCACCTGGGTAGTGTGGTACAGTAAGAGGATCGACCTTATATACTGCTACTCAATCACCTGGGTAGTGTGGTACAGTAAGAGGATAGACCTTATATACTGCTACTCAATCACCTGGGTAGTGTGGTACAGTAAGAGGATGGACCTTATATACTGCTACTCAATCACCTGGGTAGTGTGCTACAGTAAGAGGATAGACCTTATATACTGCTACTCAATCACCTGGCTAGTGTGGTACAGTAAGAGGATAGACCTTATATACTGCTACTCAATCACCTGGGTACTGTGGTACAGTAAGAGGATAGACCTTATATACTGCTACTCAATCACCTGGGTACTGTGGTACAGTAAGAGGATAGACCTTATATACTGCTACTCAATCACCTGGGTACTGTGGTTAGGTATTCCTTATTGCTTCTCTACCTCAGAGGTGGATCAAGGTTCTCCCCCATTCACGAGACACCAGCTGGTTTTCACATTGACAGTAAATAAGTAATAAATTAGGAGGAACCTAAAGCAATACCTTAAATTTGAGTTAATCAGTAGAGCCCGCTTATTAGAATAAAGAGACAACACAGTTTGTAACACAAAACATTTATTTGCAAATAATCCACAAAAGACATAGATGAATGAATTAATAGAAAAGATCATATCTATTAATCTAATATACTATAGTTATCTAATGTTCTTAAGTCTCTCACGATTTGAGGTTGTTATACTCAGTTGGCCTGGTTGTGGGTGATCACTAGGGCTGGTCTGTGCTCAGGTTGTGGGTGAACACTAGGGCTGGTCTGTGCTCAGGTTGTGGGTGAACACTAGGGCTGGTCTGTGCTCAGGTTGTGGGTGAACACTAGGGCTGGTCTGTGCTCAGGTTGTGGGTGAACACTAGGCCTGGTCTGTGCTCAGGTTGTGGGTGAACACTAGGGCTGGTCTGTGCTCAGGTTGTGGGTGAACACTAGGGCTGGTCTGTGCTCAGGTTGTGGGTGAACACTAGGGCTGGTCTGTGCTCAGGTTGTCAGTGAACACTAGGGCTGGTCTGTGCTCAGGTTGTGGGTGAACACTAGGGCTGGTCTGTGCTCAGGTTGTGGGTGAACACTAGGGCTGGTCTGTGCTCAGGTTGTGGGTGAACACTAGGGCTGGTCTGTGCTCAGGTTGTGGGTGAACACTAGGGCTGGTCTATGCTCAGGTTGTGGGTGAACACTAGGGCTGGTCTGTGCTCAGGTTGTGGGTGAACACTAGGGCTGGTCTGTGCTCAGGTTGTGGGTGAACACTAGGGCTGGTCTGTGCTCAGGTTGTCGGTGAACACTAGGGCTGGTCTGTGCTCAGGTTGTGGGTGAACACTAGGGCTGGTCTGTGCACAGGTTGTGGGTGAACAATAGGGCTGGTCTGTAGTGACGTCCTTTGTCTGGTGTGGAAAGAGGACGGACGGTGTCTTCCTCCTGCCTTCTAAGGCCTTTTGTTGAAAAGGGGAAGAGGTGGGAGCAAACAATGAACACACTATGTGCACTACACCAGTCATTGTGCTTAATACGAGCACCAATGTGCAAAGATGGTTGCTCAACCCCCCCTGTTATCTTTCTCCAAGTGTTCTGTTTCACACACATTCTAGCCTTGGTTTCTTTCCCGGACTCGTAACGGCTTTGCTCGTCCGCGGGCCAGCTCAATGGCGTGTTCGCGGCGTGTGGTGGGCGGGGCTGTGGAAGGGTGTGGAAGGGTGTGGGGTGGAAGGGTGTGGGGGGGAAGGGGGCAGCGATGGATCTTTTTTCCAGGCCTGTGCACTCAGCTCCTTAAATACCGCCATGATAACAAACTGTCTGTCCCGCTGCCGTGAACCCTGGGCCCATGGAGACCGCCGCAAGGGGAGGGGGTGGGGGGGGGGGTGCGGGGTCTTCCTGGGGGGGGGGCTGGGTCAGTGCCCTGGGGGGGGTACCGGGTCAGGATATGGACAGTGATGGGCAGTATTTCAAAGGCCTAATTCATTCCCCAGGTCCTCTATGAAAAACTGAGTTGATCTATCCTGCTAAATGCAGATAAAAAAAATAAAATAATAATAAATACGTATTTGAATTTTGTGTTGCATATGAGCAAGCTCTTTTTAATTTTTTTAAAATTTAAACAGCGTTTTGTCTTGCATTTGTCAAGCACCTGTCGTCGCTTCGATGCTGATTTTTACCTCTGCAGAATGTGCCTAATATTAAGTGTTATAAATGCGAGGCTAGCTAGCCTAGCCGTTTCCCCCTTGATGTGAGCCTGTTTAAAGCTCTGGTGTCTATGGGAACCTCTCGGGTAAACGGGTGTTGGGTTCGCTGTATATATACATCCACGTGTGACCCGAGGCATTCTTTTAAAAACGGCAAATTTGTTAAGGCAGTCAGACTCATTATGGCTGTCTGCCTTTAAAATCGGCACTATGGGAAAATCCTGGTAGCCAAAGTGCCTTATCTTCAGAGCGGCTTTAAGCATATAAATAACGGATCATATATTGCATATGTGGAAGCGCCACAACTCCTTATAGGGAGCCGGGGTGAAGGAAATGTTTATGTGCAATTTTATAGTTTTATATGGGACTTTCTGCGCATTGGGCACACGCTATGCCTGTATAACTTATTTACTGGATTCTTTTCGACAAAGAAGTTTCACTCTCCTCAAAGCCTGGCTTTTATTTTCCTATTAACCGATTACGTGGTTTATTTTCTGGTCTTGGGTTTTCTACTGGCAGAATTAAACAAAAACAAAAATAAATAAATAAATAAATAATTATTATTAGCAAATAAAAAGGTAGAATTTTATTCTTTGAGAGCACTTTTGTTTTATATAGGCTACTTATCGCTCTTCCTGGATGGAGCCTCTGGCTTTTAAGAGCCAGGCACAACTGTGGTTTATATTGTGATTGGCCTTTTCTAGCAGGCGTTTGCCAGATATCTGTGGTCTAGCGTAGAAAATATGACTTTGTGCTGGTTTCAGCCGCTCTAGGTTTCTCCTCCAAATGCTTCTCCGCTGTGCGTTTGCTTACATGTAGCGCATTTCTGAAGGGTTAGACTTCAGTGTTTTTGTTGCTCTGCCCCCACACACACCTCTGGATTGGAACCTAGCAACCCTGTCATCCTGTCATTTCCCGCCCATCACCGTGGTGACCACAGTGAATCAGTCTCTCGCCTGCCCAGATGTTCTGTTTGCAGGTTCGTCCTTATGGCAACATGGATCAGCTCTCGCCTGCCCAGATGTTCTGTTTGCAGGTTCGTCCTTATGGCAACATGGATCAGCTCTCGCCTGCCCAGATGTTCTGTTTGCAGGTTTGTCCTTATGGCAACATGGATCAGGCGTCATGGCAACATGGATCAGGCGTCGTTTACCGCTCGGTGTGGCTTCCACACTTCAGGAGTTCTTCTTCTTCTTCTTCAAGCTTAAATCATTTTTGAGGACATAAATCTGACATTTAAAAAAAAAAAATTCTTGCATTTATGAAGTTTCCTGCAGTCTCTCTTGTCCTTGTCATCCAGTGGCGTGGCAAAATGTGTCGTATATTAGGCCTATATTTCTGCATTATGGGCCTATATTTCTGCATTATGTCCCTAGAGATGCGTACTGTTGTTGCACAATGTTCCAAAACTACTGTAAATCCACGGAACAGCGCTCGGTGGCAACGAGTTCACCGCTGTGTTTGTGTGCCCCCTGTGATAATGGCGCGTCCCGTTAATGGGTGCACATCGTTACTTAAGGTCTGTTAGCGTGAGAGTGTTAATGCTAACTGGTGTTCCTCCCCCCCCCCCCATCTTGTTTTTCGGGCAGCTGTTAAACTGAAGGCCGCAGCCTAAGGGGATGTCCAAGGCAACAAAGTCCCCCTCGCGGTCACGGTCGCGGTCGGGATCCAGATCGCGGTCCCGGTCTTTCTCCCGGTCAAGGTCCAGGAGCCGCTCAAGGTCCCGGTCGAGAAAACACCGCTACAGGTACCCTCCTCTCCAACACCCCGTTTCTATTTTTCTCCCCCTCTCTTTTTTTTTCTCTTTCTCTCTCCCTCATTCTCTTGTGTTTTTAATCAAAGGGAAGCATCAGGTTGCTGAATTGTCTCGGGGGTTTTCTGGTTTATTTTCGTAGACTCAAACCATCAGGAGAGTTTTTTAGACACCTGGGCCCTGCTTGGGTGATCTGTGCCTAAGATCAGAGCCTAAGATGTACACAAGCTGTTTGGCTCATGTTGTGGAATCGCCGTCTGAATGTCTGTAAAAACAGCTGAAATGTTTTTAAAAATATATAAGAATAATAAAAAATTCTATTAATAAAATTCATATCAAATGATGGATTTTGATTTAAGGTTAAGGTTAAACCATCATTAAGAAACTGTCCGGGTTATAAAAACTGGATTCAAAGTATGAAACTGCAAAGTGTCTCGTGTTGAGATGTTGAAGAGCAGTAAAAACTAGTGAAGGGGGAATAATTTGTGGTAATGGAGGATAGAAACAGGTTGATAAAATCAGATATAAATGTAAGTTGAAGCCTTAAACAGGGCAGTAAAGAGTAAGGGTACTCAAGGCAGTGGCAGGGTGTGAAATTAACACCGGCCAGCAGCCAAATGCGAGCGTCCCTCCCCCAAAACTCACACTGCAGGGTTTTTTTTTTTTTTGGCCTTTTGGTCAGAGCGTCGGGGGCTCGAGAAAGATGTCTTGGCGGATGTCTACCAAAAGGAAAGGGTTAGAGAGACGTTGGGAGAAGTGGAAAAAGGTCAGGTTTACAGTATTGTAAATCCTGCGTCTGAAATGAGGCAGACGTGCGGGAGGGAAGGAGGGAGGGAAAGAACATTCTGTACATTATCTGAGGAGTGATAGAACAGGGTATGGGAACAGGGGGGGCGGGGGTTAATGTAGAGAACATCGAGCTGAGACCCAAAAGGGAACCCTCTGGCTTTTTCCGGCAGGGAGAATCTAATGAGCAGGGAGGCACCCGCTACTTACTGGAGACCTGATAACCGTATGACTGAGCGAGCAAGACTACAGAGTGCAAACGTGAGCAAAACCAGAGGTTTCGAGGAATTCTGGGATCTGCTGTCTCGGGTGGTGCAGCAGAGATTGTGGGATTAAGTGGCGGAGAGCCGGCATGATTAGGACAGTGGAGCAGGCTGTGTGATTAAGTCGGGGGGTGGTGGGGGGGTGGGGGTTAGAAGGGAGACGCATCTCGGAGAGAAGAACAGTCCGTCGAAGGACGACGAGCAGAATCCGGATGGGGAAGGATCGCGGAGGGAACATGGCGACGGGGAATGCCGACGGCTCTGTGACTGACAACTTCTCACAGGATTGTGTGGTGAAAGTGGAGAAGAGATGCCGGGGTCGGTAAATCTGAAGCGGGTGCAAAGGTCTCAAAAGTTTATTTTGAACTTACCGCCAGTGTACTATATCCAGTGACCCCTCTCTTTCTTCTGTCAGGTGTGTGAGTATTGAATGGCGGTATGCCCGGCCACCTTTCCCCTGTGCTTGTGGAAGGGGCCGCCTCATCTTATTTTCGTTTCACTCTCCTCCTGTGTGGAAAGTGGTAAAAATCCCAGTCGCATTCTGAACATTTCTGAAATGAGTTAAGGGTTGCTTTCCGGACGGGCAATTTTCAGAAAATGCTTTCCATTGGATGGGCGTGCCCTCCCACCCCCTCACCCACCTTGTGCCACTGTGGGTGTTACACCTGCCCCCCCCTTCACCTCAACCGTAGCATTTCAATGGAAGCCCACACATAACTAACTACTCTTTAAGATGAATACCCTTCGATTGTTACCCGCCATTATGATACAGACAGTGATTATTTATGCAGACCGTTCACTTTTGCAGATTGTAAAGTTGGGCCTGCCATTTTTATTGCATTTTTCTCTCTGTAAGTCGTCTGTACTTTTAGATGCTCAGGTTCAAGAGAATGAACTAGAAACAGCTTGTGCCGAGTCGGCATACCACAGTTTTCTCCTCTTCTTGTCTTTCATTGCATTAAATTTGGTTTTTCTTGCCGTCTTCATTTTGGAGCTGCAGACCTGTGCCTCATTTTCTTGTTTCCTGTGCTGAAACCTGGTCTTCATGTCTGGAATGCGGCGGGTTATTCCTGAAATCAAGCAGGCTACGGCACTGCTGCTCTAACCGTCTGGGTGTAGGTCTTAACTGGCGTTCAGGGAGCCTTTATTCTCAGGAAATTGATTGTGTATAACTGAGGGGCTGCTGCCCCAGGGACTGTAGTTTCTACCGTTTTTAATAGTACATGATCGGCGACATATTGACAATAAACCTGCCCTGTTCCTTGTTGTAAGGGGGCGGGGGTGCCAGGGTCTGTTGAAAAACGTACGCGTCGGTAAATCAGTTTAATTTGGATTATAGCGTCGTTATTCCCTCGCGCTATGTAAGCCATCCCCTCGCCTCCACGAGACCTTTTTATTTATTTGTTTATTTATTTATTTATTTGTTTATTTGATAAATGGACGTCGCGTGCACTGCGAACCGGCTGCTGTACAGTAGGTCTCTGTTGGTTCCTTCGTTCAAGGGGAAGTTCGCTCTGTTCTCGCTGTGACGTCACTCGTTTTGGGCTAAACGCGGCCGCGGTTGTTGAAAATGCTATTCTCGGTTGTTCTGCGTTCATGTTTGCAGAATGCGTTGGTGGTAATAAAAAATCAATAAATAAAATCAATAATATTTTAAAAGGCGTGACTAGCAGCTTTGTTTGGCGAGGGAGATCGCGGTTGTGGATGAAATGGTAAACTATTCTCTGGGCTTGTCTCAAACCTTTTAAGTGTTACTGTAAAATTACCTTTAATTTGAGCTTTTATTTATTTATTTTGCTATTTTCACATGGATTTTTAAAATTATTATTATTGAAAGAGACTTTAACCTACGTGGGGGGGGTTCAGGAATGCATCTCACACATACATCTGATTACAGTATGTCTTATTTGTAATGCTGTGCCATATAGGCAAAATCTTCAGTGCAGTGTAATCTTCAGTTCCATTTATTGGAAATAAATATTACATTCTCCCCACAGTATGCCTTCAATTAATGTTTTGGAAAGCAGCCTTTTTTGGGGGAGGGGGGGGGGGCGCTATTATTTAAAAATAATAATTCAAACCTAACAATTGGTCCATTTAGGATAGATTTTGGGCAGGCCCCTGCCTTGTAATTGGCAATGAGAGCAGCCCCCCGCCTTGCCTAGGAGGATTACAGTAGAAATGTTTCCCATCTGGCCCACGTGACCGCCCCTTTCTAGCAGCGCGCACATAAGAGATACAGAGTCCCTCGCGCCGCCGTGAGTTTGCAATGCCGCTGCCAGTGCTCCTCTTGGTTAGCACTTGATTCCAATGAAAAAACGCACTGGGTGAGTGTCGGGGGGCTTCCAGATAACAGATACTGTGTATATTAATGGCTTACATAGGCAACATTTATGTGGGTTTTAGACGGCAAACGTTTTGAAACAAACTTTGGGTTTTTTTCCCTTGTATTTAGCGTGCCTCTGCTTCGTGTGGTCTCGTGCGTTTTATTTCTGACATTCGGTTTTTTACATTTATGCATCTTCAGTCGAGGCTGTTGTTTGAAGTTGTTTCCTACAATTGCTTATTGTTATATGTGCATGCATGCGTTGAAGACATTTTGGGAATTAAGGTCACGTTTATTGATATTTCACTCGTAGATTGTTTACTGTGAAAAAATGTGAGATTGTGAGGAGAAAGTCTAAATTTAAATTCATTTTAAGTGGCTGTGTTCTGAATTACGGTCATACATTTGTAGCTATTCATTCTCCCGTTGTATATTATTGAAATCTCGTTTTCTATTTGTTCGCTTAATGGCGCGTTCGATGGCCACCTTATGTGCGCAACTCGTTTAATAAAATATTTACCCTTGGCGTGTTAAAGAACCTGTGTGTTGGTTAATGCTTGGCTTCGCTTGTGTCAACGGAAAGCCAGGAGTCTTTCGAGAAGCAGACTGTTGATTTTTCCCCGTGGCAGTGTGCAGCTTGTGCGGCGGTACAGCGCCATCGCGAGGACGCGGCTGGTCTAGCAGCCTCGTGCTAAAGCTGCCGTCACCGAGTTTAAAATGTCCGTTATACTCCATTATGGGAGCTTTTCATTACAAGTGCTGGTTTTTTTCTTTTTACTTTAAATATAATCTTCCGAAAACAGTTGGCACAGTACACGTAGCAATGAACACTGGCAGGAAAATTGTTTACACTTTCAAATGAGACTTATTTTCTTCCTTTTTTTATTTTTCCTTTTTTCCTAAACTATGGGTTTAGATGGTAAGAAATGTATTTCCACCTTAAATATATACGCTATGTATTAACAACTATTGTTAAGAAATGTTCATTGCGAACAGAGAGGCTTTCTTTGGAGGATGGGGTGCTGGGTTTGGAACTTGGGGGGGTGAAGTGTGGTGAGCTAAATTTAACTAACAGCTAGCATTTCAATCCTACTGCCAAATCATGTTTTGAAGTCTGACGATAAGATTTTATTAAATTTGCATTCGTACTGGTTTTTCTTTTTTTGCCATCGTCAACCTTTTTGTACTGAATTGTTTATATTCTTTAAAAATGTTAGTTTCATGGTGGCATTAACTAGTAGTGCCGTGGTGATACCTGATGCTTTAAGTTTAATTTCAAATGGCAGCTGGGGGACTTCTGTGAATGACACGAGGGTTTAGCACCGGAGAAAAGTTGTGGTCTGGCACCAGGTCCTGACCGTGCCAGCGTGGACTGTGGTTCCACAGTGTCCCTGGGTGTCAAGAGAATTCACTGTAGTCCCAGCCAGGAAAGGATGGTTTCAATAAATGGGATTGTCCTCGTGTCTGAAGAGTGGCTCGTTCCTGCCGTCTGCCTGTGCCAGCCGCACGTTACGTTCTCTCCGTACGCTCCGCACGTTCACACGGTGTCTGCCCAGCTCTCTGGAGAGAAAGCGTGCTCTTCTGCATCCTCCCGAAATTTACGGAGGATGTTGCTATGCAGAGATTGGCCTACAGATGTGATTGGACACTCTGCGTTAGGAGGGAAAGACAAGATATTGGGTTTAACAATTGGTATAAAATAAAATTGTATTGATTAATAAATACAGGAAGCAGAATCGTACAATTGTGGCCAGGTTTCTGGAGGGTCACAGGTGTGTGGTATTTTGCTTTCACTCTAATATGACTAAACATTTAGACCCGAAGACTCCAGGTGATGTGAGTTAACAATATGATCGATTGCTTTAATGAAAACCAGCAAACCCTGCAGCTCTTCAGAACCAGGGTGGGTCACCTTTGGCATAATGGGTCAGACTGCATACAGGGGAAAAGTTACACTTTCTCCCTCCCTCCCTCTCTTTCCTCCCCTCCTCCCTCCCTCCATTTTTCTTTCTTTCTCTTCCCCTCTTTCCCTCCCTCACCTTCCCTCTCTCTTTCTCTCTATTTTCATCCCAGTTCTAGGTCTCGCTCTCGCTCGAGGTCCCATTCGCCGGGTCATAACCGGGACCGGAACTATCCGAGAGAGTACCAGAACAACCGCGAGTTCCGCGGCTACCACCGAGGATTCCGGAGGCCGTACTACTACCGCGGCCGGGGGCGGGGCTACTTCCCGCGGGGCCGCTACCAGCGCGGCGGCGGGGGCGGTGGCTACAACAACAACTACCGCCCGAACAACTGGCAGAATTACCGCCAACACCCGCAGCAGCAGCAGCAGCAGCCCCCGCACCACCCGCATAGCCCCAGGAGGGGGCGCTCTCGCTCTCGCACACCCAAGAAGCGTTCGGGCAGCCCGCGCTCGCGTTCCCGATCCCGCTACTCTGACCGCTCTTCCTCGGGCCGCTCCCGCCGCTCGCACCGCTCCTCTTCCTCTTCCTCGCGCTCCTCGTCGCCGCGACGACGCTCCGGCTCGGGCTCGGCCAAGCGCGGGTCCAAGGATGTGAAGGACCGGTCGGCGTCTAAGGAGACTCCCCAGGCCGGGAGCAGGAGCGGGAGCGCGGCTGGGGGTGGGGCCGGGGGCGGGGATGCAGAGCCGGAGGGCGGAGCCACCGCGGTAGCCGGGGAGGAAGGGAACGCCCCTGAAAGGCCGCCGGGGAACTGGCAGGGCTTGACGGACTACAACGCCAGCCCGAAACGGTCCAGCCCACAGCTGCGCTCGGCCGTCATCGTCGGCCAGGGGCCCTCGGCCGCCAGCCAGCCCAGCCCAACCCCTAAGAGCTCCAGCTCTTCCGGCAACAGTGCCGCCACCTGGCACGGAGGTAGTACTGCACCCCCCGCCAGGAGCCCTTCGCAGAAAAGCCCCACAGCAAACTTCTCCGGCTTTGGCTTCTTTTCAAAAGAGGACCACAGGGCAGGGGACAAAAACACCATCTCTGCCGCCTTCAAAAAGTATGTTTAATTTCCTCTTATATCTCCTTCAGTTTTGATTCCTTCTCTCCAGGGTAGACCCGATTAAGGAATTGGTCTCATGGCTAATGTGTGAATCAGTTGTCAGTTATAACATGACTTGTTTTTAGTTTTTTTTCTCATCGCTATATTTAGTTTAATTGGGCCTGTTTCATCAAGGCAGCTGAATGAGTCTTATGATTGTTATTCCCATTGTTATGTTGCTTTTTTTTGTTTTCGAAGTACACGCCCGTCCGTACTCATTAGATTTCTCTCTTTCTTTTAGTTTGGTTTTGTTTGTGGTTTTTGTTTTCATGCATAACTCTTGCTCATAACTAATTATAATGGTTATAATTAATTTCTTTTGTTTTGATTTTTTTTTTAGTCTGTGCTCAGCTTCAAAGTTCGGAGGAAGAATATTGTTTAAACTGGGGAGTCGTAGCCTTCTGCTTAATTAACAAATCCCAAACGTGCCTGCTAGTTGCTGCTGTTCGTTAGATGCACGTTGTATGCTTTCCAAAATATTTAAGAGACTGAGTGGCGGTAGGAGTAAGTATATCAATTTTATTTGAATTATGGTCAGTCATGTCCTGTGACTACATAATTGAACATTTGTACATGATGAAGTATTTTTTTTTTGTTTATTTAGAATGATGTCCCTCTGCCTCTCACCCACGCAGTAACATCACAGGGATTTAATCCGCTAGTTACATGTTGCTTTTGCCAATTTGATGACGCTCCCTTGGGCCACACAGCAGGTTGAAACTGGATTGTGCTCGTTTAAAGAGCCGCGGGGGACTCTGGGAGTTGTGTATGTGTGTTCCCCGGCTCCCTGCCGGTGTGGGTGTAAATCCCTGGTGGTCTGTAATCAGGGCCTCTTGCGTTGCCCACCCCCCCCCCCCTCCCTCACGGATTGTCCCCTCCAACTGCTGCTAAAGCCATTCTACATAAAATTACCCTGCTTCTGTGTCCATTATGAGAGCTAAAGAGGGCTGTAACTATCATCCTGTCACAGGCTTTTTTAGCAAGAATTAGACATGTTGAAGACATGGTAATGAAGATAGCGGTTAGTGTTTGCACTAGCTTTAGCATTTTCTAAAGTGGCGTTCGTGTCTCCCTGTAATTGCCCAGGTTCTTGGAGGAACACAAGAATAAGAAACAGGCATCGGAGTGGGAGAACGGTAGAGACAAGGAGGCCGGCGATGGACCCGACGGCGAACGGGAAAAGGGTCCCGCCTTTGACAGGGGCCCCGCCTACAGCAGCCAAAAGGCTGGCGACAAGGAGAAATACAAATACGAGGATGCCTTTGAGGCCGGCGGTGGGGGAGGGGCTGGGGGCGGAGGCAGCGGAGGCAGCGGCGGCGGCGGCGGCTTCCTGAAGGGGGCGCCTCCCTTCATCTGTGGGGAGGGGGAGGAGGAAGAGGAGGAGGAAGTGCAGGAGGTGGCCGCCGCCAGGAGGCCTCCGAAGCCCCGGAAGGACAGGGAGGCGGAGAACGAGCCCAAGGTCAAGACCAAGGTCACGCTGTCCACCCGCGAGCTGTTCGAGGAGCGCTTCGGCAAGTGGGACGACCTCGCCTACTTCCCCTCCGGCAAGGAGCGGGCCCGGAAGGATCCGGAAGAGGAGGACGACGACGTGGATGAAGTGGAGGAGGAGCTCTACCGGAGCCGGAAGCTGGAGCGAGCCAAGAAGGAGGCCATGTACCGGGGCTTCTCCCCAGATAAGCTCCCCAAAGGCCGCAAAAAGGAACCGGCTCCTTCCCCTCCACACCCGTCCGCCCCCCGCAGGGGGTCCGATAACCGGGACAGGGAGATGGTCATGACCCGCAGGGACGAGTCCCCGGTCAGGGTCTCTGGGAAACGAGGGGCCGAGCCTTTCAGAGACGACATCGCCAGGTAACAGGACGCCGAAACTGGCACGAAACCTCACCATACCCGGTTATGTCGTACCTATCTCTGGGGTGTCTGGCTCGAGTCCATGAGAGTCGTAGTGTGTGCTGCCGCTCTTTGGCTCCCTTTCAGTATTTAGACTGTTTCGGTCTCTCTTGCAAACAAGGTGTGTGGATAACAAATCCATGACTTAAATTAATCTCTGCAGTAGGTAAACACTCAAAAAGCCGGAAGACACTGCTGGAGTGGAGTCTTAACACCCCTGCTATACACTTGGGCTGGGCGATGTCTATTAAAACCAATATCACATTGTCAAGTGAAGCATTGTCATATACGATACTATCGTCCCGCCCCAATCACGATGGCTGTCAATCATCGTCAATGATGCCTATGCCGATGCCATCGTCATGTCGCCCAGCCCTACTGTACACTCTGAAATGTAGAGGCTATCTCACACACTATTACCGGGAAGCACGTCTAAATCATGACTTGATTTCATCAGAAAAATCACTGTGTGATTTCTGAAATGTAGACGTATAAACGGAATATCATTAAAGGGGAAAATATAAATAACTCTCTTTCCCTTTGGGTCAAGGACCACCTGGGACTTCTTCTTACACCCCAGTTTTTGGAACCCTTTATACTTGGCCATTAATGGGCACTACATCTCTCGTAGTAGAATTATAATGACGGATTCCATGTCTGTGACATCAGCTATGAAGGAGAGGTTTATAAAAATACACAAATGACTCGTCCAGTTTCCAGGTAGAGCACCATATGGTTTTATTTATGGGTCAACAGCCCGGTCACAGGGGGAAGTGGAGTTGACCGGTTTCCTTTTTGGTGTTTGCCCCCCCCCTCCCACCTTCTCCTCCAGCTCCTCTGGGGCTCTGGCGAAGGAGCGTCGGCTCTCTAGGGATCTGGTTCATCCCTCGAAAAAGGAGCAAGAGTTTCGCTCCATCTTCCAGCACATTCAGAACACGCAGCTCTGCCGGAGCCCCTCCGAGCTGTTCGCCCAGCACATCGTCAACATCGTCCACCACATCAAAGGTACCCTACCCACAATGCACCACAGCACACGAACACTATACCCAACCACAGTAAGTTTTCAAGCGGAATAACGGACAGTGCTAATCCATTTTCTGCCACATCATTGATAATGTACCCATAATGCTCCTTGCACTGTACCACACCGTCATACACCACAAAGGCAATGTACCCGCAATGTGCTTTAACACATTATACCACACCATCGTCCTCCACATCAAAACGAATGCACCCCCAACAATGTACCATTACACACAGTGCCACACCCTTGTTCTCCACATCGAAGGTAATTGCCCACAAGGCACTGTTACACAATATACCACAGCACACCATAAAACATCATACCAAATCACAGCATACCGTACCGCACCATACGACACCATACTAAATGACAGCGTGCCATACCACACTTTACGACCCCATAAAACACTACGATATAACTGCGCCACACCTCAATACAACTTGCTTCACCACAGCATGCCATACCAAACCATGAAATCGCACCACGCCACACCAAACAGCCGCTTTAAATGTTAGTTGTAAAGGTGAAGTTATTTTGTGAATAGGTGCATGGAGCTTAGAGCAGGGGTCTTCAACCTTTTTCAGCCTAAGGACCCCCTTGGCCGATAGAAACAGAGCGGGGACCCCCAGATATAAAAAAATTATTTCCTATTATTGCCTATTAATGCTTTGAATTTACTCAATATTATATATTTTTGTCGAAAATACATTTAAAAATTGTTAGATTAAATTTTTTTTAAATCCCACAAAAATTGGGGGACCCCCTGCAGTACCTCCGCGGACCCCCTAGGGGTCGCGGACCCCCTAGGGGTCGCGGACCCCCTGCTGAAGATCCCTGGCTTAGAGGGTTTTCGTGCAACACACACTAACCTCTGGGGAGCTACAGGGGCGGCTGGTTTTCACATTAAATTCCACCAATTTAGACCCAAGAAAGCAGGTGAGTTAATCAGCTGCTGCACCAGTGAAAACCAGCAGCCCCTCCTGCTTCCCCGAGGCACGGCTGGGCTCTCCTGCTCTCCCGAGGCACGGCTGGGCTCTCCTGCTTCCCCGAGGCACGGCTGGGCTCTCCTGCTCTCCCGAGGCACGGCTGGGCTCTCCTGCTCTCCCGAGGCACGGCTGGGCTCTCCTGCTCTCCCGAGGCACGGCTGGGCTCTCCTGCTTCCCCGAGGCACGGCTGGGCTCTCCTGCTTTCCCGAGGCACGGCTGGGCTCTCCTGCTTTCCCGAGGCACGGCTGGGCTCTCCTGCTTTCCCGAGGCACGGCTGGGCTCTCCTGCTTTCCCGAGGCACGGCTGGGCTCTCCTGCTAAGCTCTCAAGCGGCTGTGTGCTCAGTCTTGTTCATTTTTCTTTGCTTTCTTACGAATGGTCTGTTACAAGCAAAGACCTCTGTGGTGATTGGGTAGCCCCTTCAATGCAGCTTGATGATGACCGCCATTTTGTGCCTCCTCACAGTGTACAGTGTTGTGTTTCCCTCCTTAAAATGGCGGTCTGCATTAACTGCAGTTGAAGAGAAAAATAGTCATCAACAGTATTTTTTGTGTCATTCAGACGTGACTGATTGGACAGAGGGAATTATAGGGTGGAGACCCAGTGTGTGTGGTCCAGTGTTTTCTCTACTCTGATTGGACAGAGGTAATTGTAGGGTGGAGACCCAGTGTGTGTGGTCCAGTGTTTTCTCTACTCTGATTGGACAGAGGTAATTGTAGGGTGGAGACCCAGTGTGTGTGGTCCAGTGTTTCCTCTACTCTGATTGGACAGAGGGAATTATAGGGTGGAGACCCAGTGTGTGTGGTCCAGTGTTTTCTCTACTCTGATTGGACAGAGGGAATTATAGGGTGGAGACCCAGTGTGTGTTGTCCAGTATTCGGGAGGCAGTTTGCATTGTGTAATTAATTAGTAAATGTAATGCAAAGTGTTAAATCTGGGTGTCGGAGGCCTTCCCTGGTAGGTTTTGTTGGAAAGTCTCGTCTTGCGATCTTAAATTTGGTTTGTCCGTTCATGGGGGAGGGAGGGATGTATGGGCTTAGGGTGGGGAAATATTTTTCTATTCTATTAAAAAGAAAATGTATGTAATATGTATTGATTACTCCTTTATAAATTGCATTTCGGGTATCGTTTTTTTTTTTTATTATTGATTTTGCGCCGTCACTCTTGACTTGATTGGCAGCTGGTCAAAGGTTCAAATCTCAGGAGGGTCACCCTTTTTGTATCCTGGACCACAGTACGGAGATTATAAATGTCTTCTGTTAACATCCAGCTTTATGAATGGGTAAAAATAATAAATAATAAAAATTTAAGCTTCTTCTGGCCATAGCATCAGCCAGGCAAGCTTAACAGTGAGTACAAATGACTGTTGCATTACAAATTGCTGGTCGAGTCACTTTCAGCTTGGAGGGGCTTTTTTTAGACTTAAACACGGGTTTGTCTTCCAGAAATTATTTTTCTGTGAAGTGCAGACGGACCATAATGGTGTAAAATCAGGAACTGCCTGTGCTGTGTGTCCGTATCCATGGCGGTGGTGGAAGGGGGGTGTTTGGTCTCTGACAGGTTTCTCTCCCTCTCTCTCTCCCGTTTATAGCACAGCACTTCCCCTCCGCAGGGCTCACTCTAAATGAGCGCTTTGCCATGTACCAAAGAAGAGCGGCGGAAAAGGAAATTGCCAAGCCCAGGAAAAGCCCCGAAATTCACAGGTAGAGAGAGAGCCCCCCCTGTCTGTGGGCAGCGCTGTTGCTGCTGAGTGATCTCTCCCGCTCTTTCTATCTCTCCCGCTCTTTCTTTCTCTCCCTCTATGTCTCCCTTCCTCTCGCTCTCTTTCCCTCTCTCTTTCTTCATCCCTCTTTCCCTCTCTCTTTCTTCCTCCCTCTCTCTCTCTTTCTTCCTCCCTCTCTCTCTCTTTCTCTTTCTCCCTTCCTCTCTCTCTCTTTCTCTCTCTCGCTCTCTTTCCCTCTCTTTCTTCCTCCCTCTCTTCCTCCCTCTCTCTCTGTCTCCCTTCTTCTCTCTTTCTTTCTCCCTCTCTTTCTGTCTCTTTCTCTTTCTCTCTCTCTCACTTCCTCTCTCTCTCTTTCCCTCTCCCTGTTTTTTTCCCCTCTCTTTTTATTATAATTTTTTAGTTTTATTTTTGTGACCTGTGATTATTTATTTATGACTTTATTTCCTTCGATGTAGTTTTAGCACGGCTCTGGCTGTCGGAACAAGGCTCTGGCAAACCGCGCTCAGTGTGGTGTCTCTTGTGTTTGTTGTCTGTTCCAGGAGAATTGATGTGTCTCCCAGTGCTTTTAAGAAGCACCCTCAGTCTCACCTGTTTGATGACATGAAAGGGCCCGGCGATGGCGGCTACAAGGTGACCGAACATTTTGAAATATGAAGTGTTTGGAGAGAGAAAATCAAAACGAGCAGGAAAGCGAGGCAAAGCCAAACCGAATCACAGCAGCTGGTCTTAGACTGCCTTCTCTCTCTCTCTTAAGCATTTGCTTTTCTTTCAAAGGAGGTGCGATAATTCTGACAAACAAACAAAAGCTGAAAACACAAAACCGAAAAACGAGCGAATGAGCAGCATTCAGGTTGTTGTGTGTTTCTATGACCCCACGTTTGAGATATGGTTATACTGTGGGTACACGCCTACCTAAAGGCTATTGGTTCGAAACGTGAGTCAGAGAAGGAAGTGATCCCGAACCTCTCAAAGGAATGTCATCGTAAGTATTTTTCTTCAAAAACCACAAATAAGACAAAAAAAAAACATGGCCGAACACACAAGTACATTATAGATTAAGGCATGATGTACGAATGAAGACTATGGTTCTGTTACCCTGGTCATGGAGAGCCACTGGTTCTACTGGAGAACCACAGAGTCTACTGGAGAACTAGAGAACCACAGAGACTACTGGAGAACTACTGGTGAAATTCTGGTTCTACTGGGGAACCACAGGGTCTACTGGTGAACCACTGGTTCTAGTGGAGAACCACGGGTTCTACTGGTTAAAGCAGCTGATTACACAATTGTAGCTGATATACTTGACATGATTAATAAATAAATAAATATAATAAAATAAAATAAAAACCAGCCGACTCCAGCAGTCCTCCAGGATCAGGGTAGCAGTCTCATGGTCTACGCCTCTATAGGAATATTTATCCAAGTTCTCGTAGCCTTTTCCTTTTGCTGCTTTGCTTATAAGATCTGTTGATTTTTCCTTTCTTTGACCTCTCATCATTCTTACGTTGTTTGTTTTCTCCACAGTAAATGTATTTTTATTTCTGTCCACTAGATGAGTAGGGTGGTACATATTTGATTTGATTGTTTATCATTGTATTTATAACACAGTTGAATAAAAAAAGAAAAACAATCTTGGAAAAGTAAGAATGATGAGAGAGATTGCTGGCTGGCACACAAAGGGAATTCTGGGATATATGAATAATTAGCAGTGACCACTAGAGGGCGTGCAAGAGACACCTCCTTTCCTATCTCCCACAACGCCAATCTCTGTACCACTGAAATTGATAATACTGTTGAATCACGGTGCAGTTGGGGGAGAAAAAAAGCCTTACGTCTTAAAATAAAGTAAATGTAAGGAAACCACAGTGGCCAGATTGGGAGCGATGGGGAAAGAACACACAAGATGTGCACTGTTGAGATACACACGGTACCGATGGCCAGCTTTGTGTGGAATATCTCGAATCTGGAAACCCTGGCCACCTCCTGAATAACATTTATTATTTGGTTTATTAAATATAGTTTTAATATATATTTTATAGGTTCATTAAGCGGTAATGACTGAACTGTATTCTAAAGCAGTTTCTCTTGAATTGTATCGGTGAGTTTTCTGTGATTCTGGTTGGGTGTCTTGAGGTGTTTTTAAAGCGCGCTCTGTCACTAGCCCAGGCTAGTTAAAATTCTAACAGTGGAAACAACCAGAATCTCCAGTTGTGTGTCACTCTCTAGCTGCCCCATACGGGGTTTTCCCCTTTCTCTCTTTTTCAGGAGTGTTGATGATGATGATGATGATGATGATATTATTGTGTGCGCACGGGCCCAAACCTGGCCCAAACCCGGCTCGGCACTAACGCAAACCCCCCCTTGTCCGCCCCGGATGTGCTGTTCCGCAGGACGACAGGAAAAAAGCCAAGGACACTATGGACCTGCGGCTGGACATTGAGCGGCGTAAAAAGTACTCCAGCAAAGAGCGAGACCATAAGCGTGAGGCGGCCAGAGATTCAGCCGACTCCCACGCCTCGAGCCGGGAGAGATCCAGCGAGAAGTACTCCAAACATCACAAGAAATCCAAGTACGTTCCCGCGGTTTATTCAAGCCTGCTTTGACACGCTGATAACCGAGCGAGGGCTGGAGTCCCTGAATGAGGGGAAGGCGCAGAGTGTGATCGGTTTGCTCGACGGTGCGTGCCGGTGTTTGTGTGAATCTCTGTGCAAACGCAGCTCAAATCTACATGTGTAAAGTATCACGGAGCCGTCAGCTGTGGCGTTCATCAGAAATGTGCTTGTCTCGTCCGGCTGATAGCTTTGCTGCCGCCATCACTGCCTTCAGTCATGCAGTCGTACAGTCATGCAGTCGTACAGTCATGCAGTTGTACAGTCATGCAGTTGTACAGTCATGCAGTCGTACAGTCGTACAGTCGTACAGTCATGCAGTCGTACAGTCATGCAGTCGTACAGTCATGCAGTCGTACAGTCATAGTCATGCAGTCATAGTCGTACAGTCAGTCGTACAGTCATAGTCGTACAGTCATAGTCGTACAGTCATGCAGTCGTACAGTCATGCAGTCGTACAGTCGTGCAGTCGTACAGTCATGCAGTCGTGCAGTCGTACAGTCGTGCAGTCGTACAGTCATGCAGTCATACTGTCATGCAGCACCACCCCAGATAAACACACACACATGCACATTTGCACACGCTGTAATCTGCCACCCATCGCTTCTTTAGTCACACCTCCAAATACGTGGAAGAGAAGAAAAAAAAAGCTAAACAACCATTTTAGAAACGGACATTTTTGTTGTTCTCCCATTCTGATTGGATGACTATGGGCAGTGCTGTTGCTGCAGAGTGATCTGACAGGAGAAGTGTGTGCTCTCTCTCTCCACCCCTCTCTCTCTCTCTCCCTCCCTCTGTTCAGGAAAAGCAAGAAGAAGCGTGAGCGATCTCGCTCTTCCTCCGCCTCTTCCTCTTCCTCCCATTCTCACAGGGCGGGGCCGGGGCCGGGGGACTACCTCCAGGAGGATATGGAGCCCAAAGAGGAAGGGGGCTTTAACAAGGCCCGTCTGGGCCCCCGAGATTATGGGGGCCCCATGGAGAGGGGGCGTGCCCGTGGGGGCTTTGTAAGTTCACCCTTAAAGAGCCTCACTCCTGGTGCTGGGCCCCATCATTCTGATCTCTTCTGTTTTTATGTGATCTTTTCCTGTGATATCTTATTTGTTTCCTGGCAATGTCTTAAACTCCTGGCTGCAGTCGAGTCTCCAAGACTTAAGTTATGATTTGAATTATGAATCGGCTTCCTTGCAAAGCAGATTTTTAAAATCTGGCAGCTGTGTAGTCTAATGGTAGATTCCCAGGTAGAACACTGCCCTTGTACCCTTGAGTCAGGTGCTTAACCTGCTTTGCTTCAGTAAATATCCTGCTGTATAAATATAAACTATGTAAAAATGCTAAAAGTTGGCTGGATAAGAGCGTATGCTAAACGTAACGCCATTAGCCCACTTACAATATGTCAACACACACATAACCAGACATGCTTATGTGAACACATGTTATTTATGCATGCGGATTAATATTTTAATTAATATGTATGTATTTGTGAATCTTTTGATTTTATTTGCTCCATTACAGCAGTTCAGAATAAGGGGGAGGGGTTGGAACAGGGGAAATTACCCTGGAAACAATAGCAACGGAAACCCCCCCAACGTTGGGGCCGTTCCCATACACCCCAAGAATGAAGACTGGGACCCAGAGTATACCCCCAAAAGTAGGAAATATTACTTGGTAAGTTGTGGCATTTTTCTTTTTTTTTGATCTTCATTTTCCCCTGTAGGTAGAGTGCAAAAGAGAAGTAAGAACACGGTGCAGTTTAGTTATTTATTTTATACATTTATTATTATTTTTATTTAATGCTTTTGCACCTTTTTCCTCCCATTCTTGGAATGGCCAGCCATATCCATCAGCGCTTGTGACCGCAACCTCAGCTGTCCACTCCAGGAGGACGCAGAAAAGTCCTCATTGTGGAGAGGCTTGACCTCATTTTAACTCATGAATACAAAAATCTGGTATCAGTTAAATGACACGAAATAAGAAAGTAGGCTATATTACATTATGTGGAAGAAAAAAAAAGAGAGAAAAAAGTATGAGTTGACCTGACCTGGAATTGACCTAGCGTGACCCACAGCATGACCACCGATTCTCTCCTTGTTCCCCCTCCTGCAGCATGATGACAGAGAGGGGGAGGGCGAAAAGAAGTGGCTGGAAAACCGCGGTCGCGGGCGGGGCAACTTTGTGCGAGGGAGGGGCCGCTTCATTTTCCGAAAGGCCACCGCCCCCATCAGCAACAGCCCCAAGTGGACCCACGACAAGTTCCAGGGCAGCGGGGAGGAGGGGGAGTTACGAGACGAGGACAGTGAGCAGGACCACAAGGAAGAGGACAAGGCGGAGCAGTAAGGACCTGTAACAGCGGCCCCTAGCCCCATGGAGGCCACATCGCAGCACCTACCCCCCAATTCTCAACTTTTCATTCTTTTTTTTTATTTTTTTTATTTTCATAAAATTATAATTTTTTTAAATTCACCCATGACCTTAACATGGCCAGACCGCCGCACGCAAAACTCAACTTCCACGCAATCACGGCAACCGTATATGCCAGAGAGGGGGGAAAATCAACAATCAACAAAATGTATATCAAAAAATTGACCAGTACAGAGGGAAACTAAAATCATTTTTAAAGTACGGATTGACAATTTTCTGGACTCATTTTGTCTGGACTTCTGTTTTTATTTCTCTCAATGCAAATGGAGTAATTGTAGTTAACATTTTTACGGAACAGTTTCGGGAGTAATCCCTGTTCAACGGTGTCACTGTGTACATCTACGCGTTATGTTTTCTTCTTTCTTTCTTTGCCCCTACATGCTGTGGAAGCTCCATTTGGCAGTCAGTGGCAGCATGGGAAATGTAGTTTGTAGAGATGACTGCAGAGCTGCACTGTAGTCCTCTTGTGAAAGTGTGATTAGTTAGCAGGGTTGAGGTGCTGTATATTAGCAGCTCCTGTAGATCACACAGTGAGGGCGATTTGGCCTTTCTCTAGCAAGGCTAACGGAAACATCAGCCAGGATTTCTTCAGTCCCTATTTCTTTATATTTTTTTATCATTTTGAGGAATGTTTTACTTTCATCTTTAAATAAACACGGTATGAGAAGGGATTGGATGCATTTGTGCCTTAGACGTGTACAGATAAATATATATATATGAATATTTACACGTATAGATGACGGCAAATTTTTATTTTTATTTTTTTTTTCTCGATAGTCTCATGTTAGTGCAAACTACACAACACTGCTTTTTTGGGGGGGTGGGTGGGGTGGGGATGGGGGTTGGGGGGGTTATTTCAGCCTCCCACTCTGACCCTTCTCAAACAACGGGACCAAGCTGCTCTCATCATGCAAAGCTCACATCAGACAGATGGATGGACGGACATGGTCTTTCTCTCGCTCGGGTACAGAGCGGCTCGTGGGGAATTTGCTGTGTGCCTCGGTGGCTTCATTGCAGAATGTTTCAGAATGACATAAGCATCTGGATTGCGCCAAGTTTGAAATGAAACCCCCAGCCCCTCTTAACGACACCACCTTCTTCCTGTTTGGTCTTTGAGGTCGAACCGTTCTTTTTTCATACTGGATTAAAATAACTGGCTTCTGTCATGGGTGCATCTTCAGTGCAAGAGGTTTTTGGTGGATACTGTGCTAGATTTCTCTTCTGTATTTTTTAATTAAGCATTGAGTTTATTTTTTTTTGTTTAAAAAGTTTTTAGGAATTTCATAAATTTCACAGCATTTAAGTTTGTGCCTCAGATAATTTTTTTTCTTTGTGAATTCACTCGTATAAATTTCTAAATAGACAAACACAATTACTGAAAAAAAAAATACTGTGCGATTGTTTGTAGAAACTAAATTATTGCGGCCTTTGTATGTCGGGAAAATTTAAAATGATTATGAAATGTATTTCGTTGGTGTAGTCTGTCGGTGTTTGGATGCTATAGCTGTATTTCTTTACTTTTTTTGAGCGTGAACATTTTTTCTTTTTAATTTTCATTTAAATATTTGATTTAAATACACGGAAACATGGTTCCAGTTCAGTGCATTATGAAGATGGGCACTGTGTGATGCATGCTAGGCTATCCGCATGGAATGGTGAACGTAATACGTTTTTTCGACGCGATCAAAATGAAAGCTATGTTATTTTGATGTCTTGTACCTGTTAAGTAATCGTAGAATAAATTTTGCTCGGTGAGGTCAATTTGGGGATACGCCGCTCTTAAGCTTCTCTCTGAAGAGTGGTCACTACCTTTTCTCCTGACTGGACAAGCTAGATAGAGCAAACACAAGTTTTCCTGTAAAAAAAAAAACAATTCAAGGAAATGGGTGAACAAATAATTTGGTCAGAATGTGCTGAGATGGCCAGTTATGTGAAATTATTGTTTTGCGGTAAGTTATAGCAGTACTGCGGTAACATTAGCTAGAGAACAAGCACTTGCGCTAACGGTAAATTAAACCTTTACAAGATGGCCAGCCTAGCTGCACCAAACGCTTGAGATGTTTCGTTCTCGCTTTGAATTCCCGCATCGCCGCGAATCGGCAGTTTTAACATTTTCCGCCAAAGATGAAATGAGGTGAAATATATGATGTGTTTATAAAACGGTAACATTTACACAACGGAAAACGAATATAATTATCCAGCTGTATATAAACACCCAATAATATGTTTCTGCCCCTACCCTTTTGTGTACATTAGAGGGCATCCGTGTAACTATCGATGCTTGAAACCTTAGCCACTAATAAACTCCAAATAATTAATTTGCAATAATACAAAGTGCTCATGTTTTTGAATATAGAGCAGTTTTTTTATTAAAATGCTTGTAGATGTATATCTGGAGGAATAATTTTTTTGGTGTGGTAGGTAATCCCAGTTAAGTGGCCACATTTGTTTACGTTAACCTTGTTAGCATAAATATGAAATATATAAATATTATAAATGGCAGTAGAACCATGTTCCCGTGTATCCGCAGTGTACTTCAGAAAGGTGCAACCCAGTCTTCCTACAGCTGTGCGTTTTTAAAACTGTAAAAACAAATAATCATTAAATGGGGAGAAATGTCTTTTTATTACAGAAAGAAATATTAATCTTACGTGGAAGAATGAAGAATATGGTTAGAAAAGACAGTTGCACAATCATGGTCTGTCTGGTTCTGGATTGCACTGCACTGTACAGGTTGCTCTTTAGTACTGTGATCCATGTATTTGTTTGACAGGCAGTCATTTTGTTTCTAAATTGTTTCTGTAGCTGTTTTCTCTCTCCCACCCCCCCCTTCAATTGTCAATAAAAAACAAAATCGGCTTAATTTAATATTTGCGTGATTTGTTTTTGAGAATACTTTAGGGTTCGATTTCTGCTTTGGTAAAACATGCTTGATGTATTCTGAACGAACCAATCACAATATTGTGTTTGATGATGTAATAATGACTGACAGTAGATAAATATATGAGACTTGTGCTTGTAACTGGACGTGTGGCGTTATCTCTGGTAAATGACAGGTTATTGGTGTTCTAGGGTATATGCTCTCGCTTCTATTTTCTTAACACCCAAACACATGATCTCTTGAGCAGGGGGGAATAAGTAGGGTCTTCCAGGAAAACGGACATTGCTTTTTCTTGGCAAAGTTTTCAAAGGGAAGCCCAATAATGTTCGCGTTTTAACAACAAACTTAAGAACTCCAGGTCCATCCCTTTCCGGGTATTAGAGGACTTCCTGAAAGGGAATGGGTATCCGGAGGAAATGCCATCACATGACTTCTGACACATTCTTAGTTAACGAAGAGCAACGTCCATATAAAGCGCTCTTTGTGGCGATGATGAAGTGTGGCGTTCCGCTGTCACCGCCAGCTCAGGGGTGGTGCCGCTCGGTGACCTTTGTCATGATGTCATCACTGAAATCAACTGCTGTGTTTCGATAGCCCTCGCCCGGGTTAAAGGTTAAAGGTTACGGGGTTTGTCTTGACCCGGTTTTTAATAGGAATGTTTTTGAAGGTTGTGGAGTACTTCCTCATTGCACACATATCTTCCGCACAAAGGGTCAAAGTCAAAGTCAAAGTGTTTTTATTTATCAAGTGCACAGTATAACACAAGGTCATTCTGAACAATGAAATTCTTAGGACATGGCAAGCAACAACTATGTAGTAGGCATTAAAAACAAACAAAAACAAAAACATATATAAAATTGTTAAAAAAAATAAAAAAAAAATTAAAAAAAAGTCAAATAAGGGCAAGAATAACAAATATAAATATACATAGCGGTAAAACACTAGCAGCAGTTCCAGATATGGACAGTAGGAGTAGGAGTATTAAATATAAAGTGTGGAGGTGCCGATAGACATGTGCAATAGATTAAATTAAGGTGATGTACAATGAATGTACATAAGAAGTGCCTAGAGCATACAATGAGGTGCGATGAATGCGATTAATGCTGCTGGTTGAGAAGCCTGATGGCCTGGGGGAAAAAACTGTTTGTGAGTCTGGTAGTCCGTGCCCGAATGCTCCGGTAACGTCTACCAGACGGCAGCAGCGAGAACAGTCCATAGCCTGGGTGGCTGTAGTCTTTTATGATTTTCTGTGCTTTCTTAAGGCATCGCGTGTGGTAGATGCCTTGCACAGAGGGGAGGTGGCAGCCAATGATGCGCTCCGCTGTCTTCACCACCCTCTGGAGGGCCTTGCGATCAGCAGCGGAGCAGCTGCCATACCAGGTAGTAATGCAGCCAGTGAGAATGCTCTCAATGGTGCACCTGTAAAAGTTGGTGAGAGTTTTGGCAGACATGCCAAACTTCTTGAGTCTCCTCAGGAAGTATAGGCGCTTTTGGGCAGTTTTTACTGCCGCGACCGATTGCCTGGACCAGGATAGGTCATCGCTGATGAACACACCGAGGAACTTGAAGCAGGAGACTCTCTCCACTTCAGCTCCATCGATGTGAATGGGGGCGTGACCCCCCCCCTGTCGCTTCCTGAAGTCCACGATCATCTCCTTAGTCTTGCAGACGTTGAGAGAGAGGTTGTTGTCCTGGCACCATGTTGCTAAGATGCTGACCTCCTCTCTGTAGGCGGTCTCATCGTTGTTGGAGATGAGACCCAGGATGGTGGTGTCGTCTGCAAACTTAAGGATGGCGTTGGAGCTGCGCGTGGCCACACAGTCGTGTGTGAACAGGGCGTACAGGAGGGGACTGAGTACGCAGCCCTGAGGGGCTCCGGTGCTCAGGGTCAGTGCAGAGGAGAAGCGGTTACCCATTCTCACCACCTGGGGTCTGCCCGTCAGGAAGTCCAGGATCCAGTTGCAAAGGGAGGTGTTAAGACCCAGGATCCTGAGCTTGGGAATGAGCTTAGCGGGCACAATTGTGTTGAATGCTGAGCTGTAGTCTATAAACAGCATCCTCACGTATGTGTTACCCTTATCCAGGTGGGAGAGGGCGGTGTGCACTGTCAGGGTGATGGCGTCGTCCGTAGATCTGTTGGGACGGTATGCAAATTGAAGGGGGTCCAAGGTGTCAGGAAGAAGGTGCCATCACACATGGACTGGAACTCCGCCTTTAGCCGCACGCATTAGGAAATGAAGCCCGGGGATGTTTGACTGGACAAGCTGTATAAAATGGCTTATTAAAGCACATCTGTGTTATGTGTTTGGTGTGACCTGCTAAGTGTATATTGCATATATATTTGCCTATATAAGCATATCAAAACTCACTTTTGGAACTTCACGCTGTCACTTGAAGTCGGGGTTTTGCAACTCCAGTCCTGGAGGGGCCCGGTGTGCATTCTGGTTTTCATTCTAACCAGGGGCTTGTTCCAGAAAGCATTATCCAGTTAGCTGGATAACTGCACAGTAAAAGCCGGAAGAGTCCCATGTTCAAGATTTGGGAGGGTTCCCGGTTTTACTCAGTGCAGTTATCCAGCTAACTCAGCAATCCTGCGTTCTGGTTCAGGTCCCAGTTATTATATTATATGCTTTAATTACATTTTGCAAACAACTGTTTACATCAATGTTGGTTCAGTCCTGTCAGACCAGAGGATATGAGATTTATGAATATAAGAATCTCAGAATCACACAATAAAATAGCCGCTAAATCCTGCTCTTTCCCCTCTGAAAATACAGATTAACCATATTTACACCTGTCCAATCTGTACCTGTCCTCTCTTAATTACACCTGTCCAAGCTATACCTGTCCTGTCTTAATTACACCTGTCCAAGCTATACCTGTCCTCTTGTAATTACGGAGTTGGCTTATTGATCATTAAGTACTGGAGGTGGCATTTCCACAAGGTATTCCTTGGGCTCGGTCACAATCCTCCGTGTGCGACGTTGTGAAGAAGCTGTTAAATAATGAGCCTCACGCCTCCCCCCCGAGGAGCCTCTGGATTCTGCTTACTGCTTACTGCCCTGTCACCCTCTATTTACCAATAGCTGACGTTTCTATTCTGAGAATATTTAACGAGCCTCGTTATCGTCCTGGTATAGAACACTCGCGCTGACTCTGTCGTCAGATAATAAAACGAGCTGCGGCCATTACTGCCAGTGGGGGAAAAAAAACAATAAAATACTAAAGTTGTTTTTGTTTTGATTGGTGGGGGAAGTGGAAACTCTTCTTGTTTATGTGTAAAGATATTTTACCACACCTTTACCTGGCCTTGTAGGTTCTAGAACAGAAAAGGGAAGGAAAAAACCTTGTCAGCTGGGCCTAGTCATTCCATCTCCCTCCCTCCTTTCCTCCCTCCCTCCCTCCTTCCCTCCCTCCCTCCTTTCCTCCCTCCCTCCCTCCCTCCTTCCCTCCCTCCAGCTCAAACCTGTCCCACCTGTTTGTGCTTCTCCCTCTTCCTCTCTATCTCTCTCTCTATCTCTCTCTCTCTCTCTTTGGCGTGTCAGGGCTAGTATTGGGACATTTCTTCCATGTTAATGTTTGATAGGGCAGAAGGAGGGCTGAAGCCGTCGCTGCTGTAGCCCCTTGATCTCACCTGTGTTGGATTTTTCCTCTCTCCGTATTACCTGAGCATGACGCCTGTGTTTAGCGCATAACCAGCGACTTTGAGGCAGACGAGGGGACGCTCTTCCAGAGGCCATGGGTAAGGTCATTCCTCTCAGTCGCTCCGGCTCCCTCTCTTCTGAGCTCTGGACTTATTTAGAAAGTTTGCGCCCGTGTTTTGAGTTTTTTGTTGGGTTGGTGTGCAGTGCAGTTGAGCTAACCTGTAAGCATAAGGGCATGACTTGCTGTTTGTGGTGCTGGTGTCCAATCTCCAGCGTTTAAACTGTTTACTTTGTCACGGAAATGTTTGTGGTGTTATATTTGAATATGGAAAACAACGTCCTGAACTGCACTCTGGTAAAAGTGATAACGGTACAGTGACATCAATCCCCATTTCACATATTGGCTGTTTGGGAGTTGTGTTTTTAGGATAAAATTTTTTGTTATTGTTGAATCGGTTAGAACTGTCCTACAGCTTACCAAAGATGAAGACCGTGGTAAAGCAACCTGGACAGGAACCTTTTGTTTGTCAAAATATAAATAAATTCTGTCAGAACTTCAGCAGAAATATGACTCGACTGTCCGTGTGGGGCCCCCCACCCCCACCGTACCCAACCCAACGAACACCCCCCACCCGCTCCTTACACAACATGATGGGGATCCTCAGAAAGACACGTATATAAATGATCTGTTAAGATGACGTGGAAATTAGAAATTGGTCGCGTAATACGGCCAATAGACCAACCTGTTGCGTAAGCCTATGGGAGGCATTCCAAGCTGACTGCAGCGTTCCACTGCTCTTTAATTTGTGCGTGTTGGCAAACGGGCTGATGTCCTGATTTTGCCCACGGTGAGGGCGGCAGTCTCTGTGGCAGAGATGTCTTCACCTGCAGAGCGGCTCATCGCACTGGGGATTCGCAAAGGCTCTGAACTTCGCCGTCTGCAGTTCTCCAAGGATCTCTGATACTGACTAGGGCCAGTATAGCCAGGCTGTAAATATTAGCTTTGAGGGAAGGGTAAACAATGGTGACCACTGTTCTATAAATCCTCTTGTTTAATCTTTATGGACCGATGGGAGCCTGAACGGATGTGAACTCAAGCATAGGGGCTGCTTCAGCCCTGTTTTCTTAATCGAGATACAATGACTGTCACAGGAGACCTGACACTTTCAATGCCCCTCTACATTAGGAGTAGTCACGGAAATACACCCTTAATAAAACCTCATTTTTTACTTTGAGTGAGGCTAATTTCACTCATGGAGTATATTTTTTATTTTTGTGTGACAGTGTACTAAAATAATCCCCTTACACTGAAAACATATTTAAGGAAAGTATACTGTATATTGCACCACTTTTACAATATAGAGGCAAATATACAAATGATGTCTGTTTACAAATATTGCTAAAAATATATATATATTCTTAAAGATACACTGCTGTGAAAAGTATTATTAAAAAGGCCACAAATGTACAATATATTGCAGTGCGCTCCATTTCCGTGAGGGAAGCCGCTGATAAAACAGTTTGTGTGACTCATAGCCGCGTGGTGTTTGCGTAGGCGCACGCTTCGTTCTGGGCGTTTGAGATGGCAGTTTTTAAAAGGGTCACCCCTCTGTTTTTCAGCTACAGGGAACCTCCGGAACTTTTTCTGCAGACAGGACATGAAGTTCTTTCTTAATCAGCAGGAGGGCCTCAATGCAGAACTGAAAAGCGCTTCTTTTGCTGGAAGTGGCACTATTTGGTTTATATACCCCCCCCCCCCCCATGTCCTCCTAATACCCGATACCTCCTAATATTTCCTGTGGGGGACACGAGTCTCTGGTCTTGATCTCAAGAACTAAATATTGCTAACTATGCTGAAACCTACAGAACAAGGGAAATTTGAATCAATAAATAAATACTATTTTTGAAACTATTTTCACTGCAACATGTTTTTGTCATCCAAGACACTTATATTATGTAAAAAAAAAATGTAAATACTGAAATCTTTTCTCCAGCTGGGTTCCAGGAGGATATATCTTGTAATAAACACTGCTTATGTTTGGTAATGCTAAAATAATATTCTCCTCAACCCTGCTGTGTTTTACCAACGCATAACGAGAGAGGTTGAGCAGAATAAACGCCACATGCACTGAAAACACTGCTGCACTACTGGACACATGTTCTCTAGAGATCCCCCCTCCCCCCAAAAAATACAAATGCACACAGAAGAGGATTACAGGAAAACTGGAAAAGTAATCGCCCCCCCCTGTCCCCTGTCCCCCTCCTGATGGCTGTGATAAGGATTCTGCCTCCCTGTCAGCTGGAGAGGCTCTTTCCCCTCTCCCTGCCCGTACCACTGTCCAGTGTGTCTTGCTTTTGTGGGGGTTCAGGCTGGGGTCCACTGAGACACTTACAGTGACACATTATTCGGTACATTTTAGCATGTAGCCAGAAAAACCCAGTTAAAAAGCATTATAAAAAATAAAACAATTAAAATTGAAATTGATTAAATCGCTAAGTAATGGTATGCCCATTCTCTGTCTCAGTTCTGCACCTACTGATCAGCATATTTCCGCATGTATTACTTCTAAGAAAGTTGTGTATTAGCAGCTACAATTGGTTTATATTGGTTTTAATAATTTGGCCCCAGCTCTTTGTTGCTTAATTCTTTTTGTACTGACTTGTGTATAAGTGGCTCTGGATTAGGGGCTCAGATAAATGCCTAAATATAAACGTATACCCGGTGTTTGAGTTTTTTCCTGGAGCGTTCCCGTTCAGGGCTGGCGTTCCTGTGTGCAGCAGCTGCACATAGCTGAAGACCTGCCCAGACGCGCTGGTGCCCCTCAGAACTGCAGAGTACATTAGGAGGCTAATAAGCTAATAGCTAATGAGCTCAGACAAAAAGCAGTTGTTTAATTTCAGGCCCACAAGTTCCAGCCCAGCCAGACAATGGACTATTTTTATTCCAGGTTTGTGGGGGTGTCTGGTTACTCTCAGCTTGCAGCAGTACATTGAAAGGGGTGTTTCTTAGTAAACTAAAAATAACTACAGAATACACTGATTAATTAGTGTAAAATACACGGCCAGCAAAAGTTGGGAAATGCATTCATTGGGCGAGCAGGCACCCAATCAAAGGGTGCGGCAGCTGAAGACAAAGGTAGAACTGTGGGTAAAAATACCGATGCGCCATTGGGTCTTAGTTTGACCTTCAATATTATTCATATCTTCTATACCCCCCTCCATCTCTCTCTTTCTCCCTCTTTCTCTTTTTCACTCTATCTATATCTCTCTCTTTCTCTATATCACTTATTTCTCTTTCCGTACCTTTTCCTCCCCCCTCTCTCCTTCTCTTCTTTTCTCCCTCTCTCTCCCTCTCTTCTTTTCTCTCCCTCTCTCTCCCCCTCTCCCTCTCTCCCTCTCTCTCTCCCTCTCTCCCCCTCTCCCTCTCTCTCTCACCCTCTCCCTCTCTCTCTCACCCTCTCTCCCTCTCTCTCCCCCTCTCTCTCCCTCGCCCCTCTCTCTCCCTCTCCCCCCTCTCTCTCCCTCTCGCTCTTCCCCTCTCTCACACTCTCCCCCTCTCTCTCTCTCCCCCTCTCTCTCCCTCTCGCTCTTCCCCTCTCTCCCCCTCTCTCCCCCTCTCTCTCTTCTCCCCTCTCTCTCTCCCTCTCGCTCTTCTCTCCCCCTCTCTCTCTCTCCCCCCTCTCTCCCTCTCGCTCTTCCTCTCTCCCCCCCTCTCTCTCTCTCTCTCTGTCTCTCTCTCTTTCTCTCTCTCCTTCTTGGTCTCTCTCACTCTCCCCCTCTCTCCCTCTCACTCTCCCCCTCTCTCCCTCTCTCTCTCCCCCTCTCTCTCTCTCCCCCTCTCTCCCTCTCGCTCTTCCTCTCTCCCCCCCTCTCTCTATCTCTCTCCCCTCTCCCTCTCTCTCCCCCTCTCTCTCTCTCCCCCTCTCTCCCTCTCTCTCTCCCCCCTCTCTCTCCCTCTCGCTCTTCCCCTCTCCCCCTCTCTCCCCCTCTCTCTCTCTCCCCCCTCTCTCCCTCTCGCTCTTCCTCTCTCCCCTCTCCCTCTCTCTATCTCTCTCCCTCTCCCTCTCTCTCTCCTCTCAGAGGTCCTGGTGCTAGTCGATTTTGAGGGGAGCATGAAGGATGAGCTGGAAGTGCATGTGGGGGACGTGGTGAAGAAGGTTACCAAGGCAACCGAGGAGGGCTGGCTGCAGGGAGAGCTGAGGGGGAAGCGGGGAATTTTTCCCGCCAACTTTGTCAAGGTCAAAGTTCACCAACTGCCAACTTCTGTGCCACAGTATATTTTTCCACACAACCATAAAAAGAAAATGTTAATTAATTAATTTAACACTCAGATGAGTTTTTTATGTAACCACCTATGGCATCAAACATGATTGCCATGACGATAATTACTTTTCAGCTGCCTTAAGTTTTTTTTTCAGTAACACTTTCTATGAAGGGCAAATATTATGCCAACTGGCATAATATCATGATATGCAATGTGGCCACCCATTTCATGAACAACCATCACCCGATTTGTTTTTTCTTCATGGAAATGTAATTCTGATATGAACATTGGCACGGTGCACAGTTTTTCAGGTTGAGTTCTGTTATCAAAAATGAGTTAAAGATATCAGGTAAAGTTACCTGGTCATGCTGTATATAAAGAGACCTTCAGGGGTTTTGAGGGTGGCTGAACTCTCTCTAGAAGGCAGGTAAATAATGAGCCAAGGTGGGTGTTTGCTAAGATTGCTTATCTGTCGTGTCCTTGTTTGTTCTCTCTTGACTGTCTATGCAGGAGGTGCCCGTTTATTTGATCGGAGACAGCAAACGCGAGCCGAGGAGCGTGAGAACATGTGAGTGGCGCTGCCCCTTTAAGAAAACCTATTTTCTGGTGGTGATGCCCCTTTAAGAAATAACATTTTCTGGTGGTACTGTTCTTTTAAGAAATAATAATTTCTGGTGGTACTGTCTTTTCAATAAATAATAATTTCTGGCAATGCTCTTCCTGGTAATGCCATCCCTTTAAGAAATAATAATTTTGGTGCTACTGTCCCTTTAAGAAAATGTTTTTCCTTGTAAAGAAACCTCTATGAATGCCGCCATAATATTAAGAACGTCTCTGCTTCAAGAGAGCCTATTTTCTGGTACCACCAGATCTTTAAGAAAGCCATTTTTTGTCAAATGTATTTGTTCCATGTGTCTTTGTTTAATCTACATTCCCCGTATCTGTCACTGACACAACCCTCCATTGTAACGATAAGATCAACCGTCTGTCAGGCGAAGAGCGTCCTGTCTGTCAGGCGAAGAGCGTCCTGTCGAGTGACGTGGCTGCGTTTGGGTTTGTGGGCATCCTCAAGCAGGTTTTTCTTCCATCGCAGTAACCAGCAACAAGCAATTAAAGGCCCCATTGTGCTGGTTTAGTTCTCTCAGTAACGGCAACAAAAATATGATTTTAATACACTGAAGAGGAACCAGCTTACAGTAACACTGGGCCCGTTGTTATTAGAGCACAGATATCTTTGAGGAATTAAGTGTGCTACTGAATGCAGGCACACACTCTGGGGGGGGGTTTCCATGTTTTTATGAAAGATGTGGAACATCATCTTTATGGATATATTACTCTCTGATGGGGAAGTTATTTGGGTTTCAGTGATAACATGTTAGTTTGTCAGTGAAGATAAGGTTACAGTGTACAACTGTGTGAATCAGGGCTTTATTTACATTTACAAACACATACACACACACACACACACACACACACACACACACACAGATAAATATATATCTGACTAATCTGAGGTCTTAATATCACTTCCTCTATTCATAAACAGTTATGGGAATTAGCACATACTGTATTAACAATGTTAAACTAAATGATTTATAAGCTCTGTAATATCGCACTGCCATTATCAAGAGTCAATATTGATGAACACATGGGAGGCATTTTGTATATCAGAGATAAGGGCATTCTGTTGGCAGCTCAATTGAACTCTTACAATGAAACCAAAAGGAATGTGAAACGATGGTCTCAGATTAGAGGTGACCATTGAGCTATAAGTAAAAATAAGAAGAGGGGTCCGACTGGAACCTGATAAGGGTGTGGAACTTGTTTTGGGTTGGTTTTAGGGGATGGAAAGCATGCTCAACAATTTCTCAGACACAACCAATACTTTTACACTTGATGGCATCTGAAATGGCTGCTCTGGTCTCAGTCCAGGTCACAGAAAGCAATCTTCTGATTTCTTTCTTATTACGAAAACTGTTTCACTTTGCTCAGTCTCTGTGACTGTTTCACTTTGCTCAGTCTCTGTGACTGTTTCACTTTGCTCAGTCTCTGTGACTGTAGCCTTGGTCAGCCTTTGGCCTGTTAGGATGTGTTTAACAGGGGGTTTTGACCTTTTCTGATCCAGTGAAGGTTTCATATTTTGAAATATTTTTCCAAATCTAAATATAGTAATTACATATCAAGGCTGACCAGGGGCACCCCTACAGTACCTTCAATGACCCCCAGGGGTCCATGGACCCCCGTTGAAAAACCTGGGTTTAAGAATATCTGCAAAGTGCAACCTTTATCTGATCGAGGACACCGACCAAGCCTCTAGTTACCTTTCACTGCCAATCAGCTCAGACATCAAGGAGTGGCTGACAGCACTGAATGTACAAGAAAAATAAAATAGCCAAGGCCAGAGGGTGAAAGAGCAATCGGTCTTTATGATGCGAAAAGACAAAAACAGCCTCAAGGCCAAATATGGTTCATCTGCATTTTCATAGATACAGAGGGGAAAGGATTTAGCGGCTACTTTATTGTGTGATTCTGAGGTTCTTATATTCATAATTTTTTGTTGCGCGCATCTCAGATTTTATTGTGGCTTTGCTTATTGCTAGCTGTTGGTGGTAGCATTGCTAGCATGCTAATGGCTAAAGGCATTTTGATAAATATCTAAGTGCTTTTGCTTTGCGGATGCTTCAATGTTGGCGTTAACGACGTCTGCCGTGTCTTTCCAGCGAGGTTGGGGAAGCTGCAGACGAGGAAGTGTGAGGTGGCGTTTGCCTACAGACGCCAAAGTGCTGACGAGCTGGACCTGTCGGTGGGCGATACCATAGAGATCGTCAGAGAGGTAGAACACATCGGTCCTCCCACCTGTTTACGTTTTGGGCTTTTAGATTATTTCTTAACTGTTGCTTCTTTTCACGAGCTCTTATCCATTTTGTGAGTGAATTTTTACACGTTGTATTGCTTAAATTTGTATAGCTTCTTTGTTTTATTGCTTTTTTACTGAACACACTTTGGCCTAAAATATTGTATGGGGGCATATTATTATTATTATTATTATTATTATTATGTAACTGGCTCACACATGACAAATCAGTGACTTCTGACAGAAAGTGCAGACTTCTTTGTACATTTGCGTGAAACACTACAGCTGTGAGAACATTGTCGGGTATCTGAGCGAGTCATTCTTTACCTGTGGAATGTTGGAGAGCAGGGCAATTAGTGTGGGTTCATGCACACGGACAAATGACTGAAACAGAGCGGCGCTTTAAACGGCTACAGGTGTGCTACCTGCATTAAATCAATCATTGAAAAAGCAATAAGGACGCACCCATTTCGACACGCAAGTTTCATACTCCAAAACCAGCAGCTCCTCCCAGGGAAGAATAATGTGTGGACTTTTTCATCCCTGATAAAATGCGTTATGATTAGCGAACATAACTCGCCTTTTTGGTAATTGCTCTTGTCAAGAGCATCCTACATCGCTTACATTTCTAAAATATTTCACACATAAAAAAGTAAAAAAGGCAAAAGGAACCCACGCGAAAATGAAATAAAAGCACTGGGTCCGACCAGTTGTGACAGTGAACAGCATTCTTTCCTCAAAGGTCAGCCTTCGTCACATGCGGATCTCTCTCTCTCTTAAGAACAGCTAAGTTTGGCTTGAGAGACAATCCAGAACATGATCTCCTGTTGACTCAGGGTTTATTTGTGACATTAATATGATGTGATGCAAAGCTACATGAGAACAGCAGTGAAATCGCCAAACCTGTTTTATTTTTTATTATTATTTTTTTGCTATGTTGTGGTACAGGTTTCCGTGGGATGTGGTTGTGTTTGTAACCTAAAATGATACAATTTTCATGTAGTATGTTTCATCGATAAAGGCCTACAAAAAAGTCATAATTTGAATAATATTTCATAATACAATAACTTAACTGCTGTGGGGTGCTTATGTATGCTTTTGTGTTGTTGTTCCTACGTTACTACTCACCATTGTTAGCCACGTTTCATCGTTGTCTCTGGTTTGTCTGTTGGCAGATTGAAGATGGCTGGTGGATGGGCTCGAAAAAGGGTCAAGTGGGGGCGTTTCCGTCAAACTTTGTCAAAGAGATTTACATCACCCCAAAAGGTGAGACGGCTATGTTTTCAAAGGTTTCAATATTTTCTGAAATTTGGTAACCACCATCAAATAGAAATGAAAATAAACTATGTAGAATGATTTTCAGGCTCCTGGTTAGTGTTTTACAATAACAAAAACAATACATTTAAAAGTCAGGCAAAAAAAATGAAAAAGATTACGTTAAGAAGGCTCTTCTGAAAATGTAACATCCACAACGCTCAGTGAAAATAAAAATTGCAACAAAGAAATTGCTTACACATTTAACTCACCTTGTCTCACCTTATCGTTTTTTGGGTTTGAACTGGTTGCTGGTTTTAAAGTAAAAACAAAAGCCATCAGATACCGCAGCTCTCCAGAGCGCCACTGTGGATGTATGTTAATCTTACTGTGAACTTCATGTTCACTTATTACTCAGTGCAGTCAGTAGCTTGGATTGGATTGGCAGATATACAGTAAAATAAACGCATGTCCATCTTCACGTACACTAACTCAGTGCAGTCAAAAGCTTGCGGCAGATATACAGACATTAAACACTATTTGTACTGTGCTTTTCTTTCACTAGAATAAATATATTTTTTAGATGGTTAATGGGTTAGGGTTAGGGTTAGGGTTGGTTAATGGTAAGTACTCCTGACCTTGTACCCTCTCGATTTCATTCAGATGAGGGGAAGATCCGACCGAAGCTCTCTGAGGCTCTGTTCAACAAAGAGGTGGGAAATGAATGAGTGAAGGAGGGAATGAATGAGTAAATGAATGAGTGAAGGAGGGAATGAATGAGTAAATGAATGAGTGAAGGAGGGAATGAATGAGTAAATGAATGAGTGAAGGAGGGAATGAATGAGTAAATGAATGAGTGAAGGAGGGAATGAATGAGTAAATGAATTAGTGAAGGAGGGAATGAATGAGTAAATGAATGAGTGAAGGAGGGAATGAATGAGTAAATGAATGAGTGAGTGAGTGAATGAATAAATTAATGAATGAGCAACTTTATTTACATGGCACTTTTCACTTCACATAACTTTTTACTTCACATAAACATAATAAATAAATAAAGATATTAAAAATACAGAAAAGGCAGAAATAAATAAAATAGAAGTGAAAACAGAAACGCATGATGATATGAATGCAGTGTACATATTATAAAATATGTTTTATTTTTATTTTTAATAATCTCCCGGTCCGTTCAGATCCGGGTCTCTGTTAAGCTGCTTTGTGACCTAACCATGCCCTTTGTAAAAGGCGCTATACCAATAAAATGTATTTGAATTGAACATTGTCAGCCCTGAGATGAAACGGTGAAGCTTCTTGTGTTTGCTTTCAGATGAAACAAACCCAGCGAGCGAGCGTGCGGAACAAGATCAACGATGGTGGGTGTCCCGTTAATAACTTTACACGCAAAAACCTGACACGGTCACATGTGAGCATTACGTAGTAAAGCAAAGGTGAACTATTGTGCTGGCCAAGTTCCTTTAAACACTCATTCTTTCTCCACCCACTACGCTAACATAAGGTTATGAAACCTGAGGTGGGGAGTGAAGAATATTGTAACGCAGCCAGGGAGGTTGGTCACTAAAACAGGCCTCTGTGCTTCAAATTAAGAAGATACTAGACCATAGAGCCCATCCATACACTAGAACAGTGCCTTATCAGATACCAGACCATAGAGCCCATCCATACACTAGAACAGTGCCTTATCAGATACTAGACCATAGAGCCCATCCATACACTAGAACAGTGCCTTATCAGATACCAGACCATAGAGCCCATCCATACACTAGAACAGTGCCTTATCAGATACCAGACCATAGAGCCCATCCATACACTAGAACAGTGCCTTATCAGATACCAGACCATAGAGCCCATCCATACACTAGAACAGTGCCTTAACAGGATGAGCCACCCAGCAGCCCCCACCAGACCGATCTGGTTTATTTGCACTTATTTCAGCTCAGTTTCAGGTCACAACTCTATTCTAGTGCAAAATGTTTCAATATTTCTGGCATTACTCATTTTAAATGTGCTGTGAAAACGAAAATGTGCTAGTATATCGTCTGATGGCATCTCTTGTGTTAGCAGCGAAGGAATGCTGCCAGGTGATGTTCGACTACACTGGTGTTGTCGACGATGAGCTGACTATGAAGAAGGGAGACCTGGTTAAGATCATCTCTAAGGTGAGGTTCGCCACTAAACAATATGTAAGACATATTGATGGTGCAGAAATTTCTGAAAGTGCATCAGTCTAATGTCTTGTTCTCGTTAAGATGGAACAGAAAGAACAGGGACTAACATAATCTGCTCTGGAGGTTATGCTTTATTTCTGCGAATATTTTTTATACTCCTTATTCCAGTCTGACAAGTTAAGCAGCTCTACAAAATAACTTAAGGGAAACAACCGCCCTTCGGGCCTGGCTACAATCCACAATGTGACGCACTCGGTATACAGCAGGCCGTGATTCATATCGCTTAGAAAAAGTTTGTTTACGATTGAGAGATAGCTTTGATAAGCCTGTACCAGCGGCTACTGCTTGGGAACCCAATCTTTTTCACTTTGATTGAGAGATCACAGAGCCCAGATGGGGATTTATTCTGCTGCCTTTGCTGTTGTTGTTGTTGCCCCCGGTGATTTGAGATGTTTGTGTTGTTGTTTCTGCAGGAGACGGAGGACGAGGGATGGTGGGAGGGAGAGCTGAACGGGAGGCGGGGCTTCTTCCCAGACAACTTTGTCATGGAGATTCCGACAGACGCACTGCAGGTGAGTGAGACGGGCGGGGGGCGGGAGGCGGGGGGCGGGTTTTGGAAAGCAGGCTGGAATTCCCAGGATGACTCGGCATTCTCACTCAGGGGGACTTCCCTCGCTGCTTCTCCGGGGGGATTCCGGAGTCTGACCGCAGCCAATCAACGATTAAAGACGATTAAATTTTACACAGAGGCTGAGCGGGCGGGTAGTATAATATATATGTTGTATGGTGGGTAAAGAGAACTGGGTTTGTAACCGAAAGAGTCCCACGTAGGACCCACTAGGACACTGCCGTTGTACCCCTACTTCAGGTACTCACCTGAAATGTAGTATATATATTGTAAATGTAAATGGATATATAATAAAAAAAAAAAAATTGTAAGTCGCTCTGGATAAGAGCGTCTGCTAAATGCCTATAATGTAATGTAATGAGTGTGGAGATTAAAGAGCTGACCGGGGTGGGGGGGTGGGATAGAGGGGCGGAGGAGCCAAACAAACCAAAACAGATGAGAAGGCCTCACGCTACGACTGAGACGGAAGGTGCAGACGCAACTTTCCGAATGAATCCTTTTTTTTGCTACATGGTTCCAAGTTTTTCCATGTTTCTGTGGGCTGTTGGTAGCACATCAGGAAGGACCGGCTTCAAGGCGTCTCCAGCATGTGGTGTTTTTGGGTTGTGGGACTGAGGGGGCAAGGGTGGGGTGAGGGTGTAATATGGCGCTAGCATTACTCTGTAATTTCTGCTGTTTCTCCCCGATAGTCCCGAAACTGGAGCCAGGCGCCAGCACGCCACGACTCACAGCCGACCGCAGGTAAGAGCCGAGGCGTCGCTGCGTAACCATGACGACCACATTGTCTGCTACGCTGTTTAACTTTTGGTCGACAGTATGCCAGGAGGCACAGAGTCATGTGACCGCCTATGGTGAAGAACATTGGTTTAGTGAGAGGTGGATCTCTTGCTGTAGGCTGATGTTTCTGTGTGTTTATGGCAGGATGTGAAAGCATATTTTTCACTTGCAAAAGGCAGATAATATTCCCACTATGTTACTGCACTTCAAAGCATTTCTCTCTGAGAACTGACCGTAAATATGACCCAGAATATCAGGTCCAATGTGTACTGTTCGAATATTCATACTGTTTAATTTTCCTTTTAAATATCTAGCAAGCTAAAAATAAACTAATATTGCTTTGGCTGTATTACTGTAAGCTGTAACTGTCAGTTTTGTACAGAATCATAATTTAAATATCAAATAATTTGCTCACACACACACACACACACACACTTCTGACCAATTCAACCAGAGGGCAAATTCACCGCGAATGTGTTTTTGACTCAGAGGAAAGCACAGGTTTTTAAATTCGGCGGTGTGCTGTGTCAGGTTGTTAAATCAGCGGTGTGCTGTGTCAGGTTATTAAATTCAGCGGTGTGCTGTGTCAGGTTGTTAAATTCAGCGGTGTGCTGTGTCAGGTTGTTAAATTCAGCAGTGTGCTGTGTCAGGTTGTTAAATTCAGCGGTGTGCTGTGTCAGGTTGTTAAATTCAGCGGTGTGCTGTGTCAGGTTGTTAAATTCAGCGGTGTGCTGTGTCAGGTTGTTAAATTCAGCGGTGTGCTGTGTCAGGTTGTTAAATTCAGCGGTGTGCTGTGTCAGGTTGTTAAATTCAGCGGTGTGCTGTGTCAGGTTGTTAAATTCAGCAGTGTGCTGTGTCAGGTTGTTAAATTCAGCGGTGTGTGTCAGGTTGTTAAATCAGCGGTGTGCTGTGTCAGGTTGTTAAATTCAGCGGTGTGCTGTGTCAGGTTGTTAAATTCAGCGGTGTGCTGTGTCAGGTTGTTAAATTCAGCGGTGTGCTGTGTCAGGTTGTTAAATTCAGCGGTGTGCTGTGTCAGGTTGTTAAATTCAGCGGTGTGCTGTGTCAGGTTGTTAAATTCAGTGGTGTGCTGTGTCAGGTTGTTAAATTCAGCAGTGTGCTGTGTCAGGTTGTTAAATTCAGCGGTGTGCTGTGTCAGGTTGTTAAATTCAGCGGTGTGCTGTGTCAGGTGTAGCGATGTCAGGTTCCAGCCAAGTCAATACTCACTAATGAAATGTCTTGGGGGGCCTGTGGTTCAGCTAGTGTTACATCCCAGTCTACAAACTGAGTTTTACTCAGACATTTACTAGCTTTTTACCTCAGCATCACTTGCATGGAAGGTTTTAATTGACCAGAGGACAAGTTTAGAGAGGGGCGTATGTAAACAGTATCCAATCCCTTCGTTATCTTGTCTTTGTCCACCTGGGGGGTATTTCACAAAGCAGGATTACTGAGTTAGCTGGATAACTGCACTGAGTAAAATCTGGAAACCTTCCAAATCTGGAACATGGAGCGAAGTAAAAAGAGCTGTTCTGGGTTTTTTTATCCAGCTAACTCAGTAATCCTGCTTTGGGAAATACCCCCTGTCTAGATTGTGTGGGGCAGGTATGAACATGGACACCACAACTGGGTCAGGTATGCATTTGAAATACTCTTTAGATGATGGAAAAAAACATGTCTGTGGCCTGTTCCAAAAAGCACTGAGTTAGCTGGATTACTGCAAATCCCACAACAGCTCTTTTTACTTCTCACCATGTTCAAGATTTGGGAGGGTTTCAGATTTTACTCAGTGCAGTTATCCAACTAAACCAGTAATCCTGCTTTCTAGAACAGGCCCCTGCAGATCGCTGAAATCTTCCACGAAACATGTAGCTAACTTAAATGCACAGCCAAAATCTACCTGAAAAGGAACATTTGTCAGCAATCTGTGGGAATGTTTTTTTTTCATCTTCAAATAACTATTTGGCCCATGTCCGATGGACCCAAAGGTTGTTTTTACAGTTGAGCCAGGGTTGCAGTGGATCCTGCAGGATCTGAAAAGTGTTTTTTAAAGGAAGGGGGCTGCTGCCTTCTCTGCAGCGATAGGGCGGCCATTTTGCGATGCCACCGGGGGAAAATAAACTATAAACTGTAAAGAGAGAAAAAAAGAGCATTTACGTCCGAGTCTTTTCAAAAGTTCTATACAGAGTAAAAGTGCAGATATTCACACAACAAACCTGTGGCTTTTCTTCCTGAAGTGTCATTTCGTTCCAGTTCTCGGTTCCTCATCCAAGAAAGCACGAGCAGCAGATTTTCTAAGCATAAGCATGAGCGTATGCAAGGCATGCTAACTTTAGTCATAATAAATTACCTTTGTGAAGGTGAAAGGCTTGTTCTGCACAGCATGGGTGATCAGCAGCTGGCACCTGCTACAGTTGTGTTAAAAAAAATAGCAGTACAACATCCGTAACCTGATGAACCACTGTTATTAGTACAACATCCGTCACCTGATGAACCACTGTTATTAGTACAACATCCGTCACCTGATGAACCACTGTTATTAGTACAACATCAGTAACCTGATGAACCACTGTTATTAGTACAACATCAGTAACCTGATGAACCACTGTTATTAGTACAACATCAGTAACCTGATGAACCACTGTTATTAGTACAACATCCGTCACCTGATGAACCACTGTTATTAGTACAACATCAGTAACCTGATGGACCACTGTTATTAGTACAACATCAGTAACCTGACGGACCACTGTTATTAGTACAACATCAGTAACCTGATGAACCACTGTTATTAGTACAACATCAGTAACCTGATGAACCACTGTTATTAGTACAACATCAGTAACCTGATGAACCACTGTTATTAGTACAACATCAGTAACCTGATGAACCACTGTTATTAGTACAACATCAGTAACCTGATGAACCACTGTTATTAGTACAACATCAGTAACCTGATGAACCACTGTTATTAGTACAACATCAGTAACCTGATGAACCACTGTTATTAGTACAACATCAGTAACCTGATGAACCACTGTTATTAGTACAACATCAGTAACCTGATGAACCACTGTTATTAGTACAACATCAAATTATAGGATGCTCAGCTAAAAAGATCTCAAATGCTTTAAAATGGCAACAAAAACCCGAAACACACGGAAGAAAACAAGCAACTACTGTTAAAACGGATCGAAGAATAGTCAGAATGGCAAAGATTCAGCCAATCATCACCTCCAGAAAGATCAAAGATGATCTAAAATTACCTGTAAGTGCGGTTACAGTCAGAAGACGTTTTATCAAAGCTAAGCTATCAACAAGAAGCCCCCGTAAAACACCATTGTTGAAAAAACGGCATGTGCAGAAACGGTTAAAATTTGCCAAGGAACATCAATTGGCCCAAAGAGAAATGGCGTAACATTCTGTGAACTGATGAGAGTAAAATAGTTCTTTTCGGGTCTAGTGGTAGTCGACAGTACGTCAGACGACCCCCGGGTACTGAATTCAAGTCACAGTACACTGTGAAGACAGTGAAGCATGGTGGCACAAAAGTCATAGTATGGGGACACTACGGTGTTGGGCCTATTTATCGTATGCCAGGGATCATGGATCAGTTTGAATACATCAAAATACTTGGAGATTATGTTGCCGTATGCCGAATAGGAAATGGCCCTGAAATGGGTGTTTCAACAAGACAACGACCCCAAACACACCAGTAAGCGAGCAACATCTATGGTTCCAGACAAAAAGGATTGAGGTAATGGAGTGGCCAGCTCAATCCCCCGACCTCAACCCCATTGAAAACTTGTTGGGTGACATTAAAAATGCAGTTTCTGAAGCAAAACCCAAAAATTCACAGGAACTGTGGAATGTAGTTTATTCATCCTGGGCTGAAATACCTGTTTCTAGAAGTTGGTTGACTCGATGCAACGCAGATGCGCAGCAGTTATCAAAAACAATGGTTATGCAACTAAATTTTAGTTCAGTAATTTAAAGAGTTAAATCTTGAAAAAAAAAATCAGTTTATACAGTAAGTGTTTGAGCTTGAAGAGAAGAATGTCGACACTGCCATTTTTTTGAACAGATTAATATTCCTTTTTTTTTGCTTCCTGTAAAAGAATAACGCAGACTTGATAAAATTTGTTAATGCTTTGATTTGGAGTTGAATGTGTAATGTTTCCACTACATTTGAAATATGGAACTGAAAACTATTCAAAAATATTTGCACTTTATTCACTTTTTTAAACGCACTGCTAACACCACGAAGAATGAGCTGCGCGTAACGGCAGGAAGTCGGGGCTGACTCAAAACGCTCTTATCTAAGGACGCTTTCACAATAGCACAAAGCCCCAATTTCCGCTGTTATGGATCTCATGTTTGTTTGCTACCTGAGCGGGGAACTGCTGATGGCTGTGGTACAGGGGTACATCTCACGCTTGGCTGTATGAATGTTGCCCACATGAAAGAAGCGTGCATTTGCATTGCACAGGTCTGTCCATGAACAAGCAAAGATAGCAACGATTAACAGGTGCTACAGGTAGATTTCTTTACATTCACTTTTTTTTTTGTTTGTTTTTGTTTTGTTTTGTGGGGAGCGTTCTAATAAAGCCACAAGTGCGCAGATGTGAGCGTGTTTCCGGATGGTTCTGTGAGCTGGAACGGGCCCAGAGCGTGTTTCTGGACGGGTTCTGTGAGCTGGAACGGGTCCAGAAATCAGTGCGTAAGAACCAGGCCACACGCGAGTTTAGATGCAGTGAAGCCAAACCCCTGTTGCGCTGAGAACAGAGGCCACAGCATGTCACAGGAAGCCAGAAAACCACAGAGAGCAAGGTCACATGACCCAGTTTAGCGGCGGCGAAGAACGGGGGTGTCGTGCTGTCTCGTGTGACCGTGGCGAGGGCGCGGAGGCAGTTTGTTAGGGAGCGCAGACGCGGCGCATAGAAACGGCTCGCCTCGCGGTGCACGTAGGGTACCTGCCTCTGGAAAGGTACGGGTGTTACTGAGGTAGGCTGTGTCTCTCAATCTATCTCTCTCTCCTTCCCTCTATCCCTCCATCTCCTTTCCTCTATCGCTCCCTCTCCTTCCTTCTCTCTATCTCTCCCTCTCTCTCTCTCTCCCTCCCTCCCTCCCTGATGCTGTGCTCCCAGGTGAATGTGTAGTTTTAGTCTCTGTCATGCTTGACCGGTCTGATCTCTGAGCAGACACACCTGGTCACTCCATTAGGACCTTGGGTCACTCCTAGTCCAGTGGGCAGAGGATGGCTCTGTGAAGCATCATCTTACAGTTCTCAAAAACAAGACAAATGTGGAGAGATTTGTGGTGTCTGTGTTTCTCTAAGCGTGATGAAAGGTTGCATCTAAACTCCCTCTGTGGATTATGTCAGAGGTTGTCATTAATCAACAGGTAATCCTATTGGAGGGACAATGATTGTATTTGTTTGGAGAAAAATACTCTGAGGTTGCAGTTGGGATTTAAATTATTATTATTTTTAAATCGATGTCTGGCATATGGTCATATATTGTTGAACTGAATTTTTTATATTAGCCCGGTTTCCAGTCCACTCTGGCAGATTGTCATAATATAATTCATAATCATTTTATGAGTTAATACAGCTAGCGGTACATGCTACATCCTGCTCATAAATCGCTTGTTTTGATGCTAACGCAGAAAGACTTGAGCAGAGCAGGAGAGTGTATCAGTCTCTCAGGAAGTCACTAGTAATGGAGCTCCAGTTTCTGTCAGTCGCTCCACAAAATACATGTTTAAGTGCCTTTAAGTCATTCAGCAGCCCAGCTATGTGTGTGTAAGATGGTGCCCACAAAGAGGTAAGTTGCTTTAAGTCATTCAGCAGCCCAGCTGTGTGTATGTAAGACAGTCCCCACAGAAAGGGTCAGGGAGGTATGTCTGCACTCCTCATGAAATTCGGGAGGTCCTGGGGGAGTCGTTGGGACACTGTGAAGTGAAATGGGACTCAGCTGTGGCTTGGTTTGATGGATGGATCCACGGCTTTGATCCATTGCCTCCAGGGATTTCTACAGACTGTATGTGTGTGTGTGTGTGTGTGTGTGTGCACGTGTGCGGGTCTTCATACATGTGAGCATTTTTTTATGTGAGTGACTGTGTGTGCATGTATGCCTAAGTCAATGTTAGTGTGTGCTTGTCTGCTAGTATGTTTATGTGTGTATATGTATATATATATGTGTGTGTGTGTGTGTGTGTGTGTGTGTGTGTGTGTTGTGTGGCCGTGAGCATGACTATGTGAGTGTGTGTCTCTGTGTGTGTGTGTGTGTGCATACGTGTGTATGTGTATGTGTGTGAAATTTGTACTGTCAGCATTGGGGAACATACATGTGAGTATTGGTGAGCATGAGTGTTAGTATTGGTGAACACGCGTGTGAGTATTGGTGAACACGCATGTGAGTATTGGTGAACACGCGTGTGAGTTTTGGTGAACGCACGTGTGAGTATTGGTGAACATGAGTGTGAGTATTGGTGAACACGCGTGTGAGTATTGGTGAACACGCGTGTGAGTTTTGGTGAACACACGTGTGAGTATTGGTGAACATGAGTGTGAGTATTGGTGAACATGAGTGTGAGTATTGGTGAACACGCGTGTGAGTATTGGTGAACACGCGTGTGATTATTGGTTAGCACGAGTGTGAGTATTGGTGAACACGCGTGTGAGTATTGGTGAACATGCGTGTGAGTTTTGGTGAACACGCGTGTGAGTATTGGTTAGCACGAGTGCGAGTTTTGGTGAACACGCGTGTGAGTATTGGTGAACACACGTGCGAGTATTGGTGAACACGCGTGTGAGTTTTGGTGAACACGCGTGTGAGTATTGGTTAGCACGAGTGTGAGTTTTGGTGAACACGCATGTGTTTTGGTGAACACGCGTGTGAGTATTGGTGAACACGCATGTGAGTATTGGTGAACACGCGTGTGAGTATTGGTGAACACGAGTTTGAGTAAAGCTCCCAAACCCTGTTTTTTTTCAGCCAAAGGAGAGACGTCTGCAATGGAGACGAAGCACGAGCCCAGCGCGTCTGATCTGAAGGGTGAGGGGAGTGCCACAAGCTGTTTAAACAACACCGGTGCTGATTGGCTCCTGTATCACTTCACTAAGTGCTGATTGGCTCCTGTATCACTTCACTAAGTGCTGATTGGCTCCTGTATCAGATTAAATAATTTATTAAATATAATAACGATTTGTGCTGATAAAACAGTTAATAGCAGAAGTCTGTATGAAATCCCGAAATAGCTCAGCCTTAATTGTGCAGTTTCTTTGGTCTGACGGTATAAAGTTTCACAGCACTTTACTCTCACGTACGTCTGGACTAATTCACAACTACAATGTCATTCAGAAAACATAGCAATTCAGCCAGAAACGGTGTAACCTAAAAGGGCTTAAAGTTCAGTTTAAAATGATCTTGTAGGCGCGGCGCTGATTATAAAGCAATAGTTGGTTTGTTAGTGTTTCAGTACGATAGACATTTTCATTCAGTGTTGAGAAATGGAGAGGAAAACATACCATTTGGAAAAAAAGGCTTTGAACGGTTGAATGTGGAATGCATGGGGAAAGTTTCAACGTGAGGAAAAAAAGACATTTTTGGCGTCTGCCGTCTCGAAGTCGTGGCTTAATTTTGCCTTGCGTGCATAAGACCGCAGCGAGAACTCAGACTTATTTTTGGTGCTTTTTTTTTAAAGACTTGGAGTATTTGCAGTGGAGCCCGCTGGCTCAGTTAAGCGAAAAACAGGAGAATTACACAAGTTAGCTGAAAGTGAAACGGAGGTTGAGCCGACTCGGCCCTAATGCACACCAGGCACAGGTGGACGAAGAGGAACGGGGAAGTTCTATGGATTTCCAGAGATTAAGAGAAAAACAAAACGATCAGTCATGCATTTGCATGCATGCTGTTCTTAAGCTTTTTAGAGACACATGGTGTTGAATTAATGTGATGCATTTGGCATCAAAGCAATGTTTAAATACTAACACACCCCCCATAATTAACACTTTATTAGCTGTGTGCTTGTTCTCGTTTGTTTTTAATTACAAGCAGTTTACATCATGACCCTTGAATCACAAATGACTGAGTTGCAGTCAGTGCTACTGGTTCTAAGGGGTGGTTTGTTTACCTGCAGACGAGACTTACTCCAAAGATCTGAGAAGTGACCCCCCCAACAAAGTGATGCTACCAGGCCTGCGGAAAGCGCCCCCTCCCCCGGTGAAGGACAGGCCTCACAAAGCTGTGCCGAACAAGTGGGTATTAATCTAAGCAAGCGGGTGTATAATAAAGAGCAGGTTTATATGTAAACATACATGGGTATTATATCCTAACAAGCAGGCATTTATAACCTAACAAAGTTTATGTGTATATATTCTAACAAGTAGACGTGTATAAAGTGTGTACAAGTGTGTATACCGTGGCCTCCAGAGTTATTAGCTCTCTTGATGAAGGTGACCAAATAAAGGCTATATCAGATAAACAACACAAGTAATGAGCTATGTTGTGTGCTCAAAGATAGGTGTCAAAATCATTGGTACCCCTATTTTCAGTACTTTGTAAGGATAAAACTACAGTCTTCTTCTATGGTGTTCTTTGAGAATGATGAAAATATTGGGGAGGATCTTTGTGCACGCCTCAGCCAAACCAACTGACTTTGTACCGCATAGCGACAATTTGGAGTGGAAAACAACAAAGAAAATGGTTAACATAATTTAACGTGGGTTTAATTCAATTTCGATTTAAAATTTCTATAGCACTTTTCACAGAGACACTGTCACAAAGATGCTCTACAGAGAAAACAGTAAAGTTATAAAAGAATTGAAAGAAAAACACTTGAGCATTTAGTCTCCATCAGGAGTGACTGACTGTAGCTCGATGAAGATGAAGAAACCACCAAAAGGGACCGTTTGCACCCACCAGGTCCTTAAAGAGTCACGCTACAAAAATAAACCATAATACTAGGAAATACCCTCCACACACCACCTCCTTTTACTGAGGTGGTTTACTGGCAAGAGGAACACGGGACTGTAATGCTCTCATTTCAGGACAGAAGGAGGTGTAAGCATTGTGTCTGAAAATCAAACTGGGTTAAAACTGGAAATGTGGTTTGAAGCGATGAATTGCAATGGAGCGAAATAGAAGGGTAATCTCATTTCCTGTTTCCTGTTTTTGGCTAACTGGAAACTAATAAGGAAGGAAAGGGAACAGACACGCTCTTACTTTGAAGGATTTATCACTGAAATACAGAACCGCTTTGTCAGCAAGGTGAGAAATGTTACTGCAACACGTCTGCATCTGATAAAATACCAGGCCTGTTTCCTTTGCGGTGAGATACTGACTTCTGAAATGGCTGAGACCAGAGGATGCCGACCCTGGTCCCGGAGAGTCATGTGATGTGGTCATGTGATTCCGGAGAGTCATGTGATCTGGTCATGTGATTCCGGAGAGTCATGTGATCTGGTCATGTGATCCCAGGGAGTCATGAGATCTGGTCATGTGATTCCGGAGAGTCATGTGGTCGTCATGAAAACAGTTAATTATACAGTTAATAATCAAGCAGTTGATTATTGTCACCTGGTTTCCCTGGTCTAAATTTAGTTGTTGATTTAAGGGGTGAAAGCTACCCCAGCAGCTCTGAGTTGGAGACCCATGGCTCATGCGATGGTTTGAAATGAGGAAGTTGACAACTAGTCGATGCAGTTTATCAGTTGTAGTTTTGGGACACTACACTAAGCGCAGTCAAATTAGCAACCGGAAAGCACAACTCTCTAGTCTTAACACCTGCTGCTTTTTACTGTTAAAACACATTTCTGAAAGTGAGAGAAACAGTGGCATATAACAGCTGCATGTAACATTTACATTCACGGTTCTTTAATTATGTGTGAAACTACACTGTTTATGTGCTATGAATGAGAACAGTTCAAATATATAGAGTATGGTTCTATATATACAAATTGACGAATGATAATATTGCGATCAGTTAATTCTCCTTGTGAGGTCTTTATGTGTGATTGATTTGAAAATTGAGCTAAGTTTAAAGCCGTTTATAACAACACAAAAGAGTATTGGGGCAGGGAATTGCACCAGTTCATAACCAGTTTAGAACCCAGTCCATCATTGTTGTTTTTCGACATAGAGATATTTTTATAACTTGGTGACACTGTCATGGCTGGTCCTGGCTCCAAAACTGGTCCTCGGTTGCATAATAATGCGAATTCCAATGATGTAATGGCGTCTGACGTTAATAGCATTTTGTCATATTTCTAGAGCTATGGCGGTCGCTATTAACCTGAGACATCATTTGAGTTCTTGCAGGTTGAGATGTGTTTTGCTTTGGCAGATCGTTAGAGTTCTATTGTTACGCAACCCCAGACACCGAGACCAGTGCAGAACCATGACACACTGTGACATCATTACAGAACTCTAATGTACCGGTGCCCTGAGTGTAGAGCCATAATGAACTGTGACATCACTGTGAAACCACAATGTATTGTGACATCACAATACATCGTGGTTCCCAGGGGAAAAGGTCAGACAAAGTATTACAAACTGTCTGTGGATATCCGTTTTAAGCAGAGAGAATTGAGTAAGAGAGGGAGAGAGGCGAGGGAATACAAATGGAAGATAATATCAATAAAGAAAATAATGATTCCGACTCTTCTCTCCAAAATAACTTTATTGATCCAGAGAAACACTGGTGATTTCCCAGGTCCAATAAATATAATTTTTTTGCTGGCGAGAAGAGTTTGACTTTCTTTTAAAACTGCTAGTACTTGTCTGTAAAAGTCCAGATATTCTTCAGAACCCCCATCTCAATTCCCCCATCAGCCTCTCCATGGATTTATAAATACTGTATGTTCTTTAATTTGATACCAGAACGTCTGTGTACTTTCATACTGTTCTTTTATGCTGTTATTTAAACGACGTTCATGAATCTTTCCATAAATTTGCTGACTAATTTGTTTTGTAGGGCCAATGGAGAGCTGTCTCCGAAACACACGGAAACAGAAATAGGTAAATGCATCTGTACCTTTCCACCAGTTTATCAGAAACCTTTCACCCATGAAATGGGATAATTTTTTATGGGAGTGTTACTGCAGTGTGGGGCAGATGCTCTTACTGTAATTATCTGCTATGTTCTTCAGTTAAACACATCCTGTCTCAGAAAGCACTCAGCATACAATGCTGCTCTTGAATATGATCATTTTTAAGTTCATGGGCTGACACTATCTCACTGTTCATTACTAGAATTCAAGAAGAAAAGGTTTTTTTACTCTATTCCTGGAAACATTTATCCTGGTTCTGTGGTTATATTCATTAGTTTCTTTATGACCCACTTATATAATTATATTATTACTGAATAATTATTTGGGTGTCCAGTACATTTTACAAAACAGAGAGTAGGTTGTAATGCGTATACATATAAGTGTATAAAATACCTTCATTAATAAATCATAACATTTTTATGAATCATTCCTAAGCAAATTCAAGAGCTTCTCAAAGGACGAGATACGTGTTATGTAAAAGACCATCGTCAAATGTGATGCCGTCTGTAGTGTGATGTCACTGTACTCGAGGTCAATGCCTTGACCAAAATACCTGCACACATGCTTATAAATGAGTTATAAAAATGCTATAACATGGTAATGAAAGCATTATGCATGCTTTATAAGGGCTTTTTGTGAAATGTGGGTAAGGCTGAGCAACAAAGGTTCCTGATCTCGTTGTGGTTCCAGACACAGAGCAGCTGGATGTGGTGGAGGTCTCTTCAGAGAAGCTGACTCACCCCACGGCCAACAGAGCCAAACCCCCAGGGCGTAGACCCCCATCCGCCCTGGTCAGTAGTCCCGGGGTAAGCCTTCTCTCACTGCCTTGGTAAATTAGTGCAGAACCCTAATGCATTATGACATCCTTAAAGAACCCTAATACATTATGACATCAATAAAGAACCCCAATGCATTCTGACGTCAGTATAGAATCACAGTGTATTGTGACATCACCGTAGAACCACAATTCATTGTGACATCAGTGCAGGAGCATAATGCATTTGAGATAGCAGGGGAGAAGTAGATGGCTGAAAAGTTCCAACCACAAAAAATTTCTAATAGCTGGTTTTTGAAAAGTAAAATGCCTTATTATGATAATTGAATATGATAATAGTTTGATATGGCCTCACAGGCTGCAGAAGACGATCAGAAGATGGAGCAACCTGCCCAGGTTCCCAAGCTGCCATCGCCCCTGAGGCCAGTCCTGCTTAAGAGTGCAACTGCCCCAGATCATGACGAGCCGGACCACAAGCTCGCCGCCAAACCCCACAGGCCGATCCCTGAGGAGGACGACCTGCGGGCCGAGGTTCGAGAGCTCAGAATGGCCCTGGAGCTCCTGAAGAACAGGCAGCTGTGAGTTTTTACTTTATTTATTTATTTAATCCCTGATCGCGGTCACCGCACATTTGTCTGGTAGTGGTGAAGTATTCACTGTGAAGTACTTTTTTCGCCCTGTATAAATGCAATCCGGGATTATTACAATTGAATAGCACTTCCGCATAAGATGGCTAAGCATTTATGAATGAATCCGCATTCCCGTCCAGTGAGAGACTTTCCATCATTTGTATTTTATAAACATAATCTTGTGTCCGCCTGAAGCTTTCAGACCAAATCTCTGGCTTTCCTAACGTTGCGTTAAACCGTCTTTTTCACAGGATGGACATGGAGGAGCTAAAGCAGGAGCTGGAAGAAGAGCGAGCCAAACGAATGGCACTGCAGGTGGGTGCAGGAATTTAAACAGCAGTCCCAATTCCAATGCTTGGACATGTGTGCCACTCCGGGTTTTACAGGAAGCAAGCTGGTGCACTGGGCCCAGATTAGGGGAACTGGACTTGTAATTCTGAGGTTGCAGGTTCAATTCCCAGATGGGGCACTGCTGTTGTATTTTTGAGCAGAAGGTACTTAACCTGAATATCTTCTTGTAAATATTCAGCTGTATGAATGGATTGTGTGTGAAATGGAGTCGGCTTTGTTAAGTGATTCTGGATTAAGAGTGTCCTACCAAATAACTAAAATGTAAAATGTAACTACATTTGCTCACATAAGTATCAAGTAATATTGTCACAAGGTCTCTTTTTAGTTTTCTTGTTGGTGTCCTTCTGTGTGACACAGAGGTCAAAGGTCAGCTCTCACTTCCTTGCCACTGGCAGGTGAAACATGCCTACTGGTAGCTTCCAAATGAGTGCACCTGTCGGCTTCTAGTAAGACCTGGAATGGCTCAGGCTGAACTCAAAGACCAAAGCAAGATCTGTCTTTCAATGACCTTTTTATTCAGAGTGAAACAGAAGAGCATTACATGTTTTTGTTTTTGATAATCTGAGTCAAATTTATTTTAAATTTGCTCACTGTGTTCTGCTCCTTTCTCCACTCTGAATGTGGTTTGTGTGTCTTTCTGATTTCTGCGGCAGGACGAGGTGTACCTTCTGAAGAAGAGCTTCAACAACCACTGAACCCCCCAGCCCCTGAACAACATTTAGTCAAACTGAAGAACTTCGGGCCTCGTGTATAAAAGGTGCGTACGAACAAAAAAGATGCGTAAGGCCACTTTCCTCACTGATTTGGGATTTATAAAAACAAACTTGACGTCAAAACATGCGTACATTTACGCAGAGTATGGCTCGTGTGTACGCAGAGTATGGCTCGTGTGTACACACACTTCTGAGACTGTGAGAAAATTGGCATATGTATCTTTTTTGTGCGTACGCACCTTTTATACATGAGGCCCCAGGAGAGAGAGAAAAGAGAAAGAGGGAAAAAATGTGTGGAGGCTGCAAGTCAAGCTGGTGAACAGCGTGTTTTATGAATTTTCAAACAGAGGTGCTTTCCCAAATACATGCCATTGCTGCCTGTCGAATTAAAACCTGAACACACCTGGTACACCAAAAACATGCCTCAATTTCCAGAGCTACCTGATTTAATGGGTCGTTTTCAGAGCTACCTGGTTTAACGGGTCGTTTTCAGAGCTACCTGGTTTAACGGGTCGTTTTCAGAGCTACCTGGTTTAACGGGCCTAATCAGGGCTACATGGTTTAATGGGCCATATTCATGGCTACCTGGTTTAACGGGCCTATTCAGAGCTACCTGGTTTAACGGGCCTATTCCGAGCTACCTGGTTTAACGGGCCTATTCAGAGCTACCTTGTTTAACGGGCCTATTCAGAGCTACCTGGTTTAACGGGCCATGTTCAGGGCTACCTGGTTTAACGGGCCATGTTCAGAGCTACCTGGTTTAACGGGTCGTTTTCAGAGCTACCTGGTTTAACGGGCCATATTCAGAGCTACCTGGTTTAACGGGTCGTTTTCAGAGCTACCTGGTTTAACGGGCCATGTCCAGAGCTACCTGGTTTAACGGGCCATGTTCAGGGCTACCTGGTTTAACAAGCCATATTCAGGGCTACCTGGTTTAACGGGCCATGTTCAGGGCTACGTGGTGTAACGGGCCATATTCAGGGCTACCTGGTTTAACGGGCCTATTCAGAGCTACCTGGTTTAACGGGCCTATTCAGAGCTACCTTGTTTAACGGGTCGTTTTCAGAGCTACCTGGTTTAACGGGCCATGTTCAGGGCTACCTGGTTTAACGGGCCATGTTCAGAGCTACCTGGTTTAACGGGTCGTTTTCAGAGCTACCTGGTTTAACGGGCCATGTTCAGGGCTACCTGGTTTAACGGGCCATGTTCAGGGCTACCTGGTTTAACGGGCCATGTTCAGGGCTACGTGGTTTAACGGGCCATATTCAGGGCTACCTGGTTTAACGGGCCATGTTCAGAGCTACCTGGTTTAACGGGCCATGTTCAGAGCTACCTGGTTTAGCGGGCCATGTTCAGGCGAGGGAGACTAGGGTCATGTGACTGCTACAACGACTGCAGGTGAAAGTGTAATGTAAATTTTTTTATTTTGTTATTATTTTTTTGGTATATTGATCAAACAACGTGCGTCATTCGGCAGGAGTGTAGGACATTCTTTGACAGAGATGTGGTTACAGTTCTTGAACATTAATCAATATTATTTTTTTTACCAAACTACTGCACAATATTACTTTGTGATGGTGGGGGGCTATTGTATTGGGATGCTTTCTACTGTAAACTGAGAAATATGACTTAATGTTATGGTATGGAATATTTTATTCTAATTCTATTAATAATATGTATTATTTTTTTTGTGTCTTAAACATGTAAGTTCATGTTTTTTTTTTCTTCCTTAAATGTACTACATAAATATTCTTTGCATATAAAGGAAGAAAAAGATCATGCTTTACCTTTTTAATAAAAGTTAATCATTACAAATAATTATGGATATACTGTCTATATCTAGCTGGAAGATAAGGTCACTAGGAATGTAAAAATATATTTTTTTTTACAGAAATAATTAATTGAAAGACTATAGTTCTCAAACTTTCTGATTGTGCCTCTTTAATATTTTAAGAATGAATGTATAATGATGAGACAAGACTGCCTAGCCTCCTGATTGGAACCTTTTCTCCCTGGGCAATGCCATGGCAACGCTATGGCAACACTCTGGCCAATTATACCTACCCTGTGGCAGCTGTCATCCGCCACACTGGTCCTGGTTCTTGGGTTTTTGTTTTCACCATAACATGACGAATCAATTCAGACACAGGAAGCAAGGTTGGTTGAGTTGACTGCGTAATTAGTTACTAATAGACCAATTAAGCGCTGAGTAACAGCTAACAACAGTGACGCTGTGGCTCTCAAGGACCAGAGTTCCAGAAGTTTCTGCCTGCTTAATGATGGCTGGTATTGAGGCATTCGGGCGTTTGAGATTTAAAGCAAGAGAACACACTTCAAGTAACTCCGTAGCAGAGTTTACAGTTATGCTACGTTTACAGAGGCTGTCATTTAATTACCAGTTATCATTTTTTTAAAATATTCTGCCAGTACTTCTTTTCTTGAGCAGACTGGCAATAATTCCAAACTAAAATAATATTACACATAATATCTTTAAGAACAATCATGTACAACCTCCTGAGCAGGGGTCTCAAACTCCAGTCCTGGGGGGGGGCTGCAGATGCTGCTGGATTTTGATTTCCTTTCAATCAGCAGCTAATTTAGTTCTTAGAAACAAGGTATGCGAACTCTTTAGCCAATCAATGACTTGAATTACGCACATAAGTGCAGGAACACAGACAAACACAGTAGACCTCCAGGATTTCAGTTTGAAATCCCTGCTCTTGAGAAACACAATCACGGTACGAGCTGCTTTGTAGTTACTAGAGGTGTTACTTGAAGTGTATTTTTTTTACTTTAAACCAGGAACCCCAAATTGACATTGTAAAGTTGGCAGACTTCTCTAAATATCTAAAATATCCTTCATCACACACAGAAACCATCTGGGCCAATTGTAAACATAGACCAAAACATAAATAATATAAATATACATAAAAAATGGGAAATAAATAAATACATTAAAAAACTTTTTAAACTATCTCTTTACGCTGTGTGTCAGTTGTCTGGCTGCAGTGCATTTTGTCTCCACCAGATGGAGCCATTTCACCAGAATACTGACCTATCAAGCACTTCTCTCTGTATCCGTTCACAGAATGGAGGGCCAACATTCTGTAAATGCACGTGTATTACAAACAAATTTGTCAAACAAGAAGTTACGGTGGGTATAACATGTTTTTCCAATATAGATGAAAAAAGTTCTCGAGATTCTAGAGAAAGGCCTGCTTTTTCCATACTTACCGGCCAGGTGTGGTGCAGATGTAAATATCGGCTGATGTGTAAACCATGTGGATCCACTGATATGGTAGATCGGTGAGTGGGATGAGCCACCCAGATGAGAATTAGCTCAGCGCTGATCCAAATAACAAACCCCGAGGCTATTCTAAGTCCCATCTGCAAGAAAGGACTTTACACTGAAAACATCAGCATCTTGTGTGGCTGACTGAGGAATAAACCCTTTTAATTTCACTGTTACTGCCGTTCTCTGCACGAGAAGAACAACAGCAGTAACCCCTCGTGCTCTCTCCTGGGGCATGCGACAGGCACTTATATAGCACCTTTATCCAAGCGCCTCTCACTCACCCGTTCACACACACATTCACAGCCACCATGCAAGGCGCTAGCCTGCTCATTGGGAGCAATTTGGGGTTCAGTGTCTTGCCCAAGGACACTTCGACATGTGGACAGGAGGAGCCGGGGATCGAACCCTGCGATCAGCGGACGACCCGCTCTACCTCCTGAGCCACAGCCGCCCCCTTTATTATATGTAGTCATACAGCTCTTGACACTCAAAAGGATAACTGCGATGAGATGGCAAAATGTTAACAGCAGGTATTTGAGATATTTATGTCAGCATTAACTATGGATAAGTAATACGGTCCAACATGTCCCTACAGAACGCATGTCCCTACAGAAAAATATTTATACTTTCCTAAACTTGAAACATATTAATTATATTACAAAATGACATTGAAAAGTGATTAAAATATCATATATAAAACTGAAAAAATAATATATAAGATTGTATAAGCGTATCCTTTACAAGCAGGAGCCAAGCAGTTATTAAAATCACATAATATTAAAATGAATTTGCACGTTTATTTGATGTGATATTGTTCATGAATTATTAATCAAATCAGCATTTACATTTTGTTTATCTTGACTTTCCTTCATATTTCTTGCAATCAATTTTTTGCATCAGTTTATGTCACATGATGACTCTGTTGTCCAACACGTTGCATGTAATACTCCTTTATGTCCATTTGAGGGCAATACTGAGCTGCTCTCCTGAAATACATTAGTGGTTCATGGGGTCCATGAAAGATAAAAAACTTACCCCATGGTTCTCATCCAGACTGACTTGAAGTTTCTCATGATTACTGATACTTCCGTGGAATTCCGAGAGGATTTTATTGTGAAATACAGTTTAAAAGAACTACATTTTTTAGGTTGGGGGTGTCAATGTTCCGTGGAACAGAAAGGGCTCCACTCAAACCGCCTGAATTCAGGTCCTGAGAAGTGAAGCAGGATCCTCTTAAGAGAGTACCATACAGTACCGACTATACCATAATGACATTTGTTTTGAGGGTATTTTAATGCTCTGTGCAGGTGTGGGAATATAAATATTTCCCAGGGGGAAAAACATGCTTGGAAAATGGCTAACACAGCAACAGGCCTGGGAGATAATAACAGAATTGCCCTCACCAAAGCCAAAATAAAATAAAATCTTCAATATACCTAATTTTAAATAATTCTTCTGGACAGGGCATTTTGAGCCAGTGCAAAAGGCGGTAAACTGAGAGGGCCACACCAGATTTCAGTGCAACGCCTGGAGGAATAGAAAAATTAGCGGCTATCATATGCCGTTAGCATTGTGGCGCCGCTCTCCAGCTTGCTCACCCTCTCTGGCAGCAGGTAACCGTTGTTGCGTTTGCTTTAGCTTTTTGTATGGGTTTTGACATTTTCATTGTTTCTGGATTTTGAGCCTCCCTTATTGTTTTTGCCTTCGCTTTTCAAACGCTATTGTCCTTGTGGGCCACCGTAGTAAACTAATCATACTACTGTTTCTTTTAGCCTACGTTATGTTGGATGCTTTTTTAAGGTTTTTTTTTTCATTTGATGTTGTTTATGTGTCACCGCAAACGCAATTTCCCCTACGAGGACAACAATAAAAGCACAAAGTGTAGGGTACAGTACCACAAGTGAGACTGTGCTTGTGTCTGTATTCCACCGTCCACAGTGGCGTCTCTGGCGTAGCTTCGCGAGGCCTGTGGGCTGGAGAATCACATCTGGGGAAACATCTGGCACTCATTACGGCTCGGGGGCCTCCGACGAGAGCGACATGGGAATGAACTATTTAAAAAATAAAAACTTTACTCAGTATGCAGCGTTTCCTTTAAGGTTTATATGCGCTCGCTATTGTAAATAAGAACGCGGTCTTTCCTTTTTGCGTTGCCGTGACAAAGGTGTATTCATACTTTGCCTTGTATTTACTTTATTTGACTCTGACCGTACTACGTGTTTATGTTCCGTGGTAATAATATAAAGGAGGATCTGTTGGCCGATATCTCACGTTAAATCTGAGTCAGTCTGTGTAGGTACCGTTTACAGTTAAACACAGCTGAGGTAGGGAGCGATTAAACCTCCCGTAAAACCTCTCGCTTAGCTCAGGACGCAGGGTGTGAGGCTGACGCGGTGAAACTGAGCCGTCGCGCTGTAATAATCGCCCTTTTCATAAAGCGCAGCGCAAAACCGGCCTCAGAAAGAGCAACACTGGGGTTACTGTAGCCTACAGTAGGAGCTGGTCTGAGAGGAAACACAGGAAGCTGCGAGTCAGAAATAAAGGATTATGGGAGGGGGCAAAGGTCACGTTTTTGTAGGAAACAAACAGTACTGCTAAATTTAGCCCCCCTCAAAAAAAATAAAAAATGAATAAGAGCCAATCCTGCTATGAGGGGGATGAAGAAATGGTTTTGAACGCCGTCCACAGGAAATGGAAAAATGATTAAATGAACCAGGGAGAGAGGACTTGCGTCCAATCCGCTGCTCTCCTCTAAAGGGACAGAGGGAAAGAGAGAAAGAAGTGAGTGAGTCAGAGAGAGATAAAGAATGAGGGGAAAGAAGGAAAGAGGGATAGATTTATGTTGTTTATCTCACTACTGTTTTTCCATGAGCCCCTTAGACTGAGCCAGAGAGCTCAAAACAAATCGCTTGGAGTTTCCGTGGATTTCGACATCGATTGATATTTGTTATTATTATTATTAATATTTTTTAATGATGTAAGCATGTGCTATATGGCACTTCTCCCCCACAATTGTTTTCCTGAAAAATAACTGCAGGATTTATTATAACCGCTGGTGATGGTTGGCGACGTTTCATTGGCCGAATATGTGCTCGTGTCACAATGCAGTGCCACTGGCTAAGGTGACCAGATACAGTATTGTTGGGGGGTTCTTTACTGTCAGTTATTTATTTGTTTAATTAATTACATTTGTGGTGTGTGTGTGTGTGGGGGGGGGGTTTGGCTGAAATCCAGGCCGTCCTGGCTAATATGGGATTGTTAGACCTACCACTAGTTGTGACTTACATTTACTCTTCTCTTAGCAGGATCTGAGCTAGATCTGAGGAAAATTACTCTCTTGCATGAGATCAGGTTGCCTTCTTCAGTTTTATATTTATATTAAAAAATTAACCCATTAATATAATATTCAAGTCCAATTTCAGGAAAATTGGACAGTAAAAGTCCACTTAGTTTGATTGGCAGCTGTATTATACACCTGGTCTTTACCTTATCAACCTTATTAAATGAAAAGTGGTCTGACCTTTATTAGGTTGCAGTATGTATGACTCTAGGAAGGGTCTGGAGCATTTAGTAAAGGACTCACCTGGAATAGGGAAAGATCATGTGCACGTTTCACATGGCTCTTTCTTAAAATATTAAAGGAGTACCATGGTGGTTGGTCACACTCTCTAGGCTTATATATGCTATTTGCACAAGACGGCATTGAATAAACACGCTGAACGTATTAAATATGTCCCTTTTGGATAAAAAAGCATTTTAAATTTATCATCCTATTTTCAAACGGTTGAGAATATTCTCCTCATAGTGCGTCACATGAGGAGAACCACGCCCCTAACCACGCCCCTGTCCACTGGAGACACCTTTTGTTTTTGCGCCATTCCACCGTCTATTGAGCACGGTAAGCAACCCTACTACTTTTCTAATGTTGACCGTGATTGATTACTGTCTCACCAATGATGATCTTTATTTGACTAGGAAGTTGCATTGAGATTAAAACCTCTTAAATGTTACATAGGATTTCTGACATATTACATAGGTTTTCTACGTATATTTGTAGTTGTCATACAAATTGGGAGGTTTTTATCATTAACGTTATATCCATGCCTGATAAGTTAGCTAACCTTAGCTAGCAAGCAAACCAACTTACTGTCATAGCTGACGTTACCGGATTTATTGTTTGTTTATTAAACGCTAGCTAGCTGGATAAATTAACGACAAATAGCTAAAAAGACCAACGATTTTTAAAAAGCTGTTTTGGATAATGTTAGCTAGCTATGCATTGAGAAAATGCATAAAATAACAATTGCCTTTTTTTTTTTTTTCTCTTATAGCTAATCCATGTTCGACAGTAATTGTTGTACCCTCTTGTGTGAATGTTTTACTTGTCTACCAGTGCTGGGCCCACTGTGCAGTACAATCTCAATGTGACACAGCGACTGTTGTTGCTTGTTTTTTATTTTTATTTTTTAATTACACTGTTCCTGATTGACCGATCACAGGGAGGAACTATTAGTAGCACTTGTTACTGTAACACTTTGTATTGTAGCACTGTCCTGTCTCTAACCTACCTAAGTCGGCTCAGAACTTCCCACCACTGTCAGGACTGCTGATACCCGCTCAATCTTCCGTCGCAGACTAAAAACTCACCTGCTCAGCTCCAGCCCTAGAATACCCCCTAATAGAATGTTTTTGCTCCAATCCAGAACTAACACTTGATTCAATGACTACACCATTCAGCTATCTCTTGGTTAGTTGAAGCAGGTCTGCTATCTCCATGTCTGTTACCTTCCAGGTTCTGCTCTACATAATGTTACATTCAATCTAATTAACTTTTAAAAACAACCAGCGATTTGTAGCTACCTCCGAGTTGATACAACCCTGTTGTGTTCGTTTATCCTGTGTGAGCATATTGAAGCATATACAGTGTGTCATTCAAAGTAGTAAGTAATTCTTGAATACCCGATTACCTAATAACAACGCTAATCTAATGATGTTTACTGTCGATTTACACGTTGAAGACCGGCCTAATGGCGTGTTTAATTATGGGAGCGAGTTATGCAGCAAAAGGTCAGATTCGAACATACATTATACAATGTCGCGGGTAGCAAAGCTCACGGAGCAGTACTAAAATACATATGTATAAATAAACGATAATTAAAACAAATACTTCAAATTTTATACTTACAGAAAAGAGCGTATTAAACATTTTAAGGGTTTCGGCGCTGTTATGGTTTTGAAAGCTCCGCGCTATGACAAAAACTGGTCTGTAGTAACAGCATAAGTTTTTTCTTTTATTAAATTCTTTGTTTTCAAAGAACGCATTTCCCGATATAGGCTAATTGCTGACTTGTGGCGAAAGTGCCACTGTGGTGATAGATTTACGTTAACATCTGTCCGAGAATGTAAACAAGTCGTCGATTTTCATGGCAAGAAGAAATCTTATGACAACGTTATCGGTAACGTTAGCTAGCTATTTTGCTTTCATAAGGACGTTAGCTATAGTTGTGCTTTTACCTTAACTTGGCTAGCTAGAAAAAATTATTATTAGATAAGTCAGCGTCCTTAGCTATCAATACTTGATATACTAAGTTAGCTAGCTTGTGAAAATGCAGTCTCCTAAGATGAGCGCATAATATCATGGAGGTAGGTAGCTATGGTAACAAGTGGGGGCACGGTCTGTCAATCATAGGTAATTGACAATTCTCATAACCACGCCCAGACAGTTCGGGTGAACTTTTATAGTGGAAAATTTAGGCTTAGAAAAATACGTTTTAAAATACATTTAAATGACTGAATAATAAAAAAAAATTATGCACATTTGTTTTTTTGTTGCCTAAAGACAACTGGCATGTGTCACATTCAACCACCATGTTACTCCTTTAAAACTAAAGAGTATTCTGGGTATTCTTATTCATTTTGATGGGCAAGTTAACAACGTCCAGTAATTCTGCCATTTCAGTACACATTCAGAATATTATTAAAGTGTTGCTCACACACATCTTTCATGATGTTTTTTCCATCGCTAAATGAACCATCAGGGCATGTTACCCATAAGTTTTTATGTGCCATGCCTGGAATGTTTGTCTGTGGTGTGTCCCAATAGTCAAAAAATGCACACTCCCTTCCTCCACTACCACCTCCTCTCCTCCCTTCCTCCGCTACTACCTCCTCTCCTCCCTTCCCTCCCTCTCCTCCTTCTCCTCTCCTCACTCCCCTCTCTCCTCTCCTCTCTACCCTCCTCCTCCTCTCCCTTCCTCCCTCTCCCCCCACCTCCTCTCCTCCTCTCCTCCTCCTCCACCCTCCCCTCTCTCCTCCCCTCTCCTCCCTCCTCCCCTCCACCTCCCTCCCCCCTCCTCCTCCTCCCTCCTCCCCTCCCCTCCTCCTCTCCCCTCCCTCCTCCCCTCCTCTCCTCCTTCCCCTCCTCTCACCTCCTCCCTCCTCTCCCTTCCTCACCTACTCCCCCTCCTCCTCTCCCTCCACTACCTCCTCCCTCTCTCCTCCTCCTCTCTCACCACCTCCTCCCTCTCCTCCCTCCACCACCACCCCCCTCTCTTCCCCCTTCCTCTACCACCTCCTCTCCTCCCTTCCTCCGCTACTACCTCCTCTCCTCCGTGCCCCGGAAACTGATCTTTGTGTCCTCCCTCTCTCCACTGTCCCAATATTGGAAAAGACGAGCGAAGCGGCTTCAAACTCGGGTTCTCCTCCCCTCCGGCGAAGCATACGATGTATCCTACTGTGGAAGTTTTTTCACATTTTTGGGTGACATCATCGTGCTCACGCCCACAGAGATTTAAGAAAAGGCAACAGTGATGATGTGTAGCTATGCCTTATATGAATTTCCCCAAGATAATGATGGCCCAATGCAAGATATTTAGCCTAAATTGTGTGTGCTTCAGGTTATTATCACACATATAACATCCTAACAAAATGGCAGTCCGTTTTTGTGGTTCATATCCTACATAGAAATTCTGCAACTTAAGTCAGGAAAAGCTTTATTTGTTTGCACATTAATGTTGCTTAATAATGAACAGGACTATACATAAATATAGCCTACGCATGACAGCTACCATTTCAGTAAGCTATGTGAATATGCATTAATTTATTTATTCAACCAATCATTTCCAAAGGGCGTTTTTTTATTTGATTTCAGATTACAGTGGGAAATAGCCCTAATTGTTTTTCAGTGTGACCACTGAGATACTATGAACATTTGGAATAATATCTCCGATAATATAACGATATTTCCTTCCACTAATCTAGGAAATGTTTCTGAATTTGCCTATGTGAAGAAACTGGCAATATTAGGCTGTATGTAGCGTAGCTACAGTAGCCAGATCGGTATGTTCAGACATCGGGAACATCGGGATTCTGGAATTACAGCAAATTGTTATGTTTGCATAAGCTATACTACATGTTGTTTACTTTGATCTAATGTTACTGATTACATATTAATTAGTGTCTTGACGCGAACTGCAATATCAGGTAGGCAACATGTTTATACTTCTACTTGAAACTTTAAAAATATTTTGTAGCTTTAAATGGGCTGGCCGTGCATAAGATCTGTGATTGGCACTGGCACTCATTGTGGGCTCGTTGTCAGTCAAAGTTATGATAGGGCAACTTCATCAATAGTCAACGGCGATTTTGATGACGGTGAAGCAGATTCGCTGTCCCAATTTTTTTACGGTTCCTTTCCTCCACTCCCTTGATCCCCTCCCTTCCTCCACATACTGTACTTCCGGGTAGTAGTACTTCTGTACTACCACTCCGGTAGTGGGGGAGTGGAGGAAGGGAAGTGGAGAGTGGTAGTGGGGGAGTGGAGGAAGGGAAGTGGGGAGTGAAGAATATTGGGACGCACCAAGAGACATATTTATTAGAACAATTAAAGATATTCTTACACTGTTTCAGGAGCCTTTTTTTTCATAATGCTATCTTGCAACCAAATGGGAATCTAACCCGGAATGTTGAGCAACATTCCCGACACGATTCCCGTCAGCTGGGGTTACCTCAGGCAGTGGGGTATTCCTGGGTGGGGTTACCTCAGGCAGTGGGGTATTCCTGGGTGGGGTTACCTCAGGCAGTGGGGTATTCCTGGGTCGGTGCTTCTCGGGTGAATCGTTCAGGCTCAGCATCATGGTGGTTATTTATGAAGCTTTTCCAGATCCTCGACTGGAACCACAAATTATGGTCTTACCCCCATTCCGATCATGTTAAAATTCCCCTTTACAGCATTCCAACTGGCTCCTGCTTTCCCACGGCGTGTCATAATTCCCAATCTTCTCCACCATTCATTCTGGGACACTTTAATTCCTCATATTTAAGCCGTGCCATTATTCTGGTTCAAATTTACAGAGTAACTCTGAAAATGACTAAATACACACCTGAAAAAAGGCTCATCACAGCTGCATAGAGGAGCTCCTGCACACTGAGAGATACTTGCAAAAAAACATTTAATAGGTGCAACGTTTGACGAAGGTCTGACGAAGGTCTGACGAAGGTCTGTGACTGAAACATTGCACCTATTAAATGTCTTTTTGCAAGTATCTCACAGTGTGCAGGAGTTTTTTTGAATTATTTCACATTCATGAAGTAACAGATCCATGCTAAGGCTATCTGGTAATACACTAGCCCTCACCAAGTCCACTGCAGTACTTACGATTCTCAGGCACATTACACTTTTACATCATAAGCATTTATTCAGAATGTAATTGTAAAAACAAGCGGTCCAATAGTCATGTTCACATGTACAAAAACATATTGTATCTACTTGGTGATATGAATTGTAATGGACATATTTACATATCTCATCTCCGCATACATTTTCAGGTGATATGATGCACACTTATAAATAATGCTTTTTATTTTTTATTTATTTTTTTATAGTCAGACATTTTTCCATCTCCATCCTTCTTTCTACAGAAATTCAGCTGGGAATCTTCGAGGTTCATTCCTTTATTGGTCCAAGTCTCAAGAGAAGAATCCCCAAAGACTCATGTTTGGTCATAAATAATGGGGTTAATATCTCTAAATCAAAACCAGGAATGGAACATCCAGCTGGCTTAGAGGATGCGCATGGAAATGTCAAGCGAAATAAAAGCCAATCCTAACAGACAGAACACACACACTAGCTCACCGTTAGCACCAAGAGCCCCTACCAGTCTCTTCAAAGGCAATTAGACATTTGAGCTGTATGTTTTTGATGAGTTTTTGAGACTGCACTTTGCATAATTATTTTTAAAGGACTACTGTAGGTAGACAGGCTACATGAATAATTCTTCATTACTAGTGATGGGAGAGGGGAGATGTATAAACCCCACAATGAGCGGGTCATGTCAATCACTGACTTACATGAATCAATCAGAAGACTTTGAGCTGCATCGCAATCCAATGTTAAATTCAGCGATGAGTTCATTGACAGCTCTTTGATGGCTGCACCCCTGGAACCTCTCTCTTCTCTCCAATGGCTACCCCAAATATCGGGGTGCATTTTGACTGAAACATACAAAGAGAGCTTTCTCTTCTACTGCCTTATACAGAAAGCAGACGGGACAAACGGGCGAGCAGAACCCTCCTTCCTCTCTCCCTCCCTCCGTTCTTCCCTCCTTCCCTCTCTCCTCCCTCCTCCCCTCCCTCTCCCCTCCCTCTCCCCTCCCTCTCTCCCTCTCTCTCTCCCTCTCTCTCTCCCTCTCTCCCTCTCTCTCTCCCTCTCTCCCTCCCCCTCCCTCCCTCTTTCCCTCTCTCCCTCCCCCTCCCTCCCTCTTTCCCTCTCTCTCTCCATGGCTCAGGCTTATTAGGACTTTATTAGGCTTTGACCCAAGAAAACTTTCCCTTCTCCATCTCCTTCAGTACAGTGTGTTCTCTGACCGGCCTCCCACTGTTCACTGTTCCCTCTCCGGTCAACTTTTTGTGAGTGACAACAGCACATGGAGTCACACGGACACCATTTAAAAAAACAACGGGGTGTGCAGAGCTGTCAGTTCCCAAGCCAAAAAAAACACTTTGTCATTTCTGGGGTGCAGGCCGTGTGCTGATGTGTGTATTTATTTTACATGCCTGCACTCTGGGTTTTTGTTGGAGAGCGAGGCCCCATTTGTTGTCAGAGTAAACCCCACCACCGTTTAGCCTCCAGGCCAGTCCCAACAAGCTCAGTTGACATGGTAACGAGCGGGAAGCTTTCTCTGAGAGCAGAACAGCCTTAGATTAATCCCAAAGTAAAAAAAATTTAAAAAGAAAAAGGCAGACCTCTGACCTCTGACCTAGAGGTTGTTTCAGTTCGCAGAATAATTAAACAGTCATGAGCGAGTATATGACTAGAAGCTTTAGTCAGGAATGCAACAGAGGCCTGTTGTGTTTAACAACGCGCCATTTAAGGTCATTTTAGCCCACTGATTCTGAAGCATTTGACTTGAGCCCAAACCGGGTCAGCTATGCCACCGAGCGTGGTCAAGGGTGTTCCAGACCCTGCCATGGTTACTCAAAGCGTGTCAGTCTTCTCCGAGTTTAAATCTTGGTTCTCGCCTTTAGAAGTAGGTTTGAAATTTGTTTTCCTACAGTTCAAAGGCACCTTGGCTGGATTTTTCAAAAGCAGTGCCAATATTTCACCTTCATAAACTTCCTGGAAGTATTTCAATGTCTACATGGTACTTCAAGCATTGCACGCGTTTCAATAGTCCATACGTACTTCAGTTTGTATGTGTACTTAAGTCTCTCTTTATAATGCAATGTCTATATGAGTTTAGACACTGAAAGTGCCAAGCTAAACACAAGGCTAATTGATAAGTGTCTCTCCCTGGGATTGAAAACAAGCAGAAGGGCCCAGGAATCCAGAGGCTTTATTGCAAGCATTTTATCTTCCTCTGTGTGGACCAGGACAGGGAGGGCGAGGACAAGAGCCAAGGACCGTCTATAAATACTCTTCTGGCTGGGAAAATATTTTCTTTCTCTCTTGCAAACTCTCCAAGAAAAACGGTCCGTCTGACTGTGATCCAAAAGGGAAATTGAAGATCCTAATTTTATTTTATTTATTTATTTATTTTTAACAAAAGTTTTGGAATAAACTTGAGAGAAGAGCGACAGAAATGTGCCGGATCGGAGCTGGTCTGTGCTGGTGTTTACCTGGACGGGAGCCATTTTAAACCAAGGAGATGCGTCCTGGAGTTCTCTGAGATGAGAGTTCCATGCTGGACAGCTCTTTCCTCAACGTCTCTCTCACGCTGTCACTGGACAGCTCAAAAAAACAACTCATTTGCGAGCTCGCGGATACCCTAATATCGCATCTGACCAACTCTAAGACTGCTTGATACACAGTGGGAGAGAGCAAGCCTTCATAAACCCCCAAAGTGGGCGAGCTAGCACGTGTTCAGTATATAAACCAATCACTTCAGGGTTTTGCGGTTGGGGGTAATTTCTTTTGTTTTGGATAAGTCAATGATTGACAGCACATTGTAGCTCCACCCATTATAGCGTTCATAAACCTCAGTTTACCAAGGCTACTCTCAACAACAATTAAGTAATTTGAATACGTCTGTCATCTATTGATCTTTCCTTAATTGCTTCTTCATTAAACATGTAAAGGTGTATTATCCTTTTCAAAGTATTAATAATTGTTACGTCCAACTCTAAGGAATCTGCAATATGTACCCAACACTTTTGGCAGTTTTATAAAGCAAAAAAAAAATCTATTCAGAAATAGATACTGTAACAACACAACCTTAACCTGTGCAAGTACAAACATTACAATAATGAATATATCCATTCTTATTAAACATACAAGTAGGACAGCTCTTATTGCACAAATATGGTTTGGTTTTGGTTTGCAGATATTCAGATGTTTTTTTTACCAACTGTATCCCGAGATTTGTAACTAAAAACAAGGCCACATGAATGTCTTAAAAATATAGGTCCTAGATATCTCCATGTCGCGAGGATGGCAACCATTCTACAACATGGTAAACAATGTTACCCCCAGCTTCAGTAAGCATTATGTATCTCTCTAGTCCAAATATAACTTTGATTCAAGCTTATAACTAAAACGAAAATGGCAACAACAAAAAAACCTAGGTCTTCATTAAAAACATCATCAGAGAATGTCCATCACATGATGATCAGACTGAAGGCAATGCCCCACACTTTAAAAAAAACAAAAACTGTTCTAAGGCACATTCCCTAAGTTCCACAGAGCCGATTTTAGATCCAGGGGCACCGGACGTGGCCTGAGGTCTCCATGTTGTGGATCATTAAAGTCAGGTGGTAATTAGAATTTATGTGTTCCTGTGTGATGGTGCACAACTCCACGGGTGACCTCCAAATTATGGACTCCAAATTGACTGAAATGCCCTTAGACCCGAAGTGAAAGCGTCCCAGGTTTTCTTCTTGATGCCCCATGCCATGACACAACACCACATGGGGCTAAAGTTTGGATGACAAACAGAGGGACCTTCAGCCCCTGGATCGAAGAGAGTCCACCGTGCACAATGTCACTGTGTTTTGGGGCTACCCCCACTGCAGAAACTCTGTGTGCCTGCAGGGGGCAGTAGGGAGCAGGAAGCGGGAGGTCAGCGCACTGGATGATGCCCGCATCATGATATCTCAATGACTGTAACGAGCACCCCCCGCCTGTTAAATTATGTGGTCAGAGAGCACTAGGAGTCAAAGGTCATAGTCAGAGGGACCGTCAGTAGTAGTGTACCCGCCCGATGGTGCCCGTGCCCGTGCCTGTGCCCAGGATGTCAGGCTGGCCGTTCCTCCAGATCTCCCTGATGATCCGCTCGCGCTCCTCCAGCCTCTGGGCCCGCTCCAGCTCCTCGGCCGACGTAAAGACGTTGACGCTCAGCGCACCATCCGATTGGCTGTGGTTGCCTATGGGAACCTCGGTGGTGGCGGGGCTCACGGGCGCCTCTGTCTCGTCCTCTTCATCCTCGTCCTCATCGCTGAAGTCTTCCTCCTCTTCCTCGCTGAAGCTCTTGAGCCGCTTCTTCTCGGAGGGCGGGGCATGGGTCACCGTGGCGATGCGGGGCTTGCAGGAAATACGGATCACCAGCAGGCAGAGGGTGAGCACCAGGCCGAAGCAAACCCCGATCACAAAGTAGAGGCCGAAGCTCTCGGGGTTCGCTGCACAGGGGAACATGGGTAATGAGAAAAAACCGCCAACCATCTCTGTCCCACAGCTTTAAACCCTTCAGCAGATCTAAGGTCCTCTGGGGTGCATACCACTAAGGTCCTTACACACTACCGAGGGCCTTAAACCCTTCAGCACTTTTTAAAGCCTCTTGTGGCTTCTTTATTCTCCTAAGGCCTTTAAAAACTCCTGAAGACTTAAACACATTTTTCATAATAATAATTCAGTAGTAATAGAATAGAGCATCTTTCACACAAAAAAGTTATTCACCGCTTTTCACAGTCACTGTTACTCAGAGTAGCTTACACAGATTGTTTTGGTTTCTTTGTTTGTTTTTTTACATACAATCCATTTCTCCAGCTGGATATTTACTGAAGCGATTGAGGTTAGGCATCTCGCTCATGGCTACAGCAGAGCCCCACTAGGAAACGCTCCAACACTATAGGCCTGAAAAACTCCCGCAGGCCTTAAACACGCTGGATTTTTATGGCGCTTACCTTTGATGTGAGCGTAAGCAGCAATGCTGTTGCTCAGGAGGTTCATGTCTTTGCGCTTCACGTCCATGTTTGTGTCACCTGTGAGGTGAGAGGAGAGCAGGCCTCAAATTAATGCTGAAATACCCCTGAATTGGATGCAGGTAAATGTCTGTAATTAAAGACACAGAGATCGTTACAGGTGGAGGCTCGCAAAGCAACGGCACGGAGCTGACGTCTTAGTCTTCCCCAGTGTCAGAAAACGGGAAGGATCACATGATATCCTGCTCAAGAGTTAATGCTTCAATCACACTAGTGACGCACATGCACACACGCACGCACACACACACACACACACGCTTGTGAAGGGTGTCTGCAGGGCATGTGTCACAGTTAAACTTTTCCCATAAAGTGAAATCACACTGTTAAACGGAGGGCTTCCAATGAAGCGGTCGCCGTGGTCTTCTGCACGCGCTCCGTTAAACGCTCCCCTCTGTGTCTGTCTGTGGAGAGCCTACAGCCGCAGAACAGAAAAGCCAGTGTGTGGGCTTTGAAAAGCATGCAGTTAGCGCCGTTAGCACATGACGCTCCCTTAGAGCATACTGTGCCCCTGGGGGGGCCCGACGAGCCTCTGGAGAAGTGGAAACGACAGGGCGGAGGCCCCGACCGTTATTTGCGGCTGAGGGCCACTGGGGACACGTCAATCAGCCCATCCCGGTGAAGCCCCGCCCCCTTCAGCTGCAGTCGCTTCCTGTTGCTTTTGTCTTTTTGCAGCTATTGTGCGTCTGTGTGTTTAGTTTTTTTTTTGTTTGTTTTTTTGCTGCAGTGGCCTGGCCATGACTCCAACCCCCGCCTGCCTCACCCCCTCACCCCTCTCCCCTCTCCAAACTTGCACAGCAAAATCTGCCAGTTCCCACGGAAACACTGCAGCGCCACATTTAAAGGGTTACAGGCTGTGCATGACGCTGATGAGAGACTGATGTGGATGAAATTTAGGGAATTAGAGTGTGAGAGAAAAAATGAGAGGCTGAGAGAAATGGAGAGACGGAGACAGAGACAGACAGAGAGAAAATGGGATCAAAGGCACTCTATAGGGATAAAAAAAAGTACTCTATCGGAGTTGATTTGACACTGAAAGGTTTTCAGTTTAGCCTGAAGCACCCGTTTAAGGTTATAATTTGAGTCAATCTTTGATCTAAACTGCCTAACTAACCCTGCAACTTCTCTTTAAAAAGGCAACCTGTTTTTAATCTAATCTGGAGGCACTGTTCTGCCCCTCAGGTCATGTGATACAGCTGTATTTCCTGTATTTCCTGTGTTCCCCCCCCGCTGACTCAGAATTTCTAACCTGCCTCTATTGTTCCCCCGGCAATAGTGACATCATCGCATGTCACAGAGGCCGTGG
>CM040406.1:52885542-53053042 GCA_022702515.1 Ilyophis sp. 1 JC-2022
CTGTCGATAGAACTCAATCTTTTAAATTTCACTGTGTTAGGATTGGAATGGAACTAAAGACAGTGACGCACAATGACGTGACCAGATTAAATATTGTTTTTACAGGGGTGTTTATGATTAAATATAATTTATACAGGGGTGTTTATGAATTAGTTACCAAATTAAGTATGTGTGGCACATGGTAGCCTGTAATGGGTGGGTTATGCATAAAAAACCCAGGGACAATGGGTGTATGGAACAAATCCTTGTTATGGCTGAAATATGGAAAGTGTCCTGGCTAACGTGGGACTATGCCCCCCCAGCGCGCCTGTTTTTACGTCCAGGGCTGTGATGACATGAGGAAGGAAGGATGGGATTGAGAGCCGCCTGCAGCCTCTGGGGCGTAAATAGCGGACAGAAGCCCGTTTTACGAGGGCGCGAATGAGCCAGCGCCCGAAGCGTTTCGTAAACATTTTAACCGCATGACTCCGTCCCACTTATTGTACCAAAAGGGAATAACGCCCGATGAGCGGGAGTTCTTTACGGAGTTATGCCCAACTGTAATTAAATCTCAGAATATACAGAAAAGTAGAGCAGGAGGCTTTCTCTCTCACTTTCTCTGTCTCACACACACGCACACACACACACACGCACACACACACACACACACACACACACACACACACACACACACACACGCACATTCACACACACACACACACACATACACGCACGCACGCACACACACACACACACACACACACACACGCACACAGACACACGAGGAAGACTTACACAGACACAAACACACATACACACGAAAGGCTTACACACACAGAGACACACGAGGAAGGCTTACACAAACACACATAAACACACACTGAAGGCTTACACGCACACAGACACATGAGAAAGGCTTACACAGACACAAACACACACACACACAAATGCAGAAGGCTTACACATACACACGCACACACACACGCACACACACACACACACACACACACCAAACACACACACACACAAATGCAGAAGGCTTACACGTACACACGCACACGCACACACACACACACACATGAAAAAGGCAAGAACTGTGCTCTCTCCGTATTTGAGCATTTTAGAAATATGGAGCCAGAAAAAAATTTAATAAAATCAAGGGATATTTTTGATACTTTGGATTCCTGGCGCAGCCTCCGGGCCTCTTAGGGGTGGACTGGCATGAGCCTGCATCGCATTTTTTATTATTTTTTTAAATGTAAATTTAAATTACATTTTATCTTTTTTTTTAAAACACCTAAACGATCCCACATGTCAGGAGCTGGCAGTGTCAGAACAGGCACACAGGTATGTTCACTGTTCTTCTGCAGTGAAACTAAAGAACATTACTGTACTCTTCAACTTTGTTCTGAAAAAGCATTTAAAGAAGAAAAGCACTTTTTATTCCATACAGAGTCTCAGTTACAGAATATATATTTACCAGAAGAGAGAGAGAGAGAGAGAGAGAGAGAGAGAGACACACACACACACACACACACCTCTCTCCAAAAAATAGAGAAAAACAACCAGCCAAGTGCTGCTCTGTTTCAGTCATCATAAGCAGCCCTTTGCTCTTGAAAAACAACGTTTTATGTCCCTGAGTAACTGTTTCAAGGTTCTCGAATAAAGACACCAATTAATCAATTTCACAATCTGCGTGAAAACCGATGTGTACGGATATTAACGCTCTGAGTGCTTGCAAGGTCTAAGACATTAAAACACAGGCCCTTCTTATAATCTTTAACTGTGGTCATAAAGAATTAGAGACCGTGTTCAATCCCATTTTACATTTTAACCACTCTTTAATCCAGAAGATAAGGTATATACCTGCTTTTTCCAGCTTTTATATAAGTAAGTAAGTAATATAAGTAATACCATTTCCCTTTGATGTAAAGTATGTCATAAAGTGTGCCGTCAACACACAAGCGGGAGGTCTAACAGGCCGTGTCCGTTCTGTAATGGATATTCACCCTAATTCACTTCAGAATGGCCGCCCTGTACACAGATGCTGCTTCAATCATGCACAGGGGATAGAAATCGTCAACAATGGCGCTCTTCTCTCCAGTACAAAAGGCTCAGTGTTAATTTATCGCTAACCCACTGAGCAAGCGATGTCCAGCGACGTTACACGGACAAGCAGATTAAGACGAAATGTGTTTGTCATTCTTGGCTCTCCAGTGGACGTCCACTCACATTAGACAGAGTATCTGCCGATTTTGACTGAAACCATAGCTGAACTTTAAGATGTTGTTGAATGTCAAATGATGTCTTCTAACTCAACCCTAAATCACAATTAAGAGCGCCCTAGTCAATGCACGAAGGCGGCTTCCGGACACAACGTCTTTCAGTCCGGCTACTCGCGAGACGTTCGCTGAAGAACACGGTTGATGTCGTGACGTTCCACAGATGAAAAATGGAGGCAATTTTGCTCACTGGGAAGAGCGGATATGAGTCCACAAGGACCAGTCCAGGTTCAGTCCTAAACGTTTCAGCACATGCCGTTATGAGGCTTTTATAATCACATCAAGCATCTCGCACTGCAGTTGACAGCAGGCAAGCATTTTGTCTTACCATTAAAAAAAACGAAATGTCAACAAGAAGTACTTGAAGTAGCAGTAGCAGGCAGACGCCTTTGTGAAAGGTGGCGTGTGTGTTTAGCAGATGTTCTGAGCATCATCCCCGTGGGTTAATCTGGCAAAGTCCTCCAAGAACCCCCCCCCCCTCGACCGTAGCGGGACCTGAACCGAAACAAAGGGATGATGGAACTTGAGGATTTTTTCCAGGAAAACCGCAGAGGTGGTAGTGGTGATTTTCCACCCGATAAAGAGAGACACGTAACTCCTTAAGAAGTTGGGCCATTTTGCGCAGCTCGGCACTTCAGTGTGCATCTGAGAAAGTGCTCAGGGCACCCATATGGAGAAGGTATCTACAACATTACTGGCCCACGTTTCCCCTCCATGTTTTTTTTTTTTTACAGTGCTTGGCAAGGTAAGGGACCAGTTTTCAGAAAAACAGGGTCTCTTGTTCTTCTTCTCGGGTTCTGAATCTGGAGCTCACAATAGCGCCTCAGCACTAGTTTTTATACACGTCAGTCTGTACCTGTTACCCGGGGGAGTTCTTTAACTTGGGACAAGGGCTAATCTTGTGGACACCATCAGCTCCTTTACACCCATAAATGGGTGGGGCCAACCCCAGGAAAGGGTGCCAGCTGTATTATTTGGGAGTTGCTTAGCAACCAAAATTAGACGCAATGCCCAGCTTCACCTCTTATTGAACTGACCACCCCCCCATAGGTACTATGTAAATGTCATCCTTTATTATTAAGACATGATCACAGTCATCCAGACACAAGACAAGGAGAAACTGGGACCTAGAACAGTTAGGTCATGGTAATAAATAGGGATTCCCTCAAGCACATTACAGTGTAACCATCACGAGATCAAAGGCGCTATATAAATGCAATCCTTTGTAGAGACGTTCTGGTTCACACACACAAGCTTTGTCAAGTTTGATTGGACCGCACCCTTCTGGCCCTTCCTCCAGCTTTACAACCAATCAGAGGAGGTTCGCAGGTCACTGTACTCAGCCGGACGTGAACATCGGCCGTAGAGCCTGCGTTTGAAAAGGTTTCTTTAGAGAAAGAGAACGGAAGAGGAGGCTGGTATCAGAGCTCATTCTGTAAACTCTGCTGCCGCACCACCAGAGCCTGTCTTTTCACTTCACACCTCCGTTTGCTTAGCCGTCTCTCGGAAACAAACATGCTATATTAACAACCGCCAATTGTTAATTTCCTGAGACACGCTCGCCCCAAACCGGGTCGAATGCTTACGCAACACGATTAATAATTAATTAGAATGTGTTGAATTGCTTTGTAAACTCTTTGCTCCTAGTTTTAGAAACGGGTTGCGTGCGTAGATGTGATTGTTCACCTCTTTTTGTGTATGGTTTTACCTCTGTGCCACCTGCAAAGCAAACCACACCTCATTTTGACAGAGTTTACATATAGCTGAATTCCTGGGATTGAAATGCATATTTGAGCATCTCCACGTAATTTAAAAAGATTGAGTTTGAAACGTTCTGACAAAGAAATATGTATTTTTGTGTAAAGAAAGGAGATATTCCCCTACACTGTCTGTCCTTCTGTCTGTCCATCTCATTATTCATCAAACGTCTTTTAACGCTGAGCTGCCCATCCCTGTCTAAAACGGCACGTCTCTGAAAGTGATGATGTTATGGAGTAAAATTACTGCAACTCATTCAGAATTCTGCCGCTAGGCTTTTAACTAAGACTAAAAAGAGAGAGCATATCACTCCCGTTTTAGCTGAATTGCACAGGCTTTCTGTTTCTTTTAGAATTGATTTAAAGTTATTTTAATTACTTACAAAGCTCTTAATAATGTTGCACCGACATACTTCTCTGACCTTTTAATCTCTTACCATCCAAAAAGGCCCTTAGATCCACTGATGCTAACAACAGTGCTCCATATATGAAGGGAAGCTACGTTTATGCATTATGCACCCAAACTATGGAATAACCTGCCCTTAGACATCAAATAAACAAGCTCTGTGGACATTTTTAAGAAGCATCTTAAAACTTACCTTTACTGTAAAGCTTTTAATAAACTGCTTCTATCTTATGTTTATCCTGTGTCTTGTGTTTTTATGTGTTTTAATGATTGTTTTACTTCATTCTCTTTTAGAATTCATTTTTATTTTTACTCTGCACTTTGTAACTGTTTTTCACTGTATTTATTTGATGCTTTTATTTCTTGTTTTATGCTTTGCATGTAAAGCACTTTGAGCTGCTTTTTATGTATGAAAGGTGCTATATAAATAAAGTTTATTATTATTATTATTATTATTATTATTAAAATGCAGGGCGTGTTCAGTAACTCTGCTCTGAAAGTGATGATGTTATGGAGTGAAATGCAGGGCGTGTTCAGTAACTCTGCTCTGAAAGTGATGGTGTTATGGAGTAAAATGCAGGGCGTGTTCAGTAACTCTGCTCTGAAAGTGATGATGTTATGGAGTGAAATGCAGGGCGTGTTCAGTAACTCTGCTCTGAAAGTGATGATGTTATGGAGTGAAATGCAGAGCGTGTTCAGTAACTCTGCTCTGAAAGTAATGATGTTATGGAGTGAAATGCAGAGCGTGTTCAGTAACTGTGCTGTGTTAGCAGGGAGGTTCTTTTGGGGTAAAAGGCAAACTGAAGTAGCTGGGCATGTCTGTGACATGAGCAATGAACCTGAGTTAAATCTATAGTTAACAGGGGTCTGGAGACGTGGGCCAGAAATGTTTTTGGAGGGGACAGGGCGGTTTGCCTACTGCGGGGGGTTAATGGAGTCCAGATGTAGAGCCGTGGGCCAGATACGGGGCCTCTCTCCTGTGAAAAAGGGGCGCGCTTTTAAGAAAAGGAAAAAATGGGCAGTGACGCCCCACGAGACAGTTTATTAGTCCCCGTTATCCCCAAGATCATGAAATCCACAAAACAAAGATCAATTCTGAACTTCAAAGTTAAGTTAGATTTGAATGCCACATTTGGACTGTTCCTGAAGGCTCCATTACAACACTGCACTGTGAGCTCATTTTTTAAGAACTTTTTTTTTTTTCCTGCATGGAGTAATTGAGGTGAGGAACGGAACTCAAGGGTGCGACCAGAGGTGGCCAAGCTTAGATTCGAACCCGCAACCTCAAACCCCCGCCCTAACCTCTGTTTCAGAGGCACATGCTCCAAGGCCACGCAGTACCACCGTCTGCCACAAACGCATCGACCGCCAACCTGTTATTTTAAAACAAGCCTCATCCCGTAATTAGACGGTTACGCAGGAAACCTAAGCTTCGCCCAGCTCTTGGGTTCATGAGCTAACAGATTTCCCATTGTTGCTACTCTACCCATGTGACTCAGCGCTGAAAAATAATGGTCTCTAATTGGCTGCAGCTGGCCCCACCCAGACCCTGTCATGATCCCAACACCACGGTAACGGTAACCCCTACGTGATCCCAAAACTAGGCTCCATAAGTATAGCACAAGCTCATTGGTCGACTGATACAGGGCCACATTCACAGACCCAACACCCTCCTAGATCCCTGACATGAGACTCTGATTACCGTATGACAGGAAACATGTGTTCCCCCTCAAAGGAAGGGAATGGGAGAATGTTTAACTCATATGGGCCGCAGCGGTTTTCAGCGACCTTCGGAATCCCGTGCCAAATTTTCGCGGCCCCTGTACGGCAAAGTAACTGTCAAAGGTCAGGTGACATTTGGCCTCTGAATGACCCAGCTTGTTAGCGTTATCCAGAAAAAGACAGGCACGATGAAGAGACTCTTTCACCGCACTCCCGTCACGCCGTTCTTCTGGGATTACAGAAATGCCGGAGAATGACTTTGTGTCGCTTTGTTTAGCGTTCCGGTCAAGCTGGAATTGGGGAATTCGGCCTGGCTAAGCAGCATCCGGATCGTCACCCGGCTACGGAGACCTTTGGCATCGGACACATAACGAAGACACTTTCAGGAGAGGTCAGAAATGTCGTCATTATTGTCCAGGATGAAAAAAGCTAAATAAGGGGAGGCTGAGCCTTGTGCGTTTGCGCCTGGGGGGAATACCACACTTCCTAAGCCCAGCCCGCGGTGCAGAGTTAGCATCGCTCATGCGGACTGAAGGGTGTTCGCCTTCGTCCACGTGCCCGTGTTTTTCCCTCCTGCCCCGGCACTCGCAGACGGATTTAAAGAAATCCGACGCGGCGTTCCGGGAGCTGTTTAATGTTCTCGGAGGCAGGTGGTGGAGGCGAAGACAAACCGCGCGGCGTTTAACATGTTAAACCATCCCAGAAGACCCCATGAAGCGGAGGATCTGTACAGGAAGGACACCGTCCGGCCCCCCTACCCCCCCAGATAAGATAACAAAAGTCAGGGCTGGGGGTCTGGCAGATCACTTTAGACCGGGAGGCTGTTTGATGTCGCCTGTCAGAGCTTCTGAAATGATTACTGCGGGGACCTTTGCACGGGATGCTCACAGCTCTTTCTAAACAGCATTGTGTGCTGGGCTAAATAAATCATGCACTGCTAAATTCTGTCATTTTTTAGCAAAACAGTTTCTGGCTTTAGGAGCTCTTCCTCCTCAAGGTGATGTCATATTTGGCCTTCTACATCAAAGCACAGCTGATCTCAGTAGAGCCTTGGACTCGGCACCATTTATTTTATAGCAAATAGATTTATAAACTGTGACTTACTGTGAAGGATGCTCCATAAGAACCACATAGCACTTTCATAAGCACCACATACACATTCATAAACAATCACTGACATATCTACTGACGTAGAGTGTGCCATGTAACCATCCATTGTATCAAATATGACTTTACCATGATAACTCAAAGGTTTGTCATGGCAATATCGTATAACATGACATAACACACTATGTCATTTGGCATTTCTGGAGTTTATGATGGTGATATGTCAGACTTCATAGAAAGCTTTGCCTCATCTTGATCCCCATTTCATTGCTTACATTGAACCATACAGTTTTGTAATGAAACATAGACATAGATTTCAGTTCAGCTTTGAGTAAAACACATTGTTGAGCCACCTAGTCTCGCGTACACAGCTTTGAGTAAAACACACTGTTGAGCCACCTAGTCTCGCGTAGTCAAACATCAAGCCTCACAAGCATATTACCTAGTCTAGCATTTAATTCTTATGAAAACATTGGGGGTGACATGTGCCCCAGTCTCCCCACAATGTTTTTGTAGTGAAATATTGTGTTTGTAGTGAAATATTGTAATAATGTATATGAATGAATAAGCCACCATCCCACTGCCCCAATCAACATGACCTAAGTGTATCCTGCTATTCAGGCAACATCAATCAATCACAGATTAAAACGGCTCATAACAGCAACAACTTTATGTTAACAACAAACACTTTATGATGCTACAACCATCTTTTGAGTAATTCAGACTTTTACGATTCATTTATTTTTTATTTTTTACAGATATACAGAAGTGTGGGATTTGTAACTCGTGCTGTGGTTGAATGGGATGGGGTTTAATGACCAAACGTTGCTTGGAGACTTTGGCTTGTGGGGAGTTAAGGGTGACCAGTGTATCAGCACTGCGAGATAACATTCCTGCGGTTGTGACAGTCTGTCAGAGCACAGATCGATCAGTAGAATGTGTCAGTGCTGATTGTCTGTGTGTCAAAGATGAATGTGGCCATGCAGAACAGACACAGAGACCCGTGCACTTTGCGTGTTAAGCCACTTGCACACTGCCCCAACAAACGCCAACATCAGTTCAGGGTGCATTGCCCGTTGGTGGTTAACTTGTTGGCATTTGTTGGTCAAGGTTTTTTTAGTCTTCAGATGACTAAATAAGATGGAATAAGCTGGCGCTACTAATAGAAACCCTGTTAGTTTGTTTGGGTTTGTCTGGACAGTGTGCAACTGGACAGTTATTTTCCCCAACATTCTAAATACAACTGCCGACGTTGGAATGTTGGGATGTTGATCAAAGTTGGGGCAGAGTGAGGCTTCCTGTAGCCACTCTCCTGTATCCTGTGTAATGCCACATACGTGTGTAGCTTAGCATGATGGCCTTGTACGTTTCTCTGAATGAGAAGTAAAGGCTTGGATTCACTAAAGATTAACACATGACTTTAATATTAAGAAGTAAATATGGAAATGTAAATGGCAAGTAATGTTTCCAACCCCCTCTACTCGCCGAGCAGATTTAGTGGGTAAACAATAAGCCTTGTTTTTAATTGCGAGTCAAAGAACAGTCATGGACTCATAGTTTGGCTCAGAAGCTCGGTATTTGTCATTGAGTGTTCTTTGCTAGTCTTTTACATTGGGCTTATCTTAATCTGGGTTCAGTATCCTCCAGTTGTTTGAACAGCTCTTCCCACAATTCTAAGGGTATTAGCCCCACAGCCAGGGCCACTGTGTGTGTGTGTGCGCGTGTGTGAGTGCGTGTGTGTGAGTGCGCACGCGTGTGTGTGTGTGTGTGTGTGTGTGAGTGCACGTGTGCGTGTGTGTGTGTGTGTGTGTGTGTGAGTGCACGTGTGCGTGTGTGTGTGTGTGTGTGAGTGCACGTGTGTGTGTGTGTGTGCGTGTGTGCGTGTGTGTGTGTGTGTGTGTGTGTGTGAGTGCGCGTGTGTGAGTGCGTGTGTGTGAGTGCGTGTGTGTGAGTGCGCGTGTGTGAGTGCGCGTGTGTGAGTGCGCGTGTGTGTGTGCGTGTGTGTGAGTGCGTGTGTGTGAGTGCGCGCACCGGCGCCTTAATGCACGGGCTTACCTGGGCTTCAGCCCGGGGCCTCGGCCAATCAGGGGCCTCTTAAAAAAATATATTTTAAAAAAAGATGATAAACGTCCGTATTCGCGGTGTCATTACTTTGCTCTACAGCGGCATCTGCTGGAGGAGGTGGAGGTGGAGGGAGGGAGGGAGGCCCCCCCCCCCCCCATCTAAACAAAATAAATGTAATAGCGCGAACAAAAATAAATTCGAATCTCAACGTTCTAGAAGTTGAGTTGAGCCGGTCGGAGGACGAAAAGAAAAGATGAAGCGGTCACACCCAAGCGGATCTCAGAAAAGAAAGAAACACATACAGGATCAATTATATAAAGAAAGTTTACCAAAAGTGAAAGATTTCTTCTTCAAAATATCAGAGATCGCTACATTTTTTGAGATTATTTTGTTTTAACCAAGATACAGTAGGCTATATGCAAGCTATATACGGTTCAATTATGCAGGTTGGTGTGGGCTATTTGGCTATATCACTGTTGAGAAATTGATTGTGCGATTGGCGGGCGGGCGGGTGGGGGGGGGGGGCCTCAAAAAATGTCCATAGCCCAGGGGCCTCAAGTGCTATTAAGGCTCCCCTGAGTGCGCGTGTGTGAGTGCGCGTGTGTGTGAGTGCGTGTGTGTGAGTGCGTGTGTGTGAGTGCGCGTGTGTGTGTGAGTGCACGTGTGCGTGTGGGAGCTGCTAGTTGGGAGGCTTAAGGATTTTACAGTTTAGATGCAGGTTAACGTACACCCCTATCTGTTAATGAACAGGGACCTGCATGTTTCCGAAGCGTGACTAATATGAATGCACCCCCCCTCTCCCACCCACACCAATCCTGTAACCGTGGAGGCAGCTCTGCCTTGGTCAAACAAAACAAAAAGTTTTAAAAATATTTTTATTGCAGCAAAGTGTCAAATGATTTATCACTGCCAGACTTTAGTGTGCAGCTGAGAGAGAGAGAGAGAGAGAGAGAGAGAGAGAGAGAGAGAGAGAGAGAGAGAGAGAGAGAGAGAGAAAGAAAGAGAGGGAGAGGGAGAGAGAGAGATAGGAGAGGGAGACAGATAGAGAGAGAGAGAGAGAGAGAGAGAGAAAGAGAGAGAGAAAGAAAGAGAGGAAGAGAGAGAGAGAGAGAGAGAGGGAGAGGGAGATAGAGGGAGAGGGAGACAGATAGAGGGAGAGGGAGAGAGAGGGAGAGAGATAAAGAGAGAGGGAGAGAGAGAGAGGGGAGAGAGATAAAGAGAGAGATAGAGTGAGAGAGGGATAAAGAGAGTGAGAGAGGGAGAGAGAGATAGAGAGAGATAGAGAGGGAGAGATAGAGAGAGAGAGAGATAGAGAGAGATAGAGAGGGAGAGATAGAGAGAGAGAGAGAGAGAGAGAGAGAGAGAGAGAGAGAGAGAGATAGAGAGAGATAGAGAGGGAGAGATAGAGAGAGAGAGAGAGAGAGAGGGAGAGAGAGAGGGAGAGAGAGGGAGAGAGAGAGAGGGAGAGAACATGGCCCTTCCCCTCTCCCACAGCAGCTCGCTGGAGGAGACGCGCTAAAACCGCCGGCTCTTTCACAGCATGTCAGAAACGTAGGTTTTCTCTGGGCACAGAGAAATCTCTCCAAAACGCAAAGCGCTCACTCACTCCTCTGAAAGGGGGGGGTCTGCAGAAAACCGACTGAATCTGCCGTTAAAAACACCGCTTAACTAACGTTTAAACGAGGGCAGCCGATCGACCCTTCTTCAGCAGTCCTGCCATGTTCACCCTGCTATCAGGTGGACCTTTCGATTAGTTTTCCTCACAAAAAAACGGCAACTCTCCGTAATTCTGGACTGGTGAGAGTAAAGACGAGAGGGTGTAGAGTTCGCCCCTCTGCCCCCAAACAACCGACACATGCTAACCGCAAAACATGCCAAACGAAAGTTATCTTGATTTTTTTGTATTTAATTTTTGTTTTTTTCCCCAAAAATTGGACAGGATCTGTCATGACCTGGAAAAAACGATCGGTGCTGTGTGTCAGATAGTGGGAAATTACAGGGCAAAACAACCACCTTTCTGGAAACGGTCAATACATCTCATTCCGAATGCCGGGATCGGCTGGGAAGTGTTTTTTGGAAGTACAGCAAACATCAAAAATAGATATCAGTGTCCCTTTGGATGGGTCCACTGCTTCAAGCTCCAACATTTGTGCTTTTGCTCATCCTGCACAGAGGTTGTCATTTATAATACAACATTTTTTAAAAGCTTCTATTCTACGGACAATTTCCAGAACTAAAGCAATGGACTAATCCATTTCTAATCTCATTCTACATAAACGCTGTTAGGACACCCAGGAAGAGATGCCACACACACTCACACTTGCCTTGGCACTGGCACACTCACACACTCGTACTCACACACACACACTCACTGGCACTCACACACACACACACTCTCACTGGCACTGGCACACACACACACTCACTGGCACTCACACACACACACACTCACTGGCACTGGCACACTCACACACTCGTACTCACACACACACACACTCACTGGCACTCGCGCGCACACACTCACTGGCACTCACACACACACACTCACTGGCACTCACACACACTCACTGGCACTCACACACACACACACACTCACTGGCACTCACACACACACACACTCACTGGCACTGGCACACTCACACACTCGTACTCACACACACACACTCAGTGGCACTCGCGCACACACACTCGTACTCACACACACTCACACTCACACTCACACACATGCAAACTTATTCACCCACACATGCAAACACACACATGCACACACACAACATGCACATCAGTCTACCCCAACAAACACACACACACACAAACATGTACACACACAACAAGCTCACTCACCTGAGCCCAGTAGAGTTGCAGAGGTATCTGCTTAAGGACAACTGCCGTTTGTGTCACAGCTGGTCAGGTACAGAAAGACACCCGGTCCAACCAATGAACCTTTTCCAGAAGAGTCGCTCCAAGGGACCAAATAAACACACCTCTACACAAATAAATAACCTTGTGAGGACTTTCCCAAGAGAGGAAGACGATAAAAAATAAATAACAGCGGTCCTCTCTTTCTTTTCCTGCTTCAGTTGCTCTCAGGGCTCCCTGGTGTTTTGAGGGGGGGTCGGGGGTAGCAGAGGTTGGGTTGGGGGAGGGGGAGGGTTTAGGTCCTGGTGGCTGAAGATTCTCAGGAACACAGAGTAAAAGTTCTCCAGGAGAGCCCGAGCAGAGGTGGTGACGTCCTCTCGAGAAAAAGGCACGGAGTAACAGAGTTCTCTCTCTCTCTCGCCGTTTCTCTCCCTCTCTGTTTCTCCCCCTCTCTCTGTTTCTCCCTCTCTCTTTAGCTCCCGGCTTCACTCTAAAGCAGCAGGAAAAGCCGTCATACAATCCCTCTCTGAGTAGGCTTGGGGGGAGGAACAGCCAAAAATGGGCAGGGCTTGGGGAGGGGCAGGGGGCAGGGGGCAGTTCTTCCCTCTCTGTCGTTAAGGAAACAGTTAGAAAAGCTAGTTCTAGAACCCATTAACTAAGATTTTCCACACTGAATAAAACTTGACAGAAAAAAAAGAGAAAGAATGGGAACATTTATCTGCAAGGCTTAACCGGGGGGGGGGGGTGGGTGGGGGGGGGGTGGGTGTGGTCTCATCCGGCTCTCAGTAATTAAAAGAGAAGAGGGTGGGGGGCGGCAGATTTTCAGAGTTTTCTTTTTAAAACTTCAGCTGAACTCGGCAGGAAAAGAAAAGAGAAGAAGTTCTCTCCAAACTTTCTGTTTGAGAACCATGTTGCAGCAAAACCGGCTGAGCGAGTCGTCTGAATCCCGTGACGACTCCCTCTCTCTTGGGACACGAGTGATTGCTAACAGTCATCCGTAATTACCATCACACTTCAGAGTCACAGGACTTTCTGGATAGAAACAGACCCGGGGGCATGGGGGATGCTCATGCATTATAGCACACTGATGCATTATAGCACGCTGATGCATTATAGCATGCTGATGCATTATAACACTTATTTGCACACATTCCACACAGCTACAGTACCAGACACCGCTATCGATGCAGGAAAGCACAGATCTCACTAAAGCCCAATGCATCCACTGCCTCTAATCACACCACCATTCATGAGTCGGATTTTACACCGTTATGGCCACTTGGACACAAGTCAGATTCGCACGGACAACAGTTAGGTTTGCACGGACATAAGTCAGATTCGCACAGACACGAGTCAGATTCGCACAGACACGAGTCAGATTCGCACAGACACGAGTCAGATTCGCACAGACACGAGTCAGATTCACACGGACACGAGTCAGATTCGCACGGACACGAGTCAGATTCGCACGGACACGAGTCAGATTCGCACGGACACGAGTCAGATTCGCACGGACACGAGTTGGCAGGAAAACTGTTCACATGCAGCTCAACAGGCGAATGAGCAGGTCCCTGAATTAACCAGCAGTAGGTGCTACTGAGCGATGAGACGGTCATCCCAGCTGATTTGAACCCTCCCTTTCCTGGGCAATACTGTTGCACGTCAGAAATTGTGTGATGCTCACATATACACTAGAACAGTTTCTTAACAGATACCAGACCATAGAGCCCATCCATACACTAGAACAGTGCCTTAACAGATACCAGACCATAGAGCCCATCCATACACTAGAACAGTGCCTTAACAGATACCAGACCATAGAGCCCATCCATACACTAGAACAGAGCCTTAACAGATACCAGACCATAGAGCCCATCCATGCACTAGAACAGTTCCTTAACAGATTAATAGGCTTTCCTTGGACATGGAAATAATAAAGATTAACCTTGTGCCTGTGAGGTAGTCTCTCCTCCATGGTAACATAGGGGGGTGGGGCCCAAGGAAGTAAATTTGTGGGTTCACACCTGGATCCGCACCACAACTGCTAAACCAGCCTAAACTGGTTTCCATGACAACCTCATCAGACACCCCTCCGTGTCCAGCGAGCCAGCTTTTTCCCTGCCTGTGTGTGTGTGTGAGTGTGTGGGGTGTGTGTGTGTGGGTGTGGGGTGTGGGTGTGGTGTGTGTGTGTGTGTGTGTGTGTGTGTGTGTGTGTGCGTGTGCGTGCGTGTGCGTGTGTGTGTGTGGGGTGGGGGTAGTGTAGTCTGTGGGGTGTGAGGGGGAGTGGAGTCCGACTCTTTTCCAGGAATGCCGAAAACGAAACAGTTCTAAATCAACCTCCTCTGGCTCACGGAGAGGCATTAATTAAACTCACATGCAGGGCGGAGGGGGGGGGGGGGGGGGGGCCTCCCTTTCACAACACAGCTAAAGAATTAAAAATAAATAAGTCTTGCTTTCTCTCGCTCTCTCTCTCGCTAGCCTATATAAAAACAATTCATGTTTTAATATTGTACTTTCATAATATATGTGTACATATTCTGCTACTGTAGATACACATCCAGCTCTCTCTCCTTTTCTCTCTCACTGAAAGCATGTGCTGACAGAAACGGCTCCTAATCATGAATGCAAACAAAAAAGAAATAAAAAAACGATACAGCACTCAGCATTCTAAACCATATTTTTTTCCCTCTTCCTCAAAATTTTTTTTTTTCTTCTTAAATTTAGAGCCAATGGGCCTCATTCATGAAACATTTGTACGTAAATCATTTGTATTAGCAAATTTAGCCATATTTTGGCATTTATCAACGCTTTTGTATGTGAGATTTGTTCGCATGTACTAACAAATTTTACACCTGCTCGGGACCACGCGTACCGCGTTAATACATTCAGAATGCCGCTCTGAGTGATAATTAGAATATTAATGTATTTTTATTTTCTGTTAAATTCACAAGACTAAATGTAGCCTTTGAAATACACATTGCAAACATAATATATTATGATTGTAAAAAGCAAACACTTTAGATTACGCCTATTAATCAATTGTAGGCTATGAAGCTGTTTAATTAGGTTCATAATGTTGGCGAATGAACGCTCCCAGTAGCCTACTATTTTTCCTAAATTGCTAAAAATTTTAATTCTACATGACCTTACATAGGCTATGCTAATTAAAACACACATTAAACCAATGAACAATTTTTTTTTAAAGTGGCTTACATGTCTGTCGCCAGGGTTGCAATTTTGGTCAACAGCTTAATGCCAGCGTACATCCAGTTCCCCTTCAAGATGCAAAGCCAGGTGGAGGTAAAGCGGGGTTTTTATAAAATTGCCAACCTGTCCAATGTTCCGGTGCCATAGACTGCACACACCAGTGAACGTTTTTGTTGAGAAGTCGTTGAAACGCCGTTTTGCGTTCAGGTGAAAAACCGGATAAACTTGATTTAAAAGTGAAGTGGTTAGAATGTAGCCAGGCTATATATCCCGGTAAAACCTGAGCTCGATTCTTGCTTTTGCTCAGTGGGACACGCGCATCAATGTGACCGCAATTAGAACGCGCCAGAGAGATTATAAAATAAAGTAATATGACTGATTACCCCATTTTAACTCGCATGCATAGAACTCTAACAAAATTACTATATTAATAATGAATAGTTTAATTTATTTCCAGGCTGCGATAAAGCGATGCGCTCGCTCGTCCGATGCAGACGTAGATGCGCAGCTATGCGTTTCTTCGCCTCCAATTTAATGTAAATGCATTTTTAGTTTATATTTTACTACTTCAACAGTTCATGTGAGAGATGACCCTGCATTGATGGTACATGTTAGAGTTAGGGTTAGGGTTATCTCCTGTTAGGCCTTTACTTTCCCAGTAAAGTACTGACAATACTAAACTATAGATTTTTTTCCCTTGATTGAACATCTGCTAATAAAACTTTGATTCCAGTGTCGAAATTATTATGTCCTTTACTTTTTCTGGGCCATTTTGACTAGGTATGGATGTGACAGCCTCCATATAAGGCAATTAATGGGCGTGGATTTATGCTAATCACAAAACAACATGGACGCACTTCGTACGTGAATACGTTTGATGAATCCGGTGTAAATTTTTCGTACCAACTCGTTTCGTACATAAATGTACGCGCATATTTGGAAACACTTCATAAATGAGGCACCAATGTATCTTTTTATTTTTATTTATTTTAATTAAAAAAATTTTAAATGTGAAAGTAACCCCATCTCAGATTAAGCAGCCAGGCACGGCTCCATAGCGTTTGGAAAACGAGAACGTTCATCCTGGATATTGCAGCCAGCCCTTCCATAGGGCTGCCTGAACTCCTGAATGTTTTTATTCCCAGGTTTCCCATTTTTCCGAATCAAGGGATTGGAAAGGAAGGACTATGAAAAAGCAAAAGAGCAGTCCAAAAGGATACCAGCTTTTTTTTCTTTTTTTTTGCTGAATCGGCAATAAAATAAACCCGTCCTGTCTCTCCTGCTCTGGCTTGCATTTGTGGCCTGGAACCCCTCACCTCTGACAGGTACCCGCCCCCCACCCCCCAGCTGTGATTTACTGCTCAACATGAGGCTGGATGTAGGAAAAGGGGAATTTGTTTTGGGAGGGGATGGTGGGGGGCTAATTTATCTGGGCTTGCTTTGTATAAACACGACATGCTAGTCGACATGATCACTACCTCCGCATTCTTTAATACCAAGCACAGAGACTCTAGCGTTGTGGTGGGGAAGAGTGGAGAGGAGGAGGGTGGGGGTGTTGGTAGTACTGGTGTACCTCTTATGTTTGGAGGATATCTGTAGCCTGAAGGATTTTGTGGAGGAAAATGATCAGAAAAGAAAAAGAGAAGAGATGAGTTGTGATTCGTTGGCTTGGGAGATATCGACAGCGGTGGGAGATCACTGGCAAGATGGCGCTTGTCCTCCAAACGTAAAACGAGGAGAGAGAAACGTACCCGCGGACGCATTCGAACCCTGATCCCGGGCTCTCGTTTCTCCGTCTGTCTAAACACGCGTCAGAATGATCCACTTTCAGTAAGAAAGGAAAACACACCTGGATTCAGGTCTGGATTCAGTCAGCCCTGTCTCCATAACATCACCTTTGACCTTTGACCTGAAAACAATTTCAAATGCTACTTGGCTTTGTTTGCTTGTTCATTTTGGTGAATGCTGGTCTTGCCAAATTGTGTTGTTTGAGGATAGAAACTAACACTCACTGTTAATTAGGAGTCAAGTTAAGGACAAAAGCTGATTGAATCCATGCCTCGGTTGTCTAAATTAGAAACATAAACAGAAGAGTAAAAAGCAGCATTGAGCCACTTTAAACCTGAAGGAGCCAGTCATGATCCACAGCGATCCGTTTCATCTGAGCGTGTGTAGATGCCCTTCGAGAAGCGCAAAGACACCAATATATTTACACATAAATCCAAACACCCTGAACTCTTAGTTATGATAATTACCGTTTAATTATTCCCTTTTTAAAATATTTAATTATTTCACAGTATCCCTGATATATTTTATATATATTTAAATAAAATATATGTACTTATGCAGTATTTCAGTTATAAATATGCCTTATAGCTCATCAGTGAGGGGGGGGGTGAAAGAGCTTGATGGAGTCACTGAGTAGCACGGTGGGGATTGGGGGTGGAGTTTTTAAAATACAAAAATATTATTAAAATTTCAGTTTCCAGTGTTTTTGGTTTTCCCAAACAATGCGAGCCACTGAATTCCTCAGAGACGTCGTTCTTGGACTTCCCACGTTCCTTTTATCTGGACTGAGTTTGGGAATGGTTTTACAGACAGGAAATGGAGAAAGCACACCAGGGTGTACACACACACACACACAGACACACACACGTGCACGCACACTTACACACGCACACCTATTTACACTTATGCGTGACTAAAACACTTACACATGCACATGTATTTTCTCTTTCATGCACACACTCTCCCTCTCTCTCAAGCACACGCACACGCACGCACACACACAGGCTGATAAGCACTTGTGTCCTTTCCTGAAAACAAATCTATTAAAGATGGCTGCCTCTAAGACAGACCTCCATCTGACCGTCCAGTCATCTGATAACTGACGAGACAACTGATGCTCTCAAACTGCTGAGAAAGAGAAAGCCAGAAAGGTCAAAGGTCAGCCAGGGGGGGGGCACCTTCAAATCCCCAGAGAGATACTCCACTATGAGGTGGGGGGGATACTACACTATGCGTACAGTAGAGTTACACCTTTAAAAAAACTGTCTGGAGGAAACCAACCCCACAGGAAATGCACATGACTCCTTTCACTCTATAAACACGTGTGACTTAAAATGGCCTGACGCACACATGAGGAGCTGCTCTGTTTCCCAGGGACACAGCCGCACTGCAGAGAGAGAGCGAGAGAGAGCGAGAGAGCGAGAGAGAGCGAGAGAGAGCAGTGAGAGCGAGGACGTTTTCTCATTAATAACATATTTTAAGTATTTTTTTAAATTTAAATAACCGATCAGTTAAAGGTTCATTAAAACAGTAAGTGCGAGTGTGTATTGTGTTAATTCATGTTGATGATTTAGATTGTATGCAGTTGATTGATTGATCTGTGAGTGGCCATGCCAATGAACAATATTTGAATTTGAATTTGAGAGAGAGAGGGAGAGAGAGAGAAAGGGGGATGGAAATTAAGGGGTGTAAGAGAAGAGGAAAGCAGACGCTTGACGCGTCCGCGCCCTCTGCCAGTTTTTCCCGCCAGCCCCCCCCCCCCGCCCCCCAATTATCCCACTGCAGCCCCTTTATCAAATACATGGGAGGCCTCTGCCAGGAGCCAGGAGCCAGGGGTGTTTAACGGAAACATGTGCTTTCCTAATTAACTGCCTAATAAGGTCCTTGGCAGAAAGAGAAAAGGAACAATCTGGGGGCTCATCTGAACCCCATCCCATTGGCCCACCCCATTGGCCCACCCCCATTTCTCTCTCGCTCCCCCATTCACTTAGCAAGTCCTGAAAAGAGATTGGATAAAAGAGTGCACCTCAACTCCATATAATTGCACCCCTATTGTATACCTTGGAGTTTTCTCCCTGCATTTGGGGGATTATTTGTCTTGGGGGGGGGTTCTGGGTGAGGGTAAGTGGGTCAGAGAGTGGATGTTTGGAGGGGGGGTGCTCCCCTGGTGGTAGGATCAGTAGAGAGGGTGCAGTGTGGTAGGATCAGTAGAGAGGGTGCAGTGTGGTAGGATCAGTAGAGAGGGTGCAGTGGGGTAGGATCAGTAGAGAGGGTGCAGTGTGGTAGGATCAGTAGAGAGGGTGCAGTGGGGTAGGATCAGTAGAGAGGGTGCAGTGTGGTAGGATCAGTAGAGAGGGTGCAGTGTGGTAGGATCAGTAGAGAGGGTGCAGTGTGGTAGGATCAGTATAGAGGGTGCAGTGTGGTAGGATCAGTAGAGAGGGTGCAGTGTGGTAGGATCAGTAGAGAGGGTGCAGTGTGGTAGGATCAGTAGAGAGGGTGCAGTGTGGTAGGATCAGTAGAGAGGGCGCAGTGTGGTAGGATCAGTAGAGAGGGTGCAGTGTGGTAGGATCAGTAGAGAGGGTGCAGTGTGGTAGGATCAGTAGAGAGGGTGCAGTGTGGTAGGATCAGTAGAGAGGGTGCAGTGTGGTAGGATCAGTAGAGAGGGTGCAGTGTGGTAGGATCAGTAGAGAGGGTGCAGTGTGGTAGGATCAGTAGAGAGGGTGCAGTGTGGTAGGATCAGTAGAGAGGGTGCAGTGTGGTAGGATCAGTAGAGAGGGTGCAGTGTGGTAGGATCAGTAGAGAGGGTGCAGTGTGGTAGGATCAGTAGAGAGGGCGCAGTGGGGTAGGATCAGTAGAGAGGGTGCAGTGTGGTAGGATCAGTAGAGAGGGCGCAGTGGGGTAGGATCAGTAGAGAGGGTGCAGTGTGGTAGGATCAGTAGAGAGGGTGCAGTGTGGTAGGATCAGTAGAGAGGGTGCAGTGTGGTAGGATCAGTAGAGAGGGTGCAGTGGGGTAGGATCAGTAGAGAGGGTGCAGTGGGGTAGGATCAGTAGAGAGGGTGCAGTGGGGTAGGATCAGTAGAGAGGGTGCAGTGTGGTAGGATCAGTAGAGAGGGTGCAGTGTGGTAGGATCAGTAGAGAGGGTGCAGTGTGGTAGGATCAGTAGAGAGGGTGCAGTGTGGTAGGATCAGTAGAGAGGGTGCAGTGTGGTAGGATCAGTAGAGAGGGTGCAGTGTGGTAGGATCAGTAGAGAGGGTGCAGTGTGGTAGGATCAGTAGAGAGGGTGCAGTGTGGTAGGATCAGTAGAGAGGGTGCAGTGTGGTAGGATCAGTAGAGAGGGTGCAGTGTGGTAGGATCAGTAGAGAGGGTGCAGTGTGGTAGGATCAGTAGAGAGGGTGCAGTGGGGTAGGATCAGTAGAGAGGGTGCAGTGTGGTAGGATCAGTAGAGAGGGTGCAGTGTGGTAGGATCAGTAGAGAGGGTGCAGTGTGGTAGGATCAGTAGAGAGGGTGCAGTGTGGTAGGATCAGTAGAGAGGGTGCAGTGTGGTAGGATCAGTAGAGAGGGTGCAGTGTGGTAGGATCAGTAGAGAGGGTGCAGTGTGGTAGGATCAGTAGAGAGGGTGCAGTGTGGTAGGATCATGTTAGACTTGTCAAGGCAAAAACAAAATGGCTCCAGCTTTGCTGCCTCGACAGGCCGCGCTAATTCATGGAAGAAACGTTCAGACAAGCCGCTCAAGTGCAACATGTACAAAGAGCCCTCCGAGGAGCACGGAGCACCTGAGGCACAAGACGCTTACCTGTGTTCACAGGTGATTTAGAAATGAGGTGACAGAGGATATGTTTCCTTTTCAAGGTAAAAAAAATAAAAATAATAATCACTACTTCAACTTACATGCGTGACACTTACTGAACAAAGTTGTCAGCACATGCATGCGGTATTTGTTGGGTACACGCAAAACTTGTCTAAGGTATATTTATGTCATTGATCCTTAATTACTACTATCTGAGGTCTGAACTTAAATTTAAATACTCTGGAATTAGTAGGTTATGCATAGAAAAGCAAAGCTGCACTTGTGATTGATCCTACCACAGACTAAAACAGGGTTAACCATTATCCTGTAATGTGCTGTCATATCCTGCACAGCTACAAAATAAATACATTTTCTAAAATTTTCAGCACCCTCCAGTATTCACACAGAGATCAGTACTGTTACGGAGTGATTTATTGCACTTAATGCACCAATACAAATTTTAAAAAAGAATAAATAATGTGAAAAATATACGTCTATCTCTAAGAGCTGAGGTCTTTATTGTTGCCTCCGGGGGCAAAACCACTGCAACAGCAGAACAAAAGGGGCAGTTTGGCTGATTAACGCAGCGCAGACTTACTGGCGCTATCCCAGAATCCCTCTCTGCTGAGTTTCCCCGAGTCCTCCCTCACTTCCTGTTCATAATCCACAGCTGCACTAGTCACACTTCCTGTGCACATTCCCCCGCAGCTGGTCAGAGCGAGGAGGAAGCCAGCTGGACCTCTTATTGGTGGGTTCTAACCCCAGTAAGCCTTCGGGCAAGGTTGGCCCTGACACACACACACACACACACACACACACACACACACACACACACACACACACACACACACACACACAGACACACACTCCCCGAAGGCCCGCGACAGGATATTTTTAAGCGTTTTCTGGACCCCTGTGTCAAGTGTTTACAAGGCCCAAACAGAAATGAGATTTAAGGGGGAGTTTAGGGGGGAAAACCTTTGGCTAAAAGGTATGAGGATGCAGACTGAAGTAAATCATTCCCGTAATCGAATGGAATTCACTGCAATATACTGTAAATGTGTACAATACAGTGAAAAATATAAGAATACAGCAGTGTATTTAAAATTACCTATAGGTATCCTTCTCTCCTATCAGCTGTATGTTTTTTGAAATGCAGATGACAGTTTTAAAATGGGCAGAATTAGGGGTGGTGGAAATGAAAGACAGCATCAGGGATGCTGGTGACAATAGCAGATAAGTTCAAACTAAAGCGAAGGGCTTATGTGTGTCTGTATGACAGCCTCCTGCTGAAACCTCTTTATAAAGTTTATCTTATAGCGCCATTTACAAACAGGCTGTCACACAACGCTTTAGATCTTTGGGTGTTTGCTTACCATGTGACTTACGAAGCACTTTTGTAAGTTGTTTTGGCTAAAAGCTGAATGACTAAACTGTAAAGTGAACAAAGCTTCACAGACACTTTTTTCAGACGGGGGAAAAAATAAAAAAATAAACAGGAAAAAAACCTTTGAGGCAATGTGGGGAAAACAAGACAAAGATTCCCTCTCCGGTTAAACTGTAATCAGCCAGAATTTTCACAAACAGCTGTGTGCCACTTGCTTGAAGCCAAACATTGAGTCTCCTGATTGGCCCGGAGCACAGTGACATCACTGTGTGCTCATGAGGCCCCTTTTGTCCTTTAATTAGATTTTTTTGCTTTTTTAAGCAGAAAACCTCATGTATTCTTCCAGTTTATTCAGACAGTGGTAAAAGCAGAGAGGGTTACAGACAGAGACGGGATCTCAGTACAGGAAGTGTCTTGGTGGGGGCTGCTGGATGGCTCATTCGGTTAAGGGGTGCACGGATAAGCCCCACGGTCTGGATTCGAATCCGGATTGTGCCAGTGCCGACTGTGGCCGGTAGCTCTTTAGAGCAATGCACATTTGGGGATTGTGTTCCCCAGGGAATGGGAGTGTTCAGTCGGACACGGTACCGTGTGCATCGATCGATCGGACGCCTGTAGATTGTAGTCATAGCCGCATCTGAAAGGTCCTCCTCTGACCATGCTCTATATGAGTTTAGCTGCAGTCTGTGGTGTGAAGAGAAGCTGCCGGCGACACCACGTGTTTCGGAGGACGACCATGGATGTCTGCACTATCCCGAATCGGCAGTAGGGTTTGTGCAATATACGTGGCTGCGGTTGCAGGTGATTGGACATTCCAAATTGGGGTGTAAATTGGATATGCTCAGTCCTGCGTTGAGTGCCAAATAAAACATTTTAAAAATCGACCGCCCCCCACAGCATGGGGGGATTCCTATATGAGAGTGGGCTTCCCTAAAGAGCGTGTGACACGTCTCACCTACTGGATATTTCAAAAATAAAATTAAATCTTAAAAGTAAATCACATTTAGAACTTTGGCATTAAAAAAAATCTAATTCCTCGGTAAGAGAGATACGGCATATTTGCCATTTTAATCTTAAATGTTTAAAGGTTGTTAAAAGGGAGGTATTGTATGTGACAGGAAACAGGCTGGGACAAAGTCTAACAGGGAAAATGCAAATCAGATCCTGAATCGGGCAGCTGGTTTGAGTGAAGAGAGCGGTGAAAACTCAGGGGAAACACCAGGAATGTTGGTGGGGTCGGGACGTGTTTTTTTTGTTTGTTTTTTGGAGGGGGGAAAACTATGCGGTTGTTTTTGTTTATGACGTGACCGGGTGCCTGGCTCAAACATAGGCAGCGACCTGCCCGCCATTTACCGCTAAACCACCAACTGTGGGCAAATGACCCGTCACTCCGACAGGCCTCATCCTAACATGTCAAAAACTGAACATTCTGGTCCTTATGTTTAATTCCCCCGTACATTATACACCACCCCCACCCCACTTCCAACCCATTTTAACTTTACCCCCCTCCATGGTAACGCTGGAAAAACAATGCATTCTTTTCCTATCTTCAAAACGTTTTGTTTTGTTTTTTTCTTTAAAGTTAATGCGCTATTTGTTTAGCTTGCCAACAAAAATGTACCCCCGTGTTTCTTGGCTATATTAATGTATAAACAACAAATTGTATTCATCACACAAGTTAAGCCGACCTCATCATTTGGCCAAACATGCACATTTTATATTTTTTTTGGTAAAAAGAGAAACTTTATATTTTCCATTCTGGGGGTTATAACACACATTAGTATGAGATGTTCATGTTTTTTTTAAAACCAGGCTTTATCCCATGTTTGTACTTTCTTATGCCAAGATGTATTTTTGGGCTCTGCAGTGTGCTGTAAAGCCGTTGGACTGCGCAGTCTCTGCGTCCCAGGGCTAGGGCTGCAGCTGGCACAGACTGCAGTACCATGAATGACCAGAGGTGTCGCTATTGTGTGATTAGTCTGGGAACCTCCCGCAGGTTGAAACCAGAAGCCTTCTCTGATTGGGAAACACTTGGACAGAGCTGGCACTGGAAGGGTCAGAATTGCATCCTGGGTAATGGGGGTGAGTCACTGCACCCAGGGCTAGAGTTTTTGCTAGATCAGGGATGTCCAATCTCATATAAAAGGGCTGGTGCAGGGGCAAGTTTTTGTTTTAGCCCAGCTTCAACTAATTAACTAATCATGGTTTTCAATCAAGACCTTGATAAGTAGAATCAGGTGTCTTAATGCTGGGCTAAAACAAAAACCTGCACCCACATCGGCCCTTTTCGGACAAGATTGGACCCCCTGTGCTAGATTCATCACTAGAAAGGGCGGAGATGTTTATGCTTGAGGTTTGGTCAGATGTCATAGGGCATAGGTCATGGGTCATGGGCCAATCACATATAGTGTCATATTGATGCTTCTTTTTTTACTTTAATAGAACAACAAAATTAACAATTTATAAACCAACAGGCAATGTCAGAAATATGAAAAGATGTTAGATGCGTTACTTTCCAACAGACGTTTATATTTATTAAAAAGGACTGCAAATGTTTCAGATACTGCCTTCATCAGGGTGATATACCCTGATGTTTTAGTGCTGATACAGGAAGGTCCACTGTGCAAAACAATAAATATAACAAATGAACACCAGAGCTAAATGTGTTCTAATCTGAAAAATCCGTCACATTTTAAGTGGGTATTATAGGGGCGGGGCAGGGGTATTATAGAGACCGGGGCAGGGGTATTATAGGGACCGGGGCAGGGGTATAGGGACCGGGGCAGGGCAGGGCTATTATAGGGGCAGGGCAGGGGTATTATAAGGACGGGGGTAGGGGTATTATAGGGGCAGGGCAGGGGTATAGGGACTGGGGCAGGGGTATTATAGGGACCGGGGCAGGGGTATTATAAGGACCGGGGCAGGGGTATTATAGGGGCAGGGCAGGGGTATAGGGACTGGGGCAGGGGTATTATAGGGGCAGGGCAGGGGTATAGGGACCGGGGCAGGGGTATAGAGATCGGGGCAGGGCAGGGCAGGGCTATTATAGTGGCAGGGCAGGGGTATTATAAGGACCGGGGTAGGGGTATTATAGGGGCAGGGCAGGGGTATAGGGACTGGGGCAGGGGTATTATAGGGACCGGGGCAGGGGTATTATAAGGAACGGGGCAGGGGTATTATAGGGGCAGGGCAGGGGTATAGGGACCGGGGCAGGGGTATAGGGACTGGGGCAGGGCAGGGGTATTATAGGGTACTAAGGGAAGGCCCTAGTAGATGCCACAGAAGTGAGTCATTGAGGCCATGCCAAGTACCGCCGGGTGCGGCCCAACACGGCGTGGGCGCCTGGCGGCAGTCTGGGCTGTAATTTAGCCTAAATGTAAACAAAGTGGGCCGTGCCAACAGGAAACCAGTTAAAGCCTGTTTAAAGTCACAAATATTCCAGGTCAACAGCTTAGGAACTTGTACCAAAAAAGAGAGAAACAAGAGAATGACAGTCAATTATCCAGTGAATTTCTATTTCAAAATGCAGACGTTCCTTTGGAACATGTCAGTGTGATGTCCAGGCAGAGAGGGAGAGAGACACTCGCCCAATTCTCACTACAGTATCCCAACACATTTGAACCAGAAAGATGATCTCAGCGGGAAATCTCAATGCAAATAGATTGAGTCTCAAAGCTTTCAAACACAAAACATTTCTGTTAATGCATAAACTATAATAAACAAATTTAACTTTTTTATATGACTCCGTGGGTGACACCAGCAGTGTTACATTTACACCGACAATTATGGGAAAAGCACCAAGTTATTCCACTTAAAAATTTAAGAACCAATGCTGACTGAATCCAGGCTATTTTCTTTGGTCAATCAATCCCACAGTGCTTTGTGAACGGTACTCTATACTCCCACAGTAAACTCAGTCTTTAGTTTACGAGCACAATGCTGAAGACTAAGGAGGAATAAAGCAGAAATTAAAGGGCCACTCGTTATCCTGCCTCTCCACATCTCTCAAACTTTGAGTTTTGTGGCACCAGTTCAAAATGGCCCTCTGGTTCAGTGCGTGAATATTAGCAAAATGCACCAGTCGGGGAAAAATCCCGGCCTTGAACCTTAAAGGAATGAAAAGTGAGGAGCCAGCATTTTTGACGGACCCCAGGTGTTGAGAGCAGAGGCAGATGCATGTTATAGGGGTAGAGAGGGGTGGGGGGGGGTTCTGTAGAGCACCAGAAGAGAGGGGGTCATAGAGTTTGTGTGATGGAGTTCACCAAGGTTGGATTGGAGTAGTGACTGATTGGCCAGCTTCATCTTCTGGCTGCTGGGACCTTGACCTGTCATGTGCCTCCCCTGGGGCCTGACCCACCAGTCAGAGCACATATAACCTCCTGGGGCCTGACCTGCCAATCAGAGCCATGAAAAAAGTCCAACAGCCAATCAGAATTCAGATCATCTCCAGAGGCCTGACCTGCAGGCTAAGACCCACATGAACTCCCGTGGCCTGTCCTGCCAATCAGAGCCCAGTCCCCCTCAACTTGACCTGCCAATCACAGCCCAGATAAACTCACATGGGCCAATCACAGCCCGGATCATCTCCAGGGGCCTGACCTTCCATACTGAGGCCCGGATTAATTCCAGGGATGAGTCTGGCTTTCGTTCTTTTGCGGATATTTTTTCCGGATCCTACAACTTCCTGTGGGATCCCAGACCTCAGCGCCACCCTCTGAAAGTCCCCGAGGCCCTGAATGTACTGCGTGCTCGGTGGAGACTGCGTCCCTCTGGCGCCCACAGTACTATCCCACACACAAGGAAGCTATAAATACTCTCTGCTATGTTATTCTACATTATGCTAGTTCTGCTAACGCATCCCACTCAAATATTTGGGAGAGTGACAGAGAGGGCCCAAGTAAGCAGAGCACATTCATCGCCCTGTCAAAGGTGCGCCCGTGCCCTGCCTCAACCCAAAACCTCAGCCGCCCTTAGAGAGGGTTTACCCCCGAACCGTGGAGTGATGACACCCTGCAGGCATTAACTGGGCCCAGCAACACAGTCTGCCTAGCAACAAACTCAGAGCTACATATGGGAGTGTGTTTCTTGTACAGTGTGGGCCTATGCGTATTGTTGGTGTAGAAAAGGGTGTGTGTGTGTGTGTGTGTGTGTGTGTGTGTGTGCAAGTGATGTGCATGTATGTGTATGTGTGTGTGCATTAATGCACGTGAATTGCTGTGTGTATGTGTGCAAGCACTCATGCACCCACAACCCATCACCCCTACTACACACACACACACACACACACACACACGCACACACACAGACACACACACACACACACACACACACACAGACACACACACACACACACACACACACACACACACACACACACACAGAGTCAGGCCCCATGCCTGCTCACACATATTCTATTGGCCTAACCGATACTGAACTCAGTCTGTTTCCTACTGAAAATTCTGTCTCACTGTTTCCTTTTGTGAAGCAGAAAGATCCCCTGACACCCAGATGGCAGCTCAGGATCCAGCTGCTACCAACTGAATCCTCCTGACCAGGAAAGCAGGGTACAGAGAGCACTGACAGTCATCTGGGACCCCCCCACGTTAGCGACCATCTCACCCCGCCCCAGCCCTGCACAGCCGCAAATGTTGCAGCTCACAGTTAATTAAGACAAACAGCCTGTGGTGATTCTCACCAGACCGAGACGCACCAGCCCTCTGGTCGTTAGCCCCTGCCGGTAAATAACCCGCCATTACGGCTCAAAGCCCCCCAGCTAATTTAAAAAAAGGTTCCCTCCTGGCTCCCTCTGTTTCCTGTGATCTTCCAGCCCACGGGCCCATTTTAATGGTGGACCCGTACAGAGACAGGCAAGCACCAAGCCGAGCGTGCGAGCAGAGCGGCCGTGTTTTCCATAGAGCGCTATATCACGATGTCCGTCTTTTCTCTTTTGCTCTACAGGGGATCTCTCTGCCACTTCAGCCCCCCGCTCCACTAGCCCAGAATGCAACTGTGTCTCTACTGCAGCAAACCAAAGTAGCTAGCCTTCTGATTGGCTAATATTTGTGTGCAGGAAATGCCTGAAAGTATATGATAACAGAGTTTCAACTACTGACAGAATAAGGCTCAGCTCTGCTCACATCCAGCACTGCTCTGCTCACATCCAGCACTGCTCTCCTCACATCCAGCACTGCTCTGCTCACATCCAGCACTGCTCTGCTCACATCCAGCACTGCTCTGCTCACATCCAGCACTGCTCTGCTCACATCCAGCACTGCTCTGCTCACATCCAGCACTGCTCTGCTCACATCCAGCACTGCTCTGCAAAAAAACTAAAAATAAGTCAAGTATTTTAGTCTTATATTTAGGCTAAAATTTTTATTTTTATGACTTTATTTTTTGCTAAATAAGACAAAAATATTGTAAATAAGGTTTTTCAAGATTTGCCAATGGGGTATGAAAAGTTCACTTATCAAGCAAACAGTAACATAAAACAAGCTAATATTTTCTACTTGAGAGGGGAAAGAAATTTAATTTAAGTGCCATTGCAAGACTAAAACACATGTAAAGACAGACCTTTTCGCAGTGTGCTATCTGATGCAGAGAAACACAACAGACATCAATGGGAAACGTCCTGGGGGAGTGTTTGCACTCTGGACAGAAAGTTCATCGGCTCGTATTTGACGGAGGTTTTTGACCCCTCTCATGCCATGACCTTTGAGAGGAGCCCTGTCTTGCTAAAACATTTTCCAGAAGTTTATTCAGATAAAAAAAAGACATCCGTCTAATTTTAACTGCAAAGAGGAAGATAAGGCCTAAGATTCTAAGACTATTGAGTGACACTAGATAAACATTCCCTGCTCATAGTCACTCAGTGGTTTTAGCCTATTATTATATCATATCATATATATAAATCTAATATAATGTGTATAAATTATATGTATAAAAAATCATGTTGAGCTGTTATGTGATCATGAATCATTTGCAGAAACATTTGTTTTTGAAACTGCTCCATAACGCATGACCGTCTATGTGTGACACTTGATAAACATACATTTAGGCTATCATTATATAATCAGATATACATATGAATATAATCTATATAAATGTATATATATTCACACTTGTGCTCTGAAAAAATCCTGTTGAGCTGTTATGTGATCGTGAATCATTCGCAGAAACATCTGTACCGAATGATTGACAAACTCCTGTGGATGCGGGACGAGTACCAACGTGCGCGGCAGACGTCCAGCAGCCGACGTGCATGAGCGAAGAGCTGCTGCTCCAGCCGTGCGCGATCTGCATTTCATGCAGGTAAACTATTCTTTGGGCTCACCTGCCTGACATCCCACCTCGCCTTCGCTCTCACAAGCATCATTTTAAAATACGCTAATTGGATGAAGACGTATTTCGTGCAGAGTTCTGCTGCTAATGCAATAGCCATAACATTTTGAAAGGAACTCTTTTTCGCACAGACCATCTATCAACGCACGATCACTAAGAGCATGCCGAGGGATGTATTTATGTACTGTAGTTAAGAGAGAATGTTTGGGGGGGAGTAATCGCATAGTTTTCTCAGTTCTCATGGCAGTGGAATGTAAAAAAAAATACAACTTCTAAAGTCAAAGCATCTGCCTCCTGTGACCCTTCAGTGTCAGAATCTGCTTACAATAAAACCTCGGGACACCAAACCGGAGCGAAGCGAACAGTCACGGCGAAGCCGTACAACATGAGTTACATTTAGTCTCCTACTAAAACCGTACGCTTTATTTATATATTTAGTTACGCTCCGCTTCTTTGGTCACAGATAAATTGAACAGATTCGGGACTGCATGCAAGCGGCTGGATACTCGCCAGCAAACTGTCAGGCTCTGCAAACGCTACGGAATGCACCGCCATCTCATTAGTGCACGCCGAAGAACAGCTCTCTCTCTCTCTCTGATAGGTTTAATCGTGGCATCGTCCGTGAAAATCGGTTCAGCGCTGGGTGAAAGGCAATAAACATTCTCTAGTTACAAAATGCCTTCCCGCGTCTCAGCTTCAAAAGGAAGTCGAGATACAAACCGTGCCGTTCCCCAACCAGTCACCAGATATGATTTCACATCTCAATCTGAGCAGGTTTATATCCCAGAAGGCATATCCCCTCTTTAATGTTGTCATATGTTACTTACTCATAACATCATATCCCAGCTAACAATGTTTGCTCCTCAGAACATTCCGAGAGCTTTAGAAAAGTTATGGTACATGTTCCCAACACATTGTGTTCAGTCTCCTGGATGTTTTTTGAATGTTGTCTTTAAATAACAAGGAAAGTTGCAGGGATGTTTTTAGAACGTTATTTTGAGTTGTGCTGACCACTTCATTACTTTCACTAGGAACATTAGGAACATAATTAACATGTATTTGGCATATATTTGGCACATATACCCTCCATGGTATTTTCTCACGACTCGCTGAATGATAACCTCCTGGAAATTTTGCTGGTGAGTTTGTGTGCTTGTTTAGAACAATAAATATGTTCCAAGACTGGGGAATGTTCTCATCACAACGTTATGTCCCAACCAAATTGGAGTCTAACCAGAATCTTCTCCAATGTTCTGGAACCATTTTCTCCTGAAATGGAAGTGTAGAAAAATGGAATCTTGCACGGCTTACAAGGGCTGAAGTACGGGTAGTTCCAAACAGTGGTGCCTGGATTTGATTGGCAAAAAAACATTTGTCCAGTAAGCATTAAGCGAATTTCAAAAAGGATTGTTAAAGCAAGTTTTAGGAAAGTGCTTCCTTGTGTGTGAAATCGTTTAAATGTATTTTGAGGAAGAGCTCAAGATCTGCTTTTCCAAAAGTTATTGGATAGAGCGCACAGATAGCCCTCTGCTCCTATGCAAGGATCTCTATTTCACTGGCAGTCTGCAGACAATCAAACTGACGTTATAAAAGCACCTTTTTACTGTCCTTCAGGCCATAGTGAGGGAAATGAAAAGAGCCACAGCTCCCAGCTTTCACTGAGAGGAAAAGAAAACGTCTGAGCTTCAGATATACTTCAACTCACACATTTTATTTTATTTAAATTTCCCTTTTATTTCTTTATTTGTTCAATTTAGCCTTTTCCTCTTATCCTTTTTACTGCTGCGGCGTTTTGACCAATAACTTTTTTTGGGGGTTGAAAGTAATTTATATTTACATTCATGTGACAGACGCTGTTCTCCAAAGCAAATTAAAATGATCTGAGACAACACCAAGTGAGAATAACCAGGCTTCCTGTAAGTATTCACCAGCTACATACATTTATTCCAAGGACAAAAGCTGATCTCACTCAGTGTAGCAGATGCCAGAGATGTGAGTTAGCGCTCAAATGTCCTCTACAGAGTGTGACATCATCTCATGAGGAGAAATACAAGGCGATTAATTCCTTAGCTGAGGCTCCCCGGTCGTTAGCTCGGCAGGCTAATCGTGTCTCTTGTTGTGGGAGTGTCCAACACTCCAACGCTCCAACGCTCCAACACCCCAACACCCCAACACTCAAACACCCCAACACCCCAACACTCCAACACCCCAACACTCCAACACTCCAACACCCCAACACTCCAACACTCCAACACCCCAACACCCCAACACTCCAACACCCCAACACTCCAACACCCCAACACCCCAACACTCCAACACTCCAACACTCCAACACTCACAGTAGATCTAACCCACACACATCAGGAATTATGAAAGTGAATGAAATAAGATATCCATCCATCCATCCGTCATTTAACTTGTTTATATTTGGTCAGGGTTGTGGGGGAGAAGGGCTGTAACCTATCCCAGCATGCATTGGGCGAGAGGTAGGGATACCCCCCTAGACAGGTTGCCAATCCATCGCAGGGCGCACACACCAATCACTCACACACTTAGAGTCTCCAATTAGCCTAACCTGCATGTCTCTGGGAGAAAACCCACACGGACATGGGGAGAACATGCAAACTCCGCACAGAAAGGCCCCTGGCCTGGATTTAAACCCAGGATTTAGCTGTGAGGCGGTAGTGCTATCCACTGCATCACCGTGAAATATTATTAAGTGAATGAATACTTGACACAAGTGATAGGATCAGTGATTGACAGCTGTAAATCATTTTATTTTCTTAAAGCACAATGATTGGTTAAAACCAGTGAGTGACTGATACCATATTGTAGCTTTGCACCATTTAAAAATGTAATTCCCTCAGAGCGAGCGATGTCCAGCAACATCGCACGGACGAACAGACTAAGTCAACGCTGGTTCGTTGTTCTCGGCTCTTCTGTCAAAATCCAGTGGACATCCACATGAGACGATGTATCTGAACTTTAGAATATTGTAAAATGTCAAATGATGGCTTCTAACTCACCCTAAATCACTATTAAGATTGAAGTGTATGGAGGCGATGTCCGGATTTGATGTCTTATAAACTTTCATTCTGGCTGCTCAGGGAACGTCCCACAGACAACACGCCAACGTCCCACAGACAACACGCCAATGTCCCACAGACAACATGCCAACATTCCACAGACAACACGTCAACATTCCACAGACAACACGCCAACGTCCCACAGACATGCCAACATTCCACAGACAACACGTCAACATTCCACAGACAACACGCCAATGTCCCACAGACAACACGTCAACGTTCCACAGACAACACGCCAACGTCCCACAGACAACACGCCAACGTCCCACAGACAACATGCCAACATTCCACAGACAACACGCCAACGTCCCACAGACAACACGCCAACGTTCCACGGATTGATGCGATTTCGCTCAGTGGGTTTGAAACCTCACTCTCCCACGACTAATCAATGTAGCTGATCTAGTGCTTATCAATATTGCGATATACAGAGGTAATTTAACTCAAATGAGGAAAGAAAGAAAGAAAACTAATGAAAGCGAGGGAGGAAAGAAGCGCAGCGTCTGCTTGGATCATTTTCCTCAAATCGCTACACTGACACAATTCTGAAAATCCTGGAATTTCCGTCGGCCGTTCAAAAATGAGGAAAACTTCCAGGTCACCTGTGAACCAGACGGCAATGTTTCTGCTGGGGGCCTGCATAGGAGAGGGCCGAAGAGAAGCCTTTTACGGGTGGGCGGGGCCAGGGGCTGTTTGGCCAATGTGAGGGCATGAATGGATGGCTGAGCCAATAATGTCCAGGTGTGTGGCTTCCCTGGGGGGAGGGGGGTCACCCTGGGACACTGTGATGAATTAGCTATTACCGATTCCCCCAAATCCCCCCGATCTCGGAGCTCTGCAGCGCTGCTGACTTCTGTGACAATAAGTAATACATTAACACTGACCCACGGCTGGGTGAGAAACACTACACAGCTGAACGTAACCACTTCCGACAGCTTGCTCAGAAACAAGCGAACGGAAATAACAGAGCCAAACACGGGTTACGATGGTAACACCTTTCAGATCGTTAGCAGAAAGCAGTGGACAGGTACAGGTAGCCTACTTACCTTAGTGGGGATGGGAGGGGCTCAGTGGAAGGGTTCAGGCTCAGTACCTCAGGTAAATACCTGTGATTTGCTTCATGCTCCCATGAAGACCATGTCCTTCCTTCCGTCAGTCCTTTCTTTCTCTTTCTATCTTCCTCTCACACACTCTCTTTCCTCGCCTTCTTTTTTAGCCCCCTCTCCTATCTCTTTCTCTCCCTCTCTTATTCTCTTTTTCCCTCTCTTTTTCTTTCCTCTTTCTCGTTCTCTCTATTCGTTTAATTCCCTTTCTCTCTCTCTCCCTCTCTTTTTCTCCTCAAATGGATCACAAGGCAGCAGGCTTCAGGACCCCCCAGTTAATTTCCCAGAAGGCCGTTCTGCTGGTGTGGGGTAGTGACCAGGTGTTTGAAAGCAGATCCTCCCCCTGACCGTGAAGCTGCAGGGATGTTTGGGGGAGGGGAGAGGAGTAGAGAAGAGGGGAGGGGGTTAATAAATAACAGAAGCAGATCTGACTGGCTTTAAAGTGGACTTTAATAGCTTTAAATCTCTTCTTTAGCACTTACAGTAAAACAAATGGGTAAATATTTTAAAAATACAATCCATCACTGGTGGCAATTCACAAATGTATGTTTTTTTCTTTTGGAGTAGTGTTGGCAGGCATCTGGAGAGGTCTTTTTTACGACTTGAGATCGGTGAACAGTTATCAGAGCCAGCACAGCAGTCAGTCCACCCTCTGGAATTTTATCTCTAAATTTGTTATTTATAAACAAATTATCTTTTTTTATTGTGGTGGAAAATACTTAGCAAAAAACACAAAACCTTTAAAGTGATTAAACAAACATAGTGTGCATAGGTTCCAGGAATTCTGAGATGGTTTTAAATGTTACAGAAAAGTTAAAACACCCTTTAGTAGCTAACTTAAATTTAGTAGCTAACAGGAAGAGGTTCTATCAGATAAGTATTATGGGCTTCTGAACTGGGCTCCCTCTCCTTGATATTGGAGGTTTGGTAACACATATTGCTCTCGTGTCACTTCTAGACAACAAACATAAAATCAGAGGTAAGGCCTGTCTTACGTTTGTGTTTGTGTGTGTGGAGGGTTGATTTTTGATCATCACAATGCAGTCTTGCCTCAGGTCTCAGATGCTTGGCAGTAATGATGGAAGCTTTATAAAAAATCTGCTGCGTCCTCAGAACTCAGGAAAAAATCACATCTGTGTGAAAACCTCCTGTAACTCATGTGTGTGTGTGTGTGTGTGTGTGTGTGTGTGTCTTCAGAACGCAGGTACAGATCATTATTATTTACATATTATATTTTAGCAGACGACAGAGCGATTAGACACAACTTACACAACACAGCATTTTATTATTTTTACATTAAATGCAAGCTGAATATATATGAAAGCAACAAAGGTTAGTACTTGCTGCTCAAGGGTAACAACGCAGTGTCCTCCTACCTGGGAATCGAACCTGCAACCTTTCGGTTACAAGTCCAGCTCCTTAACCATTGTACTATACTGCCGCCCATGATCACATCTGTGTGAAAACCTCCTGTAACTCGTGTGTGTGTGTCTTCAGAACGCAGGTACAGATCACATCTGTGTGAAAATGTCCTGTAATGTGTGAAAGATGATCTTTCTCATACGGCTACATTTACTTTCACAACTCTTCACCTGAGTGTTTTCATTTCATTTGACAATTTATTCGTTTTTTCTTGCTAATAACGCTTACTGTAATTTAAAAAAAGAAAGAAAAGCGATTTGTGAAGACTTAGCGCTTAGCGTTAGGCTATGTTATGGAGGGCTATGTTATGGAGCGAGCGAAAGAGCAGGGAAATGGTTAGGCTTTGATGACTAATGTTTTTCATTATTGAGGCATAACATTATAGGTCATGTATTTTGATATTTATTTCATGAAATACATTTTTCTTAATAAATAACTTAAGTTATTTACTTCTCTTCCGTTTGTTATACTGGTGACATTTATGCTGTTTTTCATCAGTTTTCATTTTAAAAAAGCAGTTGAGATTACTCTTAGGCAAAGAGTTAGAGTTAGAGTTAGGAGATTCGTAAAAATGACAGGTGAGGCAAGCTTAGGTTTATGTGTGCTATGCTTGGTAGAGGGTTAGTATTTGATTTGGATTAACTATTTTTTTACACTATTGAGGCCTAACACTACAGATTATGCATCTTGATTATTATTCAGTGAAATGCATTTTCCATAGTAAGTCACTTCAAATATATTTTTCCTTTTGTTGTGTTGATGACGACATTTATGTTGTTTTTCCATCTATTTTAACATAAAAAGCACATTTTAGAGGACTCTTGATGCCAGAATTAGACTGAGTTTGTGGCTGTATCCATACATGGTGTTGTTTAAAAAGATAGGTCAGCAGTTACAGCGTACAGGCCTGCAATTCAAATTCCTTTAAAAGTAGTATCCACCCTTTGCTTGGAGAGTGTGGAATATATCATTTGACACAGAGAGGTACTCCAGATAGACGTGGTGAGTATATTATTAAGAGGCTGTTACATGCGCCCGTTAGCATTAGCCTCAATCAGAGTCAGGCAGGCACACCCAGATGAATGCGAAACAAAACGCACGCACACACACGCAGGCACACACATGCACGTGCACACACACACACACACACACGCACAGGCACACACATGCATGCGCGCGCACACACACACACATCAGGATTTTCTTCTAATGGTGGGGCAATATAAACACACACAACACCCCCACATACATACAAACACACACACACACACACACACGCAGGCACACACATGCACGTGCACACGCACACGCACACACACGCACAGGCACACACATGCATGTGCGCGCACACACACACACACATCAGGATTTTCTTCTAATGGTGGGGCAATATAAACACACACAACACCCCCACATACATACAAACACACACACACAGGTGCTGTTGAGAGTTTAAATGCTCTTCTCTAATCATCATCCTCCTGTTACTGAATCTAAAACACAGAGTCATCCTGCACTTTGAGGAATCTCCAAAACAAGGGCTTAAGAGATGCCTCTGGGCCTGTGTGTGTGTGTGTATGTATGTGTGTGTGTGTATGTGTGTGTATGTGTATGTGTGTGTGTGTGTGTGTATGTATGTGTGTGTGTGTGTGTGTGTGTATGTATGTGTGCGCCTGTGTGTGTGTATGTATGTGTATGTGTGCGCCTGTGTGTGTGTATGTATGTGTGTGTATGTGTGTGTGTGTGTGTGTGTGTGTGTGTATCTCCGGGCATGTGATTAGAGTCAGCGCTTGTGTAAGCACTGCCACTGCTGACTCCCAAATTGGGGGTGGAATTCCCAGGGCTGTTTCTAATCACCAAGCCGCCATCATGGGAGAGAGCGGGGGCGGGGGCGGGGGCAGGGCAGGGGCGTGGGGGTCAAGGCCGGACGTGGGTCTACAGATCTACAGAGCTCAAGAGAGATGGGAGACAGCCGGAAAACTAAATCTCCGGGCTTAACTCTGGGCCTCTCTTAGGCCTGCCAACGTTCAGCCCATGTTCATCCCCTGGATCATATATACTTGTGTGGCCACACCTGCAGGTCCATATATTTTCTTTTTAATTTATTTTCCTTTTTTCTGTAAAGTAAGCACTTAAAGGGTAACTACACCCTAGATCACTTTTGTTTTGCTGTAAACGTGTTTGTATGCCTACCTTATAATTAAACTTATTCATCCATTCCGTTATTTCAACAATTCTGAAATAATAACATAAATCAGGAGAAAATGGTAGAAAAGCGTTTTTGTGCTGCCCCTAACGGTTGAAATTTCCTTTCTGCTCCCCACACTGGCCCCGCCCCAATCGTGATGTCAGAGTACCTCTTTGGAGGCACCTCTACTGCACAAACATAATTGTTGTCGCCCACAACGGAAACAGCCGGCACCTGATTGGTTAGAGCCACTACAGCCGGCACCTGATTGGTTAGACCTGCTACGTTACTTTAGTTTTGACTCCACATTTTTAAACCGGAACAACGTTGCGTCCTGTTCATAAACTCTCTTATTCCACCTAAATAGTCCACTAAAATATGTTTCTGAAGATATTTGAGGTGAGAAATAGGCCATGCAGTTGCTGAATATAGTTTGACAGTTTTATCTGAGTTACACGTAATCATTTGTACAATGTACGTTCATTTATGCAAATCATGATGGACACAGCTCCTCCGCTCCCACCCCTCTCTCACACTCACCCCACAAAGTATTTTTCTAAATTGTTTCGTGGGCGGAGACAGGCTGAGTTTTTGTTTCCTGGCCTACACCAGCCTATGAGATTCCTGGCCTACACCAGCCTATATGACATTCCTGGCCTACACCAGCCTATATGACATTCCTGGCCTACACCAGTCTATTTGAAATTCCTGGCCTACACCAGCCTATATGAAATTCCTGGCCTACACCAGCCTATATGAGATTCCCGGCCTACACCAGCCTATATGAAATTCCTGGCCTACACCAGCCTATATGAGATTCCCGGCCTTCACCAGCCTATATGAGATTCCTGGCCTACACCAGTCTATATGAAATTCCTGGCCTACACCAGTCTATATGAGATTCCCGGCCTACACCAGCCTATATTTGATTCCCGGCCTTCACCAGCCTATATGAAATTCTTGGCCTACACCAGTCTATATGAGATTCCCGGCCTACACCAGCCTATATGAGATTCCCGGCCTTCACCAGCCTATATGAAATTCTTGGCCTACACCAGCCTATATTAGATTCCTGGCCTACACCAGCCTATATGAGATTCCTGGCCTACACCAGCCTATATGAGATTCCTGGCCTACACCAGTCTATATGAGATTCCTGGCCTACACCAGCCTATATGAGATTCCTGGCCTACACCAGCCTATATGAGATTCCTGGCCTACACCAACCTATATGAGATTCCCGGCCTACACCAGCCTATATGAGATTCCTGGCCTACACCAGCCTATGGGATTCCTGGCCTACACCAGTCTATATGAGATTCCTGGCCTACACCAGCCTATATGAGATTCCTGGCCTACACCAGCCTATATGAGATTCCCGGCCTACACCAGCCTATATGAGATTCCCGGCCTACACCAGCCTATATGAGATTCCCGGCCTACACCAGCCTATATGAGATTCCTGGCCTACACCAGTCTATATGAGATTCCTGGCCTACACCAGCCTATGGGATTCCTGGGCTACACCAGCCTATATGAAATTCCTGGCCTACACCAGTCTATATGAGATTCCTGGCCTACACCAGCCTATATGAGATTCCTGGCCTACACCAGTCTATATGAGATTCCTGGCCTACACCAGCCTATGGGATTCCTGGGCTACACCAGCCTATATGAAATTCCTGGCCTACACCAGTCTATATGAGATTCCTGGCCTACACCAGTCTATATGAGATTCCTGGCCTACACCAGCCTATGAGATTCCTGGCCTACACCAGCCTATATGAGATTCCTGGCCTACACCAGTCTATATTCCTGGGCTACACCAGCCTATATGAAATTACTGGCCTACACCAGCCTATGAGATTCCTGGCCTACACCAGCCTATATGAGATTCCCGGCCTACACCAGCCTATATGAGATTCCTGGCCTACACCAGCCTATAAGAGATTTCCGGCCTACACCAGCCTATGAGATTCCTGGCCTACACCATCTGATGATCAGCCAGTGACAGAGAGGAGCCATTTTCCTTCCAACAGTCGTAAAAAATGTAAGATTGTCACAGATTCTCACCCTCTTTTCTGTGTGCGATGCTTTTTTTGGGTTATTCCAGGAAACTCCTCCGCGTTCCCGCTACTCAGCGAGCCCGTCGCGTGAAACCTGGCGGCCAGCTGACTCAGAATCACGGAGAATTCGCTGGAGTCTTTCCCAGGCATCTCTGACACGCTTTAGTTCCACAGTTTATCCTCCACGGTTTCGGCTGCCAGAGTGTCTTCCCAGCGACCTCACAAACGTCCCAGATCGTGAGCATAGCGGGGTGGGGGGGGGGGCAATAACACACTTCATAATATTATGATTTAAAAGTGGCCTGAAAGCCAGGACTGAACACCATACATTCTTTAAACAAAAAATATATTCAAACTGAAAAACACAACAATACACTCCTGTAATTATTCATATTAGGGCTGTTTTCGTAGTTGAGCTATTAATTAATTTAAATTGATGCTTAATGACCAGCTTTTAATTAACCTCAAATTACTGCTAATCAGAACTAACAGCATCACATCTGTGAGATCCTGCCAGATAAATTGAGCAATACGGCTATAAATATGGCTATTGCAAACCCCCCCATAACTCCACCCACTGCCTATGCTGTATGTTGTTGTATAAAGTAAATAATCACTCTACACATATACTCTGAGTAAATGTAACTCAGCTGCACCCTGTATACACACCGGCCTTGCCCACTCTGGTTTAGTTACACTGTGATTGAGTTGAATGTTATGATCAGAACTGCGACTCTTCCACGTTTGCAGAACCTCGGTCATCCTGCTTGCAGATGTTCACAGTTTGGCACAAAGTAAAAATATAAATAATCGTAAAACGTGTGCAAAGGTTCATTGAACATGCAAGGAGAGATCACTTGCCTGTAAACCGCACACGCATGACCCTGCTGTGCACATATCCTGCACACACGTGTAACGGGTGGGTCCTGCTGCGAGTTTCAAAAACACAGCCTGCGCTAGCCGCTCCACACCGGGGAGATGAACCTCAAACACAGCCTGCGCTAGCCGCTCCACACCGGGGAGATGAACCTCAAACACAGCCTGCGCTAGCCGCTCCACACCAGGGAGATGAACTTCTGTCGCAGCAGAGGGTCATGTGTTTACTCACATCTCCAAACTCTGCTGTACCCCTCTCCTCGCCCATGTGTGCACCGCTGGTCAACCCGCATACGCGTGTACGTGTGACCCTCTCAGCAAGGCTACACAGGGGCCATGGGGTAACAGACTGGCTAACTGGCCCCAGCAGTGAGACCGATCCCCCCCACATCTACCTGCCACACCCCAGGGACCGTACTAGTGATGATGGGGTCACAAGGGCCCCGTCAAAGGGGTCCCCCAAAGCCAGATGTTCACAGCTAGGCACCGCACACCAGCATGGTGCAGAGTTAGATTATCCACAGATCCAGAAAGCAGGAGCACATGTTGAGCCTTCGCCTGAGCTCAGCGCGACTATGAGGCTGGGATGCAGGCCCGGAACGTCGGAGTTTCGCTCGGAATAGCGTTTATTCATGAGCCAATCTCACGTTAGCCATTCTGAGCACTCCGGGGGATGTGGGGAGGGTTGATACGTGCTCGTTTATGTTCTCAACAAGCTATGCAATATTAACAGGGGGTCAGGGTGGAGCCTATGGCGAAAACGACACGTTAAACACCAACATCGACAGGCTGTGAAAACACTTAAAGGCAGAAGCACCCCACTATCCAACTTCATACAGGCCCCTCCAGGCGCGGACGCAATGTGGAATACTCTTCAGGCATGCGAGCGGATCCCTGGAAGTGCACCAGGCGCGTTACAGAGCTCCCAACAGGGAACACAGAAACCCAGGCCCCAGAATTCCAGCAGTTTTAAAAGCTGGAAAATTTTTTTTTTTAAAATTCCTGTATTTAAAACTCACATATTACAGGGTGGCCAACAGGCGTGCCTTCAGGATGTGTCTCACGCTGCCAAGCTCAGGCCAAATGAAGACTGCAGCTTAAAGCAAAGCCGCTCTCTGATTGAAGAATGTTTGTGTCAGCTACCGGCCTTTTGCACCTACCCAGTTAACAATCTCGATTGTACCCCGCCCACCAACCCATGCCCACGACCGCAAACTCAATCGCCCCTCAACCGCCACGACCACAATACATTTCTTCAAACCTCAAGCAACTCTGCATATTACCTATACATGATAAAGCGCAGAGAGGCGTGTGCATGCAGACAGTGACCACAAGGGGAAAAGAAAGCGCTGTGCTCCTGTGATCACATTGTGGCCTCAGAGTCTCCAGGTTTTATTATGGAGCTCAGGGGTGTGATGAGAGATGAACTCTTCCCCCCTCTTTAAGAACCACACAGATAATTCATCTGTACACACTCCAAACCACAAAGGCCCCAGAGAGCGTTTACTCCCTAATCGCACACGCGCTGCAGCTGCCACTCCAAACACAAAAGAGTCTGGCATTGAGCTCCCAAAAAAACCAACCAGACCTCCATTCCAAGAGGACCACAGAGGTAGCAAGTTTAACTCAAGTCATGGAGGGCCACAGTATCTGCAGGTTTAACTCCAGTCCTGGAGGGAGCGCTGTGTCTGCAGGTTTAACTCCAGTCCTGGAGGGCCGCAGTGTCTGCAGGTTTAACTCCAGTCCTGGAGGGCCGCAGTGTCTGCAGGTTTAACTCCAGTCCTGGAGGGCCGCAGTGTCTGCAGGTTTAACTCCAGTCCTGGAGGGCCGCAGTGTCTGCAGGTTTAACTCCAGTCCTGGAGGGCCGCAGTGTCTGCAGGTTTAACTCCAGTCCTGGAGGGCCACAGTGTCTGCAGGTTTAACTCCAGTCCTGGAGGGCCGCAGTGTCTGCAGGTTTAACTCCAGTCCTGGAGGGCCACAGTGTCTGCAGGCTTAACTCCAGTCCTAGAGGGGGCGCTGTGTCTGCAGGTTTAACTCCAGTCCTGGAGGGCCTTGCATGGCCTGTGCATGAGGAAATAATCTGACTGAAACATGACACGTCAGGCGAAAAGGTTAATCTTCCCCTGTGTCAACACAAAGACAGTCAACCTTGTTACTGAATAAAGGACCGTAAAATTATTCTGCAAAGTTCTCTGTGCCTCCCTTGACCTTGTGTTCAAGTAGGGGGTGTATTTTTCAATCCGAACCAGAGGGGGTGCTGATGTGCATTTTTATCTGACACATTCAGCCAATGCAAATGCGTGCAATTCCAGACCTCTATCCAAACAATGCAGAGCCACTTTATCCTTCATGTTCAGTGATACCTTGGAGTTTTGTGTGCTACTTTCCCCCCATTCCTACACAAAAGAACCAGCGCATAAAAGCTGCACTTAGCTAAAATGGGGGGTGGGGGGGGGGTGAATAACGCATCACTTAGCCGTGAGAGTTTAAAATGACAAGGTTCTATGTTCTATGTACATTTAATTCCCATTTTAGCAGACGTTTTTATCCAAAGTCACTCGCATAGTGAAAACGTAAAAACCCATTTATATGGCTGGATATTAACTGAAGCAATTCAGGTGCAGCACCTCCCTCACACCTCCCTCACACCTCCCTCACACCTCCCTCACCTAGGAATGAAACATGCAACCTTGGAGTCGCAAGTCTAGTTCCCAATCCTCTATGCTACACTGCCACTACTATAATAATAAATAATAATAATGAATTTATATAGCGCCTTTCTCACACTCAAAGCGCTTTACAATGATGAGGGGGAAACTCGCCTCAACCACCACCAATGTGTAGCACCCACCTGGGTGATGCAACGGCAGCCATTTTGCGCCAGAATGCTCACCACACATTAGCTCTACGTGCGTATATAGAATAGCTTTGAGATACCAGCTTTAGAACGTTCAAGTCCCATATCAAAGCACTGTTTGCATCACATCAGTGTTGGTCATGTGTTTAAAACATTTAATTGCAGGGGTTTAATCTTTCGTATTGCAAAAAATACACGACAAGGCGCGTTCCCAGATAGTTCACTCCATTTTTCACAAAATTGTCAGCTAGAACCCTATAATTTTAAGCTCTTGGTGTTCCCCACCCCCTACCCCCCACAAGAGCACAACATAAAATAAGTAGATAATGCTGTTTAAATAACAATAAGTTACAGCCAGACAGTTTGAATCAGATCAGATTTGGAGAGCACTGTGATAAGGCAGAACTGGGGTAAATAATTATTTAGCCCCAATTAAATTTCTGCAGATTACTGACCATTTTAAATGATATATTTACTAATGTTAAAAAGAAAGCTCTTTATTATCACTAGTATTATTAATGAGTTATTATTATTATTATACATTTTTGTTAGTAACCAACTTTATTGAAAACTCTCAGGTGGTAGCCAGCTGTGTTTTTGCATTTAACCAGCATCTAGAGTTAAATCATTGTAAGAGAACACTAGTCATTAACCCAGGTTTTGTTCATAGGGAACATAAGTCCAAGTTAAAAGTAAAGAAAAGAGGGATGAGGGGTGAGGAGCTGGGGTAAATCCTGGAGCCCTTTGTTTGCTGGTTTGTGCTACAGCGGGTACATCGGTCAAAGCCGTTTAAAACAGGTGTTTAAGCCATTTCATAACTGTTTTTTTAACCCAACATAAAGCAGGCTTGGCTCATCGGTTCAGGTCTACTGTCCACAGTTCCAGTATTTAAGACTCTGCTTATATCACCCATCAGTCAATATTGTTAACCTTTTTAAAAAAAATAAAACCACTTACAAAAGGAAACATTTTCTAAAAGCACATTATAGAAAATTAAAGCATTAGTTTGTCTAACTGACTGAACGTTCTGGGATGTAAATATGGAATGTTTATCCTTTACGGTATTAGCAGCACTAGGCTTGTAAGATGAAAGCAAAAAAAAAAGGTGGTACTAAAGGTGGGGTACTAAAGGTGGGGTACTACCAGCGAGCAGCTATAATGTGGCCATAAGAGAGCAAATCATCCCTCAACAGACATTAAAAGTGTCTAAGTGAGAACAATGAACAGCTTGTTACAATTCAGGGATTTAAACTGTGGTCGGCACGGAAACCAGCATACACAGCATTCCCTCCCCCAGGGTTGTGCTAATGGACTAATTAAAACAGGAGGGCCTGTGTATGATTGGAAGCAGGGGGGCCCCAGGGTCGCCACTGCCGAATACCCCCCCCCCAAATCATCTCCACGCCCTTTCTCACTGATTTCTGCTTCCAAGTCCTCTGCTCTCTGTCCCCAGGAGAGTTACGTAACCACATTCTTACCCGGAACAGTGTAGAACTGCAAAGAGGATGTTTGTACAAAGGCGTCCAACTGCCCTGCAACATGTCACACCCGGCAGCTTGTTATTCCCCCTCCGGCCACCAGGGGCCACCACTCAAACCGCACTGCAACACGTCACACCCAGACAGCTCGTCATTCCCCCCTCTGGCCACCAGGGGGCCCCCCAATTTACCCGCAGAACAGGGGTACACAGCAGTAGGTTGAGGCTTCATGAACCCCATACTGGGCAGAGCAAAAAGGAGTCGTCAATCATTGACTCGTGTCAACCAATCAAAAGGTTTTGCTTTCAGCAACTGAAAACAATGATTTGTTCAAATTGGTGATCATGTAGTACCCCGTCTTTTTAAAAAAAAAAATCCTTTCATAAAACCTCATTCATCTCACAAGGCTAGCACACGACAAGGGCCGATCCTTTTTCACCATTTCATGGCAACCTCTGCTCTGCTCCTCATTATTTAATTTGTTTATTTCATTGAATCTGACATTTGTTCATTTGTACGGTCATGGACAAAGGTCGAAGGCATAGTGTACCCGCGCTGTAATGATGTGAACCAGCGTTGGCATTTACAGCTGTTTGGAAAATTGAGACGGAATAATTGGTCGGAACAAAACCCAGCGAACACACACCACCCCCCCAGGAAAGAATCTACACGCCCCCGCGGACAGTCTGACATTCTGTCCTCACCATGGCAACCAGGCCTGGTCTATTTCAGATGAGCTGGCAGGCAGTGGGAGGGGCGTGGGGTGCAGGGACAGTGGTTCGGTTCATTTCTGTCCCACAGGTTGACAATCGTGCTCACCCAAATTTAAGCTGATAATTTAAGCCAAATTTAAGCTTGGCGCATTCACTAAAGTGAGCAAATACAAAAAATACATAAAGTAGTAGTTCCCATTCAAACATGAACTTAATGGGTCAATTGCAATGTTCTTAGCTGGAGTTTATACCTCAGGTTTAAAGCCCAAGACCACAGAACTGCATTACAACTCAAACAGCTATCCGACTATGTGAAATAAGGATACGCTGTTTCAGTTGGGGTGCAGTTCTGTGGTCTAGGGGTTTAAACCTGAGGTTAAAACTCCAGCTAAGCCCGACTTAATGACCCAGAGGGACTTTTATAAATATTATTGCGCTTGAGTGAAGAAGGGAGAGCAGGCGTTTTGGCTGAAGCCTTCTTCAGAGGGCGTTCCAAAGGGCTCTTCAGCACAAATGCCAACCCTTGCTCTGGTTCTCCTCTCAGAAAACAACCAGCCAATGAATGGCCTCCCTTCATCCACGTGTCCAATCAGTCTCTGCATATTCATGCATTTACACATTGCGCAATGGAGTCAAATGACTCAACCAAGAGACATGCAGTAAACAATTACATACTCTTGGGGTCCAACAGCAACACTATTGAGTCCCTACAAAACCTACTATTGGCGTTCAATCAACTCTTTTCACTCAAAGTAGGAAGAACCGGTTCGAGAAGTCATTCAGAATTTACAAACAGTTAAACATGACAAAATATGTTTGGTGGAGGTTGTTCAAATCTGAATTCACCCCGGTCAGTTAAAACCATAGACGTCTATGTGGGTTCTGCACACAAGTCTGTTCCCTTACCGTATAGAGCAGGGGTGTGCAATCTTATCCGAAAAGGGCCGATGTGGTGAACTGGGTCAGACACACAAAGCCATGCCCTTTCACTCCCCCACCATTTTAAGTGGAAACAGAAAGAGTGTTTTTCAAGTACAGGTGCTGTGAGGAGCGTATAGAGTGGGTGTGGGGGGGGGGGAATGAGGGTCTTAAAGTGCAGCTACAGCTTCGCTGAATTCACAAAATTATAAAGGGAGGCGCTTGGGAGGAGCCGCTGTGATTACAGGCAGGGGGGGCGGGGGGCAAACTGTGCCTACAAGAGATCCTTTCCTTTAGCGTGCAGTGGAATACATCACCACGCATAACAGCAATGTGCGCTAGAAATATAACCGGATCCGCTTTCAGATCGGCAGATCCGCAGAGCAATCGGTCTGCAGGTCTGCGCCGGACTTGGGCCGGAGCCGAGCGCAACATCCACAATCTGGGCCAAAGGTGATAATAAATAGCCGGGTCAGTGCCAGAACCAGAACACTTACGGCTCGTATCCAGCTGCCACCTCTGCACTGGTTTTGGCCCGCTGTGTTACTGATCTTACAGCCCGGATTTTGCAACGGACTTGGGCCGGATCCGGGCCAGATCAGGGCCAGACATGTTTTTTTTGTTTCTGGGAATTGTGACGCATAATTGCCATTGCATGTGAAAATAATTGAAATACAGAAGTGTTGCAGCAGTCCTGCAGAAGTTGTGTGGAACCGCACAGCCGACGCATGTTTGGCGAGTCGCGACACCGCTGCAGCACGTCCTTCCTGTTGTGTCCTTCCTGTTGTGTCTTTTCCAGGGGAGTCTTGCGCGTCGACCGCAAAGGCGCCGGAGATGATTGGACCCTCTTTGACAGCAGGCTGGATTCATTAAAGAGAAGCTTCTCCTCGCGGGACGGCGAGCTGCTGTATTCGGGTAACGAGGTCGTCAGGTTTGGTGGAAACACGGAGGACCGGGGCCTCTTGCAGAGACGGTAGAAATGCGAGCAATAAACGACTCGGCTGGAGATCTGACACATCTGCACATCTGGACATCTGCAGACGCCGCGGCGTCGGGCGGTACGAGCCAAGAGCAGGGGGACGATGCATCACTGCGAGTTTCTCAAACGTAAAAAACAACACTAAACAAAAACTATGCTAATGATAAATAGATGGTGGTGATGTAGTAAGATGGTGGTAAATAGATGGTGGTGATGTAGTAAGGACTGGGTTGTATTCCATTAATAACCAAGGATGGTGAGGCCACAAGATAAACTTGAGGGTGAGAGAGAGAGGGTGAGGGAGAGAGAGAAAGAGAGGGGGATGAGGGAGAGAGAAAGAGAGGGGGATGAGGGAGAGAGAAAGATAGGGGGATGAGGGAGAGAGAGAAAGAGAGGGGTGGGAGAGAGAGGGAGCTATAATTAGTGATATATATATTGTTTCCTTTCACTGTTAAATTGTTGGCAATAAGTATTTAAATATTCCATTAAAAAATTTGAAAATGAAGACATAAATGATGAACAGAGTGGGAGGGAGAAGAGAATTAGTTGAGAGAGAAAGAGAGAAAGAGAGATGGACCTGCACAGTGGATAAGCCCCATTAATGCGCTGAGTTCACATGCAATAGAGCGCTGGTCTCTGTTGAGGGGCAGCTGTCCCCCCTCAAACACGATGGGAGGGAGGGACCAGCTCCAGTGGACTGGATCACACGCTGCCAGCCATGAGACGATCCCACCAGAGGTCCCCCGAGCTCAGGCAAGGCTACATAGCGCATTAGCGCCTCAAGCCGTATCCACAACATTTGTACCGTTGCTCGGAGACGGGACGTGGGATTACGCGGCGCTTGGCGCGCGGACGGGCTCTGGGTCCAGTGGTGACGTCCTTGTGAAACTGCAGCCTCGCCCAGGGTCAGTGACCTCCATTAGAGCGCTCTCTGTCCGTGTGCACTAACCCTAAGTGGCCACCGGGGACAGCGGTAACACCAGCTTCACTCTCAACCCTGCTCCTGGAGAGCTGCAGGGTCAAACAAAAACATCACTTAAGTGCTGAGGAACTACAAAAACATCACTTAAGTGCTGAGGAACTACAAAAACCAGCAGGCCCTGGTTAAGTCCCTGGCATTGGTCTGTACTCCACAACACTGAAAACCCAACAGCACCCAGTGCAGTTCTATGCAGAAACATCCGGAGCACAGAAAGCTGCAGCCTAACCAAGCCGGAAAACATCTTGTTCAGAAGTGTGATTTTCACGCACGCTCGATTGCCGACACGGTTGACAGGTGACCTGGACAACTCGGGTACGCTGCCAAGCAACCAGTTGGGGGCAGGCTTTGGATTGTGAGTGTGTCATGAGAGCTGACGGGTCAAGCCCACCGATTACCCTGCCCTCAGATCCAAAGAAATCCATCACACAACATCCTCACACACAGTAACACCGGGCGGACTTTCCACATCACACAACATCCTCACACACAGTAACACCGGGCGGACTTTCCACATCACACAACATCCTCACACACAGTAACACCGGGCGGACTTTCCACATCACACAACATCCTCACACACAGTAACACCGGGCGGACTTTCCACATCACACAACATCCTCACACACAGTAACACCGGGCGGACTTTCCACATCACACAACATCCTCACACACAGTAACACCGGGCGGACTTTCCACATCACACAACATCCTCACACACAGTAACACCGGGCGGACTTTCCACATCACACAACATCCTCACACACAGTAACACCGGGCGGACTTTCCACATCACACAACATCCTCACACACAGTAACACCGGGCGGACTTTCCACAGCCTCTGGAAGCAAACAGACTCCAGGGAAAACGGGTCAAGGTGACCAGCTGTTTGATTTAAGAAAAAACGACTTCTGAATCAGGCAGCAACAGAGCGACACAAGCGCATACAAACCAGGAAATACCGTGCCTTCTCTGTCAGGAAACTAAAACGACAGAAATGAGCAACTTTCATCACATCAGAATGTCCTAAAAGGAAAGAGCACCTATAAAATAAGTCTTCCCTCTGGACAAATCCCAGCCTCACACAAAAGGACACAAAAGACGACGTTTTTCTTTGAAACGCTACTTTTCTTGTATGAGTCTCACAATAGAAGTGCCTCAGATCCTGATGCAATATGTCGAACGCTGATCTGGAGGACATATTCAAAACGCAGTGAGAAATCGAACCCAAAACCACAGGTTTTTACTCCATCTCCTCTCTCTCACCAACCACACAAGCCAGTTCAAACCACCTCACTTTATTCTGCAGTGCTTCCCAGGGAAAGCCTCAACAGTCATTTGTTCATTCTTGGATAATCTTTAGGAGACAGCTTAGCCAGGTATGACATCACCTGTTAATTACCTGAGAGAACAAAACAGGGGGGGGGTTTGAAAAGGCTCATTTTACCACTGCTGTCAGGAATTAAACGGAATAATCATTAGCATTCAGTTGCTTTCGCTGGCACAGACGTGACAAATGGAAACGATGCCCACAGGGGTGCATTTTCTCCACAATGAGAAGGGAAAGAGGATCTAACCTATAGGGTTCTCGGGTGCTGTTCAGACCAAAATATTCTAGCCCGACATCTAACCAAGCTTGATAGAATATTTTGACTTTTTCCATCTAACAGACTTAATTCACACAGCTGGACACTTACTGAACCGTCGGAGGCTCAGTACTCAATGGTACAACAGCAGTGCCTCACCTGGAACTCAAACCTGCAATCCCTCAAATACAACCTCCCCCTTTTCCTAACCATTATACGACTCAATTTCTACTCCCATCATTTATCAGCTGCTTTTATAGTCTGAAAATATAAATCACTTTATATGTGCAGTTCTTAAAGAAGCGTCCTGCATTTCCCATCAAAGAAAAGGAGAAAGGGAATCTGCTTTTTAGGATACTGCCCCACCTAGTGGAGATAGGGGGGAAATGCATAGTTTTTAAATGGACAAGAACATTGCTTGGGGCTTATAACTGGGGTGACTCAATACTCAATAGAATGATACGCTGAATCCCATTCTCTGGACTCACAAACTCGTGGACTCAAAGGCATGTTCTTGTTAAGTCCATGAGTGCGTAGGGCTGTCCCGTTGTGAAAACTGTGCTCTTATGCAGACTTTTCGCACCTTCAACTCGCCCTTTTTGCAAGTCCGCCTCAATGCAGACTTACCTGCCCCCGGAATTCATACACCATTAAAGTGTGCAAGTCCACAGCGTACGAGTGCAGAAGGCTCAGTTTGGGATTGAGCCATAGATCATTTGGACCAGCAGTGTGAGGTGCTGAAAGAGATGCCATTTTCTTCCTTTTTAAATCAATCCGTTAACCCTTTTGTTCTCCTCTAAATTGCATGAATGACGTCCGACTCATTCAGGATTCCTATAAGGGGACACATCCATCTATGAAGCCTTTTTATTTGACTTTTTCTCGTGTAATGCTTTTCTTACGTCACGTGTGCTCCCACACACCACGCATGCAGAGGTACGTAGCTCTATACCCTACTCGTATTAGTTCCCCATCCCTGTTGAAACAAAGTTAATTATTCACATACCAAGTCGGTGAAAATCCATTGATTACTGAACTTATCAAGCTGCCAAATGTCACACATCCTCCACAGGCATTTTCAGAAGATTAAATTCCCTGCTACATTTAAAACATCACTTCCTACTTTTAAAGTTTGAATTGAATTTTGACCCTTCGGAATAAAAGAAACAAATTCCAATATTTCCATATGAAATTTTTATTATTGCTGTCATGCATGTAGAGATCTGATGACGTACAAAAATATGTCTTTTATACAAATTTGTTTCATCTCTATACAATTAAGCAGGTTCTTCTGAGATACTTGAGCAAACAAGCAGCTTTTTCTCCACCTCAAAATCCCCATTTCTGCCTTCCAACAATCTTATTTTCCCCCCAAATCTCCTCCAACACCATGATCCATTTTCCAGTTTAAACATCAAACACTGGTACACTGCAAAACAATCACGTTTCTCACCACAAGGGCATTTCTATCAAAACACCAATGTATCAAATTCATAATTCTTACTTTTTCTTCCCCAAAGGAAAAAAAAACAAAACAAAACAAAAAACATGCAGCTTTTGTTGTTCTGAAATATTATGATTTATATTTCTAGACAATAATTTAAGAAAAACAAAAATTGTGAACCAACATAACATGAGAAAAAAAAAGCAGGCACTGCAGTTAGTCTTTTTCCTATAATGAGAAAATTATATATTTTTTGCAGTGTATTTTTAGACCGTTAACTAAAAGCACTTTGAACACCAATACTGTCTCATTCTCGGGTTTCACCGTGGTGATTCTGAAAGCGCTCATGGCACACCTCGCCAGTCAAAAGCATGCACAGATCACACATCTTAACACATAGCTTAATGACGCACAATAGTCATGCTGTAAAATGTGCTTTTCCTCCCTACATCCGCAGTCTTCGAGGTGAGGGGGCCGTTTTAGACATTTAAACGAGACAAAAAGTAGATTTAAAAAAAAATAAAAAATACACTCGACTGCCTTCAATTATGGGGACAGATCACACTTCTACGTTGACGATGACGCCATAAACCTACATAAATACGACGGCGGAATGCTGCGTCAGCGCGAGTTTCTCCGCGGTTCACGAGGAGACGGCGCGGCTCGGCGTCAGCCCGTGATTTTGCGTCATGAATCTATACCAATTTACGCCAAAAATAGGGCGACAATTCGACCCAAAAAAACAAAACCGAGGCCTGCTCTGTAGACTACAGTGGTTTCTGACAGACAACCGACACAGAGGCCTCTACTTTACGCTTTTTAAACTACAATACTGCTTAACACTCAACTCTGGAGATTCACATTGCTGTTAGAGAAAGCTAACGTTTTTATACACGGTGGCGAGACTACTCAACGTATGCACATCCTCAACCGGAGGGCGAAAAGACGGCCACAGAGCGGGGTATCTGATATTTTTCGAAGATGGCAGCTCAATGCATTGCACTAGACATACCCACAGCTGTTGCGATTTTTACACAGACAACACTTAGCGCAGCTTTGTATGAATCCGGTATTTTAATTTTTTTTTTTTTTAAACACAGAATTACTCCTATAAATCATTCTAAATGTGCAGAATTTACTTTAAAAAAATATACCTATGCAAAAAAGTTTCTGTTTTTTACTATTAGTGTAGCTTAATTAACCACTGGTTTTGTGGAAACCAAATTTTCAATAAAACAAACAATCAACAAAGACAAGGACAGAATTAAATCTTCTTCATTGAAGATCAGAAAGAAACAAATCACAGCAAACGTACGGAAAGGATGTGATGTTAAATTGGGAGGGGAGTAGTGAATAAATAACAAAAATCACATCAAATTTAAAGAAATGCAAATACAGAAAAAATTAATAACAGAAGATGATTTTCTATAACTGATAAATATTCTCACTCATGCAGTTAGTCAGTCTTGATGCGTTTTCAGCGGGATGAAAAGGCTGTGTGACAGGGGGGGGTCTTATTTTGGAGGAGTGGTTATTTAGGAGAGTTTGTGAAGGTCTTTGTTCTCTGACAGGGGAGGGCGGGCGGGTCAAAGAAATGACAGAACCAACCGAAACTGAGAACCTAATTGAACCAATGGAAAGCGCAAAGCCAACACAAGACACACCAATAGGCTTTATCAGACGGACGATCCACTCCTGTACTTAAATAAAAGGCCGATACGGACACACAGAGTTAAGACCGCAATTAAGGTCTAATGGAGTCTCCCACAGAAGAGTTTATCGCACGGCAAGAGGGGCACAGAGGTTTATTAATGGAACTGCAGTCTTCCAAACGATCACGAGCATCGGATTTATGAGTACCACCGCTACTAATTTTTCTTCCATTGAACTGAAGTGGAGGAGATAAGGACTTGAACCTTGAACCTGCCACACAGTCTGAGGGCGTGAGGTCATGAGATGGGAGTGAGGTCATGATGGTATAAAGCTCCATGGTTTGGTTGAACCACCAGTAAAAAAAAAAAAACCTTGAGAGAACAAGGTTTTGTTTTTTCGTTGTGGTGGGGGTTTGAGGGGAACGTGTAGACTCGGTAAAACACCTAATTTTGGGTGTGTGGGAGGGACTCTGCTGTCGGACAGAATCACCCGCAAATTCTAACGCCCCGAAGCACCACCAGGGCAACACAAACTCTCTCTTTCTCACACACACACACACACACACACACACACACACACACACACACACACACACACACACACACAGAAAGCACCAGACATTTTTACACAAGGCCTAACGGGCTACGCATTCACATTTAGTTACACCTTACACTGGTACCATGGCGATATGCACAGTTTTAGGGAGAGAACAGATACAAATTAAAAATAAAAAAAAACATGTGCGTGCACACACACAGGAAGAGAGGGAGCAAACATCCACTTTAAAGAAACTATATTTGGCTATAAATATTAAAAAATATGTATACATATATATATATATATATATATCTGAGAAAGAAAAAAAAAACATTCTCATGCTGGCTGATTATAATGTAGAGTACAGGAGGAAAGAAAGAAGCCAATCACACGACAGACATGAGAAACGTGTGGATCACACAATTAATTTCCTGGATGGAGGCATACCTCTGTATCTCTCCCAACCCCAAACCAGACCATGGAAAACCAGCTCTTTGTTTGTTTGTTTCCTCGTTGAGCAGTTGCAATTAGCTGCCAGAAATGCTAAATGATCAAAATTTACACAAACCTGAAATACAGAAATGAAAAAAAAAAAGTAAAAAAAAAAAAAAATGCTCTCTGCTATATTTGTTACCAGAAGTTGTCAGTGGTCAGAATGAAAACTTGTGGAGGGGAGAGAAAGGGAAAAAATGCTACCTTTTAATTAGAGGGGCAAAGCTTATTCAAATTAGATGGAGAAACTCCACCCACATTAACAGAAAAAAAACAAGGAAGAAACAATGGGAAACTGTAATGCTTCTCAACACCAGGGGGCGCTATAACCCCACACTCACCATTCTTTTAAAAGAAAAGGGCTGTTGAGGGTGGAAATTAAAGAGGAGACAGAGGTAGTTTTGAAGTCGTAGTTACAGAACAAACACAGATCCTTTGGGTTGAGGAGAAAGAGAAAATAGAAGCTTTGAGCTCGTGGCAGTAATGATGTCCGTGGTCATGTGATCTGAAGATCAGAGGCGCGATGGGGGGAGGGGTTGCTACATGATTCTGACGCGGAACACCGTATTGCTCTTGGCGACTAGGTGTGTGTTTGTGTGTGTGGGGGGAGAGCAAAGATTTTAGGATTTAGACGTGTGGGGGGTGGGGGGCCTCAGTCCAGTTCTCAAACAGCAGCTGGTAGGATGGGGGGGGGTCAGGATCAGTGACCACTTGGGGGGGGGGGGGGGGGTGGGGTGTGAGAGCTGGGGTGGAGCTGAGGTTCCCCCCTCCAAAATCTCCCATTGATCCCAGTCCAGACTTCTTCCTCTTAGTACTGAGCTTATGCTGTCCTTATATGTGTGTGTGTGTGTGTGTGTGTGTGTGTGTGTGTGTGTGTGTGTGTGTGTGCGCGTGTGTGTATGTGTGCGTCGCAGATTTGGGTCAATTCCATTTCAAAATCAAATCAGTCAAACCAGAACATGCACTGAACATAAAATGAATAGAATGAAAAATCCTCATCGACCATTATGGGCACTGAGTTTCAACTCATTTCTTAAATAGACTGAATTTAAACGGTATTGACCCCAAACCCTGGTGGTGTGTGTGTGTGTGTGTGTGTGTGTGTGTGTGTGTGTGTGTGTGTGTGTGTGTGTGTGTGTGCATGTGCGTGTGATGTTTAGAGTCCCACAGTTACTCCTTGTTGACCCCGCCCCCCATCCCAGCCCATTGGCCATGTCCTTGCTTGGGGGCGGAGCCGAGCTATGCTGCTGAGGTTGGGCTGAGTCTGAGTTTGTTTTTGTTTGTTTTTTTGAGGGGGAGGGCCCCAAACTCCCACCTACTGCCTGAGGAAGCGCTGGGCGAGCACGGCGGCGTCCAGCGGGCTGACGGGCTGGGCGTCGTGGCCGAGGCGGCGTACGGGGGGGACGTTGCCGAACTGGCGCTTGCTGAGGAAGCCCTTCGCCTCGTGGATAGTGTTCTTCTCCTCAGCCAGCAGGAGCTGCTGTCGCATGTAGTTCTCAAACTCGTACTGAGATGACTCCTCCAACACCTTCGCCTGGACACGCACACGCACAAAGACAGAGGTGCACATATTTTAGTGGAAGTTCACTAATAACACATGACAGAGGGGTATTATATACACAAACCAATGAATAAGCACCACGTATAAATTCACAAAAAGGTGTGAAACGTGGTTTTTGGTGTGCCGTTTTCTTGTGTTAATACAGTCAGAGATCCACTGGACCACAGGAAGGCCGTTCTGAGAGCGGCGTGAAGGGTGTTGTTCTGCTCCAGGCATTCAGAACCTAACATGCGTGTAACACGCTTAATTACCACGCCAGTGTGACAGGAGACGCCCTTTCATCGCTGGCTTCAGCCCATTAAACATGCGTGCGTCTTCTAATTTATAAGGAATTAGTGTCACTCACATTATCACCACTCTGACTGAGGTTTAAGAGTACACAGGGGGGGTGAGCTTAGTGAAAATCCTATTTTCTCTCTCAGTTAGTGATGAAGATGTTTTAGTGACACCTTCCTGAAAAAAACGCCTCAAGAACCAAAACCATAATTAATAGTTATAAATTAAGAGCCAAAAAAAGATATTACCATATTAAGCCATGCACACAAGTTTAAATAATAAAAAAAAAATTTATCCTGAATGCAACTAATGTATTATGCCACCTACTATAAGAGGACTAATTATTGGAGACCCCGTTGCTTAGGTAACCATTTTGACCAATCAGTGAGTGGTGCATCTGATTAGCGGGCTGCCCAACACAAATGAACCTGAAGCAGATATTCACACATGCCATGCAGATCTACACCATCCTGATCTAAGCCGTGCAGATCTACACTGTGACAGATCTACGGCTCTCGTGTTTAGAAGTTTCCTGACATCAGAAAGAAATTTAGATATTTTCCAGTTCAGGAATTTGAAAAATGTGAGTATGACTTGCCATCATGTAATGAAAACATTGAATCCGTCTATAATCATTTGCTCTGTCATTAATTACTTTTAAGTCCAGTATCTATGGTACCAGGTCTCAGCATTTTATGGCCTTTAGATACAGCACATATAAACACTGAGCAGAACATGTTTTCTATACTATGACCCTCACAGACTGAATGAATTGCGAAGAACTTTAAGTCTCATCCAATTATTTTCTTAATGTTCATGTACATGTTTCTTTTAATAACCCCCTGTATGCCGTTTGACTACTTTGTCCTGCTAAAGTTTTATACACGTTTTATTTGTTCGCAGGTCTCTCTTTTAAAATGAGACTACCTGTAAAAATAAAGGATACATTTAAAAAAATAACGCAAGAAAAAAAGAAAAAACCTGTGATGGCACAAGGCCATCACTACACTAACTCCCCACAGGGTGGCGCTGGTGGGTGCACTTTTAGAAAAGAGCAGAGAGGGCAGTGAAAGCTGTACTGTGCTCTGAGTTAGTAAAGGACAGATTACATGAAGCCCACAAGGGGGTGGATCTACAGTGAGATGTCAATCACTGAACTGTCCTATCCAATCAAAAGACTTAAAAACGGTTCAACTGATGTCTCCGCCCATTTCAAGTGTCATGAAGCCCCCGACTCTCCAGTTTCTACAGAGAACCAGGTTTCTGTGGCAGCGCTGATCTCAGATCAGTTTCCTGAGCTCAGGGGGCAGTCTTGCAGCTGCTCACGTCAGACGCCGTAGGCTGACCCCAGATCAGCCTTGCCGGAAGCAGTGAAGTTCTCTCACCTCTTGTAGATGCTCAGGATGGTTGATCTGGTCGTCAATGTCCGGCACCACCTGCAGGGGTCCACTGAGAGAGGAGACAGATTGCCTGCGGAGCACGAACATGGGACCGGGTCAGAAGCCAAACATAGGACCGGGTCAGCACCCAAACATAGGACCGGGTCAGCACCCAAACATAGGACCGGGTCAGAACCCAAACATAGGACCGGGTCAGAACCCAAACATAGGACCGGGTCAGAACCCAAACATAAGCCCGGGTCAGCACACGAACATAGGACCGGGTCAGAACCCAAACATAAGCCCGGGTCAGCACACGAACATAGGACCGGGTCAGCACCCAAACATAGGACCGGGTCAGAACCCAAACATAGGACTGGGTCAGAACCCAAACATAAGCCCGGGTCAGCACCCAAACATAGGACCGGGTCAGAACCCAAACATAGGACCGGGTCAGAACCCAAACATAGGACCGGGTCAGAACCCAAACATAGGACCGGGTCAGCACCCAAACATAGGACCGGGTCAGAACCCAAACATAAGCCCGGGTCAGCACACGAACATGCGACTCACGCTCACCAGAGCCTCCACCACAGTTTCTACAGAATGGAGGTTGCAAGTTTGAGTCAGAGGTGCGGCAATGCCTCTTTACCCTTGAGCAAAGACACAACCTGGCTAGAGCAAAATAATAATTAATGCAACTGTGTTGACATCAGCCCCAGAATACTGGCGTGCTGTGGTTCAGACTTTAGGCACATTAAGGTCTGTGGCTGTTCAATAATCAAACGAGGAAAGTCATCATATTTACAAAAAGACGTTGCTATTGATTTTTTTTGGAATGTACATTCCTGGCGCTTTGCCACAATCAGGGTGATATCACGGTGAGCTGCAGCGGATATCTACAAAACTAGAGTCCTTTAAGCTGTGAACTGAAATGATTGATCAAGCAATCGATCAATAACACGTAAATTCCCCTGTGCAACCCCACGTGTGTCCACCAGAGGGCGCCCTCACCAGGAGGCGATGATTCCGCTGAGGGACTCGAGCACCTCGGCGGCGGTCAGTCTCTGCTGGGGGTCCAGGAGCAGAAGCTTCCGGATCAGGCACACGGTGTTCTCCGACACGCGCCCGTCCCTGTAGGGACAGAGAGCATCGGCTGTCAGGACCCTTATTCCGAAAACTGTACAGAACCACAAGAGAGGCTGAAACAATGCTACTGCTACTTATGTGACTTTTTTGAGCACCTAATGTCCTATTAATCATCATCATCATCATAAGCACATCTCATCACATCATAAGCACCTTCTACACCTTCTACACCTTATATTTTTGAAACTATGCCGTCCAAAGAAAGGGATGCTACTTAACATGTTTTTAATACTTTTTGTCACACAAAGACCTTTGTCGCACTGTCCAATTCCTTCCTTATTTAGATGTCGGGCTGATATCTGTGTGAATTGTGTATGTTAGAGAGAGGGTATAGGTTATAGGGGTGGTATCTGGCTGATGGTATAGGTTAACAGTGATAGTATAGGAGTGATATCTGGCTGATAGTATAGGGTGCAGAGTGGTATACATACTCCGGAATGATGTTAGAGAAGGTATAAGGATGATATCCGGCTGATGGTATAGGGTCCAGAGTGGTATACATACTCTGGAATGGTGTATGTTAGAGAGAGGGTATAAGGGTGATATCTGGCTGATGGTATAGGGGTGTACAGTGGTATATGTGGTATACATACTCTGGAATGGTATACTCTGCAGCTTTGATCTTGCGGAAGAGCTCCTGAGGTATGCTGTCGTAGAAAGGGAACTGGCCATACAGCATGGTGAACAACACCACCCCCAGAGCCCACATGTCACTGGGTTTACCGCGATACGGGCGCCCTGCACACAGAAAGAGAACACACGGGACTGTCAGAACCTGTACACGCAACAAACACAGATCACACACGGGACTATTCACAGCAAGCACACACTACCAACCACACATGCTATTAACACCAAACGCATTCCACATGAACCATATCGCACATCTATGTACCTTCAGTTAAATACAAATTATGTGTGTGTTGCCATGCCGATAGAAAAAAAACAAACATAGAATCCAACATAGGCTATCTTCGCTTAAATAATTAGCCTATCAATCTGACGTGAAAATGTGATCGTCAGGGATACATTAATGCACAGGCTATATGGGCTGAAGCGCAGGGCCTCGATTGGCCAGAATATAATGTTGTAATTTGCCAGTGAGTGACTAATTCACTTGAAATAATGTTTTTGTTGTTAATTGTTTATTTTTTTGTTAACGCTCTTGCTTTATTGTATTAATTGTGCATTGGTTAGGCCCAATGGGAAATAGTCGGCTGATAGCCCAGTTGTTGCCCTGGTGGTCAATTCAATTGAAATGAATCTATCTTTTCCCAATGTGTAATGCTTAGACATGGCTTTTTGCATTGTCTGGTCGGGTTCGGTGGGTCGGGCCAGGCGAATACGACACAAATCCGAACCAAACCTAGAACATAAAATTCCTAGGTACCAACTTTTACCACTAGGTGCTGCTATAACAATAACGTTAACCACAGTTAAGTGTAGCCTACAATTGCAAAGCTAAAAGAGACACAGACCATTAGAAGTTATTTTGGTGAACTTATTTTGGAAATCTTGCTCGCTGGGGCTTGGGGCGTGGTTTTCGACCGAAACAGAGGGCCCCGTATAGACTTTTTGTTTAGGGCCCCCAAAAAACCTTGGGCATTACATTTAACATGCACACACGCCACCAAACCCAGTAAAACATACTAAAACACGCAATGTCTGACATTTTCACAAGAGAACCATCGGTCTCCAAAATAATATTTAAGAGCCATTCTTTCTAGGATCCCTGTCAATCCCACATCTCCCTTCAAGCTAAAGGCTCAAAAGCGAGTCTCTGATTGGCTCATTTCCTCACGAGCGCTCGGACGTCCTGTTTCTATCAAACGCAACGCTGCTTTATTTGGGGCAACGATTCGGGTTAAAGATCCTGCGTCGCATGATCTCAAAGAACAGGGATCTGAACATAGCCGTGCGTCTGTCACTACGCCTCTCCTGATTTTAGGGGAAGTCTTACCGACACTTTCGGGAGAAAGAGAGTGGGGGGGGGAGGGTCTAGGCACGTTTATAGAAATGTGCAGATCACACCATCCAAGGGCTCGACTTGTAAACAGGCAAGCGGACATGGAGCTTTTTTTATTGCATCACTTTTTTTGGTGACTCTCGGGAGAAACCTGTGATGAGGGCTTTCCACAGGGTTCCAAACACGGGGGAGTGGTGTGTGTGTGTGTGTGTGTGAGTGGGGAAACCCACACCCACAGAAAGATTACAGTAAAGGAAGGGTTGCAGATTTGGGGAGGGAGAGAGAGAGAGAGATTACGGTTGAGTTGAGTAGCTTCCACTCTGACTCACCGCTGTGACTCACTGCTGTGCTATTTATTGTTCTCCGCTCACGTGCGGCTGAATTACCGCTGGCTGTTATCTCTGCCTTTCACACGGAAATATAAAGGGGGGAAAAAAGAAAAAAACCTAAAAACAATCTGTTCTTTTCATGTGAGGCTCAGCGAGGCTCCGGCGTGTTCAACAGGCCGAGGAGATGGAGGGACCGAGGCACCGCGTGCGGCTTAGCGACACGGGGAAACGCTTACTGTACGACCGCTGCACAACGGCCTTTTCAGGGCGCGTGAACGGACGCTGAACGTGAGAGCTTAATCGAACGCCTCAGGAGTTCTATACCTCGACACAAAAATAACAGTTTCTTTCCTATGGTTTAGATTTTAAGTCTGCAAATTTCAACATCCAACATACGCTACCATAAACACTGTTTGTGTGATAAAAGCAAGCGTAACCTTTATATACGCAGACATGTTACGCTCCTGGGCTGAGACCAAGGGAGATTGTTTGTTTTTTTGCTTTTGTTCGTTTTAGAAAGGCTTAGCTTGCATTTTTAGCCCACTTCCTGGGTTTGTGTAACCTCTGTTGCCCAATGTCTTTACAGGAAAGTGAAACGCAGGTCTCTCCTTGAAGTGGGATTACGCAAGGCCTCGTTTCAACACTTCCTGGTTGGAACTCACGTCATTCCCTAACCTTTCCCGAAAAGGAACCACTTCGCTGAACTCAAGTTTCCCTTGAAGCCACAGAAGCTCGAGCCGCTCTCCGCTTAGTTTAATCCTTTTAGGGGTTAAATCACAAATGCATGATTAGAATGTTCTTAAGTGAACATTCCAATGCTGATGTCACAATCACTACTGCAATGGAATTCTAGAACACACCTCTTCAGAGGGTTAAATAGAGCGGCTGTTCTGCCTCCTGCACAATTCCCCGCTGTTATTCATTTTAATTTTATCAAAACACAATTTGAGGAACAATAAATAAATGTGTACACCCGCTGTAATCACAGTGTTCAGGTATGCAAATGTAGAATTTTTGGTTTTGACATCCAACCCTTGACAAAGCCCACACCGTGCACGCCCGCACGCACGCACGCACGCACGCACGCACAGTAAAAACAGTGAGGTTCATGCTGAACAGGTGATTGTGATTGAATAACAGCAGTGACATGCCTGGTGACTCACTGTGTACTAGCCAGTGCAATGATAGCGGTTATAATAAAAGGGGTGAAAACGCCATGCTGTCCCTCACCACCCTCCACCCCGCCATGCCCCCCTCCGCCCCCCCCCCCCTCCTCACCGCTCAGCACATCTGGACTGATGTAGGCGGGGCTTCCACGCTGGTCTTTCAGGAGATCACCCTCGCTCACCAGGTGCTTCCCCAGGCAGAAGTTAGTGATGGTTATTCTGTGCGTCCTACAACAGAGACAGACAGACACACGGACAGAAACAGGTGAGGTGATGCCGTACAAAGGGCGTTTTACCCTTTCAGACAGGAAGTGACTCATAAAAAGGGAAAGAGCAGCTGAACGTGGCTGAACGCTTCACAGATAAAGAGCGTTAGAGCTCCGGCACAAAGACAGGCTTTCAAACAAGCACCTGTAGCAGGTGAACAACACCCATCCACGTCAAAACGCCGTCGTTATGGTGCAGCTACAGTCAAAACGCCGTCGTTATGGTGCAGCTACAGTCAAAACGCCGTCGTTATGGTGCAGCTACAGTCAACGCCGTCGTTATGGTGCAGCTACAGTCAAAACGCCGTCGTTATGGTGCAGCTACAGTCAAAACGCCGTCGTTATGGTGCAGCTACAGTCAAAACGCCGTCGTTATGGTGCAGCTACAGTCAAAACGCCGTCGTTATGGTGCAGCTACAGTCAAAACGCTGTCGTTATGGTGCAGCTACAGTCAAAACGCTGTCGTTATGGTGCAGCTACAGTCAACGCCGTCGTTATGGTGCAGCTACAGTCAACGCCGTCGTTATGGTGCAGCTACAGTCAACGCCGTCGTTATGGTGCAGCTACAGTCAACGCTGTCGTTGTGGTGCAGCTACAGTCAACGCTGTCGTTATGGTGCAGCTACAGTCAAAACGCCGTCGTTATGGTGCAGCTACAGTCAAAACGCCTTCGTTATGGTGCAGCTACAGTCAAAACGCCGTCGTTATGGTGCAGCTACAGTCAAAACGCCGTCGTTATGGTGCAGCTACAGTCAAAACGCCGCCGTTATGGTGCAGCTACAGTCAACGCCATCGTTATGGTGCAGCTACAGTCAACGCTGTCGTTGTGGTGCAGCTACAGTCAACGCTGTCGTTGTGGTGCAGCTACAGTCAACGCTGTCGTTATGGTGCAGCTACAGTCAACGCCGTCGTTATGGTGCAGCTACAGTCAAAACGCCGTCGTTATGGTGCAGCTACAGTCAAAACGCCGTCGTTATGGTGCAGCTACAGTCAAAACGCCGTCGTTATGGTGCAGCTACAGTTAAAACGCCGTCGTTATGATGCAGCTACAGTCAAAACGCGTCGTTATGGTGCAGCTACAGTCAACGCCGTCGTTATGGTGCAGCTACAGTCAAAACGCCGTCGTTATGGTGCAGCTACAGTCAAAACGCCGTCGTTATGGTGCAGCTACATTCAAAACGCCGTCGTTATGGTGCAGCTACAGTCAAAACGCCGTCGTTATGGTGCAGCTACAGTCAACGCCGTCGTTATGGTGCAGCTACAGTCAACGCAGACATTGTTCCTTTTCAAGATCGTCATGGAGACGGCGCAGGACCCCGCCCTCTACAATACGCCGGGCTCGCACGCATCAGCGCAGAAGAGTTCAGAGGTGATCTCAAAGTCTAGCCCTGAACTGCCATAGCGAGCTGGGATCGGCTCCAGCGTCTCGCTGCTTAATTACAGCGGTATCGCTCATCACTAAAGGTCACAGCGAGAGCCTCTCTTCCGGACCTCTGCAACCAAACAAGTGGACCCCAGAACCCCATCAGCTCAGAACACTGCCTCGTGGAAAAAAAAGACAATGAGATAAAAATAAAAGGGACAGGGAAGAAAGTCTTTGTTTTCAGGGGTAAACGGAGGCCTGTGGAAGAAACAGCATCATTTCAGGGGCAAACACAAAAGCTCACTTTGACAACAAGTGAGTCAGCATGTGGCTTTGGTCCAGTGTCCCGATGACTAACGCTTCAATAGAGAACACAAATATTGTTTTAACTGCCTGAATGCAAGGCTTGGGAACACGCACATGTGGTCACACGAACGAACACACACACTGGTGCATAATGTATCAGGGTTCCACTGTCGGGAGAACCCTGGTGCATAATGTATCAGGGTTCCATTGTAGGGAGAACCCTGGTGCATAATGTATCAGGGTTCCACTGTAGGGAGAACCCTAGTGCATAATTCCACTGTAGGAAAAACCCTGGGGTGTAATGTATCAGGGTTCCACTATAGGGAGAACCCTGGTGCATAATGTATCAGGGTTCCACTATAGGGAGAACCATGGTGTATAATGTATCAGGGTTCCACTGTAGAAAAAACCCTGGTATATAATGCATCAGGGTTCCACTGTCGGGAGAACCCTGGTGCAGAATGTATCAGGGTTCCACTGTAGGGAGAACCCTGGTGCGTAATGTATCAGGGTTCCAATGTAGGGAGAATCCAGGTGCATAATTTATCAGTGTTCCACTGTCGGGAGAACCCTGGTGCATAATTTATCAGGGTTCCACTGTCGGTAGAACCCTGGTGCATAATGTATCAGGGTTCCACTGTAGGGAGAACCCTGGTGCAGAATGTATCAGGGTTCCACTGTAGGGAGAACCCTGGTGCGTAATGTATCAGGGTTCCACTGTAGGGAGAACCCAGGTGCATAATTTATCAGGGTTCCACTGTCGGGAGAACCCAGGTGCATAATTTATCAGGGTTCCACTGTCGGTAGAACCCTGGTGCATAATTTATCAGGGTTCCACTGTAGGGAGAACCCTGGTGCAGAATGTATCAGGGTTCCACTGTAGGGAGAACCCTGGTGCGTAATGTATCAGGGTTCCACTGTAGGGAGAACCCAGGTGCATAATTTATCAGGGTTCCACTGTCGGGAGAACCCTGGTGCAGAATGTATCAGGGTTCCACTGTAGGGAGAACCCTGGTGGGTAATGTATCAGGGTTCCACTGTAGGGAGAACCCAGGTGCATAATTTATCAGGGTTCCACTGTAGGGAGAACCCTGGTGTATAATGGGGAAAACACTGCTGCATAATCTCCACTTTAAGTAACGGCCATCAGTTATTCCCACGAATGAGCTGGCTGGTTCTTGATAAACGCATTACCGTGGCGATAATACACGCTGCTTGATACGCAGAATTTCACGATGCGTTCCACAGAGTGTGTGTGTGTGTGTGTGTGTGTGTGTGTGTTGAGTTGTGTGTGTGTGTGTGTGTGTGTGTGTGTGTGTGTGTGTGTGTGTGTGTGTGTGTGTGGCAGTATTGGGGCACATTTGGAAAGTGTGAATCTCATCCACCCAGCAGGAAGCCATTACTGACAGTAAACAAAGCGGCTTGATGACAAACAGAGCGCTCGTTACCCTCTTTAGGGCGATGGAGAGAGGGGATAACCCTGGCAGACAAACAGCAAGACAGACGTAGGTACATCCTCTCTCTCGCCCGAGAGACAGCCGCGTCAGATTCATTTACAACGCACCTCTCCAACCATTTCACACTGGCCGCTCAACATAAACCTTTCAGCACATCTAAACGGGAACAGTACTTAAGCTCGGAAGCTCCCGGCTAGGAAATCAGAAATCCAGAGGAAGCCCAGGGATCAGGTGATCTGACAGTATTCTGGAGCCGCCAGGCCCTCAAACCAACACGGCCCAATCACTGGCTGTGCTAGGGCCGGGTGACATGGCAAAAAAGTGTATAACGATAATATTTTTTATATTGCTCGATATCGATAATTATCACAATATATGCACTTAATGCTCCATTTAAAATTTGAAGAGTATTACGTTTATGACTGAACCCTGAAGAAACTAGAAGGCTCATTATGGTTTAAATTTATTTTTATTTTATTAAATGTTTTTGAAATAACAGATTGACATAAGCAACAGTAACAACCTAGTAACAACAGAAACCAGCAGACCCTGTGGCTCTCCAGGACCAGGGTTTGGTGGGGGGGGGGGGGAGGGAGAGGGAGAGGGAGAGGGAGAGGGAGAGGGAGAGGGAGAAGAAGAAAGGGTTAGAAAGTGCTCTGCACTGTGTGAATGTGAATACAGAGATGAATAGTCAGAGAAAGGGAGGGAGAGAGAGAAAGTGCCCTGCACACTGTGTGAAAGAGGGAGAGGGAGAGGGAGAGAGAAAGAAAGGGGGGGGGAAGTAAACAGAGGCTTGCGTCAGCGCTGTGGGTCAGTATGAGTCAGCCCAGAGCTATGAGAGTGTCTGCTTCAGTGTGAGAGCAGGGACTCTGTACTGCCGTGTACCGCCGTGTACCGCTGGCCGTCCCCGCGCCCCCTAATCTCACCTTGCTTCCTCACAACTAAAGAACCAGCGACTCACAGGCAAATACAAATACGCCTGCACTGTGTGTGTGCCTGAATGTGTGTGTGCGTGCGTGCGTGCGTGAGTGTGACCGAGTGTATATACATGTATTGGTGTGTGGTTATGCATTAGTATATATGGGTGGCTGTGCATGTGTGTGTGCGGTCGTGCGTGAGTGTGACCGAGTGTATATACATGTATTGGTGTGTGGTTATGCATTAGTATATATGGGTGGCTGTGCATGTGTGTGTGCGGTCGTGCGTGCGTGTGCGTGCGCGCGTGTATACCCCACACTGCAGCGTTCACCAGCTCAGCTCTCCAGCATCCATCACATAGCTGCTCAGGGAGAGAGGTGGGCTCTATGGGTGGCCGACTACCTGCCTGCAGCTCGGAAACCTGGGTCCCCCTGACAACGCAGAGAAACCTGGGTTCCCCCTGACAACGCAATAAACCTGGCCTTAGAGCCCCCCCGCCCCCCCCCCCCCCCCTGTCTGTCTGTCTGTCTGTCCTCTACCCTGCAGACAGATGCTTCTAGATTTTATCCATTAATGTGGTAGCACAGCACCTCAGCACTGACCACATAGGGCCCCTGCAGAGACGGGGCGAGGCGGGGTCCCTAAAAGCGCCCGCCATTCGCTGCCCTGAAACGGCCGTGCCACAGAAAGCTCTTCAGCCAGCTGCATCTGATTTTCGTTATGTCCCGCTTCTTTCCACAACAACTAAACCCGCCAGGATGAATCACCCGCCTCGCCGGCCTGCGGTTTCCTCTCGCCTCGCCTCCCAGTCGAACCCGGATCACATTCAGTTTGGGAAGGGGGGGCTGTGGGTTCAAGGGCTGAGACGTCTGCTGACGGGGAAGACGAGGGAGTTTTTTGGGGGTGAAGGCGAGGTGTGGGGTGCCTCATACAAGCTGAGCTCAATGGAGAACTGGTTCCGATCCACTCTGGTTTTGGTGGGGGGGGGGGGGGGGGGGGTGCAGCGTAGTATAACGGTTAGGGAACGGGGCTCATGACTGAGGTCACAAATTTACATGGACATTTTACTTTGTAGAAAAATGATTAAGCAACTCTTGAGGTTGCAGGTTCAATTCCCATGTGGGGCACTGCAGCTGTACCCCTGCGCTGAGATATCGTTTCTATATCCAGCTATGTGAATGGAGTAAATGGACAGTGTGTACAGAATGTAAGATGGCCAAGTCTACGTGTATCTGCTGAATGGCTAAAATGTAAACGCATGCGTCGTTATCAGAAGAAACAGGAGGCCGGATGGAAGAAAAGTCCTTACCTTTTATTTAGCACCATGTTCCCCAGTTTCAAGTCTCTGTGCACAATGTTCTTCTGCAGAGAGAGAGAGAGAGAGAGAGAGAGAGAGAGAGAGAGAGAGAGAGAGAGAGAGGGGTTAAGTCAGTTCATATGTCAAAAACGTATCACGCTAAGACACAACCCAAACTAAAACAAACACTAGTTTCACAGTTTTAAAGACGGACAGCTCCACAGATGCTCATCCTCAAGTTTAAAAAGTACTAAAGCCTTTAATTATTTTTCTTGTGTTGGCTAACATGCTTTAGCTACTTCCATCTTCAGCAGCACTAGGAAAAAAAACAGCTCCTTTTGGCAAAAAACATCAGCTCATGGGGTTCACCTTAATAAGGTACAAATGCACCCGTCAACCTGTCAACTAGTCATCAAAAAAATTATTATGACCAAAAAAATGTGGGTGTCTGTCTATCCATGGTCCCAGCATGGCCTCATTCTGTAAAATGCCTAAAACTGCAGTCCATCATTTTAGTTTTATTCACTTAAGTCGCTCTTATGCAGAGTAACATACACAGAGCAATAGAAATGCGCTTTTTAAATTAACTGATTATGAAACCAGCAGTAATAAGATGTGAAAATGGTTCTTTTCCTCAAACCTCCCTCTGAGAGACCCACAGCATCTTTACATTCTTTATATCTTTGACTTTAAGACACACTCCCATTCAATTTGCATAGCAGTCAGTTCATTTTTTAAATTATTTTTTTTATTTTTTGAAAACCGACAGCAAGGGGGACACGTGCTCGCTGTCTTGCATCAGTGGTAATAAAGAACCATTATTTGACGATGTGTGGGTGTTGGGTCGTGACCTCTGACCCCTGTTCCTGACCCTGACCCTGGAGGAGTGTGCGTAAGCCACTTCCCAGTTCCGCGCGGCGTTGGGTTAACCGGTTCAGTCCGTAACTGAGGTGTCTGTATCTCTGGCGGTTCTCACGGCGCAAACCCACAGAGTAACAGCACACTGTAAAGAGCCCCGGACGGCGCCATGAGCCTGTCTGAGGTCAGGGCTGGTTGCCTGGCGATGGAGATGTTCGGGGGGGGGGGGGGGGCTACCTTGTGCAACGCCTCCACCACCCGCACCACGTCGTAGAAGATGACGATGGTCTCCCGCTCGCTCAGCCGCTTCTCCTTGATGACGTAATGCTGCAGGTTGATGAGGTCGGCCGTCTTGTCACTGAAGTCGTGGGCGCACAGGCAGTCCAGCACCAGGCAGATGCGTTTCTTCATCTTACGGACCTTGTTGGAGTCCAGGTCCTCCACGATCTCATAGGCCCGGTCCTGAGAGAGAGAGGGAGGGAGGAGTATAATTAGGGGAGTGGGGAATCTTACCCAAAAAGGGCCGGTGTGGGGGCGGGTTTTTGTATTAGCCCACCACTAAGACACCTGATTCTACTTAAGGTCTTGATTGAAGACCAAGAATAGTTCATTAGTTGAATCAGGTGTCTTAGTGTTGGGCTAAATCATAAAACTGCACCCATGCCGGCCCTTTTCGGATAAAAAACTGATTTAGACATTAGTAACACGTATGTGTGGCAGTCTATCGCCCTATTTGAGCTGGATTAGATTCACAGAGGAGGTTATGCGATTTAAGTGATTACCGACAGGATGCGCGATTTTAATCCAGTGTGAATCTGCAATGTTGGCTGTTGTTTCGTATGAACTTCTAATTATGCACCATTGAACCAAATTGCATGTACAAAGAGAGAGAGAGTTTACACCCATCCCATCCACTCTTTCCCATGCAAATATCCAAAGCTGTGTCATTTCTCTTAACGGGTTGATGTTTCCATGACAAAGAAGAACAGGTGAGTCACCAACTGTCCAATCAGAAGGCTTATAGAGGTGGGTGATCACCAACTGTCCAATCAAAAGGCTTAAAAAGGTGGGTGATCACCAACTGTCCAATCAAAAGGCTTAAAAAGGTGGGTGATCACCAACCACCCGTTATCTGCCATTAGGTGTTGGAGCTGTGTGTGTGTGTGTGCGTGTGCGTGTGTGTGTGCGTGTGCGTGTGTGTGTGCGTGTGCGTGTGCGCGTGCGTGTGCGTGCGTGGTTCTCAGGTATGAGAGGGTGCAGCTTTATACTCATGGGGCCAGACCATTGCGCCCCTCTAACCATTTAAGGCTACTTCACGCTACTACTTCTGTTGATTTCTGTCGCGGAAGCCATCGGGAGTCAGTCCCTTTCCTCCACACGCTATTACCGCCCGGCCGGTCGGCTTAGAGACCGTTTGTAAAAACGACCAATCAATAGAGGAGCCGTGAATGAATCAGCCCCTGCACTTCAATTTAGAGGAATCAAAAACAAGTCCCATCAGCAGGAAAAACGAGAATGAAATGAGGAAGAAAGAAAATAAACAAGCCGTATGAGTCACTATCGATGACGTTCGGCTTGCGCGAAGGCCCTGACAGTAAGCAATTCAGTGGAAATCTGACCGAAACCAGGGCTCTGCCCTTGGGGCCAGGTACATTTACCTTGTTTGCCCGTTAAAAGTCAGCCCTGTAAAAATGGCTTTAAAGAGGCAGGTGAAAAGGCAAGTCTCCCCGGGGGAAGGACAAAAGCTTGACTCCAACCGCTAAACGCCATAGCAACAGCATGACACTGTGGTACAGACTCTCTCAGAGTACGCACAAGGCTGAGACAGAGTGGAGAAGGGTCGCGGGGAATGCCGGAAACTGGCTTATAACTATCCAAGAACTTCACCGCAATTTTTATTGTGTGAGGTATTCTGAAAACTGATAATAAAAATAAGAAACTGGAATAAACAAATAAATAAATAATTCCAAAGAGGATTACTGCTGACCCAACAAAAAGCAATTCACAAACTCACTTACTGAACCACTTTCTGAACATTGCAAAACACAAAGCAAACAAAGGAGGCTGGTTGCATAATTCTCTGGAATTAGGAGCGCATGCGTTTGTTCTTCTCCTTTTCCCTTCTTTCACTTTCTTTGTGGAGGAAGAGAGAAGAGAAAAAAAAACACTACTCAAACCATGACACTAAACACCATTCCCTCTCGAACTTTCCAAAATTCCACAGTGTCACTACCAGGAATGTACACCATCTCAAAGCCCTTCATTAACGGCTGAGGCGATATGTTCAGGCGTCGCCGCGGCGATATGTTCAGGCGTCGCCGCGGCGATATGTTCAGGTTTTGCTGTGGTTTCCCCTACAGAAGAGGAGGTCAGGACACTGAAAGATTTCACAATGACAGCAGATCTGGTTCCTCCCACTGGTCCAGGCTTCCTCCTCTAAGCAGCTGTGTAAACCAGTGCTGGTTCACTCTTTTACCAAAGCAAAGTGAAAAAACGTTCACCAAGCGGACATTGTTGTACAGTCTTCAGCTGTGGCTGTCAGCTCGTGAGATTATCAAAAATTGTCAGATCAAATGGATCGGGCTAATTCAACTATTAATTAAATTAAAGTAAAAGCTGGAATGAAATCCCAATATATAACATATTGTACTGTACGGTACATCCGATAAGAGCGTCAGCCAAGCGATTGTAAGGGAATATACAGTGAGCACCAGAAACTCTTCAAGTTATCCATCCATATCTACTGCATATCTGGCAGCAGAGTGATGGTTTAAGGCTTGTTGGATAAGTCAGACCCTTGATGACTTCGAGCCATTTAGCCAACCATGTATTCCATACTGTTCCAGTGTAATTTACAGCTAAATCTAGTCCAACCCCCAATTCCCATAGAGATCCATTCAAATGCAGAGAGGTTATAGTATCGCTTGTAGGAGTACCAAAAAATAAGATACCAAGAGTCTTTTGATATTGTTGGGTCACATATATCAGAAAGTCATGGCATGCAAAGGATATGCAACCAAATATTAAAAATGATTACTTTATTCTACATTATGTTAAACTGTCCAATATTTTTTGATGCCTGAAAATGGGGGGGACTATGTACGAAAGGTTCTATAATTTCTAAACAGTTCATCCGATATGGATGAAAACACCCTCAAATCAAAGCTGACAGTACAGAACCAAAATAGCAAAAATTGTGTCACTGTCCAATGAATTACGGTGCTCACTGTATATTAAGATATCTGAAAGGTATTAGAATTTCAGAAATTATTGCAGTACCTGGAAAATATATTTTTAAATATTAGCAATATATTCCATGTCCTTGAAGGTGTGACGGTGTACCCCTGGACCAGGGGTCCTCAATCTTATCCAGAAAGGGCCGGTGTGGGTGCAGGTTTTTGTTCCAACCAAGCAGTTACACACCTGATTCTACTAATCAACCACAAGAGACTTTGCTAAAGACCTTGATGAGTAGAATCAGGTGTGTTACTGCTTGGTTGGAACAAAAGCCTGCAGCCACACCGGCCCTAACTGGATAAGATTGAGGACCCCTGCCCTGGACTAAACCCTGATGAGGACAGAAGAGGTAATGGGGCCCGTTGCCTGGCGTACCTGGAAGAGGCCGTGATGATGCACCACGCCGTCCTGGTTGTGCAGCAGGGAGAGGAGGGAGTACTCTGTATGAAGGAGCATCTTCCCCTGCCGCTCCTCCTGCGTCTCCGCCCCCGCGTCCGCCCGCTCCTCCAGGGTCAGGATCTGGAACAGGGGTCAGAGGTCATGACTCAACACACACGCACGCACGCAGAGTGGAGGCAACGGGCCCCAGATGTTGAGCTCATAATAGATGTTAGGATACGGACAAGAAAAAACTGTGCCTGTATTCAAAAAGTGTCTCCGAGCAGGAGTACTGATCTAGGACCAGTTTTTCCTGTAAGGTCATGATAGATAAGGTTAGAATACAGACAGCGGAGTACTGATCTAGGTTCAGTTTTTCCTGTAAGGTCATGATAAGGTTAGAATACGGACAGCAGCTAGCCAATCCTGGATCCGCACTCATACTCAGAGATGATTTATGAATATTATAGTCCCAATCATCAATGTTGTCCAAAAAAACCTCCAAACTCTTTATATTTATAAAAAAAATTAAAAAAGGGAATTCTCAGAGACTGTGAAACGGGGGGAGAAATAAAATTTCAAAAACTGTTTAGTTGCTACCCCCCATTTAACCACATGCATTACAGTTCAGCCACGCAGTGGTTTTGAACAAACTTTCTGAAGTTATGGGGCCTTCAGATGTACAGAGCGCCAGGTGAGCTGATAATTATAATGAGTTATAATGCCTGAAATACCAAAATAAACAAATTAACACAGTTCAGATTATTATTTTTTTTTTTTTTGCAGGAGGGATCAAAAGGGCCAAATGGCACACGCAGCGCTGGGGCAGCACGGTTCTGCGGTTCTGCGGTTCTGGAGTAACTGAGAACTCTGACTAAGCCTCTGGTCTCCTGGGACACAAGCGCCACACGGGGGACCATCTCAGCAGGGCTTGGTTTGTTTTGGAAGGTCAAAGGTCAAAGTACTTAGCAGCTCGTCACTGTTCGAGACTCAGCGGGAAGTTACTGTGCTCAAGCGGCTCCATGTGAGCTTTCCCACAAAAGGGCGTGAGGCGACTTTAACCCCCGTTTGCCCGAAACGCCTCGGGGCGCCGGTAGAGAAACGCGACGCTGCCACACCCACCTTCAGCTGGTAGAAATCATCGGTCCCATCTTTTCTGGCCAGACACTGAACTATGCTCTGCACTGGAGAATTCCCCAACCGAGGGCCTGAGTGGAGGGGAACAGGAGAACTGTAAACTTCCGCACGTCCACACAGAACAAGAACAATAATCTACCTCAATGCACACACACACACACATATACACACATACTCACAGTCACACACGAACAGCAGTTAGAGTTTTTGCTAACTGTTCGATGGACATGCATAAATAAGCACAGGAGAGGTGGGAGGTCTCAGTCCGTACCCTGAGAGGCAGTGCGCCTGTGCTGGTATCTAGAGAAAAAGCATGAGTGTGTTTTTCATGATGAGGTGAGTGTGGAGAAGAAAAAGAGCCCCACACTGCAAGCAGACACCACTGGCCTCGTCAGCTCCCAAAAATTCCAGAAATGTCTGCTTCGGCAAACAGGACCCCTCACCTCCGTGGACTTAGTGCCCCCACAAAACTAAGAATCCCCCCCCCCCCCTCTCGCGTCTTCCCAAACCCCCACATTCCTTACCGAGGATGAAGGGTCCGGCTCTCTTCCCGTTGTTTCCCGATATTCCCGTGCACATGAGCTTGCTGGCCCGGCCGGAGGATTCCCCGGAAAGCCGCTCGGACATGCGCCGCTTGGACATCCTGCTCTCACTCTGAACAGAACACAAACAGCACAGGGGGGCCAATCAGATCACTCAGAGTAAGGAGCATGTGGGGTATCCAATCAGAGCACAAGCAGGATATCCGATATCCAATCAAACGACAGAGGCGGGCTGAGACCAGAGTGCGTGCGAGAGAAAATCACAGCCCGCGCCCCCTATTCACACATTTTCCCCACAGCGGTTACCCTGCACTTCTCTCCTGCACCGAATAATTGAGCCGTTCAAGGTTAATTAGCAACTCTGAAAGGCTGACGAGGGCATCGTCACCTCCATCAATTAGAGAGACAGACAGACAGACAGAAAGACGCATAGAGAATGTGAGGGAGAGGGAGAGAGAGAGAGAGAGAGAGAGAGAGCTCACCCTGAGAGACCACATGCACACCCTCACCTGAAAAGGATAAGAATCTGAGCTTGCGCACACTCATAAACTCCAAAACTACCTTTATTAACAAGTAGCCAACATTACAGCACCCTTGTCTGCATCCACAGGGAAGAGCCCCCCCCCACAGCAGCCCAAACTTCTGATGAACCTGCACCTAACAAAGTCTCTCTGGTATGAATAAATATGTGGGGGGGGGTAAAACTTTTAAAAACCGATAGTGAAATTTTGACACGAATCAAAGGTAAAATGGCAGAAATTAGGAGCCTTTCAGGTTCTAAACTCTGAACTCTGAACTCGGCTGCGTAATTTGTTTCAAAACCCTGCCTGTCTTCAAACACCCTTTATCTGACGGGGTCTTTTCTGAAAATCTGTGCAACGTAATCCCCGGGTAAGATTAGCCTCCCTTTCTCTTTATTAAGTCCGTTCCTTGTGAAAGTGACGCTTTGGCGTGAACCAAAGCGGCTACAGATCCATTGTGGCACCGTGAACGTTTATCTGGCAACCAAGACAGACGAACGGGCAACGCAATGCAACAGGCGCTTTGAGCATTAGAGAGATCTATACAGCCGATAGGGAGCCTCTCTGTTACAGCCGAGGAAACGGACTCTGTTTGCCCATAAGACGCGTTGCCAAGTGACGAAATTCTCTCCCGTTTCTTCAGAGACACCATGTTCTGGTAACGAGGAAGTAGCCCAACCAACAGCGGTGAATCACGCAGTCGCCCCGGGCGTTTCCTGGTTATCATTCTTCAGAGAGACGAAATGACAACACAACAGACATCCAGGACTCCAGCCAAGAAAAACAACATGTCTACGTCCCAAAATAAACAAAAAAACTTCAATGTTTTGAATCCATGTGGCCTTCTATTAGAGATTTTTCATTTATTTATTTATTTTTAAACCCACGTCAAAACCACTATCAGATATAGAAATAACGTGAACATGGAAGGCCAAAAAAAAAAAAAAGTGGGAAAACCAAGGTGGAGCGGCAGTATTTACACACCTGGGAGATTCTCCCACAGGTGAACTCACAGGGCCAAAGTGAACACCATCATGTAGTATGTGCTGTGATCATTAATATAGATTTTTTAAATTGTGCACATAAAAAAAAAACATAGATATATCTGTGTTCCAGGTGAGAGTTGATATTAAAAAAAACGGAAATCTCCAGAGAAAAAAAGAGTAGACAGGCACAGCGGTCGGGTTTGGAAATGAACGACGCCGCCCGGTGTCGTACCACCTTTCGGTGACCCCGCAGAAGAGAATGCGCGTAATGGATTAAACATGATAACAGGAGCACTTCCAGGAAGGGCAGGGATAGGCCCTTGCCTCATACATTTGAATAAAAGCAGAAATATGGAGGATAATATTGGCCTTTCATAGTCCTACAGCCAAGGGCCAAACAGCTGCGCGACGGGACTCTACACGCTTCTGAGCCCTGAAGGCAGCGGCCGTCGTTCAAACGGCCGGTCAGAGCGGAGTGAGGGTTTGTGAGAAAGGTGCAAATGTCCTGTCAGTTATAAAAGCAGCTCTGCTGCCCACGTGAACATCGATGCTGCACAACAGCTCCTGGATTTAATTTGAGATCAATTCACTCCTCATGTGCTGAGAAGCAAAAGGCCAAACCCTTCAGCAATATCACCTCCTCTAATAAACCATACAGCGCACACACATATATACTAATAAACCATACAGCACATATACTAATAAACCATACAGCACATATGCGCACGCACACACGCGCACACACGCAGGCAGGCACACACGCACACACGCACGCACGCATGCACACACACACACACACACACACACACACGCACAACATATAAATAAAAATAATCAAACATATCAGTCATACATATTTTCAGTTGAAGGTTGGACTCGGAGAAGAAGCCCTGCAGATTAGATCTTTAGATGACGCCGGCAGACGCCTGTCAGTGCTCGATCATTAAGGAAAACTACGTTTCTAAGCTCTGATTCATCTGTGAGCAATGAGAGCAACCACACCACTCCCTGCAAGGCTGCTAAAAACACACTGCTTCAGTCGTAAAAAAAAAAACTATTTTCACCCTCTATATGCCATTCATTTCTCACAGGTCAGTCCTGAGGAAAACGTGCCAGAATAACACCTAATCACCATCATCTTCGACAGCCTTTCAAAGAGCAAGTTACCGCCTAAACCACATTCTTTTATGCCAGCATGAAAATGTTAAGCTATAGTGATACAGGGTACAAAGATATTGAATGGATAAGACCATAACCAATATTAACTAACCTTAACCAGACACAAAAAATAAGAAAAATGCAGTATTTGCAAAACATTGCAGTGTTTGCTACTATGTTCCTGTAAAAACGCATGAATGCCTTGCACGATTTCTGCATGACTCATTGAGACATTGGAATACAAGTGGCAGACCGACCAGAAGGCCAGATAAATCTATTGGACGTTAAATTAATTCGGTGACAGAGGAATCTCATCGGTAGACGAGCAAGAGTGCGTGAGAGAATCAGAACACCAAGAAACTGATTCATTCTAATCTCAGACACGATCCAAGACACCCGAGCCTCGTCAGTGAAAATGTACGCTCTTTAAATAGCTTGAAAAACAGCACAGGGCCGGCCAACAGCAAAGGTGCCTCCAGAATACACCCACTATCTGTTTTTAATCACTCTCCAAAAGACCACGCCACCTCACGGCCAGGAATTTAGAAAATTTCGCTTCACACATGCACACACAGAACGCATTTTTATTAACACACGCACGCGCCTGCAGGTTAAAGGACATCGCACTATATGCACTAATAAAAACACATCAAAGTACAAGTTCCATACACCTTTGCTAATGTATCCACGCTGTCTATCACATCACCCCCCTCCCAATCGCGCTTTAAACGTAGCCAACGCATAACTGGCAGGGCCGCTATGCATATTATAAACGCAATAAATAAACATGTCGCATCTGCTGTCAATGTATTACCATGCACTGTATAACCTACACATTTGGCACATGGGTGAGCATTACTGAAAGGCAGACACATCGGGTTGGGTTTTCTGCAGACTGCCGCGGCTGTGCATTGTTGTCAACCGTGGGTTTCGCTCAGCTAATTTGGAAACAGCGTAGGTGAATCGAGTGGGGCACGACGCTACCGAGACCAAAATATGCATTTCTCACAAAACCGCGACACACAGACAGACGAACAAAACAACAACAAAAAAGCCTTCACACACTTAAACAATGTCCACTGTACCATTTAATCGTGGACGTATAAATATGATTGCATATGCAAATAATGACGCAAACCGAGGAAAACTTTTGACTGGGAATTTTTTAAAGGCTAAGGTACTAATGCAATCAAGGCCAATATGGTTTCAGATAGTGATTCCATTTTTTATAGCTTCCAATATTCACACGCGTTATCCCCACCGACCCAATCGATTGTTTGGCCACAGTCAGAAAAAAAGCCGCAAGGCGTCGAGGTTAGCTCGACGCGGTCATTTAACAAACGCGGCGTAGTGAGCTTGCAAAAGCCAGCCACTGAAGTTACATATTTGAACGCTCTTGGCCATACAAGGTCATCGAGCGCACACAGGGTACCCCTCGTGATTGAAGACGCACTAAAACGGACATATTGTCGTACTGACCCAGGCGTCAGAGCGGCCAGGACTACGGCTGTATATATGGCGACGCTGGAGCAGGAGCACGGTCGGAAACGCGCACGAGACCCAGACAATAAAAGGGAAGCCCAAATCAGTGTAACAGAGCACGCGAGCCCTTTGTTGACTCGCTCAGCCGGGCGATCCCCACGAGCCCCTCCGGCTAAAGGGCTGCAGATCCCATGTGCAAGAGAACATCCTGCCATTTATAGCACGGACCGGTCGAGACTGTGCTGCAGCTAAGCTACAATGAAAATGTTTGCATTCGTGCGTTACACTCGCAAATGCGCACAAATGCAAATTTAATAAAGCGACGCAACCTGCAAAAAAAATGGAAAACCAAACTCAATCAACGCCACCTCCACTCCCATCCCTGTGGAATTAGCTAGCCAGTGGCTTGCTTATTGCTTGCTTGTGACTCCTGAACTCGCAATCGTAAAATTTCGAAATCGAAGCTAATAGTTTGCTAGCTGGCAAGCTACACCGCTACAGATGTGGTAACGTTAGTCGGTAGCATGTTACTCACAACTTTATTTATATATTCTCCAATAGCCTGATGGACCTACACTGTCGGTTTTGCAACTCATAGGAAATGTTTAGCGATCACACTTTTAGAGCCCACAGGCCCTTTTAAACAAAGTACAGTAGCTTGCTAGTAAGCTAGTTCAGTCGGGTCCACGGGCGGTATGGCTGGGAGCTCCAGCTAGCTCTTTAACAACTTACCTCCACCCAAAACAACCGGGGAAACGATCTCTTCTACACCAAGGGCATTCTCTCTGCTTTCTAATCAGCACGGCGCATTGATCTGAGTTTTTCCAACCAAACGAGAACGTCGTTTGTAATTTCAGAAGTTGTTTTATTATTACTGAAATGAGCAATCAGGAAAAGCCTCCTCTTTCTGACTCTCTGATCACATCTTTCCATAGCAGCACCACCTGACAACGGAAATGACGCACATTGCATGAGTGACAGATTCACTCAGCCAATAAATAAACGACTTTGCCCGATGACATTCACATGAAAACTATTCGAGGTTTATATTCCTTCCCAGCAATGTCGCCTTCGCAGGAAATATGCGAAATTGAGCGATATGGGATTGCTCGGGGTCGTGTCATGATTCACACCAAAACGAAAGAAGAATGACATGGTGTACCGTGGCATCATCGTCCAAAAAGAATAAACATACTCATTACCTGCGAGCTTTGGAGGAAAGTTTTACTGGCATGAGATTTCAGTTTGAAAATTGTGTCCATTCATAATTATACACAACCGAAATAAATAACGAAATAAATAAATAAATACGTTATGTCCTCTCAGGAAAAAATGCACATCTTACTATCTTACTGCATGAAAGGTTTTAATGGCCAGGGTTACACCTCCCTTGGGGAAAAGATCCATTCAGAGTAGCGCTTCTCACTCAGCGAAATACAATACGCATTACTGCAATCAATGATTGAATTCCTCAGAATGAATCTGTTTCAAGAAAATAAAAATAAACCCTCCGTTGTCTGTAAGCATGAATCGTGTGTCGTATTGACAGAACGAGCATCAATGGGATGCACATTTTGCCACATCATTGTATTTCATTCTGACAGGATGCTGAATTTGGCTGAGCTGCAGTTTAATTTATATAATGTTTTATTTAAACCTTATTCATGCAGGGTAGTCATACTGAGCCTCGTTTTCAGAGGGGCCCTGGCACAGACAAGCAATCATTAGAAGAAACAATATTAAAACAGTACAAATAAACAAAAAGTTACCACACACTAAAAAAACAAATAGACAACACATCAGCATTATGTAAAGTAATAAAAGATGTGTCGTTTGGTCATTACTTGCAAATGGTTCCAGCTCCACGGGGCGTAAAAAATTAAAAGCTATTTTACCCAACTCTGAATTGGTACGAACAAATATGTATATACACAGTATATATACGTATGTATACATGTATACGCATTTAGCAAAAGCTCGTATCCTGAGAAAATATCCACTGAATACATTTTCATTTTTACTGAAACAATTCAAGTTAAGTACTTAATGGCAGTGTCCTCGCTGCGAATTTCCTCCACACAGCATTTGATTTAAAACTAAGTTCCCTAACCATTCCGCTACACCACCCTACAGTAGCATTCAGGACTGATTGTGATCAGGAGCGGGAGCAGAGTTTGAACAGCTGAACCTGTTGGAGCAGAACAACCTTTTGCTGCAGCAACACCTGCCACTCTGCACAGATCCACATTTAGGCCTCCTCTCGAAAAACGGCAATCCCGCCCACGGTGCACCGAGCACAGCCCACGCTTTCGGTCCAGTGGGCTGGTGGAGAATGTTGTGTCAAACAGAGAAGGAAGGCAAAGGGCAGGAACTGATTTTGGGTCAGGTAGGTCTCCTATGACTCAGTGCACTTTACACTTTACAACCCCAAGCCACATGAAGCGGTCTTTCAGCTCAAGGGTTAAACATTGTTCAACCCACATCTGTAAAGTGGAAATGATGACTCACACTTTCACAACTGCCTGCAGGTGAGAAGGGCGAAGAGAAGAACAAAAAAAAAGTCTGACAAGTATGATTACAGGCAGCTTTCAGCGTGACACCCTTGAACGTGGCGTTATTTACATTTTAGGTATTTGGAAAAAGTCTCCAAAGCGACTCACACAGATCACATTTTTACACATAATCCACTCATACAGCTGCGTATTTTACTGAAGATGTTCAGGTTAAAAACCTTGCTTAAGAGGTACCAAGGCATGTGCCCCAACTAGGAATCAAACCCACAATCCTTGAGTTGCAAGTCCAGCTTGTATTTGGTCCTCAATACATTTGCAGCCTCTGCAAGCCGAGAGGTAGGCTAATAGAGTTTTTAATTGAGTGTGTGGACCATCGACTTGCAAACTGACGGCTGATATCGCATACTTTGGAAGAGAGCGCACGCTTGTTTGCACTGGCCCAAATTGATAGTGGAGGTCGCAGTAATGAATGCTGGTAAATACGATTGTGCGTGGGTTGGAAAATGAGTACAAGACCCTGCTGTGTAAACATATCCTCGCCCTTCCAGTCCTCAGACCAGGCCTTGATGATTTCATCCTCAAACCGTGGCCTCCTGCTGTAATGAGCGGTCCCAGTTACTGTGCCGCTCTCCCAAACTGCAGTAAAGTGCATGATGCACAACGTTTATCAAAGGAACACAATCACACGCGAGAAACATCACGCGGTTCAAGATATAAACTCATAAAAGCTCAAAGCTAAAGCAAAAAAGCAAATTACCAAACGTCATCAATCAAAACTGAAGAAGAGAAGTTAAGACGATTCCTCAAAAAACAGAATTAAAATCTATTCCAATAAATTATTTTAAATCGCAAAAAAAAGAAAACAAAAAGCATACTAAATCCTTGTACCGTTTTAATTGCTTCACTGGGCTGCATGTATTAGAAATTATATAACGTTTCTAATTAGAAATAATGTGCTCACTGAAAAGAACCAGGAGGCTTTTGAAAAAAAGAGTTTAATTTTTAGTTTGTTCACAGACAAACCCATCAAATAGGCTTCAGCATTAAAACTGATTATATCCAGAGGAGGACCCTGGAGAGTCATCCAAAAATACTGGTTTTTTAACGGAGAACCAGATTTGAACGGGTGGAACAATGAGTCACAGAAATAGGGGATTCTCTTCAGCCACACCCTGCATTCTATAAACGTGTGTAGGTGGTGCTCTGCCTTCTGGAGACGGAGAAACAGCGCGGCGTTTAAGAGAATCCCGGTCTGAGAGGCCGCCTCCTTCTCCAGGCACAACCCCCCCCCATCCCTGCGTGTCCTTTTCTGCCTGTGTGTGATGCCTCAGCATGTTTAGAGTGAGTGGTATGCAGCGTTGTCATAGCTGTAAATGTGTGTGTGCGTGCGTGGGGCGGGTGACTGATTGACACGCACCCCAGACAGGCCACATGGTATCTCTTTTGACTTGGTGGCTGGCTGCACTCAAATAACCCGGGCACCGAGTTGTGCTGTCGCCCTGGCAACCTTAATTGCAGGCCTACGCTTTATTTTCCTGAGTGGGTGGGAAAGAGCCAAAGACCCAAACTTTGGGAGTGTGTGTGTGTGTGTGTGTGTGTGTCGGGTTTGTCAAAGAAGCCCCAGTACACATCATGTCTACAAAATGATTTGCACGGGAGGACATGGAACTAAAATGTTTGGAACTACCATTCTCATCCAATCCCATGACCCCCTTGGTTACCCTCCGAGGTGTTTTTACCTTCATGATCTGGGCCTGAATAAAGCTTTATCACTATATTTCTCTTTCAGTGATCAAAGTAAAGGACAGGAGGAGTTTCATGAGACCAGCGATGGGAAAGACCAAACGCATGGATGTAGCATCTTTCAGTGATCAAAGTAAAGGACAGGAGGAGTTTCATGAGACCAGCGATGGGAAAGACCAAACGCATGGATGTAGCATCTTTCAGTGATCAAAGTAAAGGACAGGAGGAGTTTCATGAGATCAGCGATGGGAAAGACCAAACGCATGGATGTAGCATCTTTCAGTGATCAAAGTAAAGGACAGGAGGAGTTTCATGAGATCAGCGATGGGAAAGACCAAACGCATGGATGTAGCATCTTTCAGTGATCAAAGTAAAGGACAGGAGGAGTTTCATGAGACCAGCGATGGGAAAGACCAAACGCATGGATGTAGCATCTTTCAGTGATCAAAGTAAAGGACAGGAGGAGTTTCATGAGACCAGCGATGGGAAAGACCAAACGCATGGATGTAGCATCTTTCAGTGATCAAAGTAAAGGACAGGAGGAGTTTCATGAGACCAGCGATGGGAAAGACCAAACGCATGGATGTAGCATCTTTCAGTGATCAAAGTAAAGGACAGGAGGAGTTTCATGAGACCAGCGATGGGAAAGACCAAACGCATGGATGTAGCATCTTTCAGTGATCAAAGTAAAGGACAGGAGGAGTTTCATGAGACCAGCGATGGGAAAGACCAAACGCATGGATGTAGCATCTTTCAGTGATCAAAGTAAAGGACAGGAGGAGTTTCATGAGACCAGCGATGGGAAAGACCAAACGCATGGATGTAGCATCTTTCAGTGATCAAAGTAAAGGACAGGAGGAGTTTCATGAGACCAGCGATGGGAAAGACCAAACGCATGGATGTAGCATCTTTCAGTGATCAAAGTAAAGGACAGGAGGAGTTTCATGAGACCAGCGATGGGAAAGACCAAACGCATGGATGTAGCATCTTTCAGTGATCAAAGTAAAGGACAGGAGGAGTTTCATGAGACCAGCGATGGGAAAGACCAAACGCATGGATGTAGCATCTTTCAGTGATCAAAGTAAAGGACAGGAGGAGTTTCATGAGACCAGCGATGGGAAAGACCAAACGCATGGATGTAGCATCTTTCAGTGATCAAAGTAAAGGACAGGAGGAGTTTCATGAGACCAGCGATGGGAAAGACCAAACGCATGGATGTAGCAGGCCTCATGCCTGCAAGAACTACATGGCACGTGTCACATTTAATCCCCTCCCTCCAGAAGCTTTAACTACTGACGGAACCAAAACTCCACATCGGTGCAGCTGATAAAAGCAGTTTATAATAAATACATTTCTTTATTCACATGCCACTTTTCATACAAGGGTTTGTAACCAAACGTGATTTGCAGATATGCACTTGCATTACCAAACGATAACAGACATTAATAGACAAACAAAGAAACAATACAGTGATTAAAGTCAAAACTGAATGAGAAGGTAAAATCTAAGTTTAGAATAAAATAGTAAAACCTGTATAAAACCCATGGTAAGATTAAATAAAATTAAATCAACGGTAAAAAATGTTACCAGCTAGCCAAGTCTATTCTTCCAGGCTCCAAAATTTCCACAGAAATGTGCACGTTTTATGAAAAGTCCATATGGTAATTCTGACTGGAAACAATCCAGATCCAGTTAAATCACTTCTTGATTTGTTTATTTTTTTAAAGTACATTCAATAAAAAAATACCTTGTCTGCCATTTTGAATTGAGCCATTACTGCATTACAGGAGCTCTTTATTGGAAATGCTCATTAAGAAAAAAAGAACAGAATGTCACCTCCTACAGGGGGTACTCCTACAGTTCCACTGATGAATATTGGGGGGGGGGGGATTGTGTTTGTGTTTTTGCTGTTTTTGTAAAAGTCATTAGACTGCCTGTTGTGGTCTTTCTGCCTGTGGGTGGGAGAGAGAGAGAGACAGAGTGGGAGAGAGAGAGAGAGAGAGAGAGAGAGAGAGAGAGAGAGAGAGAGACAGAGGCGGAGAGAGAGAGAGAGAGAGAGAGAGAGAGAGAGAGAGAGAGTGGGAGAAAGAGAGAGAGAGAGAGTGAGAGAGAGAGAGTGAGAGAGAGAGAGTGGGAGAAAGACAAAATGACGGATGACAAACCACATCCTTCTATTTTACTGGCAGAGAAAGAGAGAGATAGAGAACGAAAGAAAGATAGATAGATAACGAGAGATAGAGATCGATAACGACAGAGTGAAAGAGAGAGAGAGAGAGAGAGAGAGAGAGAGAGAGAGAGAGAGAGAGAGAGAGAGAGAGAGAGAGAGAGAGAGAGGTTAAGTCAGTTCAGTCTGTTTATTTCAGACTGGATCCCAAAACAGTGGCCTTTCAGAACTACGCTACGATTACAACTACTAGACCTACTGCTGCTACTGTTACCACTGCTGATACTACTATATTACTGCTACTGCTACTACTACTGCTACTGCTAGCACTGCTGATACTACTACTGCTACTACTACTACTACTGCTAGCACTGCTGATACTACTACTACTGCTGCTACTGCTACCACTGCTGATACTACTATATTACTGCTACTACTACTACTACTGCTAGCACTGCTGATACTACTATATTACTGCTACTACTACTGCTGCTACTACTGTTACCACTGCTGATACTACTATATTACTGCTACTGCTACTGCTACTGCTAGCACTGCTGATACTACTACTGCTACTACTACTACTACTGCTAGCACTGCTGATACTACTACTACTGCTGCTACTGCTACCACTGCTGATACTACTATATTACTGCTACTACTACTACTACTGCTAGCACTGCTGATACTACTATATTACTGCTACTACTACTGCTGCTACTACTGTTACCACTGCTGATACTACTATATTACTGCTACTACTGCTACTGCTACTACTGCTACTGCTGCTACTACTACTGCTGCTACTATATTACTGCTACTATTACTACTGCTGCTACTGTTACCACTGCTGATACTACTATATTACTGCTACTACTGCTACTGCTACTACTGCTGCTACTACTACTGCTGCTACTACTACTGCTGCTGCTACTACTGCTACTACTATATTACTGCTACTATTACTACTGCTGCTACTGTTACCACTGCTGATACTACTATATTACTGCTACTGCTACTGCTGCTACTACTACTGCTAGCACTGCTGATACTACTATATTACTGCTACTATTACTACTGCTGCTACTACTACTGCTGATACTACTATATTACTGCTACTACTGCTACCACTATACTGCTACTGCTACTGCTACCACTATATTACTACTGCTACTGCTGCCACTGCTGATACTACTATATTACTGCTACTACTACTAATCAGTCATAGCCAAGGGCGGGGGTTAAGGTTTGCACTCATTGTTCAATGAATATCAAGATGTATATTCATGAGGACATGTTTTATTTATCAATGGAGAAATAAGTACAAATTTGGCATGAGTTGGACCTGGATTTCTCATGCAGTTCTATAAACAGGTTTCCATTTGTGCTGACTACTGAGCAATGGAGGATATTCAGCTCCTAATTCATTAGCTTATGATGCTTCTCACCTTTGCTGACTCAAACCCCCAAAACGCTTTCAAGGTTCATATAAAATGTAAGCCAATGCAAAATAGATAACAAAATTATGAAAAGCATTTATTAAAGGCCGCATTTTGTGACGTAATATATGTCGTTTCCAATGGGAATTACAAAAATATTATACAGAATCCAACATTAATACATGCTGGGGGCGAGAGACCACTGTGTTGGCCCCCCAGGGCCCTGAGACCATGGTGATATGTGTGGAAAGTCATGAAAGGCAAATTGAGAAACAGTTGCGCCAACCGTATGCAGCTCAACTGCATTGATTTCAAAGTTGTTTTAAGTTTTAAATAAGTACACTAAGCACATTCCAGCTGGTTAAAAATTGTTTATCATTTGACAATGGGCTACAACTAAAATTTGATAATGCTGGTATGTGGTTTCATCATGTTAACATGTAGCATTCGAGGTAAAGTGCTTTACATATTTGGACTTCATAAGCATACATATTGTGGCGAGCCATGGAGTCGGAGTCAGGTTTGCTTCAGGGAATATTTTATTGAAGAGCACAATCTCTTATTTCTTCCTTCCTCAGCATACAGACAGAACAGACCACGCTCGCTGGATTGTAGCCAGCTTTATAGCCCCTGATATGCAAATGAGCATGCTTAACAAAGGCGACCTCTAATAGGTGCCTTGCAGCTCACCTTAACCAATCACACGTAATCCCCTCAGTCATACTCAAAAACAACCGTTGGCCTCGCTCGAACATTCTATAGAGCGGACCTGGTTGAGCGCATGCTATCACATTTAGCTGAACTGTATGCGACTGTTGTTTATTACAACAGTCGCCGTTCTGGCGGGAGGTGGTATTCAAATATTAACCGCCATTGTTACTGTACACGTCAGAGCTTCTGAACACGCTCTGATCATGTGATTACATCAACCATCATTCGTGCACTGGGTCTGCACAGCACAAGTACACATACACAATAAATTATACACAATAATTTACATCACTCGTAATCGCCCCGGATCGCCACACTGCCCCCACCTAAGGGGTCAGCAGTCCCCTGCGACCCCTTAAACTGTCTGCACTCACGCACAAAGTCCCGGAAACGGGCAGGAGTTCTCCGTTGACGAGAAGGGCGATTCGGGCCCTCAGCTGCCGCTGGGTTTTCTGGTGGAGGAGGGGTGGGCGCACGTAAAGCGGGCTGATCCTCGCCGACGCCCATCCCCTCCTCAACACCATCCAACAGCGGCCGGTAAGGAGCTAGACGGTCCCGGTGAAGCACCACCAGTTTCCTTCGGCCGGGCATGCGCACTCGATAGACCACCTCGCTAAGCCGGCCCACCACTTCCCCAGGGCCCCGCCAATGCGACTGCAATTTCGGGGACAGACCCTTCTTACGGATCGGACAGTAGATCCATACCTTGTCTCCGCTGGTGAAGGGCTGCCCCCGACAGCGCACATCATACGCTCGCTTCTGCTTAACACTTGCGGTGGATTGGGCCTGGCGGGTAAAGCTGTGGGCGGTCTCCAGGCGCTCGATCAAGGCCCGTGTGTACCCGGCCTCTGACTGGTGGTGCTCCGTTGGTCCGGGCGGGGCTCCGAACACCAAGTCGACGGGCGTCCTCAGCTCGCGCCGCTCGGCTCCAGTGCAAGTTCGGCAGTGTTTGGGGGGTACCCCAGGGCATCTAGTTCGGCGGGCTGCTTTTAATTCACAATTCGATCGGAGGCCCAGCGTTTCGGTACCAATAGTTATAGTTTCGGCTATCACATTTATGCTAGCTCCCCACAACGCTAACAAATCCAAACCGATAATACATGCATCTTTTATATCTGCTAACCAAAACTCGTGTTTCACTCGCTGGGCTCCTGCACACACTTGTAATTGTTTACTACCACGCATGCCCATCTTCTGCCCAGTGACGGAGGTTAGCTGGGTAGAGGTAGGGGTCCATGCACCCGAAAGCAGCCCGCTAGTACCCCGAAGTACCCCCGGCCTTAACAGGGAAATAGTGGCTCCGGTGTCGACCAGCGCCCAGCAGGCTTGTCCGTCCAAACTGCAAGGCAAGTACAGCCCGGTCTTCGTCCCCAGTCTGCCAATACGGGGCTCGGCCCCGTGGGCCTGTTCCTCTGCTCTTAAAAGAGCATCAAACGGAACTTTTGCTCTTGGTGCAGGGGCGGGGCAGTCGCGGGCGAGGTGCCCCGGTTCGTCGCACCGGAAGCAGCGTCGCTCCCGTTCCTGTCGTTGCCGCGGTCGATCGGGGTTCCGCTGGACCCATCTCACCTCCTCGCAATCGGCAGCTCGGACCCGGGGCTCGTTAGCCGGGGTCCCGTTGGGTGTGGTGCCCAGAATGAGCTCCAGTCGCTCGGCCTCGCGAAGCGCTGCGTCCAGGGACGCCGGTTTGGCGATGCGGACCTGTTGTTGTAGGCGCTCCGGAGTGAGGGCCTGCATGAAGGTCTGGCAGGCTAGCTCCTGCTGGCCTGCGTTGTCGAGTTGGGGGTAACCGCGGCGAGCTAACAGCCTGATGTCGGCGGCGAGGACGCTGAGGCTCTCTGCTCCGGTCCGCCGTCGCGTGGTGAGCTTCTCCCGGCTCACCTCCAGGAATTGCCGCTGTCCGAACCGGCGCTCCAGCGCTGTCATCAGTGCCGGTAGCGTCAGTGGTTCGGCGCTGTCCAGGTCCAAAAGCACCTGGCAGGCCTCGCCCTCCAGGGCTAACGCTAAGTGGGTGGCTGTCTGGCCCTCGTCCCAGCCGTTGTAGCTAGCCGCGAGTCGTACCTGGATTTGGTACGACTCTAGCTCACCCTTTCCCGTGTAGCGGGGTAGCTTTATCACCGCCTTTAACGGTGTGGTCGGTCGCTGCACCAGCACCGCCGTTTGGTTCGGCCTGGAAGCAGGGGCGTCCTCGTTGGCTTCCAGCCGACCTACTTGCGCTCCGCTTCCGGCCGCGGGGTCAGCCACCAGCGCGGGCACCTCCGCCTGGTCTGCAATCGGCCTCTCTCGCTCCGGTCTTGCGGCGCTGGCTCCTTCGGGGAGCCCTCCGGGTCTGCTCTTGGGCCGCTTTGCAGATGCTCCTGCCATAACGTCCATCTGTTCTGTAACCTGACGTTCCAATTCGCGGATCTGTTCCCAGATCATCTCCGGGGCAGCCATCCCACTTCTGACACCATTGTGGCGAGCCATGGAGTCGGAGTCAGGTTTGCTTCAGGGAATATTTTATTGAAGAGCACAATCTCTTATTTCTTCCTTCCTCAGCATACAGACAGAACAGACCACGCTCGCTGGATTGTAGCCAGCTTTATAGCCCCTGATATGCAAATGAGCATGCTTAACAAAGGCGACCTCTAATAGGTGCCTTGCAGCTCACCTTAACCAATCACACGTAATCCCCTCAGTCATACTCAAAAACAACCGTTGGCCTCGCTCGAACATTCTATAGAGCGGACCTGGTTGAGCGCATGCTATCACATTTAGCTGAACTGTATGCGACTGTTGTTTATTACAACAGTCGCCGTTCTGGCGGGAGGTGGTATTCAAATATTAACCGCCATTGTTACTGTACACGTCAGAGCTTCTGAACACGCTCTGATCATGTGATTACATCAACCATCATTCGTGCACTGGGTCTGCACAGCACAAGTACACATACACAATAAATTATACACAATAATTTACATCACTCGTAATCGCCCCGGATCGCCACAATATGTTAAAGATTACCTAATTGTATTTTTTTAAATGGGAAAGACTGAGAAAGCGATTTTCTTACAGACTGTTCTTGCCATCCTTTACCCATTACGGCTAACAGATTTAACCGTTTTTTAAAGCGGTAGTGTATGAAAATGACATTGGCTGAACCTCGGGTTAGCTGTATATTGCATGCATTTTACGTAAATTCATTACTATGCACGGACTGCATAATAATCTTTCGGCAAAATAACCTGCAAGATAGCCAAAACGAATTTCAAACACATGGGCCTACATATTACTAAAAACATGTTGCCGTTTTCTGTCGGAGCATTTAAGCACACATTTGATTCCGCCAAAAGCTCGACAATTACTGCCTCTGTTTGAAGTGGGATGAACTATGATTACGAAATGTTTGCCTTCCTGATCCTCTGATCTTTACACGAATGCTGACGTCACAGCCAAAGTCGAACCTCTTAAAGCGCACGTCATTTCTCACTTGTGCGGCTCATGATGGGGCTTTATGGAAGAGAGGAAGGAATGTAAATCATATAGTGAAAAAACTACAAGAGGCTATTAAAATAGTGGAGCAATGGTCCTTGGAGTGGGGATTTAAGTTCTCTGTGGAAAAAACAAAAATTGCCTTTTTCACACGCAAAAATATTCAGGAAGAAATTAAAGTGAAATTGTACGGAAGAGAATTGGAGAGGGTGAATGTGGTTCGATTTTTAGGTATGTGGTTCGATACGAGGCTCACATGGAATACTCATATTGATAAGGTCATAACAAAGTGTAAAAAAGTAGTGAATGTAATGAGATGTTTGGTTGGTAAGGACTGGGGAGCAGATAGGACATCTCTGAAAACAATATATATGGGACTAATAAGATCAGTGCTCGATTATGGATGTGTGGCATATGGGTCAGCCTCAAAAACCTTACTCAAAAAATTAGAAGTAATTCAAGCACAAGCACTTAGGATATGTTGTGGAGCATTTAAAAGTACTTCAGTGTCAGCCTTGCAAGTGGAGATGGGGGAAATGTCATTAACACTGAGAAGGCAACAGCTAATGATGACATATTGGGCGAATCTGCAAGGTCACAAAAAAGATCACCCAACAAAAAATGTTATAGAACCATGTTGGGAGCATGAAAAAGGGAACACCAAAAGTTTTGGGTGGAATGCGAAGGAGAAGGCAAGCGAGATGGGGATTTTAAATAAGAAATACAGCCCAACAGTAGTTCTTCCAGCTATACCTCCTTGGTTATTGCCACAACCAATGGTAAATTTTGAGCTACATAACAAAAAAAGAGATGAACAGAAGGGGAATAAGTATGATGGAATAGTGAATGAACATATTAGCAATTGGTTTTATGGATTTTTAAGAATATATACAGATGGATCAAAAGATCCAAATTCAGGAAGCGTTTCAGCTGCTTTTGTCATCCCAGAGTTAGGCATTAAGGAGGGAAAAAGATTACCCAATGACTTATCTGTATTTACAAGCGAAATGATGGCTATGGTAATAGCATTACAATGGGTAGAAGAAGCTCAACCAGAAAGGGTGGTCATCTGCTCAGACTCGTATGCAGTTTTAATGAGTTTGGAGTCTTTTAATTCCAGTAGCAGACAGGACATTTTATTTGAAATTCTTCAGACACTATTCAGAATACAAAGATTAAGAATAAGTGTTAGATTTGTATGGGTACCTGCTCATGTGGGAGTTAAAGGGAACGAGGAAGCAGATAGAATTGCAAAAAATGCATTAAAGGCAGACCATATACAGATAGATGTTAAAATCAGTAAAGCAGAGGTAAAAGGGGTCATTAAAAATGAAATTAAAAAGAGATGGCAAGAGGAATGGACCAGGGAAAGTAAAGGTCGGCATTTATTTAGAATAAAACCATTGGTTGGAAATACACAATCTGAACGGGGAAATAGGAAGGAAGACAGGGTTATCACAAGGTTAAGGTTAGGACACACAGGTCTAAATAGTACACTTTTCCTGATAAACAAACATGGAGATGGCAGATGTGAATTTTGTGGGGAACAAGAAACAGTAAATCATGTAGTGTACAGCTGCATAAAATATGTCAGACAGAGAGACTTAAAACCAAGCTACATGAAGTGGGGACACAACTTAATATATACAGAATTTTGAAACAATCAACAGGGGATACATGTATTACATTTCTGTTGGAGTATTTACATTCAACAGGCTTAATAAATAGAATATGAGTTTTAATTATTAATATGAACTTAAATTTTATTATTGGTATTTTAGAATTTTATTTAATTTATTAAGCAAGGGTATTAATGATTCCCAGTCCACACTCCAGACCAGTGGGTGGCGGTAAATGCACCACTAAAGTTGTTTGCCAACCGCCATAAAATAAAAGAAGAAGAAGAAGAAGAAGAACTTGCGCGGCTCACGCGCTCCCCCTCGTGCCAAGCTCATTCCAGACACGAAGCTCCGAATGCAACACACATCACATAGCATTGAATTGCATCATCTGACTGCATCAATACTCTCTCATCCATAATTTCCAAAATGGAAAACAAACGCAGAATGATGTTTCCCTGATAATTTATTAAGACCCACATGGGGGAAAAAAATAACGTATTTCCACAAAACATATTATTTATCGCAAATTCGCAATCAGCTAATATTTCAACAAAATAAGTGCACTGATAAGAACACGTGTAAACGTACATACACAATGCATTTATAAAACACATTCACACAAGAAATACTCAAACATTAACAGTCAACTCATCTTTTCCTCCCATATTTTAAGAAATGCACTCTGCTTATTTCAGCAACATTATATTCGTGGTTGTGTACACTACATACCCATTTTATAATTTCCGCTGCCTCTGGTCACAAATGATTTGGAAAAATCTCAAACCCTTTTGAAACCAGCTCATTATAGCACATCATGTGCTACTCACATTTTTTGTGTAGATAGAAATCTTGACAGTAAGCAGAAAAAAATAAATAAAATAAACTAACACTCAGGTTAATCAAAGAAACACAAAGGTCTTCTCTTTGGTTATTTCTGGGAGTCAGGTATCTGAATTTTAAAACAAGTGTACTTCCTGTTGCACTTCCTGTCAATAGCTCTATGAACAAAGCGTGGTATTTATGACACTCATTTGGAAACTAGGAATAAAAACTATGTGACAGGAGAGAAAACACCGATGCTCTTCACACGCTTAGTGACGAAAACCAGCTGTGAAAGAAAAGCAGAACATTTTCTCATTCAAAAAAGCATTATGTACCAAACAATCCTTTCTCACTTCAAAATTCAAAGCCCTAATTTACTTCACAGAAATGACTTTATAGTGTGTGGCACGACATCCAGGTATACCCATTTATGCAGGCAGGCTTAGTGGTGGAGTTTAAAACAACTCGGTCACAGCAAGGAACACAGCCATTGAATGGTGTTTGTTTAACCAGAGTATTACTTAACAGCTGTGCATGTTCACATTCTTTTGTCTGACACTCTTATGGACACAGGTCACAATCACAAGGTGACGTTGAGCTTGTCTATTCTCAACAACAGTCATGTAATCATCAGGAGTTAAGTCCTCGATTAACCCCTCAAAACAGGGCCTCTTCTGTAATGAGTCTCTCTCGCTATCTCTCTCTGTCTATTACTATCCAGTTCACCACCTTTAGTTTAAACCGACCCGGCCAGCAAAGGATGGGCACCCCCTCTCTAGCCAGCGAAAGATGGGCACCCCCTCTCTAGCCAGCGAAAGATGGGCACCCCCTCTCTAGCCAGCGAAGGATGGGCACCCCCTCTCTAGCCAGCGAAGGATGGGCACCCCCTCTCTAGCCAGCGAAGGATGGGCACCCCCTCTCTAGCCAGCGAAGGATGGGCCCCCCCTCTCTAGCCAGCGAAGGATGGGCACCCCCTCTCTAGCCAGCGAAAGATGGGCACCCCCTCTCTAGCCAGCGAAGGATGGGCACCCCCTCTCTAGCCAGCGAAGGATGGGCACCCCCTCTCTAGCCAGCGAAGGATGGGCACCCCCTCTCTAGCCAATGAAGGATGGGCTCCCCCTCTCTAGCCAGTGAAGGATGGGCTCCCCCTCTCTAGCCAGGTTCCTTCCCAGATTTCTTCCCACTGGGGAGTTTTTTCTCGCCACAGTTGAGTGTTTTTTCTCCCTGACCGGAAGGTTTTTTTTACCTCGTTTTGCTGGTTGGGGGCTAAGGCCTGGTTTTTTGCTAAATTTTCCTTCTGTTTCCCTGTGTAGCGTCTTTGTGACAGTTCTCTGCAAAAAGCGCTATACAAATAAAATTGAATTGAATTTAATTAAATTCTCTCTCTCTAACTCTCTCTCTCTCTCCCTGCCTCTCTCTCTACCTCTCTCTTTACCTCTGTCCTTCTCGTTCCCTCCCTAACACGTCAGCAAACTGAAAATCTATCGTAAACTAAGGCCAGGTTTCCAGGGCGTGTGCGAGATTAGCAGGTCGTGTCCATGGCAAGTAGGATAAACCAATCGAAGCCGTACTGTCCCCGGCGCGGTCCTGCCCTCCCTCCTCCGAGGCGTAGCCTCTCCCCCAGGGGACTGGAGGCCACGCCCATCTCAGAGCCCGTCCATCATGGCCAGCAGGTCCGCCCCCTTGTTGCTCGGACCCTGCGACGGCTCCGCCTCCGCCTCCTCGGTGAACTCCCCCATGATCCGGGCCAGCTCCTTATTGGCCTGCTGGTCCTGACGAGACAAGGAGATTGACCAATGGGAAGACTGCTCCTCATCTTGAGCTCGCACAGGTGGCTTGTGGCACACCAACCTTGTGTCGGAAGCTGCCTGACTCTAGATTACCCATAATCCCCCATGGGTCAGAGATTATTTCAGTCTGTGTGACCCTTAGAGTATGTAATATGTAGACAGCGAGGCCAATATAAACCTATGGGGAATAGGTCTTTGTGCTGATGCCAGTTCACATTGAGTAATAAACTGTGTGTGGAGTTGTTTTAAAATTTATTTATTTATTTAGTTACTTTTTATGATTCACTTTTTCGCACGCCACTAAGGGTGACATTTACAAGAGCGTAATACCTGTCCCCATTGGTGCCATTCCAGACAAGCTTCCCCCTTCGATGTGAAGCACTTTCAGATCATAAGATGAAAGGCACTATATAAATGCAATCCTTTATTAAGCACCGAAAGGGCCATAAATGGCTCCGCCGTTTCTGCCTGATTGCACTTAACCCACATACTCTCACATTAATGTTGCAAAACTCATTTGTTGATTGAGCAGTTTCATTTGGAGGTTTTAAATGTACTACGTCTGCGGTCTAATAATCAACTTCAGCTTTCATAACCGGAATTAATAACACATTTCTTTCAGTGTGAAACAATGATAAAGATTATCGTTTGCCCCACGACTTTTATCTTTTTATCTTTATTTAATGCACTTGTATTTTAATGCAATGTTTTGTACTTTGTGATTTTATTATTATTATTAATTAGTTTTTATTCTTTAAAAAAAATTGTTGCCTTTTGTAAAGCAACTTGAGATCGTCTTTGTATGATGAAAAGCTCTATATAAATAAAATGTTCTATTATTATTATTAATACACATTCACAAGGGCATGGGTTTAATCACCGTTTTGCTGCAAGATTACTGAGACCAGATGCTAGAGATGGAGTGAATCTTACCTTAGTGGCTTGGATATTTAACACCTCGTATGAGAACTCCTCCGGTCTGGATATAAAAGCTTCCCTGGGGAGTAAAGACGATCTTTCATAACACAGCTTCACGCCAAAGAAAGCTAATATTATTATTTAATAATATTATTACTTGTATTTATCTGCTTAATGGACAGATTTATCCATTGAAATTTACACTGATTACATTTGTACATATTATCCATATGAACAGCTGGATACTGGCAGGAAAAAAAATCTGTCAAGGGTACAACGGCACTGTGATATTATAATAATTATATTAATATAAACATCTTTGGAAAATAAAGGAATCAGTTAGTGAGATGATGAAGGACAGGGACACTCACTCCTCTTCCTCGTCGGTAGCGAAAAGGTTGACGCGGAAACCACAGTCGGCAGCGGCGGCTTTGTGGACATTCAGACCCCCCATGAGGCGGGCTAGCAGGTTAAGCTCCTCCTTCGCCAGGGGGTTAGGGGCCGTGTTCACCTGAACCAATCAGAACGCCCGCTGAATGTCTGCATTTATGTGTGTTTTCACACTCATCGCTGCGACCTTTCCTTTCAGCTGAGCTCACACAGACACAGGGTGCATCCTAATAATCTTCACTCCTATCCTCCTTTCCTCCACTCGTCTCCGACCCGGAAGTATGCAAAACTGCCTGTACGTTTCAAGTACAACTGTTTGCATGTACAGTATACAATGTACCTGATATTGCGGTTTGCGTTGAGATATTAATTAATATGTAACCATTAATACGTAATTAAGATGTAATCAGCGACATTAGATTAAAACACAAAGATCGGTTTCCTCGGCACGGAGGAGAGGAGGTGGTAGTGGAGGTGGTAGTGGAGGAAAGGAGGATGCATTTTTCGATTATTGGGACACACACACCCCCAGAGTAGGGGGATTCTTCATGTGTAGCGTGTGCATGCAGACTGCAAGTGCCCTAACTGACCAGAGGGGGGGGGGGGGGCTAGTGCGCAATGAGACACAGATCATCCGCTGACTGAATCCCCGCCCTCCCCTGTGCATCACTGTCTGTGACCAATCACAGATCATCCGCTGACTGAATCCCGCCCTCCCCTGTGCATCACTGTCTGTGACCAATCACAGATCATCCGCTGACTGAATCCCGCCCTCCCCTGTGCATCACTGTCTGTGACCAATCACAGATCATCCGCTGACTGAATCCCCGCCCTCCCCTGTGCATCACTGTCTGTGACCAATCACAGATCATCCGCTGACTGAATCCCCACCCTCCCCTGTGCATCACTTTCTGTGACCAATCACAGATCATCCGCTGACTGAATCCCCGCCCTCCCCTGTGCATCACTTTCTGTGACCAATCACAGATCATCCGCTGACTGAATCCCCACCCTCCCCTGTGCATCACTTTCTGCGACCAATTATAGTATATAGTATATAGTATAATATGGTGCAGTTCCAACAGCGCCCTAAAGAAATCTCGGCTAACCCTCTAGTAAACTGATTTGTCTGAGAGGACAAGCGGTTAAGTCGAGCTTTATTTATGGAGCACATTTCATACATAATTGCAACCCAATGTGCTTAACACAAATACAAATTTTAATTTAAAGTTAGCGAGTTGACAGTAGCCAGGGATTTGTATCCTGAGAACAGAGATGGCTCCAGACAGCTCCCCTAGTAACAGACAGTTACCCTAGTAACAGGAGTGCAGTAAGATTACCTACGTTGTGAGAACCATTAGCAGGCCGGAATAAGGGTTTCTGCCGTACCAGAAATACCTGTAGTATACCGGGCCTTACCTTGGTGTGCTGGGCCGAATTCTTTGCTGTCCCAGACATGTGTGTCTCTACCGGACGGCTCACACTGTACCTGGACAGAAATGACATCAGACAATAAAACACGGGCTGATTTACTTCCTCAGTCATGGTTTAAGAAATATGAGCATATTACCCCAGTACTAGCATCACTTCATTGGCTACCAATTAAGCATAGGATAGACTTTAAGGTCTTGCTTCTGACTTTTAAAGCTTTACATGGACTTGCGCCAGTGTATATATGTAATCTGCTTTTACCATATAAGCCGAAAAGATCCCTTCGTTCCCAAGACGCAGGCTACTTAGTAGTCCCTAGAATATCTAAAAACTTGACGGGTGGTAGAGCTTTCTCCTACAGAGCACCACTACTGTGGAACACCCTTCCAAAATCTATAAGGGAATCAGACACAGTCTCAATATTTAAGTCTAGATTAAAAACGCACCTTTATGATCAGGCTTATAAGGAGTTGTAGTCCGGAGACAGGACCAGAGAAGCCCTTTTGTCATAGAGTAATGCGGAGTGACATCCTTTCCTTACTGTCACCTGTCAACAGCTGTGACCCCATCTTCCTGGGCTGGCTCTTGATAGGTGGGTAGGATTGTTTACTCTCTCATGACTGGATGGGTTCTCAAACCCTGTCTTCATAGCTATGCAGCCATAAGTTACTCCTGGCGGGGGTACTTGTCCAACCCCCCCCCCCCCCCCTAACTGTTCTCTCTCTCTCTCCCACATTCCACCGGCGGGGCTCATGCCCCGCATCTCGAGAGTTGCTGTCCAGCTTCCTGTCCATTGCCGCTTGCCCCTCCCTCCCCACCACCGCTACCAGCCGATCCTGTCGCCATCGGCACCCGTTTTCCCATCATCATTGCCGCCACATCTGGACTGCCATCTAGCTGCTGCAATTTCCACTATCATGGATATTGCCAGTCAGTTTTGACCATGCTGGTCATTAAGATCTAGACCCTGAGCCGACCTGAGGAGAATGGGTTTCCCCCTTGAGTCTGGTTCCTCCCAAGGTTTCTTCCTAATTACACCAGGGAGTTTTTCCTTGCCACTGTTGCCTCTGGCATGCTCTTGTGGGGGTTTAGTTTAGACTGGGTTTTTTCTGTGAAGCGCATTGTGATAACTTGTTGTGAAATACGCTATATAAATAAATATTGATTTGATTTGATTTGATTTAGGCTGGTGTGTTTTACAGCAGAGGTTGGCCTTACATGTTGATGTGTTTAAATGTTTAGGAGCGGACAGGCCTTACATGTTGATGTGTTTAAATGTTTAGGAGCGGACAGGCCTTACATGTTGATGTGTTTAAATGTTTAGGAGCAGACAGGCCTTACATGTTGATGTGTTTAAATGTTTAGGAGCGGACATACCTTACATGTTGATGTGTTTAAATGTTTAGGAGCGGACATACCTTACATGTTGATGTGTTTAAATGTTTAGGAGCGGACATACCTTACATGTTGATGTGTTTAAATGTTTAGGAGCGGACATACCTTACATGTTGATGTGTTTAAATGTTTAGGAGCGGACATACCTTACATGTTGATGTGTTTAAATGTTTAGGAGCAGACAGGCCTTACATGCTGATGTGTTTAAATGTTTAGGAGCAGACAGGCCTTACATGTTGATGTGTTTAAATGTTTAGGAGCGGACAGGCCTTACATGTTGATGTGTTTAAATGTTTAGGAGCAGACAGGCCTTACATGTTGATGTGTTTAAATGTTTAGGAGCGGACATACCTTACATGTTGATGTGTTTAAATGTTTAGGAGCGGACATACCTTACATGTTGATGTGTTTAAATGTTTAGGAGCAGACAGGCCTTACATGCTGATGTGTTTAAATGTTTAGGAGCAGACAGGCCTTACATGTTGATGTGTTTAAATGTTTAGGAGCGGACAGGCCTTACATGTTGATGTGTTTAAATGTTTAGGAGCGGACAGGCCTTACATGTTGATGTGTTTAAATGTTTAGGAGCAGACAGGCCTTACATGTTGATGTGTTTAAATGTTTAGGAGCAGACAGGCCTTACATGTTGATGTGTTTAAATGTTTAGGAGCAGACAGGCCTTACATGTTGATGTGTTTAAATGTTTAGGAGCGGACAGGCCTTACATGTTGATGTGTTTAAATGTTTAGGAGCAGACAGGCCTTACATGCTGATGTGTTTAAATGTTTAGGAGCAGACAGGCCTTACATGTTGATGTGTTTAAATGTTTAGGAGCAGACAGGCCTTACATGTTAATGTGTTTAAATGTTTAGGAGCAGACAGGCCTTACATGTTGATGTGTTTAAATGTTTAGGAGCAGACAGGCCTTACATGTTGATGTGTTTAAATGTTTAGGAGCGGACATACCTTACATGTTGATGTGTTTAAATGTTTAGGAGCGGACATACCTTACATGTTGATGTGTTTAAATGTTTAGGAGCAGACAGGCCTTACATGCTGATGTGTTTAAATGTTTAGGAGCAGACAGGCCTTACATGTTAATGTGTTTAAATGTTTAGGAGCGGACATACCTTACATGTTGATGTGTTTAAATGTTTAGGAGCAGACAGGCCTTACATGTTGATGTGTTTAAATGTTTAGGAGCAGACAGGCCTTACATGTTGATGTGTTTAAATGTTTAGGAGCAGACAGGCCTTACATGCTGATGTGTTTAAATGTTTAGGAGCAGACAGGCCTTACATGTTGATGTGTTTAAATGTTTAGGAGCAGACAGGCCTTACATGTTAATGTGTTTAAATGTTTAAGAGCAGAGATCAGAAAGGTGGTGCTTACAGGTGCAGCTCAAAAAATTAGAATATCGTGAAAAAGTTCAATATTTTTTGTCACTCATTTCAGAAAGTGAAACTCATATATTATATAGATTCATTAGACATAGAGTGAAATATTTCAAGCCTTTATTTCTTGTAATTTTGATGATTATGGCTTACAGCTAATGAAACCCAAAATTCAGTGTCTCAGAAAATTAGAATATTTTGCTTTAACATATTTTTAAAGTATCATATTTAATATTTGGTCGCATATCCTTTGCATGCTGTTACTTCCTGAAGTCTGTGACAATCAACATAAAAAAACTCTCAATATCTTATTTTCAGGTACTGTTACAAGCGATACTATAACCTCTCTGCATTTGAACTGATCTCTATGAGAATTGGGGGGTAAGACTAGATTCAGCTGTAAATTACGCTGGTACAGTATGGAACACATGACTGGCGAAATGGCTGTACGTTACACTCTATGTGTAATGAATCTATATAATATATGAGTTTCACTTTCTGAAATGAGTGACAAAAAATATTGAACTTTTTCACGATATTCAAATTTTTTGAGCTGCACCTGTACATGTTCATGTGTTTAGATGTTAGGAGGCGTGTGTTTACATGTTTAGGAGCAGTGGTGGGGCTTAAATGCTGTACGTGTTTACATGTTTGTGAGCTAACAGCAGGGCTTACATGTTGGTGCCCAGTTTAATGACTCTCTCCCCGAACATCTCGAAGGACCCCTCCCGCAGGGCGCTGGAGTAGCTGCCACCGTTCGGAAACTGCATCCTTTTCGCTTCCTCTCCAGCACAGCTGAACATCCTGAGTGGGGAGGAGCCAGAGACATCGTCATGGTTTCGCTCTAGTTTAGGCCAATCATTTTGCTCGCTAGATTAGGCCACACCCTGTGTTTTGTTTGTGTGGCTGCAATCCCATCTCCAAGGCCAAATTGAAATCCATCAAATACTTCAAAATGCAATCTCTATCTATGTGATAACCAAGGCAAAGCCCTGCTTAGCTTCAGCTGACTGGTGCGAGATAAATACAAGATGGCACACCTGCTGCCTCTTTAGTGATAACTTACAGTGCATTTCACTTCAGTCAAATGTCAAACTACCACATGTTCTTTACATGTGCACGGCTGGTGCCACACATAAGAGTGTTTTGTGCCATACAAGAAAAAGCAGAATTGATAGAGATTTTTTATATTTTCAATTAATTCTTGTTTAATCAATCTTGTTTAATCACAGCGCCCTCCACGGGACTGGAGTTAAAGAGACACAGCACTCCCTCCAAGACTGTAGTTAAATCAGCAGACACAGAGCCCCCTCCAGGACTGGAGTTAAACCTGCAGAAACAGCGCCCCCTCCAGGACTGGAGTTAAACCAGGTCCCCATACCTGATCAATCCCGGAATCTGTGTTCCATACGGCACAGGTCCTGAGGTTGGAAGGACGAAGCGGCCATTGGAATTCTGCACTTTATCTTTTAGAAAAATTGACACCTGGAAAAAAAAATTGTATTAATTTTCCATTATGCTGAATGGCTGCTTTTTGGCCACACACATGCACACACACACACACACACACACACACACGGCACAGGCTTACCCTGATATGCATGTCCTGAAAGAAGACCAGCAGCGTTTGTCTGATCAGCTGGAACTCCCCACCTGACAGAGGTGTGTACATCTGCCACAGAGGAGGGAAAGCAAGCAGACACCTGTAATACCGCTCAACACAATCATGTAAACACACACAGAAATGCACACACACACACAGAAACACAGACACATGTTCCCCAACACACACACACACACACACACACAACACACACACACACACACACAGACAAATAGGCTTACTATAAAATAGGCTTATTATTATTTAATATAATAGTAAGCCTTATTATTATTATAGGCTTACTATTATTTGTTTCTTTGGTTCTTTGCAGATAATATACAGTCTCTGTGTCCTACCTCGATGAGCTGGCGGTACGTCTCGTCCACCTGGTTGAGAATGCTCGGAGCGTCCCTCACAAACTCCTTGATGGCGTCCATGTGGTTGAAGGACACCAGTAGAATGTCCTTGGGCCGGGGACAGAGCAGGACTTGATATTTGAAAGCCATGGTCATGAGATCGTAGAGCTGCAGGGTAAAAATGCACACACGCCAACATTCATTCCTCAGGAAATGCACTTTCTTAACCCTATGTGATTAGACTGTTCTTAACTGAACATTCTATTACTGATGTAACTGTCACCACTGGTTAATTGAAAGCAATGGAGTTCAAGAACACTGACTTAGAACTTTTAAAAAACATTCCAAAAAAACCTACTCTTCAAAGGGTTAAAATGGCTTTTCCTTTGCATATTTATTTTATCACAAATTTCATCCAGATTTCTTTGCTGGCTTTTTTCAGATTTACCTTTCTCTTATTGCCTATTGCCTTTTGTTTGCTTCCATTTATATTATTTTGAAAATGCAAATATTTTAAGTACTTTAGGTTGCAGACCATTATATGATAGTTTAATATGAAATAATTTAGTACAGTATGAAGGTAACACCAGTTATACACTTGCAATGAGTAAAATATGATTCTACTGCTCCCTAGGATCCTAATCAAAGCAAATCAAATCAATATTTATTTATATAGCGCATTTCACAACTAGTTGTCACAATGCGCTTCACAGAAAAAACCCAGTCTAAACTAAACCCCCACAAGAGCAAGCCAGAGGCAACAGTGGCAAGTCCTAGTCCCCAACCATTTGGAATCACAAACTGCTTTAATATTCAGATTTGGAATTACACTTTGTGAGTACCCACAAACTGCTTTAATATCCACATTTTTAAGGCCGGCCGGCCGGTATCTACAATGGGGGAAATAAGTATTGGACACGTCAACAATTTTCTTATCAAACATATTTCCAATGTAGCTATTCACATGAGATTTTGACCAGACATTGGTATTAACTCAATAAAACTACACAGCTAAAGAAATTGTAACATTCCAATCTTTAAAAAAAGTTATGTGCAATAAAGTGGAATGACACAGGAAAAAAGTATTGAACACGCTAAATTAAATGTATTTAATACTTGGTGGAAAAGCCATATTTGTAACATTTGGTCGCATATCCTTTGCATGCCATGACTTCCTGATGTCTGTGACCGAACAACATCAAAAGACTCTTGATATCTTATTTTCTGGTACTCTTACAAGCGATACTATAACAGCTCTGCATTTGAATGGATCTCTATGGGAATTGGGGGGTGAGACTAGATTTAGCTGTAAATTACACTGGAACAGTATAGAACACATGGTTGGCTAAAGGGCTCTAAGTCAAAAAGGGTCTGATGTATCAAACAAGCCTTTAACCATCACTCTGCTGCCAGAAATACAGTAGATATGGATGGATAACTTGAAGGGTTTCTTCTCCTGACTTATTTTTCTATAGAGTTCAATAGGAAAATCTGTCAGGAGAAACAACCCTTAAAGTGATCCTTCCATAGCTACTTGCCCAACCAAAACCTTCCCTCCCCAGCATGGCTGCACTCACATTTTCATTTGTTTATGTAATAAGCTTCTATGTCCTACATTTGTTCATATAGTTTTCTAAAACCCCCACACATCATCTCTAAAATGTGCTTCTGGTTAGTTTTATTTCTCCAGGCATTCATTTCCAGCGATTTCCGTGAAATCTGCCTTCAAGTGGATTGATTTTGCCATATTGCATCATCCCAATGTAGCGTATAAATAAGTGTCAAATCAGAACACAGGAAATGGAGGAATCCAACAGAAGTAGACCAACCAAATTCACTAATAGAACCAATAAGAATATAAAAAATGAAGATGGAAAGAGTGGGGGGTTGACTAGAATAATAATGAGCAAGAACAAAAGAATCAGGTGTGAAGATGGAATGCATGAACACACCTGAAAAAGGATGGTCTGGAAATTATGCAAATTAAGATGTGTGTAATGTATGGATTAAGTGTTACACAATAATGGTTGAATTAAAATCTGCGTGTATGCTTGATTCAATTAATTTGCACAAAGATGTAGTTTCCAGTGCTTTTATTACGCGATACTGGAAAGCACCGCAATAGGACAGCCGCGTGGGTCTCCGTACCTTATCCATGCTGGCTTGGTTGAGCCGCATGATGGACGCATGCGCAAGCCGGTCGAACACGGTCCTCAGGGCCTTCTTGGAGTACAGCTCCTGTGGCTTGAACAACTCTTCCAGAAACTTCTTATTAAACATTGTGGTGATGATGTCATTCATCACTGTGGGAAAGACAAGCACTTAGAAACCACAGTCTTTTTTTTTTAATCAAGCAAAACGGACGTTTATAGGGTGGGCTTTGGAGTGTAAAAGCAGGGCTCATCCACTTAGTATGATCACGGCAACCCAAGTAATAATTTAGGACTAAATCCCAGAACGTTGTGTTAGCTATAACTGATGTGCGCCAGCTAACGCAACAAAAACGTTATAGATAACCTTTATGAATATGAGTTTATGGCGCCGAGTAAACATACAAAGTCCATTTGCAGTGTAGCTATATGTGCTAGGGCGGCAGTAATAGGTATTTGCACGATAGGAATCAGATGCACAGATGTGTCACTTGAACAGTTGGAATACAGGAATTAATTCCAATATGAAAAACTCAAAGATAATTTGCCTTTGGGAGTATTATTGCAAGTGGGAGTGTGTATCTATGCAACCTTCTACATTTAAATACAGAAAAAAATAGTTTACTTTGCAATGAAAGCTGACAACAAAACGGGCAAACAGACTAACAGCGGCAGCCAGCAAGTTAGCAAGCGCTGTTAGCCTCCTAATGCCTAATGCTGATTATCTGTCTTTCACCCCACTACAGTGTCAATGAGATGGCTAACTATCGCTTTCTAACAGCTTCCTAGCCGAGTCTGTGGTTTAACTATTTGCGATTTAAAAACATTTATTATTCTTAATGTAACTAGCTAGCACAGCAAACTGTGAACAAACTGCGGCTAGCAACCCACAGATGCGCGTTAAATGACGCTCACATTACCTTTCTTGGCTTTATCAGTGGGGATATTCTGAGCTCGTAGACGTTGGTCCAGGATATAGAGCATTTCTCCTCCGAGATTAATAAAAAGCAGGGGAAGCGTCCTCGACGACATATTTGCAGATTCGTGCGTTTGCTTGAGAGCTAAGCAACCCAAACAAACTGGTAATCTTCCTATCCTTTCGTTTCCTTCACCGCTGTATACGTCTACGAATTGTTAGCCAGCTAGCCAGCTAGCCAGTGTCGCTATTTCGGTACCCTTTCCTTTCAAGCTTATTGTGGAGGATGAAAGCGATGCGCTGCCACTCGGTTGCCAGGTCACCACAAGAAAGAGCCAATGAAAAGGCGTCTTATTGGAGCATCGGGTTTGGGTAATCTCGTTTTCGATATTAATTATGCAGGTAGAGCATCTTCTTGCCAGATAGCATTTTGATCAGGGCGGAAAAAAAGAGCAACAACGCACCAGCTGCCATGCAGTAGATTTTATTATGTTAATAATGATTCATGCAAATCTCGTACATCAAATGGAAAATGATAATACAGGACCGTATTCCATATTACGCGTCCAATTTCTTGTCATGCCAACAGAACATGATAATACAAGTGTATCTGGAAAAAACACATAATTGTACATTTGCACTTTCATGAAAATCACGCATAATATCAAACTGTGTGGCGCGCGTATTTAAACATCTCCGTTCCGGATGCGTATTTCTCGAGCCATCCGGCACATCTCACAGAATCCGCAGCAGAACGTCATCATTGCGTCATTGCATATTGTGCCCTGAAAAGAACGTGGGTTTCATTAGAAATCCCGAATGTGTACACAGACAAATGAGAAAACAAACGCTAAGGAATACCAATTGAGGTGGGAGGGAGGCCAACATTGTGGCTGGAATGTGAGATGGGACCAATCACATTTCAATTATGTCAGTACAGGAAATTCATGTTAAACGGGGATATTTGTAGACTATTCACGAACGGAATTTCAGTTAATTTTTTGAATTAACATAAATTTAATCTGTCAATTCCAAAACCTGATGCTGTTTTGACCAACAAAGCCTGACCTACAACAAAGGCCCCCATAACCACTGCTTAAAAACTACACACTTGTGCAACTGGCTTAGCATAATTTTGATTTGGCAAGACTCTAAATGTCCCCTTTAGAGTTGCATAACAACAGACAGATATTGCAAATGAAAAAAAAAAGGAACTGGTCAGAGCAGTATTCTTGTTTTATTCATCCCTCTCCATTACATTTAAGAATATTTAATAATAGAACAGACCATTCATATCTAGGCTTATCATTTGCCATCTTCTTAGAGCCCCAACATTCTCCCCTGATGACAGTAGCTCTCTAATCTGGGACTGATTTAGACCTGGGCCCGAACACCAGGGATCTCTGGCCAATCAAAATAGTGGCAGTAATCAAAATATCAATTATCTATCAAGTACAAATGAAAACCAGCAGCACTACTGGCCTCAATAGCCATTTGAGTTATTTGAGTGTCCCTGCTTGAGAAAGTATCCAACTGAATAAATGCACATTGGCGTATTTTCTTCTTTTCCATAGTCATTTTGTCTAAAGGGTGGATCAGGTCTCCCACCTGTCTCGTGAAGCAGACGTACCTGAATGCCGTATGTCAAACGCATGTGAGTTCTCATGGCGGTAAGTCCACCCGGAATGCAGGCCAGGCACGGATTCTCTCCATACTTGTTAGCTGCGTAGCATCCCAGCGCTATTGGACAGAAGCAGCCCAGGGCACCTGTATTGACCGGAGCAAACAAAATTAATAAATAAATTAATAAAATACAAAAAATCACTTTCATTAAACAGTAAAGCGGCAAGCTTTATGTATTTTCTGAGTCCATGACGCACTAAATTAACAAATACATATTCTGTGATCTGCCCTTTATTAAAATGTAGCCTGACTTCTGTTCTCATATGTAAATATAATGTTTTAGTAACAAATGCAGTAGATTGAACAGGTACACTGTTTTAGGTGCATTTAGCTGCTGTGAATGACAAGGGGAATGGTTATGTACGCCCCCTCTCCCTATGTCACATACAGTACTTACAGACAAGGGGAACGGTGTTATATACGCCCCCTCTCCCTATGTCACATACAGTACTTACAGACAAGGGGAACGGTGTTATATACGCCACCTCTCCCTATGTCACATACAGTACTTACAGACAAGGGGAACGGTTATATACACCCCCTCTCCCTATGTCACATACAGTACTTACAGACAAGGGGAACGGTGTTATATACGCCACCTCTCCCTATGTCACATACAGTACTTACAGACAAGGGGAACGGTTATATACACCCCCTCTCCCTATGTCACATACAGTACTTACAGACAAGGGGAACGGTGTTATATACGCCACCTCTCCCTATGTCACATACAGTACTTACAGACAAGGGGAACGGTTATATACACCCCCTCTCCCTATGTCACATACAGTACTTACAGACAAGGGGAACGGTGTTATATACGCCACCTCTCCCTATGTCACATACAGTACTTACAGACAAGGGGAACGGTGTTATATACGCCACCTCTCCCTATGTCACATACAGTACTTACAGACAAGGGGAACGGTTATATACACCCCCTCTCCCTATGTCACATACAGTACTTACAGACAAGGGGAACGGTTATATACACCCCCTCTCCCTATGTCACATACAGTACTTACAGACAAGGGGAACGGTGTTATATACGCCACCTCTCCCTATGTCACATACAGTACTTACAGACAAGGGGAACAGTGTTATATACGCCACCTCTCCCTATGTCACATACAGTACTTACAGACAAGGGGAACGGTTATATACACCCCCTCTCCCTATGTCACATACAGTACTTACAGACAAGGGGAACGGTTATATACGCCCCCTCTCCCTATGTCACATACAGTACTTACAGACAAGGGGAACGGTTATATACACCCCCTCTCCCTATGTCACATACAGTACTTACAGACAAGGGGAACGGTTATATACGCCACCTCTCCCTATGTCACATACAGTACTTACAGACAAGGGGAACGGTTATATACGCCACCTCTCCCTATGTCACATACAGTACTTACAGACAAGGGGAACGGTTATATACGCCACCTCTCCCTATGTCACATACAGTACTTACAGACAAGTAAATCAGTGCAGCAGGAGCAGAGTCCGGTGCTCCATTCCCCGGTCTGCACGTTAGTTCCGTAAGACCCCGCCCCCGGCTGTTGGCTGATCACTGGGTTTGACATGTCAATCAAACTGAGCTGGCTGTCAATCAAACCACCTGTGGATTGAGCATAATAGACCAGTCACTCCCTGTGCCCCACAGTACTGAACTTAAAACAACAGTTCTCTGTGCCTTTTTGTTCTTGTTTTTGTGTATTGTTACTGTGTATTTTGACTGATGTCACACACAATTTGTTTAATGTCAGAATTAAGTCTGTAGGATGACATACTGTATCATCTCCACTCCGAGCAGGTTGAATAATTACGAGGCAGTGTTTGCCTGTTTCAAAGGTTTTGGTTATGGCAGAAAATACATTACTGATGCCTGCTGTGCTCCTGAAAAATTAATGCGAGAAATGGATATCAGAACTGTAGTAGAAAGCAGAAGAATAATAATAACTTATTGCACCTCCAAGGTTATGGAGTTCATTCGCAACTGGTTCACTAACATTGGACTGTTGCACAAGATCCTAAACCTGAATTGCTTCAGTAAATAGCCAACTGTATAAACGGACTGTGTGTTAAGAATGTGACCTGCAGCTCTGGATATGAGTGTCTGAAAAATGCATTAAATATAATATTTGAAATAATTTACTGTATATAACTGAAATGGTGGTAACTATACAATATTTCATAGCTTTATTATTACACTGCTGATGTCATAGCATGAATTATTATTATTTTATTTTTTTTACCACATATGCAGTTAGCTCAGATATTATTTCTGAGCAAGGCTATTCATTGACACATTTGTTCAGAAGTGGGTTTTTTCTATTGGCTGTTGATCTGTCAAATTGCTAAAGTTTATGCACATTTGACAGAATTCATGCTTAAACAACATTAGAGGTGCTGCCCTTAGGAAATGCAAGATATATGCTCAATGGGGGTATATACTCAATGGGGGTATATGCTCAATGGGGGTATATGCTCAATGGGGGTGCAACACTCTACTAGACATACAGTGGTTCTAGAAAGTATTCATACTCCTTCACTTTTTGCACACTTTGTTGTGTTGAGTCTGTGACCCATCAACATCAAAAGACTCTCGATATCTTATTTTCAGGTACTGTTACAAGCGATATTATAACCTCTCTCCATTTGAATTGATCTCTATGGGAATTGGAGGGTGAGACTAGATTCAGCTGTTAATTACGCTGGTACAGTATGGAACACATGACTGGTGAAATGGCTGTAAGTCATCAAGGGACTACGGTATCAAACGAGCCCCAAAGCATCACTCTACAGCCAGATATGGATAGTAGGTGTGGATGGATCACTGCAAGGGTTATTTATGACTCCTGACTCATTTTTCTATAGAACTCTACGGGGGGAAAAGTCAGAAGAAACCCTTAAAGTGATCCATCTACATCTACTCTATAGAGAGGTTATAGTATCGCTCGTAACGTGAAAATAAGATATCGAGAGTGTTTTGATGTTGTTGGGTCACAGACTTCAGGAAGTAACAGCATGCAAAGGATATTTGACCAAATATAAAATATGATACTTTAAAAATACATTAAAGCAAAATGAATACTTATGTACATGAGATTTCCGTTTTAGATTTTTTTATCCATTTGCAAAAATTAATATTTTTAACTTTGTCATTATGGGTTATTGAGTGTAGATTGATGGGCAAAAATTTGACCCATTTAAAATTTAATCTACAACACAATAAAGTGTGCAAAAAGTGAAGGGGTATGAATACTTTCTAGCACCACTTTAAATGCATTATATCAGATTAAAATATATTCAATGCTTTTGGCGTAGCCTCATTAGATCACACTTTTGTGCGCAACAAGGCGAATGACATGTGTTGTGAGGTCCGATGTGGCATGATGCTGAAGCTGCTGACTTTAGAGCCAGGAAGTGAGGACACCATGCCTGCAAGTCGAGGCGTCCCATTCAACTGTGCGTTTAACGTTTACAACTTAGTTTCACCATCGCAACACGTCGGTTACACTGCACCAAAAGCTAATTCGGGGCTAAGAGTACTTCTGTGCGTTAGAGCACTAAGCGCCTTGGTACAAAGAATTACCTCAGAAAAACACGAGTGTAAAAACTGTGCCTAATCTCTGGATTCTTCAGAAATACAATTCTCACTTAACCTGACCAGCAAAAGCACAGTATACCTCCTATACAAATTCTGTAAAAATACACATTTTAATTGATATACAATCACACCCAGGGAGAACACACATCACAGGTTTTAAATCCCACCACTGCTGAGCAGGGTAAAAAAAAAGCTCCTACCTTGTTACATGGAAAATTATGTCAAAGCTTTCAGTTTTGCAAAGCTCTCTTTAAATGCCCTCTATGTTAACACACAGCTATGAATGATATCGGCTCGTCTTTACTTTAAAAATTAAACTGCACAAATGCAGGTCTGGAAGAGAGAAAGTTTTACGTGCCTACCACATCAGACCTTCTTTAGATCAGAATCAGTCTGTCGACAGGAAGTTGTGTCACACGTCCAAGCCACACAGCAGCTTCTGCAACTGATGCATTCTGTTACTGATCAAAAGACCAACATATTTCTCTCTCTCTCTCACACACACACACACACACACACACACCACAGACGCACATACATACACACACACACACACACGATAAACAGAACAGGCCATTCAGATCATTTAAGCTTCGTCTCACACACTGCAATGAACAATATAAAATATATACATTTCTAAATTATAATAACATGTACACTACTGGTCAAAAGTTTTATTACACTTTACTTGCATTTCAGTACTCTGTTTTTTGTGTATTTTTTTTCTTCTTTTTTAAAACAACCTCAAATAGCATAAAGTAAGAAGTGAGTAGTCAGAATTAAAAAATAATCTTTTACTTCACAGTATAGTGTCCTAAACTTTGGAGCTCATAGAAATTTGGCTGAAGAAACAGATGAACAAATAAAAATTTTCATTCTCCAAAAAGATAAATCAAGCTAGTTGGGGACTAATTGAACAGAAAGGTCAAGGAGAAGCAGCCTTAGAATATGTAGAGACAGCGCTGCCAATAGAAACCTATGGGGAGCGCATCCAAACCAGGAAGTATAATTGCTGTGGTCAACAGACATGCTCAGTTGTGTCCTTGGAGTCACATGTACAACAAGGAAGGCGCAGACAGTGATGTGGAGAAGAACCATTATATATACTCTAAGGTCAAAACCCATTATATATACTCTAAATGTCAAAACCCATTATATATACTCTAAATGTCAAAACCCATTATATATACTCTAAATGTCAAAACCCATTATATATACTCTAAGGTCAAAACCTTAAGTTTGTAATTGGTTGCCAACTAGCTCTCAAAAACATGATGTGCGCCAGAATAATAAGAATTAATATTTGTCTGTGTGGTAAGAAAAAATATTTGACAATGGAAAAATAAAAACGTATATATTTTTATTCAGTTAACATCAATATATGATTGGAAGTATTTTTAATTTGCTGTCAAAAATGAATGGAGCCCAATGGGTAAACCTTTTGAGCGCAAATTATAGATATGAGCAGAGGGTGACTTATATCCGGTGGTGAGGCTGAGCCGAAAGCCGGCCCCTTGGAATCAGCCCACAAGTGCAGAAAGTTCATGAGAACTTCAAACAGCAGTGTCGGTGTGTGTCACACCTACAAGTGTTGGTGTGAACTTTCAGAACAATACGACTACCCTTGTAGAAAAAATGGCACGAATATGTTCAGCGGTTATTACTGCAAAAGGTGGCTATTTTAAAGGTGGCTAAGATAAACTTTTTTTTAGTAAAATAAAAAGTTATTTTTAAACTTTTCTTTAAATGTGATTGCTTGAAAATTGTGGGTGTACTAAAGCTTTTGACCAGTAGAATGTCCAACCCTGAACCCAAACACATTAAGAATCTCTGCCGGTATGACATCACAAAGCAAGCTGTTACATGCCAATGAATGCCCCCCTAAAAAACCCCTTCCTGCCAGCAGTGCAAAACCTAACCATCTAATTTCCTCCCCTCTCTTGTTCCACCGCTTTTTGCTGAGTGTTATCTAGGGCTACGATTAATGGCTTGCCATGCTGCCATGAGAAAGAAACTAAAAAGTGTGTGTTTATTAGTGTGAAAGGTGAAAGAAGTGATGTGTTGATTTTGTGCATAAGATCGTTAGGCGTATGCACTCAGGCAATATCATAAAAGAACATTACATACTCTGAAGAAGTTTTGAGAATCATGACACACACATCGGTTCCAACCGCAGCCACAGAGCTGCATTTTCCATCGCTTCATATCGATTTTACAGAAAGATAGTTCACTTTCCGGAGTTAAAAAAAAATTCAGTTTGTGTACATTTGTGATTGGCCCAGCCTGTTTTTGCGAGATATTTTTGTTTTGTGAAATATTTCAGACGTTTCTGACAAACTGCTGGCTTTATAATGGCTGGTATTGGGCCTGTTATTAGGGTCATTCACGGGTTCATGGTTTAAAACGGTAAAATACACTTTTAACTAACCCCAAAGCAGCTTGTACAGTGAACTACCACTTTAAGACACCTTATACAACACGAGTGTAAAAATGATAACACTGTCTCAAATGCAACTCAAAACTGCATCTGTAAAAACAATATATACCTTTATCTATGTGTATCACAACAAATCACCAATGTACCATTGTGACATTTCTCACAATACTCAATTTATTATTATTTATCAATGTCATGAACAGTCGATTTGTGTAATGCGTGAATACACACTGAACAGGTTGAATAATTACAAGACCATGATTGCCTCATATTATTTGGTTATGGCAAAAAAAACAAAAAAAACATGACAGATACTTCCCTTGCTCCTGAAAAAAACTCATCTTAGCTGGGGAAATAAAGTGTCATTCCACCTGTCAGAAAAAAATGTTGCGACACAGCTCAGGTAACGTTTCAGACTCCCACTTGTACTGCAGTGACCAGGCATGACTAATCGATTCATCCATCCCTATGCTGCTGTCCCTTGGGCATCTGTAGAAGCCTTATCGGCTACTTCTCCCTTGGACGCGTCGGCTGCTTCTTCCGTCTTAGACCTCTGCTCTTTGCGCTTCTTCTGAAGTGTGTTGAAGACCTGGCGGGAGAAAGAGCCTCCTCAGAACAGCCTCCTCAGAACAGCCTCCTCAGAACAGTGGTTCCCAAAACCGTCGAGCTAACAAGCCACTTAGCGAGTCAATACATTTACTATGCATACATCCCTCAAATGTATCGGCATTAGGTCCCTAGTACTGGTCCTGTAGAGTAAGTCTGTTGGTTTTTTTCCACCTCGGCAATCAATTCAGAAACAAGAGGAGGCGAGTCATAACGGGTCAATTCTGAATTCTAAATTGACCCCCAAATCTGACGGTAAACATGTTTTAAAGGTCGAGGTCATAGGGTTGGTAAGTTGCGGTTTGGTGGCATTGTAAGCCTGAATAATGAGTTAGAAGACAACGACTGTGCCACTGAACAAGAGATTCATGGGTAATTAAAAACTATTTGAAAACGTAGACTGCCTGCTACACTGCACTACCACAGAACAGCAGAGAACGCCCCAGTTTGGCGACCAGTGGATCAAACAGTGGGCTAGCTGATCGAGTACCTTGATGCAGAGGGCTTTCTTGGCGAGCCAGCGCTTAGTGACCAGCGGATCAAACAGTGGGCTAGCTGATCGAGTACCTTGATGCAGAGGGCTTTCTTGGCGAGCCAGCGCTTAGTGACGCGTCTGTAGTACTCTGGAGGAAAGCTGTAGGAGATTCCCAGCTGCGTGCAGACGTTCTCGAACACGTCGTACCGCGTGCTCCGTAGGTGTTTCAGGAGCTTCTTCCTGCGGTCCACGCACATCAGCATCCGCCGCTTGTTAGCCTTGTCCTGACGTGAAACAAAACCCCCAAAAAAACTCCAGTGGTTGCTACATTATATACATTTATAGGACGCTCTAATCCAGAGTGATTTACCGTGTAGGAGAAAGAGCTGGAAATTCACTCATGCAATTCAGGTTAAGTACCTCCCTTGAGATTCGAACCCGCAAACTCTTATGAGCCAAGATCTCTAACCATTATGCTCCACTGCCAGACAAACGTTTCTACGTTTTAAGCACAGAGCAACTAACACAGTTCACATTTGTTCGTTCTTTCTTTGACATACTAGCCATGTATACAGTAGTTTACGGAAGTGAATCAGGTCTTTTTTCAAGGCTACAATGGCAGTGGTTCACCTGGAAATGGCTCCCATGACACCATAGTTACAAAAACAGCTCCTTAACCATTTTGCTACCCTGCCATTACACTGACACACTGGATGCTACAATTTAAAACTGAAAATCCATACAACGGTGGGTGAGTGAGAGGCCATTGTAAAGCGCTTTGGAGAAAGGCGCTATATAAGTGCAGTCCATTTACCATTTATATTACTAGGCATGGTAACAGCTGACTAAATGGTTCAATAGGTGCTGTAACGGTTGCCAAGCTCCTTAGAAATCCGCAAAAGTCCTAAAATCTAGAAACCTTCGGGGCAATATGACCTTGATAGGACATTGAAAGGTGATTGACAGGGTGGCATTACGTTGGCATGGGAACACTATGCCACTTCCCCAGAAGCAGTGCTGGTGGCCCTAAATCGCAGTCATTCATGAGCCCTGGTTTATAAAGGGGAAGAGAGGTAGAAAGAGCATTTTGTTTGGACAGATCTTCAGGGTGAAAGGGAAAACTCTTGTGGGTTTCACCTCAGGTCTCACCTTTGTGTGCTTCTGCAAGTGTTCCTGATAGTTCCGGATTCGAGCTGTCAAAATAGCCACTGAAAACAAACAGCTGCACATTATATTACATTATATATACATTACAGTGCAGTCAATTAGCTCTTCCCAGAGCAACATACAATGCAGGTGAATATAAGTGCATGTACCTGATTTAATATCAGTAATAGTGCCAGACCAGAACAACATTCCCAGAACGAACAACATTCCCAGACCAGAACAACATTCCCAGAACGAACAACATTCCCAGACCAGAACAACATTCCCAGACCCAATGTTACTAAAGCACTAATGCAAGTTAACTAGGCTAACCAAGAACCCAAATACACATTCTAAATACATACAGCTAATGCAAGTTAACTAGGCTAACCAAGAACCCAAATACACATTCTAAATACATACAGCTAATGCAAGTTAACTAGGCTAACCAAGAACCCAAATACACATTCTAAATACATACAGCTAATGCAAGTTAACTAGGCTAACCAAGAACCCAAATACACATTCTAAATACATACAGCTAATGCAAGTTAACTAGGCTAACCAAGAACCCAAATACACATTCTAAATACATACAGCTAATGCAAGTTAACTAGGCTAACCAAGAACCCAAATACACATTCTAAATACATACAGCTAATGCAAGTTAACTAGGCTAACCAAGAACCCAAATACACATTCTAAATACATACAGCTAATGCAAGTTAACTAGGCCAGGGGTTTTCAAAGTGGGGGCAAATTGGAAGGGAGAGGAAAATGGAAAATGCAAAAAGAATAAAAAATAATACTAATAAAATAAAATTTATAAAAAACATAAATTTCAATTCAATTCATAAGATTATTGTGCCGGTTTAAAATAAAATATAAATTGTTATAAATCCTTTCATATCGAAATGCCACGCCCTTCTTTCAATCGCAGCCAATAACTAACCGTCTGCCTATCAGTCAAAGCGTTACGTTGAGCTGCTAACGGCCCGATTATGGAATCCAAATTGGGTCAAAAGTATTGTGTTGTGTATTAAGAAGCTGTATGTTTGATTTTTTAATATTTGCCAGTGTAATTTTAAAGTTTTTTTTAAAGCCATTTCGCAATAGGGGGGCCCCAGCCAGAGGCTACGGCTATTTGGGGGTACTTGGCATGGAAAATTTGGGAACCCCTGAACTAGGCTAACCAAGATGCAGTGTCCTGACCACTTTCTGAAGTTTACTCTGCTGTGGGACGAGTACAGCTACTGACAGCTGACCGGAGGCTCGCGTCTCCTTCTCGCGTCTCCTCCTCGCGGCCTGGCGTGTCCTCATTTTACTCGCTCCTCGCGAGCGGAAACATACCTTTCACTCCGTTTGAACTGCGGTCATGCTCATGCAGCCGGACCTTAGCCACGAGTTGCTCTTGCTTCAACCGCAGTTTCTCTTTCTGTAGAACAAACAGGATAAGACCCCGTGTGTGTGTACATACTCACATAATGGCTGTTTAAATGTGAAACAAAGGAGATGTGTCGTCACGGGGGCATTTAGGTCACGGAGGGGGGTAGGACTAGTGAATAACTTACGTGACTTGCCAGCTCCAAGGTTAAAAGCCTTCTGACCACATCATCAGTCCTGAAAACAAGATTTTTAATTTAACTGAATAATTAAAATTTTACTGACAAATGACGTGAGACACAGGGGTTAAAGACTTGGCAAATGTTTCGAAAACTTTGTATCTTGTGGGAACACGCTCCTTACCTCATAGGCAGGACTTGATGTCTTGCGAGAACGGCAACATTTATCACAACCCGTTATCACAACCCGTTATCACAACCCGTTATCACACCCCGTTATCTCAACCCGTTATCACAACCCGTTATCACACCCCGTTATCACAACCCGTTATCTCACCCCGTTATCACAACCCGTTATCACAACCCGTTATCTCACCCCGTTATCACAACCCGTTATCTCACCCCGTTATCACAACCCGTTATCACAACCCGTTATCACAACCCGTTATCACAACCCGTTATCTCACCCCGTTATCACAACCCGTTATCTCAACCCGTTATCACAACCCGTTATCTCACCCCGTTATCTCACCCCGTTATCTCACCCCGTTATCACAACCCGTTATCACAACCCGTTATCTCACCCCGTTATCTCAACCCGTTATCACAACCCGTTATCACAACCCGTTATCTCACCCCGTTATCTCACCCCGTTATCACAACCTGTTATCTCACAATAACAATGTTCATCCCATGAGATGCTGGATCGTTCTCTCGACATATTAAGCCATTCTCTCAAAATATTCGGTTGCCTCCACAATAAATTGACAAGTCATTCCCGCTAGATAAGAATATTATATCACAACAGATATATATTACAGTGTAGAGACATGTAATCCTCTCAACATTATGTTTTTCCCCTCAGTAAAAAAATACTTCTTCTGTTGTTTTTTTCCCATAGGGGGCTCGCCATACTAGGGGGGTGGGGGGGGGGGTGAACACATGTGAGCAGATGGTATGCGCAGGCCGCGCAGCTGGACGTACATCTGCGCCAGAGGAACTGCAGAATACTCCATCTTCAGCATGGTTGGAGGCAGGTCGTCCAGCTGGCTCGCAACATCTGATGAAAAAAACAAATAAAAAAATAATTAAATAAAATCGACACATTAAAATCCCTGACTGTCTGTGAGCCTCCGAGACCCACAGTTTCCAGTTTACATCACATAACTTAGATTGTATTACAGTTTTATTTATTTCTTTTTTAACAAACTATCAAATTTATGCAATTCAGGTTAAGCATCTTTGCTTAAATGCACGATAACAGTGACTCACCCAGGAATTGAACCTGCCACCTATGCATTACAAGCCTGGTTCCCAATCCACTATACTACACTATCACCCTTCACTCACATTAAAATTATGTAAAAACTTGCAGCAAGATCTGAAACGCATTTCTTTAGGAAACCGGAATTCTGGAATGTTGTCATGACAACGTTCAGAAACGGCTGTACCTTTCTTGTCAGCTGTGGCATAGCTCCTCACTGGCTGGATAGACAAGCTCCTCCCACCTGTTTAAGAAACACGGACATGAAAATGTAAAAATACCGGGGTCTGTCGGGACCGTGCGTGCCAGTGCTGACTGTGGCCGGCAGCCATAGTGTCCCCCCAGGAAAGGGGGGGAGGGGGGTGTTTCCTGTTGGTCAACTGGAGGCCCTCATGTCTGCCTGTTGAGTCACACGAGAATTGTCTTCCCCCAACTGGCGTCCACGTGAGCCTGAACGAGGGTGCGACGGCAGGCATGGTGCGCTTTGGACGAGAGCACACGCTTGTCTGCGTTCTCCCGAATCGATAGCAACAAGAGTTTGCGACAAGCATTGCAGCGTGAATGTGATTGCACGTTCCAAATTTGGGAGCAAAATGGGGGAAACACATTTCAAAAAGTTTAGAAATACAATTTAAAAAATATATATTTACATTAAAAAAAATTATAATTTTAAATAAGAAAAGCCAGGCCCAGAAAGCCATGTCTGTAGGGCTAAGCTAATGCTAACTGTACACAGGAGAGAAATCAATTCAGATGCAGAATCCTGCCATTCAAATACAGTGGGTGGCAGCCAATACCTTATACAGGACAGGACTGGACTGGATAATACTTTGTATACTTAGTTTGAAATAAGTGTGTCTATTTTCTCTACTTTGCGTAAAGAGTCCAAAGATGGGGAAAAAATGTATTTTTGTATCCTTTGGGCCACTACATTACTGTATATACGAGCACTCGATATGATGCCAATGGAACGCCCAAAGTGCATGTAGGCTGCAGTATGAGGACAATATTAAGAAAGAACTGAGCAGGATAGAACTCCACAGTGCTTCCGTAGGCTGCGTTCACATACTGGTTGCCAGTCACGTTGAAAATAATGATCGTTGGCCAAAAGACGCTGTACACAAGTTCTTTTTCCTTATTGCATTATAATCTGAAGCTGATGTTCCAGCGCCTGCCTTTCTCAAGGCCGTGAATGACACTAAATCCATCAGAAGTATGACGCATCGCTCAAAAACAGGACAAAACCACACATTTTCCTTCATTGATGAAAAGCATTGCAACCTTGACTATAATACAATAAAAACAATTGATTCATATTTTTCAAAAGATAACTGACAAACAACACCCTTGAGAAAGGCCAGGAGATGGTGCCGTACGTCAGGGTCAAACAGAACGAAGATGAATAAAAAAAAGACTGTAAAACTTGGGTACGGCTAACTGACAATAAGAGGTCTAAATGAACACGGCTGTTTGAGGCAGAGCAGGGGTGAATAAACAGCCTTCGCAGTGCAGCAGGTCGGCTTGGAGCTGCAGAGCATCTCACTGCGGTCAGGAAAGCAGCTGACGTTAGTGTTGCTTGAGGGGGCGAAGGAAATGAATGCTTTCCCACATCCTCTCGAACGAATGAACGAACGAACGCAGTGACTCAAAACGAGCTTCTTCCCACTGGCCTCTCTCTCTCTCATTCGCTCTTTCCCATTCAAAAAGCAGTGGGTGAACCGTTCTATTGCACCATATCCTTTTGTAAAAAAAAAAAAGGTAATTTCCTCCTAAAATGCATTTGTAATATGTCATTGCTGCTGGGTAAATGATTCAGAGCAGACAGCATTTGAGACAGCAGCCACGACCGCTGAGAAAATGAGAAATGCTGGTAATTCATATGGCCTGAAGAGTCTTTTGGCTGTTTTGCACGATAAGCACTTTATAAAAAAATATTCTGAAAAGCATTAAGGGCTGACAGAATCCCAAAGATCTTTCTGAATTTCAATTTCACAGCCAACCACAGGACAACCAGGCAACTATAACCTCAACTACAGGAGGGGGCGCTACTGAGCCGAGCTCACAGGAGAGAGAGAGGGGGGGTTAGCCTATACCACCATAGACCTAATGCACAAGTGTACAACATGAACAACCCAGCCTATACCACCATAGACCTAATGCACAAGTGTACAACATGAACAACCCAGCCTATACCACCACAGACCTAATGCACAAGTGTACAACATGAACAACCCAGCCTATACCACCACAGACCTAATGCACAAGTGTACAACATGAACAACATAGCCTATACCATAGACCTAATGCACAAGTGTACAACATGAACAACAAAGCCTATACCACAGACCTAATGCACAAGTGTACAACATGAACAACATAGCCTATACCACAGACCTAATGCAAGTGTACAACATGAACAACATAGCCTATACCACCATAGACCTAATGCACAAGTGTACAACATGAACAACCCAGCCTATACCACCATAGACCTAATGCACAAGTGTACAACATGAACAACATAGCCTATACCATAGACCTAATGCACAAGTGTACAACATGAACAACATAACCTATACCACAGACCTAATGCACAAGTGTACAACATGAACAACATAGCCTATACCACAGACCTAATGCAAGTGTACAAACAGCAGGGCCAGGTCAAGGGGTAACGGAAGGACAAATTTGCTGTACGCTGGCTCTAGCTCCTAGGCTATACCAGTTAGGTTGAAAAGAACACTTGTGAGAAGTGAGGGCTGCCTAGTACTTTAAAATAAATCCACTAAGTTTTTTGTCAAGGGTCATTTTCATGGGTAATTTTGCCAAAAACCCACCGGTAACGGAAGGACTCAAAAACAACATCTGTTTTTTGCCTTTTTTTCAACAATGCAAAACCTGCGGTTCCAGGCAAAGTATTGGTATTTTTCTGACTGATAATGGTCTATTGACTATTCATCTATGAACATGCCAAATATTAGACCAAGGGCATGGTCCAATACATTTTTATAGCATTTTTCCCACAGTGGTTCCGGTAACGGAAGGACAATTGGTAAAAGTAACGGAAGGACACACTATTAGTTCTTGTGTATAAGGCAGCCCTTGCACTCAATGTTCCCAATATTACATCAGTTTGAGTATCTTTTTACAGTCAGTGGGTTAAACTACCCAATTAGGTTAAAATTTTGCAACTGTAAACTGTAGTTTTCTGGTAACGGAAGGACACTGCAAAATCTGAAGAACGCCTTTTTTCCGAACAATGTAAACTATAAAATAACAACAATTAGTACCAAAGCTTTCTTTAAATAGAGTAAAATGATCATTCCCAGTCCACTGGACACAAAAACAGTTAGATTATGTATTGGTTTATGGTGGTGTATATGGCTTTAATTTCATCCAATATTGTACTATCAGAAGTTTGTTGCATTTTGATAAAGACCGAACTTCAAATGACCACCAATTTGTTCATAGTCGAGATATTTAAGAACCGTAAAAAGCTCCATAAACTTTGAAATAAGCACTATCTTTTAAAATAAAAAGATAGGCCCATTGGTAAAGATGACATTTTACCCCTACTGTTCACCTCCCCTTGACCTGGCCCAGCATTAAAATGTGGGTGTGAGAATACAATCACCAATAGGGTAATTCCACTGGATAATGGCTCCTTTTCAATCTTGACCTCTCAGATCTTTCTGATATTTGACATCCACAATGCAATTTTTAAGTTATGACCATTGGTATACTTTTAAGAAAAAAACACAAACCATTGTTAAGAAAATTAGTGACGAAACGTCCATATTTATAAAATTTTTGGCCTACCTACATCTATTTTTGAGACCTACAGATTGACAACAGCAAATGGTAAAAACAATATCCTGGTCAGATTGTAATCACAAAGACTTGCTCTACAACATGGGTCATAATTGAATACTTTGGCTTAATTCATTGAATAAATAAATTTAGAATCTCAAAACTACTTCTTTAAAATTTTGCTAAATTTTTCACGTTTTTCTAGGTTCTATACATTACAGTCTGATGTATACACATGCCAATTTACAGAATGGGATCTCTTGTACCTTGTGCTGTTTTTACAGATTACAAGATTAAGGGGCGACTGGCTGGTTACAGCGACTCCGGTCCTGGAGGGTAAGTCTGTGTGCTGGTTTTCCTTCCAACTATGTACCTTAGTTTTATTTGTCTATAAACTCTATGAACAACGCTGGTTCACTCCAGTACCAGCTAGATACTCTCTCACCTTATACATGTTCTGTTCTCCTCATAATGTATTCTTATGTTCTTATGTTCTAGATGGGCTGAGTAGCCTGTTATTCTCATTATGTATTCTTATGTTCTAGATGGGCTGAATGGCCTGTTCTCCTCATTATGTATTCTTATGTTCTAGATGGGCTGAATGGCCTGTTCTCCTCATTATGTATTCTTATGTTCTAGATGAGCTGAATGGCCTGTTCTCCTCATTATGTATTCGTATGTTCTTATGTTCTAGATGGGCTGAATGGCTTGTTCTTCTCATTATGTGTTCTTATGTTCTAGATGAGCTGAATAGCCTGTTCTCCTCATTATGTATTCTTATGTTCTAGATGGGCTGAGTGGCCTGTTCTCCTCATTATGTATTCGTATGTTCTTATGTTCTAGATGGGCTGAATGGCCTGTTCTTCTCATTATGTGTTCTTATGTTCTAGATGGGCTGAATGGCCTGTTCTCCTCATTATGTATTCGTATGTTCTTATGTTCTAGATGGGCTGAATGGCCTGTTCTCCTCATTATGTATTCTTATGTTCTAGATGAGCTGAATGGCCTGTTCTCCTCATTATGTATTCGTATGTTCTTATGTTCTAGATGGGCTGAATGGCCTGTTCTCCTCATTATGTATTCGTATGTTCTTATGTTCTAGATGGGCTGAATGGCCTGTTCTCCTCATTATGTATTCTTATGTTCTAGATGGGCTGAGTGGCTTGTTCTCCTCATTATGTATTCTTATGTTCTTATGTTCTAGATGGGCTGAATGGCCTGTTCTCCTCATTATGTATTCTTATGTTCTAGATGGGCTGAATGGCCTGTTCTCCTCATTATGTATTCTTATGTTCTAGATGGGCTGAATGGTCTGTTCTCCTCATTATGTATTCTTATGTTCTTATTGCAGTCAGAGGTAGACATATACTACTATGTATGCTCCATAGTGCAGTCTAAGTATTTGGACAGTGACACAATGTGTGTTGTTTTTGTTCTGTACTCCAGCATACTGGATTTGAAATGAAACAATACATTAGGTTAAAGGGCGGGCAGACTGACAGCTTTAATTTAAGGGTATATCCAGTGATCCATGTAGGTAGACATAGTACAGTAAATTGTATAGGCCACAGTATATGAAATATCCAGCTATCGAGACAAGCTAATATGGAGACCCATCGGCGCAGTGATTGTTAATAAGCAGTGGAAATTCGATTTACGTAAGCAAATAAACCTACAGTCTGATTACAAGTTTTCAAGTAACGTTATTAGCATTATTAACTAGTTATTAGCAACTAACGTTAGCCAATTGACGTTAGCTAACCCAGTAGCATAACATGGAGGACAAGGACGTTGCTTGATTTTCGTTCACTTATAAACATCGTATTATAAATAGGTCACTCTCACCTTTCAGATCTTCAGCGTTTGAAAACCTTCTGTTATTGAGGTTTGTAGATAAAGGTCGAGCAGCGGGACAAACATGTCTCGACACCACGCTGCTCTCTCGCACAACAAAAGATGCGCATTTCAGAGCGCATCTTACAAACATCCTCATACAAAACGTATATTGTATGAATACAATTATATATGTTCCTAGCTATTCTATTTCAATTCGCAGATACGCGTGACATAAATAATGTCATGTCTCTTACAAGGGGCTCGCCATTTTACTAGACATAACTAGCAGAAACAGGCAGGCGGCATCAGCGTCTAAGGAATATTAATCAATTCCAGATCTGCTCTGTCTTTAGGGAGCAGACAGGAGTGAAACCTTCAATTATGCTTTCAAACTATAGAGGTTGTTTCTAAATGTGCATAATTATTTTGTTCGATCTGACCATAGCTGTTGAAACTACTGACGATGATTTAAGATCATCACTCTTAAAATACAAGTAGGCCTGATATACACCGAGAATGGGATGGAAATCACTCCTCTCACTGAACCGTGCTCTCGTTCAACTTATACCCAGAAATATTACTGTCCTTATACCTTCCAAAAGCATATTCTACAGCAGCATAACATGTTGATCATCAGTGTCATTTTGAAGCCCAAACAACTTGTAGGGAAGCTTAAACGTTCCATAAATAATGGTGTTGTTGATATGTAGCCGATTCACATGAAAAAGAAAGACAATAAAACACTTTTGAAATTCCATTAATAGTGAAATGAATGGATGGGATTTTATTTATGTACGTGAACAGAATACACACGACAAAAGTAAAACAACAATACAATAAAACACGCTACAGCTGCCCCACAAGGAGCAACTGACTCATAAACATGTGCATAATTAGGCTTAAAAATTGAAAACAAAAATGGTAAGAAAAAATATAAAGTCAAAATAAGAAACATTATTTATTTTTTGGTATCCAGCATCCCAGATTTCTCATCCTCCCGAGTTTATTTCACAACAAAAAAAGTATGAGAAATGAAAATCTGCTTTTACATTTTAATATCGTTTGGAAATGAAAATATATACAGGTGATTGCAAAATATGTATTTATTTTTTTCTTGTTCATAGTTTATAACTGGTGTGGAACACTGAATCCTGATGTAGAACGTGTTCTGTGAATACTGACGCTGTTTCCTCCAAGAAGGTTTATATTATAGATGGTCATGGATGGCATGGGATGAGTAATACTCATTTGCCCTTCTGAACAAGGTTAGTATAATTATCCATCTGTTTCATCATTAAATTTGAATAAAAAAGTCAACATCTACAACAGTCTGATCACTTCGTGACCATTTGGAACCACATAAACTTAATTTATTTTCCATTAATTTGACTCATCGTGAACTAACTGTGGCGGAAGTGTAGTATAATGGTTAAGGAACTGGACTTGTAACCGAAAGGTTGCAGGTTTGATTCCCAGGTAGGACACTGCCGTTGTACCCTTGAGCAAGGCACTTAACCTGCATTGCTTCAGTATATATCCAGCTGTATGAATGGATAAATGTAATAAGAAGTTATGTAAGTCGCTCTGCTAAATGCCTGTAATGTAATGTTAACCATTCCCTCACTAATTGGATCATTACATCACAATACAGACCGATACTGCTGGCTGACGAGAAAGACAAATTTTATTTCCCCCCCCGCAGTCTAGCCCACGCTTTGAGCCTCTTGCAAGCTCAGTACACTGAGGAGGGGAAAATCCTCCCAGAATGCACCAGCATCACTCCCTCCCTGGCACTGCAGACTCTCCCGGGCTCCGCCCCCCTCCTGAAAATGAAAGTTCTGATAGGATTTAGGGCTGGGGGACTCCTCCCCTAGGAGGGGCTGGGTGGAGTCTGAGCGCAGATAGACAGTAGAGGGCGTGTCGACTTGGGTCAGATAGGGGCTGGCGAACACAACGGTGGCATAGGGAACTGCTTCTGCGCTGTGAGAGGCTTCCTTCACGTATTCTCCAGGGTCACTGGTGTCACCGCCCTGCGCCCAGAGGTCATCCGTGGTCGGACACACACCCTCGCCCTTCTCTGGTTGTCCCTCGGGCACCTCTAGTAGGCTGAACCAGGACAGGTGTACAGGCACTGGGTCCTGGATATCTTTCATGTTCTGGAAAGCTGCTGGGTAGTCCTTGAAAAGAAGAAAGACTGAGTTTAGTTGTGGTTGCCTGATATAATTGGCCGATATTTGGCATTTTGACATACGTCAGAGCAGAAATGGGCATCTAAAATAAAAATAAAAAGTACAGACTTTCAGTCCGTGCAGTTGTGCGCCAAGGATCGGGGGTTCGATCCCCAGTCCTGCCAGATTCGAGTATGGCCAGGGCCTTGACAATTGGCGGCCGCTCCCGGAGTGGGGAGAGGGACTCGTGTTCTTGTGCACAGAACGGCCCTGGGTGAGTCACGCCCTGAAGAGAACGGTGTGGCCTCTTTCCTACTAGGCAAGGCAACGTAATTCTCAAGCGGTTGCCTCGGGGGGGAAATGGCTACCAAATTGTGAGAAAAGTGAAAACAAAATCAGAAACAAAACAAAAAAATAAATAAATAAATAAATAATAATAATAAAAAAAATATATATATACACCAGCATACAAAGTTGCTTCCCCCTTCCCCAGGGAAGAGGGGACCTATGCATAGCTCACTGAACTCTGAACTCGATCACCTGCTCATGCCAGGCGTCCAATCACGTTGCGACTTACCGGGGGCGTGTCTCCCCCTGTCCAGGTCTTGATGCTGCTGTTGGCAGGATCAGGAATCATGGGCCAAAACTGCATTTTCAGCCTTGAGAGAGAGATAGAGAGATAGAGAGAGATAGAGAGAGAGAGAGAGAGAGAGATAGAGAGAGAAATATATAGAGTGAGAGATAGAGATAGAGAGAGAGATAGAGAGAAATATATATAGAGATAGAGAGATAGAGAGAGATAGAGATAGAGAGAGATAGAGAGAGAGATAGAGAGATAGAGAGAGAAATATATAGAGTGAGAGATAGAGATAGAGAGAGAGATAGAGAGATAGAGAGATAGAGAGATAGAGAGAGAGAAATATATATAGAGAGAGATAGAGAGATAGAGATAGAGAGAGATAAAGAGAGAGATAGAGAGAGAGAGAGAGAGAGAGAGAGAGAGAGAGAGCACAATGGCAGCACAATTTCCCATGAGTCTGTGCGGTAGTGGAAAAGCAAGGTGCAGTGGAAGTGAGCGTGATGTTCGATGGCTCACCGCTCATGCTTGGTAAAACAGGCCAATGTAGTGAGTATAAAGCAGAGCGTCAGTCCAACGCAGGCAGCCACCGCTGTGAGCATATCACCCCAGCCATCTGAAAGCAAGTCACAGTAAATATCAACAGTTATGATGATTAAAACAACACCTTTTTTATTTGGAAGCACCCAGCACTGCAAAAAAACTGAATTAGCCTAATCCTGGTTTAAACTCTCATGCCCAATCCGCCATTTTTGTTAATGCGTAAACCAGGGCTCTTCAACAACATCTTGCTGGGCGATGAGGTTCTTTTTAAAGATGGTGCATACACGCTAAACTTGTGCCACATATTAGTCAAACAACAATGTATGAATAAGATGCATTGTACAGGTATTGTATTGTAAACATCGTAGAGTGCAAGTCGCTCTGTCTCCTACATGCCTGTAATGTAATGTAACATATAAGAGGTGTGCTTACCTGCAGATGTAATGTAACATATAAGAGGTGTGCTTACCTGCAGATGTAATGTAATATAATGTATAATAGGTCTGTTTACCTGTATGTTCTAATGTAATGTGCATTAATGTAATGTAATGTAGTGTAATGTAACATATACAAGGTGTGTTTACCTGCAGTTCTAATGTAATGTGCATGAATGTAATGTAATGTAATGTAGTGTAATGTAACATATAAGAGGTGTGTTTACCTGCAGATGTAATGGAGTGTAATGTAACATAAGAGGTGTGTTTACCTGCAGATGTAATGTAATGTAACATATAAGAGGTGTGTTTACCTGCAGATGTAATGGAGTGTAATGTAACATATAAGAGGTGTGTTTACCTGCAGTTCTAATGTAATGTGCATGAATGTAATGTAGTGTAATGTAACATATAAGAGGTGTGCTTACCTGCAGATGTAATGTAATATAATGTATAAGAGGTGTGTTTACCTGCAGTTCTAATGTAATGTGCCTTAATGTACTGTAATGTAATGTAGAGTAATGTAACATATACAAGGTGTGTTTACCTGCAGTTCTAATGTAATGTGCATGAATGTAATGTAATGTCATGTAATGTAATGTAATGTAGTGTAATGTAACATATAAGAGGTGTGCTTACCTGCAGATGTAATGTAATATAATGTATAAGAGGTGTACTTACCTGCAGATGTAATGTAGTGTAATGTAACATAAAAGAGGTGTGTTTACCTGTAGATGTCGTCTTTAAGATGACGTCGGTCCCGTTTACGGCTCCTCCCTGAGTGCTTGCTGAGATGAAAGCCTTGTATACGGACGTGGGGCTCAGATTGGTCAGAGTGACCTTCCTGTCCGTCGGCTTGACACTAAGAACTATTGGACAGAAAGAGGAACTCAGCCATTAACTCAGATGAGCACTATTTCAAATACATGCATTTGAAATATATATTTATATATGATATATATTTACATACTGTATGTGTTTAATTTGTAATGCAGGTTTCGCAGCTGTTGTTTGGTATGGCTTATACTTATCTCTTCCAGAGCACACTACCCCTCCACCAATTTCATTAGTCATTGCAGACACATTTATATGGCAGGCATTTTATATTGAGCAACAACATATATTTGTGCATTATAACTGGCCAGAGTCAAAACATCCCAAGACCACTGTGATATTGCCAATGAGGCGGTTATGCCACCCCCAGCCACACGGGACACCACACCTTGGAACTCAGATGCCAAATCTGTATACATCTCAGAACATTCTGGCCTCCCCATATGGGAACAGCTCTTACTTCCGCAGTGATTGGCTATACCAGGGACATGCCAGAGCAGCCATTGGTCAGATTATCAGAGTGTGACTCACTCACCGGGTGCGTCCCAATACACAAACAATGCACCGTCCTTTCCTCCACTACCACCTCCTCTCCTCCGTGCCCCAGAAACTGATCTTTGTGTTTTAATATAATGTTGCTGATTATGTATTAATGGTAACATATTATTTAATGTCTTGACACAAACCGCAATGTCAGGTATGCAATGTATACTGTACAGGTGCAGCTCAAAAAATTAGAATATCGTGAAAAAGTTCAATATTTTTTGTCACTCATGTCAGAAAGTGAAACTCATATATTATATAGATTCATTACACATAGAGTGAAATATTTCAAGCCTTTATTACTTGTAATTTTGATGATTATGGCTTACAGCTAATGAAAACCCAAATTCAGTGTCTCAGAAAATTAGAATATTACATAAGATCAATAAAAAAGGATATTTTAAACAGAAATGTCAGCCTTCTGAAAAGTATGTTCATTTCTATGCACTCAATACTTGGTTGGGGCTCCTTTTGCATGAATTACTGCATCAATGCGGCGTGGCATGGAGGCGATCAGCCTGTGGCACTGCTGAGGTGTAATGGAAGCCCAGGTTGCTTTGATAGCGGCCTTCAGGTCGTCTGCATTGTTGGGTCTGGTGTCTCTCATCTTCCTCTTGACAATACCCCATAGATTCTCTATGGGGTTCAGGTCAGGCGAGTTTGCTAGCCAATCAAGCACAGTAATAGCATGGTCATTGAACCAGCTTTTGGTACTTTTGGCAGTGTGGGCAGCTGCCAAGTCCTGCTGGAAAATTAAATCAGCATCTCCATAAAGCTTGTCAGCAGAAGGAAGCATGAAGTGCTCTAAAATTTCCTGGTAGATGGCTGCGTTGACTGTGGACCTCAGAAAACACAGTGGACCAACACCAGCAGACGACATGGCACCCCAAATCATCACTGACTGTGGAAACTTCACACTGGACTTCAAGCAACGTGGATTCTGTGCCTCTCCACTCTTCCTCCAGACTCTGGGACCTTGATTTCCAAATGAAATGCAAAATTTACTTTCATCTGAAAAGAAGACTTTGGACCACTGAGCAACAGTCCAGTTATTTTTCTCCTTAGCCCAGGTAAGACGCTTCTGATGTTGTCTCTGGTTCAGGAGTGGCTTGACACGAGGAATGCGACATTTGTAGCCCATGTCCTGGATTCGTCTGTGCGTGGTGGCTCTTGATGCACTGACTCCAGCCTCAGTCCACTCCTTGTGAAGCTCCCCCAAATTATTGAATGGATTTTGCTTGACAATCCTCTCAAGGCTGCGGTTATCCCTGTTGCTTGTGCACCTTTTACTACCACACTTTTTCCTTCCTCTCAACTTTCTATGAATATGCTTGGATACAGCACTCTGTAAACAACCAGCTTCTTTAGCAATGACCTTTTGTGGCTTACCCTCCTTGTGGAGGGTGTCAATGACTGTCTTCTGGACATCTGTCAAGTCAGCAGTCTTCCCCATGATTGTGTAGCCTACTGAGCCAGACTGAGAGACCATTTAAAGGCTCAGGAAACCTTTGCAGGTGTTTTGAGTTAATTAGCTGATTAGAGTGTGACACCATGAGTTTCCAATATTTAAATTTTTCAGAATATTCTAATTTTTTGAGACACTGAATTTGGGTTTTCATTAGCTGTAAGCCATAATCATCAAAAATACAAGTAATAAAGGCTTGAAATATTTCACTCTATGTGTAATGAATCTATATAATATATGAGTTTAACTTTCTGAAATGAGTGACAAAAAATATAGAACTTTTTCACGATATTAAAATTTTTTGAGCTGCACCTGTATATGCAAATATGTGTACTCGAAACGGTTAGAAAATACTGGATATATGGGAAAAGTGGGCGCATTTATGGCGCTGAGATGTGCTGCTTTTACCAGGCCTATAATGGAGGTATAACACCATGTGCATTTGGGTACACCTGGAGCTGTCTGGCCATGCCCGCTCATACCTACCCCTGGTCCATCCTGCATCATCCGAGTAGTAGACGGTATATTTCTGGATGATTCCGTTCCTCTGCTCCGGCGGAATGCTCTCCCAGGTGAGATGGGCGTAGGTATGGTGGATCTCCCCCACCCGCATACTGGGGGCCGCAGACGGAGCTGTTACAGCAAACGAACCCCCCCCCCAATTAAAAAAAAAAAAACAACAACATTTTTCTACAATCTCATAACTTATTTATTATAAAACAACAGGCAGTGAGAAAAAGTGAACGCGTTGAGAGAGGGAAATGAATAAATAAAAAATGGAACAAGCTCCATAATGCAAACAGTGAGTCTATTGATCTTCTGTTGAAAATCTCAGTTCTATAATGAAACATTGTGCCCGTGACGTGGTGCTCTGCTGCAGAAGACTGGGGTCTCAAAGAAACACAAAAAAACAGCTTCTGTTTCTGAGGTCAATCAGGAGAGAGCAAACCCAGTGATGCAAACCGGAGAACAAAGGGCACAGAAGTCAATGAGTGCTTGAACAGGAGCACTGCTGTAGAGCTGCTGTACACCTGCAGCGTGTACCATGTTTATCCCACATCATTCTCCATACAGGTGAGAATGGGCTGTGTACACAGGGCTTATTTAGGGTTTATTTTAATGTAAGTTGGGTTCTGTCAGCCAGAGAAGAGGGCAATAATTGTTAAAAATGTAAAATGTAGCTTAAAAAGTACAGAAAATTGTTCTGGATCAAAGATCAAAGCCACTCATCTTTATTAGGCTAAAAGTGACTGAACTGTGCTGAATTTGAATCCTACTGTTTACCACAAAACCCTGGGATTAAAACCACAGATAATCACATTTTGATTGCATAAATATGACGAAGAATGAGAATGAGGCGTGGCTTCGTGTGACATGGCCGTGCAAAGGCTGGACGTCTCTCGACACTTCCACAGTAAGGTTGGCAAATAGTATAGCGGAAACAAGAACTGCATGTTGAGGACTATAAACAGTATCCAGTAAACAGTACACAGGAGACGGGACACAGTAGACAGGGCTCTGATTCAGTTAAAGCTTATAGAACTGCAAGGTGCAGTCTGTTTATTGAGCACTAGATGGTAGCATTGCACTGGCTTTGTGACGATACTGCCGCAACGCTTGGGTCACGTTCACACATAGCGCATTTCAGTTAAACTCTGCGGCAAGCCAGCCACGTCTTTCCTGCTTTCCCCCTCTTTTCTCCGTGGATTAGTGGGAATCAGGACGTGTGTATTTCACGCCCACCTTTCTGCAGGGAGTAGCCTTGTGCTGTGCGTGAGAGACCAATCCCATTGCGGTATCTGGCGTACACAGAGATCAAGTACGGCCTGTAGGGCTCTATACCGGCTGCAGAGAGAGAGAGAGAGAGAAAGAGAGAGTGAGAGAGAACGCGCATGGCATGCATGTCATTCGTACTGACAGAATGGGGTCTTGTGAACCCTAAAACGTTATGGAGCCATCAGCCACTGTCAAAGACTCACCTGAACCAATCATTGTGGTTTGTTACGAGGGACAAATGGTTTTTGATTGGTTACTATCAGTGAGTGACTGTTTGCGTCTGGTAGCTCCGCCCATTATAGTGTTGATAAGACCTCACTCGAGGCATTTTAAATGTACTGTCATAACATAGCCTCTTCCATCTCACAATGTGTACAAAACCAGCACAGAGAAAGCACAATGACAGGTCTGAAGTGGGTAACCGAGTGTATAAAGGGGGTCAAAAGTCGGCTTGCAATCACATGTAAACTTCATCACATGCACAACTCATAGTAGCTCTTAAAGGTCATTACTGTGATCTATGTGCACATTAACGCGATGCGGTCGTGTTGTTCTCAAGGAAAACCGTTATCCTCCATGGTTTTTCCACGTGGGGGTTTTGAACCAACTTCTTTAGCTGCTGAGTTATGAAACACTGAGCTTTTTCAGCATAAAGGCAAGAACTGAGAACTTTGAGTGCGTTTAAAAATAAATGACGGTGACATAACGTGGTCATCGGAGGATTGAGTATGACGTAAATGATTGAATCGGGGGTGATAGAAGAATTCGGGGTCACACCTGTAATGGAAAGGCTGGTTTGGTTGGGGTTCAGCAGGAGGAAGGAAAGGAGGCGGGGCTCCATGTGGAGCACAGGACCCCACTCCACCACGTAACCCGTGACGACGGACGAGACTGGGCGTGTCCAGGTGACCCGGAGACTTCTGGCCCCCGCAGAGGAAACGGCGATGTCAGAGACGGGCTCCATACCTGGAGGAGAGAAAGAGAGCATGAGGACACGTCTGTGAATGCGTACATACTACATACATGTGTACTCACACACATGTGTACACACATGTAGACACACACTCACGCATATGCGCCGGTGCACACACACACACACACACACACACACACACACAGCTAAACAGGTACAGTGGCAGGAGAACTCAGAAGTGTGATTGTTGAGGGTTTTGGGGTGAGAGTGCCGTACCCCTGTCCTGGTAAACACGCTCCTCAGTGGGTTTGGACTCCCCTGCAGAGTTGAGGGATGTGATGTACACTCTCCTGGTGCCTTTCGGGAGAACCGCCTCACAGTGGTGCTCCTGAGTTCTGCACAAAGTCTTCTGCTTTGCTCCATTAGGAGAGCGTAGGTATACGCGGAAAGACACGTTCTTCCCATTGGCTCGGAACTGGTACGACGGCTGTGATTGGACGATAAACACACACAAAAAAAAAATCTTTACAAAGGAAGAAGTAATGGGTGGATAGGGTTTAGTGAACAGATTAAATCAATTAAATTACAGAAAGAAATCTATAAATATATCTGCCACATGGAACCTGCTTTGAAAAACAAGGAAAAGTTTAACAGTGGTATAGCCAGCACTGTAGCCTAACTGTGATACCGATTCTTCCATGTGAAACATCTTTCTCTTCATCTGGTGGCCACCAAACTCACAGTATTGTGTAAGAATAACACAAATTGCAGGAAAAACTGTTTTTTAATGTGAAATACACAATGCTGCTCGCTTGGATAGAGGGCTATCACTCTAGAAGTTTCCAAACTGATAAAGTCTATAGAACTGAATTTTTAACTGATTGTTTCAATCCAGGGAAAATGTGACATTATCATGGGACAGCATGACTTATGACAGATGAATTATTCATATTCATACCTCCCAAAACAGCTGCACAGAATTCTGTGGCTGTGACTTCACCTTCAGCCACACATTAAGTCTGCCGGTTGGAGCTGAAACCAGAGGAGGGTGTCATTAGTCACATGACACACTGTCGTACATATCGACTGGACCACAGTTTCCGTGGTAAGGCAGTGGCAGGTTGCCGTGGGGACCAGTTTTGATAAACCAAATTATTCAAGGTGGGTACAATTTTTCAGAAAAATCGTTTGATATTTGCAGTTTTACTTTTTACACAATGATAAAAAACTAAAGCAATAAAGATTTGTGACTCTACAACTAACTCTTTTTTTTCTGTGCCTTAAATAATTTTCTAGGTCTGGCACTGTTTTCTTAAAACTTAATTTAACAATTAAGTGCACAAATGGGTCGAACCGAATAGAACGGCGTACCCTTCTCCAGAGTGGCCCCTGTCCGCAAGATACCCCAGTCGCTCCAGGGTCCTGGGCCATACCGGACCCTCAACTGGACCAAGTAGTCCGTCCCGTGCAGTAGGCCGCACGTCTGCAGCACCTCACGCTGGTCATCCACGGTAATGCGCTTCTGTGAGACAGAAACCAGCACCAATCAGGCTCTGAGCACTGGAGATGTGTTCAGTCAAGGCACTTTATATTTTTAAGCTCATGATTTTAAAAAAAATAGGTTCACTATTTTTCAACCCGGACTTATTGAAAAGTTTTTTCCATCATTTATAATCGTGCATTGCAGAACCTCACTGATAGTTTTATTATCAAGGAATTTACCTTTTAACCACAGCTTCTCTGTGTGTTTCAACCGGGTTCAAGGGGCAAGTAGTTAGGCCCTCAAAAACCACAATACGCTCCCATGCACAATTATAAATGATGGAAAACAACCTTCCAATAATGTCCAGGTTCAAAAATGGTGACCAACCTATCCTGTAAGAGATGATGAGGTCAATCTGAATATTACTCCACTGCTTACACCACTGAGTAACAGATTCCTAGTTGCTAGGAGTCCTGTAATAACTTAATTTGGGTTTATCATTACAAAGTGGAGTAACATACACAAGACATTGTTCAGCATTAAATCAACTCTTACAGAGTACATACAGTATATTGGACATGTATGTACTCTATTAGAGTAACATATTTAGACATTTTACTGTGTAGCAAAATGATTAGGGTGACGGGGAGGTTGCAGGTTTCATTCCCAGGTGGAACACTGCTGCTGTACAAGGCACTTAACCTGAACTACTTCAGTAACTATCCAACTTTTACTAAATGGATTGTATGTAAATAGAATGTAAGAAGTGTCTAAATGCCTAAAATGTACTTTAGTATAAAATGTTTTTGTGCCATAAGCATGAAGATGATGTAATGGGCTGTACGGTCAGTCAAATTTAGCTGGATATAAAAAAACAAAAAAACAGCTGTAATAAATGTGTAGTAAATAGGTAATAAACAGTTAATATTATTTTTCATTTCACGTTACATTTGTTTGGTATAATGGGTCCTTTATTATGTTGTCTTGGAAAAAACAATGATTTATAATTAAATTCTCACACAGCTTAGTGATAAAAAGGCTTTATATTTGTGGTGAAAGTTGTGAGGTAAATATTAGAAGTATTTATTTGTGTGGTGAATGCGCTGGAGAATGTTCAGTACCGAAGGTTTCGTTTCGATCACCCACGCCTCGCTGGCCGTCGTCCTGAAGCGCACCTGGACCAGCAGGTCTGACATCACCCATCGCTGCTCATCTGAGAGTCTCCATGGCAGGTGCAGGCAGCCGAGCCGATATGCCCTGACGTCCTCCAGCACCGGGAGGTCGAATTTCGCTGAAACAAAAACAAGAAATAAAACCCCATAATGATGAGAACGGGCCATTCAGCCGAGCTAGGGCCGTCATTTACCACCTGACGAGTGCAGGGCTCCCTGTGGCTCTCCAGAACAAGGTTTGGGGACCCCAGCAGACCCTGTGGCTCTCCAGAACAAGGTTTGGGGACCCCAGCAGACCATGTGGCTCTCCAGAGCAAGGTTTGGGGACCCCAGCAGACCATGTGGCTCTCCAGAACAAGGTTTGGGGACCCCAGCAGACTCTGCGGCCCTCCAGGACCAGGGTTATAGACCCGTGGACTAGATTGCGTCCAGCACTGCAATAAGCCTGGATTTGGACACCTGAAGTGTCTCTGCATCGACTACATGATATGAAAAGCTATTCCACACAGTGACAAGCTGGTATTAGTGGGCAATCTAACTAACTAATTAACTAATTTCCACCAAAGTCCCCTTGTTCTGCTTACACGCTAAATAATAATTTTTTAACAGGCTTTTAACACCTTTATCAGTGCTAAAGACATGTAAGTGTATTTTATATGAAATATAAAAACCAATTGCACGTTGTTATGATTTAAATGATTTACCACATAAACATATTCAACGTTTAGTCATTTATTTTTATAAATTTTTTAATTATAATTTTTTTAACAGCCCAGTTTTTTACCTGAATCCATGGGGTCCAGGAAGAGAGGTTCTGACAAGGCTATCCCCAAAGCATTCTGGGCCGTGACGGATATCCTCATTGTGCTGAACAGAGGGAATCCCTCGCGCGGGATGGTGCAGGTGTGCTGCCCCACTGGCAGCCGATAGGATCCTTGTCTGCTCGGCAAGTTGGAATTCCTGTAAAAGCAGCAAAAAAAAGCTTATATAGCACAGAGGCGACCGACTTCCTGTGTTTCTCCAAAACTCACTCAGCCCACTTTTACCAAATATCAAGGAAATCAACATTTTTGTTTATTTAAAATTGGTGGAGTTGTTTTTGCATGAAAAATCAAATTTGTATACTTAAATCCCTAAGAATAATACTGTAAAGGTAAAATTGCAAATATCAGAAAAAGTATATCCACCTTGAAAAATATGGTTTGTCAAAACTGGATTGAGTGAGTTTGGAAAAACACTCTTCGACTGTGTAGGTGTTGCGTAATGGTGGAACAGGAAGAGTAAAAGCCTGTGTGAATGGTGTTGTTTATTTGGGAGGAGTTGGGACTCATTTTATATTCTTAAATGCTTTTCCCTTTCTCTAGCAATCTGTGATGCATATGACAGATATACGGGCCTGCAGTGTTGCCGGGCAGAACTGGTATTGGCCTGGTTCTGATTGGTTAACAGATCATAGAGCTCATCCACATACAGGACCAGTGATTGGCGGACTACCTTATCTCCGTGTGCAGGGTGTAATTAGTTGGGAGGTGGGACTTCGCCCCTGGGTTCCACTTGCAGGTGAGGGTGCAAGGACTGGTCAGATTGGTCAGGCAGGTCACATTCTGTGGGGCTGATGGTGGGTCTACACACACACACACACACACACACACACACACACGCACGCGCACACACACACACACACACACACACACACACACACACACACACACATACACACACACACAATTAATATAGTTCATTGTTTTTCCCTTTTTGTCATGCATTTTCTGGTCTGGGTTTGTGAGAGAGCAGGGTCCCCAAAACCTGTTCTTGGGAGCCACAGGACCTGCTGGGGTCCCCAAAACCTGTTCTTGGGAGCCACAGGGCCTGCTGGGGTCCCCAAAACCTGTTCTTGGGAGCCACAGGGCCTGCTGGGGTCCCCAAAACCTGTTCTTGGGAGCCACAGGGCCTGCTGGGGTCCCCAAATCCTGTTCTGCACAGTCACAGGTTCTGCTTATGGGGTCCCCAACCCTGTGTAAACTACTTTAAGGGCTGGAGACCCCAGCAGACCCTGCGGCTCTCCAGGACCAGGGCTGTGGGCCTCAGGAGACCCAGCGGGGTTGTGTACCCTTCTCTAAATGAGCTGTACCACACTCACATCCCGCTGTGATCTTCAGCCCCTCGGCTATATGGCACTTCTCCTCCAGGCACACGCAGCACGTTAGGTCACCCCTGGTGTCCGAGAAATGGGGCACGGAAACCGTGGAGATCCTGTTGCTCTGATTGGCCGGAGTCTGCCCTGCAATGATTTGTCCATTCAGGCGCCACTCAATGCGGATGTTCCGCCCCTGGACCAATGGGCAGCCCTCTGGGACGAGGCAGGAGGCGTTCAAGGAGGACCCCAAAACCACCACCGGACTCTGGACCTGTATCTCACCACAGGGGGAACCCCTCGCTGCTATGGGGTCACAAAAAAGAAACACAGAACAGGAGTGTGCTAAAGGTTTTTATCTATACAATACTTTTAAACATAAGCTCAAAACTTACCTTTTTAGCCTGGCTTTTTATTTATCTATTTATTTATTTTTGCATTTTTATCTTACATTTTGGTGCGCACTAGTCTCTCATTTTATTGTTAAACTTTGTTTTGTTTTATTGCCTTACTTTTAAAAAAACTTTTTTATTCTTTTTGGATATTTGCTTGTCTGTCAATCACATTTGCATGGAAAGCACTTTGAACTGCATTCACTTGTATGAAAGATACTACGTAAATAAAGTTTGATAGATTGATTTTAAATTTTAAAAAAAAGATTGAAAAAGTGAACTATGAAAGATAATTTTTTACAGTTATTAAAATGTGGAACAGCTTCACAGATCATGTGTTAGAGGCAGAGACTCTCAGGGCTTGACGCAATGCTGGAAATTCTCTAGTTTGTAGGTAAACGGTGAGCTTAGATGGGCTTAACCCTTTAAATATGTGATTAGAATGTTCTTGACTGAACATTCTAATGCTGATGTCACAATCACTACTGGTAACTGAAGGTGATTGAGTCCTAGAACACTGGCTTACAATTAAAAAAAAAACATTCCAAAAAACCTCCTCTTCAAAGGGTTAATGGCATGTTCTGGTGTGGTGTATTCTTACATTCTAATGTATTTATAATTCAACAGCGTATCAAACCACAGAACCGTCCCTGCTCACTGATATTAACTTGTTTATTTGAAACTGAGAAATTTTGCCATTTTATTTTCTTTAAAAAGAAAAACAGCAGCCTGTTTGTGTACGCTGTTCACGTGAACGTCTACACACAGATTACAGAAGCCGCAAAAAGAGGCGGGGCCTCCAAAAAAACAGGATATCTGCGAGACATCTGTGGCGTTCCAGCTCTTTCTCATTAACACTGCAGTCACATCTACAAGTATGAGGAACCACACAGACAGACAGACAGACAGCTCAATCACCACATCCAACAGTGATCTCGCCTCCCAGCATTACGAGCTCTGTCTGTCTGTCTGTCCAACGTGCCGCTCTGAAAATGAGCTAAACCATGATGTCTGGCTGTCTGATGGACAGCTGTCAGATTTTCAGGTAAGAGCTCACCTGTAATTATAAGCGTGAAAGCAGCCAGTCTCTCTCCGTCTTTGTCTTTCTCTCTCCCTCCCTCTCCCTCCTTCTCTATCTCTCTCTCGCTTCCCCCCTAACACTGACTCATCTCTAATAAAATAAAAAAGAGTTTCTCAAACAAAGCATTTCCTCATTCAAAACTCCTTTGAATCTCTGTCGTTTTGGTTTTTATTTTCCTGGGTATTAATATGATGGAAAAGTTTTCCATGAACATAAGGCAATTAAAATGCATTTGTTGTGAGAACGTACGAAAATATAATAGAGTGTTCTTGGCCTTTACCACCCTCATTATATCGCCAACCTTACCTACCGCCAGCAACTCATTATGTACAGACAGCTTCCAGTATGAAACCACGGTATTTCTACCCTGTTTATCGGTTGTCATGGTCTGCCAGCTGGTTTCTGGGAGGCTCGTCTTGTTGAGGGACTGTTTTAGTGTGTGGATGGGTCCCTTGGTTGGAATCTGGATTGTGCCAGCGTCGACTGTGGTCCACAGCCCCATAGGGTAACTCATAATTGGCTCTCGTATCGCTCGGGGATGGAAGAGTTTCAGTAGGCCGGGTCGACGATGTCTTATTGCTCACCAGTGCCCCCTGCTGGTCGACAGAGTGCTTGCGATACTAGCTGTGGAGCCGCATGTGAAGCCTCTTCCTCTCGCTGAGCCCCGTTTGTTGATCACAGTGTGAAAATAAGCAGAGGCATTTCCCTATCGCTTGCGGTTGACGTTTCTCAGGTTTGCGACACATTTTTACTGACATGAAAATTACAACAGCAAGACCAACCACAAGAATAGTGAAAGTAAATACAAGCCCTTCAAAAGGAAAAAATATCACAAAACAAAAACACTTTACTGGAGCGCTGTACTTATTCTGCTGACAGACGACCAGAGAAGGGCGCAGGGACCGTGCCAAGAATGTCCAAAAGGTCAAACAAATAACACACAAGCCTTATATGATAAGCCTTAAAAAAGTCATCCATCGACTCCCTTGTTTACAACAAGCCAATCATACAGTTTCAAAAGCAACGGGCAATGGCAGTCTCACATTGCAAAACATCAACTTAGAAATCATGGCCAATGCTGGCAAACTATAATACTCACAGTTTTCAGGTTGAATCAAAAACGCAAACAGCATTGCGGTTACAAACTTCAACAGCAATTCCATGGTGACAAGACCTACAAGGCAAAAGAAACACGTGAATTAGAGGGAAACGCCATCTCTGTAGGACAAGAAAACTTCCCTTATGAAAAAAGAATATACTGCAGTATATTGTAAATATATCAAAATTATCATCACAATATGTTTAAAATATACTGCAGTATATTATATTTCCATAAGAGGTTCTCTCTGCCAAATATATATTTTTTCATTTCACAAAAAAATAATATCATAACAAAAAATCTTTGAAGAAGACTGTTTGTGAGAAACATACCTTTCTCTTGTAACAAAGATCAAAAGATAAATCCTGTTTTTCTTAAAATGTCATAAACATGACATGCAAATAAATGCAAACTGGAACTTATTATTTTCCATAGGTTGGGCTGACTGTTTTAATATTTATTATTTTCCATAGGTTGGGCTGACTGTTTTCAATTTATTAATAGATGATATATTTGTTTGTGGCACAGTTAATAATCAATTAAAATACTGCCCATTAATTTAACTGTTAATACTACAACTACTACTACTACTACTACTACTCCTACTACTACTACTAATAATAATAATAATAATAATAATAATAATAACAATAATAATAATAATAATAATAACAATAATAATATTAATAATAATAATCATTGCTAAGCTCAGTTATAAATCACTGGGAAAGATATACTGTGCCGTATATATACTGTCCATTTTACTTCAGTATGCCGCTGATGAGTAATTAATTCTGAAGGTCCGATCGTTGTAATTTAGAAAATAGCTGCTTACGAAAATGAGCATATCCACGGTGCTACTGCTGTGATTGCTGTCCTGTTTGCCGTGGATTGACCTGGGCCAGGGGGGAGTGGCTTTATCTGTTCCTGCAACACATATGACACAATTTCCCGAATGCATGTTTCCATGGTAACAAACCTTCTTTACAGAAAATTATAAATGACCGCAAAAAAAAAAGTATTTAAAGAAAAACTAAATCATTAAAATAAAATATGAAGTAAACAGATCAAGTAATTAATTTGTTAATCTAAGAACCACCTACAAATCTGAGCTGCTATTTGTCTATTTTAATTTCCCCACTCCTCAAAAAAAACCTCTTAGGCCAATTTAAGCACACTACATCAGCTGGGTAAAGTACTAGACCATGTAAAATAAGAGGCATGATGTTAGAAGTTTTATGTTTTGTAAAACAATCAATTATGAATATACAGTGCCCTCCACTATTAATGGCACCCCTGGTAAAGATGAGTCAAAAGGGTTATAAGAAATTCACTGTTTGGTGAATCTCATACAGAACAAAATGAGAAAAATCCAACCTTTAATTGAAGTAAATTTATTATGAGAAAAAAAACCCTCATCAAGAAATAATTATTTTTAACAAAACCATGTTTGCCATAATTATTGGCACCCCTGCATTTATATTAATTAATTTTTAATATTTGGTCGCATATTCTTTGCATGCCATGACATCCTGATGTCTGTGACCCAACAACATGAAAAGACTCTTGTTATCTTATTTTCTGGTACTCTTACAAGCGATACTATAACCTCTCTGCATTTGAATGGATCTCTATGGGAATTGGGGGGGGGGGGGGGGGGTCTAGATTTAGCTGTAGATTACACTGGAACAGAATGGAATACATGGTTGGCTAAATGGCTTTAAGTCATTAAGGGTCTGACGTATCAAACAAGCCTCAAACCATCACTCTGCTGCCATAAATACAGTAGATATGGATGGATAACTTGAAGGGTTTCTTTTCCTGACTTATTTTTCCATAGAGTTCAATAGGAAAATGTGTCAGGAGAAACAACCCTTAAAGTGATCCATTCATATCTACTGCATATCTGACAGCAGAGCGACTCTAGTAAATCTAGTCCCACCCACAAATTCCCATAGAGATCCATTCAAATGCAGAGACGTTATAGTATCGCTTGTAAGAGTACCAGAAAATAAGATATCAAGAGCCTTTTGTTGTTGTTGGGTCACGACATCAGGAAGTCATGGCATGCAAAGGATATGCGACCAACACATGTGGTTTTGTTAAAAATAATTATTTCTTGATGAGGGATTTTTCTTTCTCATAATAAATTTACTTCAATTAAAGGTTGGATTTTTCTCTGTTTTTCAGTGAGAGATTAAGCTAATTCACCAAACAATACATTTTTTATTACCCTTTTTACTCCTGTATGCGGAGGGCACTGTATGTGGAGGGCACTGTATGTGGAGGGCACTGTATGTGGAGGGTACTGTATGTGGAGGGCATTGTATGTGGAGGGCACTGTATGTGGAGGGCACTGTATGTGGAGGGCACTGTATGTGGAGGGCATTGTATGTGGAGGGCACTGTATGTGGAGGGCACTGTATGTGGAGGGCATTGTATGTGGAGGGCATTGTATGTGGAGGGCACTGTATGTGGAGGGCACTGTATGTGGAGGGCACTGTATGTGGAGGGCATTGTATGTGGAGGGCACTGTATGTGGAGGGCATTGTATGTGGAGGGCACTGTATGTGGAGGGCACTGTATGTGGAGGGTACTGTATGTGGAGGGCACTGTATGTGGAGGGCACTGTATGTGGAGGGCATTGTATGTGGAGGGCACTGTATGTGGAGGGCATTGTATGTGGAGGGCACTGTATGTGGAGGGCACTGTATGTGGAGGGCACTGTATGTGGAGGGCACTGTATGTGGAGGGCACTGTATGTGGAGGGCACTGTATGTGGAGGGCATTGTATGTGGAGGGCATTGTATGTGGAGGGCACTGTATGTGGAGGGTACTGTATGTGGAGGGCACTGTATGTGGAGGGCATTGTATGTGGAGGGCACTGTATGTGGAGGGCATTGTATGTGGAGGGCACTGTATGTGGAGGGTACTGTATGTGGAGGGCACTGTATGTGGAGGGCACTGTATGTGGAGGGTACTGTATGTGGAGGGCATTGTATGTGGAGGGCACTGTATGTGGAGGGTACTGTATGTGGAGGGCATTGTATGTGGAGGGCACTGTATGTGGAGGGCACTGTATGTGGAGGGCACTGTATGTGGAGGGTACTGTATGTGCCTCATGGCTCCTCTGGTGAGTACAGAAGCCTAAATAAATACTTACATGTTGTGAGTACAGCTTGCACCTAAAAGCTTTTTTAAAAGCATAGTTTACAGGCAAATATACAAACATGCACCTTTTGGGCTAATGCAGTGTTAGCACAGTGCATTTTCTTTTTGTGAAAAACACTTTGGGCCAAATCCACAAAAGGATTGCACAGCGTTTGCCCGGGCAAACCCTGTGCAAATGAGTCAAAAAAATTGCATCCAATCCACAAAGCACATGCAAAGGCTGAAAGGTATGGCAAACTACACCGACGAGCAAATAGCTCCACGGCTGCACCCCTCTCATTTAAATGCATGTAAATTAGGTACTTGCCTGCAAAATTGCACCAAGGAAGCCTTGCGTGTAATCCACAAACACCATGAGCTAATTGCCACACACAGTTAGAGAGGTGCAAATACCACTTTTGAAAAGCAGGTATTAACCGGACGAATTGGATGATAAACCTCTTAAGGCCTATTTTGTCGCGAATTAGCGACAAACCGACTCTTTTCAGAAACGGCCTGATATGAATGTGCATTGAATAATATAACACAAAACCTCTATTTATTTTTTCTTTTGAAAGTAAATTCCGTCCATAAGGGGATTTAAGGGCGAGACATAACAGACTGATATTTCTGACAAAAAAAGTGTGGTCTGTCATTTTCATTAAGAACCAATCTGTGTCCTGAAATATGGAGAAAAGCCTGAAACCCTTTCTGCAACTGACTCCCAAATATGGTTTCTCTCACTTGGGGTGAGATTCCGCGACTGCAATTTAGCTGCATGTCTCTGCACCTCGTTGGTGAGGACATGCAACTCGGTTTCAGAAAATTTTAATTTGCGCTTTCTCTCTGCCATTGTCGTTGATATTGTGTTCTTGGCACAAGCCAATAAATATATAGGCTGCCACATGGCTAATTGCAATCATCGGTGGCAAATTTGTGGGCGTGTTTGCCCGGGCATATCATTGGAGCAAAATCTTTTGTGGATACTGTGCTAAACTAGTGAGGATTGCTTTTGCAATCTCTGTATTAACTTTGAGCTAATTGCCAGGAGCAATCCGTTCTTTGTGGATTTGGCCCTTAGTGAACTGAATAAATTGAGTATGAATGAAAAAAAAATATATATATTTTAAAGTATTCATCATTGCTGGTGAATGCACGACCTGGTACTCATTGCGTTCAAAATGAATAATCAAGCATGGCCTTTATTTATCGAGTGAATGACAGTTCACTGCACACCTGCAGGCCGAACAGCTGGTTAGACTGAATAGTTTATTATTCAGTCCACCCTCGGCTTTTAAACTTCACCGGCAAGCTCTCCCTTTATAGTGCTATTTTCCTGTTCTCTATTATTCCACATTATTCCACAAACAAATAAAGATTTAACTGAGTTCTGAAAATCACAGGAATAAACAAAACAGTGCGTGAATATTACACACACACACACACACACACACACACACACACAATGCTGTATAGCCTATGTGCCTTGTTATGAATATTAATCGTATATTAACTGTGGCTTGAGGAGTCTGCTCAGTTATTACAAACATTGCGAAAACAGCATTTAAATTCATGTGCGTCACCCAGGCTAAATCAAACAAGCTTAACAGCGGCTGCATACTAAAGAAGAGCTAAATTATATTTATAATGTTAACATGGTTCAATGTACCATGGAAAATATTTACAATACACAGATGACACGTTTATTAGCGTGAGAAATGTGTACGGACTATAGCATAACACATAATTAATAAGATTAAGATAAAAAAGCAATAGCACACGATACTTACAACTTTGCCGATGTCTCTGGTAGCCAATGGTTGGAAGACATGGATTCCTCTTCTACTACCGCCTGAGGCGAGAATGAACCAAACGCGGCGTTAAAAGAAGACTAGGAGCTTTCTTCTATGGTTGTTGCACAGTGGTGGAGTGTAAAAAACAGCAGTTTTCGTGTAATGTTAAGTTTTTTTCCTCTTCCTCTTGCGTCCTGTCGAACTGTCTGTACACGCAGATAGCTGCGTGCGCACGCGTTGCGTTATCTCCATCCTGAATCGCACGAAAGACAAGGAAGGTCAGTGGCGGTTGCCCGGGGCTGCCAAACCGCGCACTTGTGAAACCCCCGGCCCCTGCCTCGCACAGCACGCCAGGCCCCAGCGAGAAACATCAGAGCTCCCGCTCACACCTTTTAGCGCAAGCGTCAGTCTGTTCGCCAATGTCACCTCAGACATGTAGAAAATTATTCAAAAAGCATCTACCATCCACACTTTCTGGATAACTATAAGGTTGTTTGGAATGACAACAGGAGTTCCATGATCACTTCATCAAACTGCACTCTGAACATTTCAAAGCAGACAACAATTCTATAGTGTTGTGTTTGGTAGCAAAACTATTATACAGATGAAGAAAACTGTACTGTAGATATTGTAATTGTAGTGCGATCTCCTTCCAGAAAGAAAGCCTATACCTTTTTGCAAATAATAATAGCAATTAACCATTCGATTAACAATAATAACTGACAGGCTTGGGTGAGCCCATGCCGCCCTCGATGACGTGTGTGTGTGTGTGTGTGTGTATGTGTGAATCATGCTCTACCCCTGCTCCTGAATAATAATCTCGTATAATAAACCTATGTACAGCGGGTCTGTTTATTTTTATTCAAATATGAATTGGTGTTCTCCATAAGACAGAAGGCAGAGACGGTGGAGAATGGCGGTTATATGAATGTAAACCAGCGTGCGTTTGCAGGGTAGCCTCAAGAAAGGGGCATTCAGCAGGGCCTCAATGCGCGAGGCTTATCTGCCGCGTGCATAAAGGCCTTCTCCGAGCTCAGCTCCTTTTCGGAAATTCCGTCTTGTTTGTGGAAGGCTAATTGCCCACGGTTGCTAAATGTGCTTTACTGCCTGTAAAATTGCTTTGGAAAAGAGCGCGTAAAAGGGATGTTGTTAAGGCAATTTATTATTTTTATTCATTTGTTTATTTATTTCATTTATTTGTTGGAGCGATTGCCGCTCCGGCAGCATTATGATTTAACGTGCTTGTAAAACATAATAATTGAAACTGCCGCCATTTTCTCATATCCGCACAAAGGCGTAGCTCGGTCACTGAGATCATATTTGTTTTCAGTGCGCAACCACAGCATTGACGGAGAAGAATCATGAAATCATAAGGAAAAAGAAACGTGCAGGAGTTTTTAAAAAGACATCAGCAGTTCCAAAAGCATGTGACACCCAGTCAGCCTATCACACATCAGCAGAAATCTCAGCTTGGTAGCCGCCACCATGCTTCTTATTTCCAAAGGATTAAAATAATTTTTCTGCTGTATAAAACATGCAAGGACCATTAAGGGGGCAATGCATCTGGAAAATAAAAACAGAAATGCATTTATACGAGGATATACATAAATTTTTTGTTTTAAATCCTATAAATGAGTTTAGTACAGCATTCATAATGCTGTTCATGTTTCCCTCATGTAGTACTATTTTCCTGTGCCATGTAATAGTTGCTATGACTTAAGGAAATGCTTTATAACTGACTGTCAGGTTCTGTTTTGTCTTTTCGTGTGATGCAGTTACAATGCATTTTAAGGATGATTGATAGACACTGTTGAGGGCCTGGGTGAAGCTAGTGAAATGTTTTAAACCCTCTTGATGCCAGTACGACTTAAAAGCACGCAGATGCCTGAAAATTCACTAGGAAACCTGTTCCTAACCAAAATACACAATTGTGATCAAGAAAAAAAGAATAAGTTTGCTCTGCCATTTAGAATGGAAGCAAAGTCACATGCCGTCCCACGGCGAGAGATTACCACACATTACACCACATCCTCAGTGAAGCAATCGCGTCTTACAGGAACGCAAAGTCCAACTAAAAATCGAACTCATCTAACTTAAAATGATGTTACACTGAATGTGCCTTGTGGGCGCATAGGTTCTAGCTAAGCTTAAGGATGATTATGTTATCGTGGGATCGTTCAGGTGTGATGCGGTGCTCCAAGCTGAATTTTCTCAGGTAAAGTCTCGTGGGTTTCATGGGTTTCAATCTCCACCACTTCCTCTTCTGGCTGACTCACACGCAGAAATCTGGTTTCTAGTTAATATTTCACATGTTCCCACTCCAGAATGACGACATCATAGAGCTCTGTGAGTGTGTGTGTTTGTGTGTGTGCACATGCGTGCGTGGAGACTGGTAGTTCATAGACATGTAATAAGAATGAATACACTATAAAAGCACAGTACAAGACTCAAAGGCTTCTCACAGAGCACATTAAATCGGCCATCTTGGGGCGTACGTTTTGACGAAGCCAGAAAACACAAGCACAATTCCACAACACACTGAAATAAGACCCAGGAACGCCCGCGTTTGGCACACAAGCCATTAAAAGTGACTCAAAACCGGGCCGGCCGGCCGGACGGACGAACGGACCCTCGCCTCCCCGCACATTCCAGTTTGCTTACTGGATCCCGCACCCCGGTCTTTTCTGCATGCGGAGATTCGGCTCGTCGATACTGTATGAGCAGCTGAGTCTTTGCGTGCACTGTGATGGAGGGATAGGTAAAAGCAATGCATGCTGGGTAATGCTCACCACACAAGCAGCATCCTCAGGGAAAAGAGCCTCTCCTTCTGCCCGACGTGCCAAAGCAGAAATTCAGACACATGGAAAAAACAAGGAGTTCTGGATCAATCTGCCTGGAAAAACTGAAGTTTTGGATCAATGTGCCTGGTGAAACAGGAAGTTCTGAATCAATGTGCCTGGTAGAACACGGAGTTCTGAATCAATGTGCCTGGTGAAACAGGGAGTTCTGGATCAATCTGCCTGGTGAAACAGGGAGTTCTGGATCAATCTGCCTGGAAAAACCGAAGTTTTGGATCAATGTGCCTGGTGAAACAGGAAGTTCTGAATCAATGTGCCTGGTGAAACAGAAAGTTCTGGATCAATGTGCCTGGTGACACAGGGAGTTCTGGATCAATGTGCCTGGTGAAACAGGGAGTTCTGGATCAATGTGCCTGGTGAAACAGGGAGTTCTGGATCAATGTTCCTGGTGAAACAGGGAGTTCTGGATCAATGTTCCTGGTGAAACAGGGAGTTCTGGATCAATGTGCCTGGTGAAACAGGGAGTTCTGGATCAATGTGCCTGGTGAAACAGGGAGTTCTGGATCAATGTTCCTGGTGAAACAGGGAGTTCTGGATCAATGTGCCTGGTGAAACAGGGAGTTCTGGATCAATGTGCCTGGTGACACAGAAAGTTCTGGATCAATGTGCCTGGTGAAACAGGGAGTTCTGGATCAATGTGCCTGGTGACACAGAAAGTTCTGGATCAATGTGCCTGGTGAAACAGAAAGTTCTGGATCAATGTGCCTGGTGAAACAGGGAGTTCTGGATCAATGTGCCTGGTGAAACAGGGAGTTCTGGATCAATGTGCCTGGTGAGGGGCGACAGCACTAATTCAGGGCGAGAGGAAGAAGGGGGGGGGGGGGGGCAGGGCGTGCTGGCATGTGACCCTGCGGAACAATCAGGGGATGGGAATGCAGAAGTTACATGGTTTCAGTTTCTGAGGCCTTGTCATGAGGGAGGAAATCCCGGAAATCCAAGGAGGAAGAGAAGCCAAAATATAGGAGTGTGTGTATAGTAGTTATGCACACATGCATGTATAGGTATGTACAGTATGTGTGTGCGTGGGCATTAGTGTCTGTAGGTTTGTGTACATAGTGTGTGTGAATAGATCTGTCTGTCTGTCCTTCTTTGTGCCTGATATAAAAGCCCAGCTGTGTCCCCCAGGTGATACACCTGTCTAACAGTGTGGCGCCGCCTCGCTGACCGCCCACAATCATTCACACCACAGGTGTGATTTGGACACTTCCCTCGGGCACGTCACCCAACGCCGGGCCGCTCTGTCTGGCAGCCGCGTCAACCTGCGAGCGACTGCAGGGGTCTCTACTGCCAGCTGGGACTGAAGCGTGAAAGGAAATTACCCAGAGGCCTCCACTGCAGCGCTTTCCTTCTTTGGTTTAGTAAAAAGTTTCAGCGGTCTATTTTTGTTGCTGTTGTTGTTGTTGTTGTAGCTCCTCTGTGTTTGCTCCCGCTCCAATGGCCGTGTCCACGCTAAATTATCGAGGATGAGTTCAGTGGAAGACTCTCTCATCGATTTCTCCAATACTCCACAACTTTGGAGTTTGGGAGCTTCATTTTTCCCTACAGAGATGAAAAAGGGGATTCTGTATCAGCTCCATGACAACAAGAGGCAGGTACTCAAAGATACAGTTACCTCCAGGATTTATTCATTTATTTATTTGAATATATATTTACTTTCATATATATATATTTTTATGTAATCATTCTTTCTGATGGACTGTAAAAGCGATGCAGAAACTCCACTATTTTATTTTTAATAGAAAACATTTATTTTGTAACCTTTGACCCCACATTTAACTCTTGGACAGGAACCCTCATATTATGTTGACATATTATGACGCATTTTATGTTTGGGGTCAAATTGACCCTATAAGTTGGCACAAACCTTTAGTAATAGAAACATTTTGACACTTTCTGATTCACCTCTTGTGTGTCTCCCAATTGACTACCCTTTTATCCCTAAATATTAAAAATCTGTGATGAAACATCTGAATTTAGAGCCTGAGGTATGTTTAAAATATGACGTTTAAAATCTGTGTGAAACTGTGCCTCCAGGATCACCCACAGAAAATAGAGATTAAAAAAAGGTTGTAATATTTTCTTGCATTTTATACAGCTACCAACAAATGACCCCACACAACACCTTTGTGTGCAGAGTTGGGACAGGACTTTTTAAAACATAGCATTGTGTTCATGGCATGTTTATTATTTGATCCCAGCAAATTTGGAAAAATCTCATCATGTGAAGATGAAAATAAGGTTAACTGGTTTTTAAGAGACATTCATCAGGTCAAACATTGCATCAGGTCAAATTGACCCCCAACATAATAAATTTCAAAACAAAAGTTCGGAAATTTTGGTGTTTTATTTCTCTGTTGTATCAATGCTTCTTGCACAATACATTTTAACGTTGGAAAGCCTGCCTGGATCCATATCTCTCAGACATCTTGGGAACTCCTCCTCTCCTCCAACAACGCCACGCCCCCCCCCACAGGGGCGGGGTTTAACAAGAGGGACCTCCAGAATGTGAGAGAATAGAGAGTAGAGAATGGCTGCCGTGGAGTGATCCCCACAACAACCCAATTGAACACTTTGGGCGTGCTGGTTCGTGCTAGTGCTAGTGTGACCAAACCAACCACCACACTTGACTTGCCTGAGAAATGAGTGGTGAGATGGGAATGCCAGTCCCCAAGCAGTGTGTGTGTGTGAGGTGAGGTGATGACAGAGGAGGAGGGGGCTGTGTGTTGTGTGTGTGATGGTTGTTCTTCACACGCTACTGAGGCTCTGACTGTTGCTAAAAAATAAAAAAAAAAAAAAAATTCAATATCTTGTTTGTTTTTTGTTAATTTATGATAGACTTCTCCATCCCCCCAACAAACAACAACAAAGAGTCACTAGCACAGCAACAGCAGATAAGCTGTTTTGGCATTGGCAAATTTTTTTGGGCGCAACAAACATACTCAGCAGCTGTGCTCATCTCACAAATGCTGTTCCTTGTTACAAACAAATGGTTTTAAAAAGGGAATAAAACAACAGGCTTTCCAACATAAAAAAATGTATGCCAAGAAGCATTGTTACAACAGAGAAATAATCTACCAAACACAAATTTCCGAACTTTTTGTTCGATGTTTATAAGGGTTGAATCAGAAAATGATCTAGTGTTTTGTTTGAGTTTTTGCCCATCAAACTCTTAAATCGAAATAATATTAAATCTGTTGAACTGCCTCTTGTAAAATGATTATGAGCACTTCTGATCAATAGGAAGTAGTTTTGTGTTTTTACTTATTTTATAGATGAGCATCCTCATAATATAAGTGACCCATTTTTCAGCTGTCACCCATGTAAGCTTCCTAAAATGAGTAGCTTCCAGATGTGTGTGAGGATGAAGTTTTGATCACACGCACACACTTCAGCCTCATAACACACTCCAGTCCAGCCTAACAGCAACACTCGCCGATCAAAATAACGCCACGGGCGCCTTGGTTAGAAGCAGGAGGCTGAGAATATAATGAATGCATAACTAAGCGGGAGAGGGAGCTAGAAACTAATTAAAAATACATTAACTGATTATCGCCTCGTTGACATATTTGACTTGATCTTTCCTCTAATCAGCGGTAATGAAGGAAACACTCTGAACATGTTGGGTATAACAGGGTATGTCTGACTGAGCACGAGCAGCAGCTCAGAAAACGTGGGTCGGGGCAACGCTTGAATCGTCTCCATGCTGCATTTAAATTACATTTTTATCCAATCGCAGAGATCGGGTGGGCTCTTCGGAATGCTGGGATTAATAGTAAGCGCAGCTATCGATATCATCCGCTCCCCGGAGACGGGATCTCTGTAGATGACGGACAGGGTTGATTTTCTATCTGGCTCTGGCTCATTTCAGCGGATCAATGGCTTGGGGGGGGGGGGGGGCTGTGAATAATCGATCACAGGGGGCTGAGAAGTTTTCTAGTCCGAAAGCGCCGCAGGCCAGCAGCTTCAGGAACCAGGGAACGAAACGAGAGGGGCGGTAATTTGCCGAGAATGGGGGTCAGGGGTCAGAGGTCATCGCGCGGCTCTGCGTCTCGTTATCGCCGTTATTTCAGGGTTGAATAATGAGGGGAGGCCTCGCCTCTCCTCTCTGGCAAAGACTCCCTCTCCCTCTCCCTCTCTCTCTCTCTATCGTTAGTTGCTTTATCTTTAGTATATATTTTTTCATCAGATGTTCTCCCCCCATTTCCTGCGCTCTGTCCGTGGAGACCGGTCGGCACCGCTGTTGCTACGGACATTTCATCGCCATGGCAAGCTCTGCAGGGTCTTACATCCCGTCTGCACGTGTAACCTTTAAAGGGGAACAGCGCCCAAAAGTCATAATTTAGAATCTTGTCCCTAATTGGTCAGGATAGTCACAGTATGATTGGTTAGGACAGTCACAGTCTGATTGGTTAGGACAGTCACAGTCTGATTGGTTAGGACAGTCATAGTGCTTCCCAAAACTGTGGGACAGGGCATTACTGTTGGGACATAGGAGGAGTTGGACTGGATCACAAGATGACATATGAACAGTGCTACAATGTGAATATAGATATAAATGTAATTCCACATTTTACCTTAAGAAAGGCGTGTTAATAAGATGTGGAGTCACATAAAGAATGTGTTAAGAGAGGTGAGGGTACAGAAAGAGTTCGACCCACTGGGTTAGAATACATTTTTATAGGCATTTAGCAGACGCTCTTAACATAGTATTCATTTATACGGCTGGATGTTTACCGAAGCAATTCAGGTTAAGTACTTTGCTCAAGGGTACAAACGGCTGTGTCCAACCTGAGAATCAAACCCGCAACCGTTGGGTTACAAGTGCAGTTCGCTAACCATTATACTAAACCGCCGCCACTTATAGAATAGGTCCAAACCTGCCTATGCTGTGTGCATGGTCTAGGTTGAGGAGGAGGCGCTATCTGGTTTAGCGGTTTAGCGGTCAGGTACAGAGAGAACTGAGGCCTGAAGTCTCATACATCTGAGTGCAGCGAGAGGAGGGGTGGGGGGGGGGGGGGGGGTGTTTGGGGGGTTGGAGGGGGGGGAGACAGAATGAAGCTCAGACTCTTGCTCCTTACAAGGACCCCAATCCACTCCTATCTAGTACCTGTCACACTGCGCCTGCAAAATGGAATTGACTATTGATTTCCCTTTTACTATAGGTCACTACCTCCTCAGGCCTGCTGGCACTCAGGATCAGGGCGGGGGAGAGAGAGAGAGAGCTATCACACTGCTACTCCCAGGGTTGGAGTGCTATGAAGGGCAGAATGAGGTGGTGTTGGGGGGAGACGGTGAGATCTGCTCAGTAATGCTCGGCTGTGGGAACATAAGCTCTCATTGTGAAGAAGGAGGAGGAGAAGGAAGAGTCTGGACTGAAAGTTTCTTTTCTGAACCCGTATCTCTCTCTCTCTCTCTCTCCCTCTCCCTCTCTCCATTCTGTCTCTCTTTCTCTCCCTCTCACTCTATCATTCTCTCACCCTGTCTCTCTCTCCCTTTCTCTCTCTCTCTCTACACATGTTTGGGAAGTTTACTATGTGATAGGCGCCAAAGGGGGGAAAAGCGCATTTTTGTAACACATGACAACAACAGTAGCAGTCAGAGCGGTAGAAAGGTAGAGAGGTAGAGAGGTAGAGAGGCAGAGAGGTAGAGAGGTAGAGAGGTAGAGAGGTAGAGAGGCAGAGAGGTAGAGAGGTAGAGAGGTAGAGAGGCAGAGAGGCAGAGAGGTAGAGAGGTAGAGAGGTAGAGAGGTAGAGAGGCAGAGAGGTAGAGAGGCAGAGAGGTATGGTGGCGGCGGGGGTAGCGTGGGAGGTCATATTTGTCCGTTTGTCACTTCTCCCAGCCGATAAAAGTGAGCAGGTAGCGGGTGACAGCGGGGGGAGATGTTGCCGTGCACCTGACAGTTCTGGTCACCGTCAGCACTCAGTGACAACCCTCACTCCCCTCCCTCCCTCACTCCCCTCCCTCCCTCCCCTCCCTCCCCTCCCCTCCCCTCCCCTCCCCCCTCCCCCCTCCCCTCCCTCACTCCTCCCCTCCCTCACTCCCCTCCCCTCCCTCCCTCCCCTCCCTCACTCCCCTCCCCTCCCTCCCTCCCCTCCCTCACTCCCCTCCCTCCCCTCCCTCACTCCCCTCCCTCCCCTCCCTCACTCCCCTCCCTGTGTGCGTGTGTGCGTGTGTGTGCGTGTGTGTGGGGTGATCTCACAGATCGGGCTCCATGCAGAACACCTGCTTGCTCATGGGCTTCCTGAAGACAACAGCTTGTGCCGCCAGGTGTACCGCCAAAACCTTCTTCCTGAACCCGTGCCGATTCACCCTCAAACCCGTGCCGATTCACCCTCAAACCAGTGCCAATTCACCATCGAACCCATGCCAATTCACCATCAAACCCGTGCCAATTCACCATCGAACCCGTACCAATTCACCATTGAACCCGTGCCAATTCATCCTCAAACCCGTTCCTATTCACTTGCAAACCCAGGCCGATTCACCATTGAATGTGTTCCAATTCACCTTCGACCCGTGCCGATTCACCCTCGAACCCCTGCCACATTCTGCCGAGCAACAGGTCAGCATCCATGTATAAAACATCCTGTTAATTCCCAGTGGTTCTGCTTGAGAAAGCCAGTCAGCAGTTATTTTTGGGTCATATTATCTTATCAATATGCTGAGAGAAATGTGCAGAGCTGTTAAAAGCAGGGTTCTGTGATTGCCATTCTAATATTGTTATTACTCTAAAATTTAAATAAATAGCTACTGCAGCAGGCGAAAACTACAGATTTGATAATAATAATGTATTATTATTATTGTTGTTGTTTTCATATATTTCAAAGACTTGCAGCCTGAAGTGCTTCAAAGTGAAAATAAAAACAAACGTTGTTGTGTGAAATGCGACGCTCACACACCACAGTGAAGCCTTCTGTTTTTTTATAACCGCACAATGGTTCGAAAAACAGGATGGTAATTTGGCATATTTTCGTCCAGTTCATCTGACTGTAACAAGCATATGTACCCCCTAGTGTTTAACGTAACACTTTGTTCTTTAACGTAACACATTATGTCAGCTTTGTGTAACAGCCATGTACAGGATTGTGACTTATTGCACCTCCTTATTCCCCATAGACACATTGTTTAAACTGGTAGGCAGAGGCGCTGCGTGTAGCTATAAATTTTAACTTGATTGTTAGTGGGACCAGTAAAACCTAGAGGGGGGGTTTCCCACCCGCTTAACTTTGGACAATCATCCTGTCGCCGTGCCTCCTAAAATGGCGTTTTCGTCTCTTCTGTTCCGGACGCGGGGAGAAACAACGATCTGACACATGAGATAGCTCTACTTTACAGTGCCGTGAAAACGTTTTTGCCCCCTTCCTGATTTCCTCTATTGTTGCATATTTCTCACACTGGATGTTTCCAGATCTTTAGACAAAATATAATATTGATTTTAGGGAACCTGAGTGAACAAATGACACATGTGTTTTTTGCTTATTTCATTTATTTAATGAACAAAAAATCCCAACACCCATTTCTGTTTTGTGAAAAAGTAATTGCCCCCTTACAATAACTGCAGCTAATGTATAATAAAGTAATCATTTTTAATATTTGGTCACACGTCCTTTGCATGCCATGACTTCCTGATGTCTGTGACCCAACAATATAAAAAAATTCTTGATATCTTATTACTCCTACTAGCGATACTATAACCTATCTGCATTTGAATGGATCTCTATGGGAATTGTAGGGTGGAACTAGATTTAGCTGTAAATTATGCTCGAACAGTATGGAATACATGGTTGGTAAAATGGCTGTAAGTCATCAAGGGTCTGAGGTATCAAACAAGCCTCAAACCATCACTCTGCTGCCAGATATGCAGTAGATATGGATGCATCACTTTACGGGTTGTTTCTCCACACATTTTCCTATTAAACTCTATGGAAAAATAAGTCAGGAGAAGAAACCCTTCAAATTATCCATCCATATCTACTGCATATCTGGCAGCAGAGTGATGGTTTAAGGCTTGTTTGATACATCAGACCGTTGATTACCTAGAGCCATTTAGCCAACCGTGTTCCATACTGTTCCAGTGTAATGTACAGCTAAATCTAGTCACACCCCCTAATTCCCATAGAGATCCATTCAAATGCAGATAGGTTATAGTATCACTACTAGGAGTACTAGAAAATAAGATATCAAGTATTTTTTGATATTGTTGGGTCACAGACATCAGGAAGTCATGAGAGGTGCAGAGAGGTGTCATGGTTCGTGGCTATTTTTTCCAGTTTCGCTACGGTTCTCGTCCTCTTTCTCCGGTAAGCAGTCTATCGAATTTTTTCCACGTTCCGGTTCGGGGTTTTGTTTCTCCCCGCTTATTATTCGTTTCTGATTGCGTTACTTTGCTGTCACTTACTCTCCCTATTTACACGCTGGAAGTACATTCATAAGCGGCCTCTAATTGTGTACAATTGATTTATGAACCTTATATGTTTTTTTTCTCCTGCTCCAACCCCGCTTCTCATACACACGCGCGCACTCACACACACACACACACAGGTGCAGATGAGAGATGACGGCAGCCGGTAAGAAACCAATTGCATTGACGTGTGAAGCCCTTTATAGTACATGGAACGCAAGACCTGTTTTAATTAATCAAAGGCGTACGACAAATCCTTTTAAGTGACAAATTATTTCGAAAAGGGAGAGACCTAATGAATGTCGAATTTTTTTACATTCAAAATGTATAGTTTAACAGCGACTTGTTAACTAAACAAACATGACAGACAATTTCACATCACGTTGATGAATGCCTACCCTACTTTGTCGGAGCGTTTTGGAAACGCCCCAACAAAAAAACAAAAAACGGATTACCCGAACGTCAGATTCAATACGACGCAAGTAGCATTCGCCTTTTCAGAAGAGATTAAAGGATGTATGTGGGAAATCTCCAACATTCTACACCTGTGACATTTTGGTCCAAGAGAGAAAACCTAAACACGCCAATAGATGGCACTCTGGTACCACATCCACTGCCTGTTTAAAAAAAAAAAAAGTATTAAAGGAAAAAAGATAGGAACATTTCGCCACATATCATGCCGAACAAGTTGTGATATTAATTAATTAAGTTTCACTTCTTAATATGACACAGGAGCTCTCTCAGTCTTGGTGACAGAACCGGATATTTCCAAGTTACGTGCCCGTGCACGGGGAATAGAGCAGCCGTGCGTGCACGCCCAGGGAGAGCTGCATTTACACATGTTTTGTGGAAAGTAGCTATTGTATGTAACGCAATTCGACAGGGTCATTTTCGCTAGAGCCTACTTGCGCTCGCGTTACTCTCACATAATAGCTTTAGGACAATAAACAATGATTATTATTTTTAAAAATTGTAAAATCTCAGGTCGGATCTATGAAATAAATATGAATGTGTTGCTTATTTTAATAGACAGAATATTGCCTTTTGAGCTGATCAAACCTGGTACTGCATTGCGTGCTTCCTCCCGCACATATGCTACATGGCCTATACACACAGACTAGGCTACGCCGTTGGATATCCCTTTTGTGTCAATTTTATGGGTGTATTTATTTTTAGTACTCCGTGAATTAATCTGAGGAGAGAGAGAAAACCCAAGACAAATAAAAAAAACGCCAGTGTCTCAGCATTCCGGAGCATTAACATCCTCTCGGATGGAGCCGCGCGCAGCGCATGTAGTAGACCACTAGACCAGCCTGCTGGTAATAAGCAGACGTCTCATGTGAGCGAAAGAGACATCGGCCTTCCGCTTAAAGCGCCGAGCCGTCCCCCGGAGCGATCTTAAAGCGCAGAGCCGTCTCCCGGAGCGATGTGGCAGGATGGAGTTCAAACCAATTTAGGCGGGAGAAAGATTTTTCATGCATCTCAAATGAACTGAAAGTGGCGAGCGCACATCGTTCATAACCTCCCGCGAATTAAATGGACGAGCCAGTCCGAGCCGAATCCTCTCTTCATTTGGCTAATTGACCAATGAGGCTTCTCTGATATCCACCACTTCAAAGAAAGCGAAGGCGAAAGGGGCTGCTGCCGTCAGAACAGCCGGACGAAGACGCGGCTCTACAGAACGGTGACACGGCAGGAGACCGTTTCCATGCTTAAATCCTATTCTAAAGCTAAATAAATTGGTAAGCTAAATGCACAGGGATCTCTTTATGTTTTGCCTCTCTTCCTCTCTTTTTCACTACAAAAATTGTGAAATTTCAATGAGAATAGGCCAGGCTTTTCCGTTTCTTAGTCATACTTCGAACGGAGACAAAGGACATTCTAGTCCTACAAATCAGTCGAAGTCCACAAGTACCTTTCGACATTAAACACTTTTTTTATGTGCATTCCCTCTCGATAAAAACAGGACCCCGACCACAACTCTTGCTGCCATGACAGCACAAAAACACCCGAGCTTACCTTGACTACAGGTTGAAAATACTTCTATTGTAATTAACTGGATCCATTTTGATCACATGCAGACAAGTTCCGTAATTATGGACTAAACATGGAGCTTTTCTTACTCGTGGTAATTTAAAAGTCAAGAAATTACCATGATTTATTTATTTCTCGTGTGAGTGTTTTGTTTTTATCTTCTCGTGCATGTTACTTGTGTTCCTCAGACCCCACGTGCAATAAATGGCCCTGTGAACTTGTTATGTACGGTTAAATATCTCAATAAAAAAAAGGGTCGGTTTTTACTTCCTTAGTCAACATCAGCGATTACTTGTGATGTAAGACAGATACAAAAACTACATTTGCCGGTCAAGGCAAACAAATGACAGTTCACGGCCGCCTTTTTTTAAAAACACTCTTCAGACATTGCGGGCCATACCCTTAAGACCATATATTCTTATAGCGACTTTATTAGATCAGATACCATCTGTAATTGGGGAAGAGTCCCACCTATCTCCAAAGAAGGCTTGAAAGTTAATACCGCACGGTATTCAGAGGATACGGCTCACCTGAACCACAGGAAGCACAATTAATGTTTTCATTTCATTACACAAAAAAAAGGGACCGGCGCCTTGACATACATTGTTCGGCGACATCTTACAATATTGCAGTGGAGAGCGGTGGAGGACTTTAATAATTCACACAAATTATTTCTGTCAGGACTGACAAGTTAAACGGCTGCTTGATTTAATTCCGTAATTGCACGTTCACCTTTAGTCCGGCTCCACACTTTGGTAATTAATAGGACCCCTCTGTTATATGAAAAGTAGCGTTGCAGGTAATGGAATTCAAATAGAAAGTGATGTGAAAGGCGAGGATGTGCGCGAGGGGCAAACCTGGCCCCTCGCCTTTCGCCAGCCGAGCGTCGCGGAAACTAATGTTGCAATATAAAACGCAGACGCCTTCAAAGAGATCGCCGACAGACCCGGTCGCGAGGCCAAGTTAGTGTCTCTGTTTTCTTCCGTGACTGCGTAGCCGACGATTTGTACATATTTCCTGTGCCAGTGCATCGCCAGGAAACAGAGGGAGTTTCCGACAGAACTCACTTTGTCCAATTCCCACAGCCGGGAACAGCCTGTATTTAAAATAGAGTCAGAGGAAAACTAAATAAGAACTCAATGAGAACTGAAGCCGGAATAACCAGCATTCCCTTTGATCCTACACTCTCAGGGAAAAAGGTATGAAATGTACCTAAAAAGGTACAAACGGCTGTCACTGGGGTGGTTACCTATATAGGTACATAAAATTGTACCCCTAGACAGCAATACATAATTAATTTGTACATTTTCTGCTTAAAAAGGTACTTATTAGTACCCAAATAGAACATTGTTACTTTCAGGGTAGACTTGGGAAATATCTTCCTAACAGAAGAAAAATGTACCTCCACTGTAGCTTTATTTCTGATCGTGTGGGACGGGAAATGCACCATCAGTACACAGTAACACGTGTCCAGTGTTAATTCAACCCTAACTGTACATATGAGTGTAATAGGGACCATATGTACTCTGCCAGAGTTGATTTAACACTGGACATGAACATTTTACTGTGATTGGTCTGGGTTATGTTATTTTTAAAAAAAGATTCTGCAACACTTTCAAACAGCACAGTCCAAATTCAATATGTGATCTAGCGAATAGTTTCTGTTGCTAATGACTAGAATAATAAATATGAATCTGTCCTGGCTTTACTCCTCTGTGAACCCCTGTTTTAGAGACTCTGACAGCCAATCAAAACTAAGGAGAAAAGGCTTCCATTTTTTCTCATTTCACCTTCAAACCACCCCCCCCCCTCAAATCGACACTGGTGAGAAACGTTAACAAAATTAGATTGGGGGGGTTCCCCACCTTCTCCTCCATACAGTTCTACCTGGTCTCCACGGAAACGAGGGGTCAGCAGGTATAGATCGATTGTGGTGCCACAAGGTGTGCCCACCTCCACCCCCCCTCAAATTTTCAGTCCTCTCGCTGTTACGGAACTCATTTGAAGCTAGCCAAGGGTCTCTGGTGTCACCTGAGCAGAGAGAGGACCCAGGAGACACACCTCCCCTTCCTGGAAACTATTTCTGCTTTTTACCAGGAGAAAAAAATTTCCAGGAACATCACCCCCCCGATGCCGTATAAAAAAAACGTCCATAATGATGCAATTAAATCCAGCTAACCCACCGTTGACGGTTTGTTGCATGTTAATTTTCAGAGCATGCTGTAAATATGGATGAGAATCAATTACGGAGAATAAAAATAAGAAGACGGGGTCGGTGGATAACGGCACAAGTGAAAAGGCATTAGGGCATCGCTGTACCATGCGGTACAATTACGACGACTTATGTGGAGTCTTAAAAAAACGTAGGCCCACTTAACACAACTTGCCTTTAATGTAAATCAGTAAACAAGCCGCTGCTCTGTTAATGCATTCCATGCAAGGTAAATTAGTTTCAGAGGTGCTGTTCTCCTTCCCTTCCACGGGACAGCAGTAAAAACTAAATATATCCAGATTTACCCTTCTTTTTTCCCTCTCCTCCAGAGTGTTCTGTAGTCCCCCTGTCACCCGCGGTTCGAGGCGGACCCTTCCCCAGATCGGGGGCTGCAGTGCCGCTCATTACTCATTTCATTTCAGAGGCAGAAGGACCTGAATCTAAAACACTCTGTCCTCCCTCCACCTCACACCTGTGCTGCCAGGTAAAGCAGTCACTCTCCTTTCCCCATCCCACACCTGTGCTGCCAGGTAGAGCAGTCACTCTCCTTTCCCCAACCCACACCTGTGCTGCCAGGTAGAGCAGTCACTCTCCTTTCCCCACCCCACACCTGTGCAGCCAGGTAGAGCAGTCACTCTCCTTTCCCCATCCCACACCTGTGCTGCCAGGTAGAGCAGTCACTCTCCTTTCCCCATCCCACACCTGTGCTGCCAGGTAGAGCAGTCACTCTCCTTTCCCCACCCCACACCTGTGCAGCCAGGTAGAGCAGTCACTCTCCTTTCCCCACCCCACACCTGTGCTGCCAGGTAGAGCAGTCACTCTCCTTTCCCCACCCCACACCTGTGCTGCCAGGTAGAGCAGTCACTCTCCTTTCCCCATCCCACACCTGTGCTGCCAGGTAGAGCAGTCACTCTCCTTTCCCCACCCCACACCTGTGCTGCCAGGTAGAGCAGTCACTCTCCTTTCCCCATCCCACACCTGTGCTGCCAGGTAGAGCAGTCACTCTCCTTTCCCCATCCCACACCTGTGCAGCCAGGTAGAGCAGTCACTCTCCTTTCCCCATCCCACACCTGTGCTGCCAGGTAGAGCAGTCACTCTTCTTTCCCCACCCCACACCTGTGCTGCCAGGTAGAGCAGTCACTCTCCTTTCCCCACCCCACACCTGTGCTGCCAGGTAGAGCAGTCACTCTCCTTTCCCCACCCCACACCTGTGCTGCCAGGTAGAGCAGTCACTCTCCTTTCCCCATCCCACACCTGTGCTGCCAGGTAGAGCAGTCACTCTCCTTTCCCCATCCCACACCTGTGCTGCCAGGTAGAGCAGTCACTCTTAGTGGCTGTGATAGCACAAGGTTTTGAATTAAAATTTTCCAGGCGAGAGACACAAAGAGCATCGCTCGATCGCAATTTAATGAAGAATATATTCCAATATATATTAGCATATTTGCCTATACTATCAAGTGCTGCAACAAGTTGACAATATATTTTACTTCAATAGATTTTGAGTGTATTCCACTTCCATTTGGGGAACCTCCAAAAAGAGAAAAAGACGGGTCAAACTGATTAAAGCGGATTCCGGCTGACCTACACGTTTGCATAATATATATATATATATATAACATAATATATAAGGACCAGTATTCCGATTCTGTTTCTCAGAACCTGTGAAGCAGGTTTAATATGGTAAGAGAGGCAATTGTTTCCAAACTGTGCCCTGCAATTTAACATGTATACGGGGAGCTTAGAATGACAGGCTTTCTGTTGAAAATTGGTCGCTAACGTTGGCGCACACTCTGTCGTGCCATTGCACTATGCATTAGATCAAACATCTGAATTAACTTTTTAAAAAACGCATTTCAGTAATGCAACATAAAACAATGCAATGCTATGGGACTTACAAATAAAACCTGAGAAAACATTCAATAAAAACAACTGCAGACAAAACTATAATTCTCAGCTCTTATTATAATGGTTATTATTAATAGCTATTCTATTATTTATTTTTTTAGCAGATCTTTTTAGCTAAATAAACTTGCAAACATGCATGTCCCTTGGAAAGCAAACACGATTACGGCTTGAGATCCAGTTACAATCAAATAAGTGGCACCATGAAGGCCAAAGCCACGAAACACAAGAGATAAAAAGACAGAAAGGTTGGTTTTTAGTCGTTAGCGGGGAAAAAGCGGCCATTGAATGTGCCTTCCTGAGTGATTGGGGCGAGGCCGTTCCGCCATCATGGATGAGGGCAGAGCAGAGCTGGGGCTCCTGGGAAGTCAAAAGGAGGGATTGTGGGACAGCCAGCTGGTGGGAGCGTATGCTGTAATCATTGTCTGAAGATAGCGATGGGGCCGGCCCATCCGCAGTGCGCTATGCCTGGTTGAGTGATTTGAATGAGGGGCCTAATTGTAGGCCCCGTTTCTTAGGCCCCGTTTCTTACTGTGGAGCTTTTGCCATTTTTTTTGTTCTTTTTCTTTGGGATCCTGGCTGAAAGGGTCTCATTAGCGAGGCCATTTTATTTCATCTTTCCAGGGGTGCCCAGACAGCCGTAAAATGTTCCTAAGCGGATACACCTTTTTGTTTTAGCAATTACAATAGTCACAGTTTTAGAAATGATGCCCCCTAAATTTATTCTGCATACTGCCAATGGATAATACAATGCATTGTTTCTCTGTGATGGTGGATGGACTCTTAGATTTAGTGAGTCATTTTAAAATGGTTTTGTTTATTGTTCTTTAAAAAAAAGTCTGCTATTACAGGTTAAAATAAAAATAAAAAACACGGCCAATAAATTTTGTTTCTCCAGAAGTGTGCATATAGGTGGTACTAAGCCCAATGTAGCCAGATTGCTCATCAAAAGTGAATATGTAACACATAAATATTTATATTTAAGGGAATGTTTTGCAGTGTTAAAATAAAAAAATGCTGTCAAACTTTATGGCATGTATCCAACCAACATCTGTCCTTCAATTTGCCGTGTAATTAAATTAAAGTGTTATTTTAATTTCTTAAGAAGTAGGTTGGTGGGTTCATTTTGTTTGTTGATCACTGAACTCATGATGTTGGTGAGAATGAAACTGAACACTTTTGTGTAATTCTCAGTCAAACTTATATAATTTAGTATAATTCAAATTTTCATTATTGATAATGACATTAAACCCAGAGATATTTGACATTTTCAGTGCCTTTGATAGTTTATTAAAGTAAGTCGATTTTTATTACCGCAAACATACTGCCATATGTTTGGCCTCACTGAAGTTTTGCCCACTATAGTCAGGAGGAATGGTCATCCCAATTCCCCCAAGTATCTTTTACACAGAGGAGCTTTTCATCTGGCAAATAGGGCAATTATCTTCTACAGTACTGTATACAGACTGTAAAGGACCCCACCCAGTACTGCTGATAAGCTAAAATGTAAAAGGCCTTGTTAGTTAAGCAATAAACATGGCCTCCAAATGATCAATACAAAATCCTGTAGTGTGCATAGTGTGCATAGTGTGCAGTATAAGAGCTTTGGTCCTTTCAGCATACAAAACAAATCATTTTAAATCTCTATAAAAGTCATGTTTTTCTAGATATCACAGTATACATTTTATTTGGTTCTTTATGTATGATTATGATTAGAATGTGCAGGGTGAAAATTGTTGCACATACAGCGGTTTTGACCAGTACTTTGACCAGAAGAAAAAATAAGCACAGAAACTTGATAAAATAAAATAAAAATAAGATCCAGAAAACCACATGACGAGGGTCGCAGAGTGCAATCACGTGACGGGGGTCGCAGAGTGCAATCACGTGACGGGGGTCGCAGAGTGCAATCACGTGACGGGGGTCGCAGAGTGCAATCACGTGACGGGGGTCGCAGAGTGCAATCACGTGACGGGGGTCGGAGAGTGCAATCACGTGACGGGGGTCGCAGAGTGCAATCACGTGACGGGGGTCGCAGAGTGCAATCACGTGACGGGGGTCGCAGAGTGCAATCACGTGACGGGGGTCGCAGAGTGCAATCACGTGACGGGGGTCGCAGAGTGCAATCACGTGACGGGGGTCGCAGAGTGCAATCACGTGACGGGGGTCGCAGAGTGCAATCACGTGACGGGGGGGAGGGCATTTAAGAGAATCTCACGGGCACAAAAACACTGCGTATGCACAGGTTATGAGAAGTAGTGCGCAATGCTGGAATAAAAAAACTGTACTCACGAGCGAAACGTAGAAGTCCCGGGGACCGCGTACCGGTCCGATCCGGCCCACTTCAAGTACAGAGTGTGCTGCCGTGTACCGGTCCGATCCGGCCCACTTCAAGTACAGAGTGTGCTTCTCTTGCCTTGGACCCAACGCCAGAAAACGAGACAAGATTGTTATTGGCAAGCGATGCAATTACTGCAGATCCTCCCCGTCCTTCCAGGCAAGGCAGAAACAGCCCAAGTGAAGCGAAACTCTTTCGCCTGCCTGGGTGAAATTGCACCGGACAGATTGAGACTAAAATAAACAGGAAGAGAGTAAAATGTGAAGAAAAGAAACCCCGGAAAAGTCACCAATGTGCACACGACCCGCTAATCAACCACTGATTGGGTAAAACTTATTTTTCTCCTTCTCCTTCTCTGTAATTCCACATGAAGTAGCTGAATTATCATTTTTTAAGGGGGGGGGGGGGGGCAGCTGGTGTCTGGGGGTGTCATTAGGGAAGGGGCTGAGTGTAGGGGGGGGGGTGCATTTTTTGATTAAATGATGGAACTGAAAAGATGGGTTGCAGTCGGTCTGAACCAGGTGCAGCTGCTGTTGACAGCGGCTCTGCACGACTGCAAATGCGCTTCCCGTTGCGCTCCAGAAGGCCGTCCCCTCTGCCGCCCCCCACCCCACCCCGTCCCGTCCCCTGCCCCCCCACCCCCCAAAAAAAAGACAGGTCAGAGGGAGGGGGAGGGTGTGGCTTTTTTTGGAATGGAAGGAGGAGGGCATCACCCCCCAGCCCGATTCCCCCCACCCCCCATTGCTGAAAGCCCTTAACCAGGGCGTGTCGTACCCAGTACACATTTGTCCTAAAAATGCTTAGACTTTCTTGCAAGTTGTCAGTTGTTAATGTTTTACCACAAACACAGACGAGCGAGAAGCTAGCACACTATCATTCTGGTGATTAAACTGAACTTACTATGTGGACAACGATAAAAACAAGCACTTTTTAAGGATAGATTTGGACAGGATGTCCCTGTTTATTATTATTGAATAATAATTTAAAATTATGTAACTGAAGGAAACATATGAACACCATGCACAATGCAGGTAAAAAAAAATAATTTTGTGTTTCTTCATATTTGCCCAAAAATGCAAAACATCTGCTGACGATATTAGCCACAACCAGTGCACAATATGTACAATGGCTTTCCTGACCAGACCAGACAGTACTCCTAAGACCCTGCTCTGCTGAGAAAGACAGAATGTTAAGAAGCTATGTCTTTACAATGAAAAAAAAAAATGATTCAAGCTATATTTGGTTACAAGCTATAATATTTTTATTACTACAACAAAGAACATCAGCAACCGTTTGAGCTAAGCGCGATTAAGTTTCCGTTCAATAAATCACTTGGAGCACTGAAACTGCATGCTGTGTACACTTTCCTACCCTCTTTATCTCCCTCGCTCTCCCTCTCTCCTTCTCTCTCCTTCTCTCTCCCTCTCTCCTTCTCTCTCCGTCTCTCTCCCTCTCTCTCCCTCTCTCTCCCTCCTCCCCACGCTGTGAGTTTGATGATGTTAGTCACCTTCTCAAGGCGGTAAAAGCAGAACGTCTGTCCTCTTGCTCACTCGCTCACACAGAATGTGCCCACCTACGGCTGTCATTGTCCTGTCAACGGCAGCTGACCCTGCTGGGCTGGACAACCAGATAAAAGCAGTTCTTTGTCATTTTTTTGTGTGGTGTTGCTTGTAACCGCTCGGTGCTGAACTGGTGTCCTTTTTCTCCAGCTGAAGTGTGACGATTGACATTTAAATAGTGGTGTCAGGAGTGAGAAAAACCCCCAGCGAACTGGCTAACGTGAACAAGTTAGATTTCAAGACTGGAAAATGCTCATTGAAGAGGAAGCTGCCACGATCCATCTTGTTTCTCTCTCAATGACTGTTCTTAACGACAGAGCGAGGTCGGAGGGGTGGGGGGGTGGGGAGGGGTGGTCTGTTCGTTTGAGCCGATAATGAGTCTTTGGACAGCTGATGCAGGGTATGCCGCCTCGAGAATATCGATCACAACACGTCGACAGAAAGAAAGAAAAAAGCAAGAGGGGTAAACAGAAGAAGGTGCGGACCCGGTTACAGGTACACTTCACACCTGCGCCGGTAACAGGAAGTGTTGTTTTGACAGGAAGCATAAGCACGTAGAACAGCAGTGGGCGCACAGAGACTGTGGGAGTGTGGATGGAGAGGCCTGGACTGCAAAGTGACTAAATTAGCCGGAGGGGCTGTCGTCGTCATTAAACCTCCCTGTGTTTCTGCACGTTCTTTAAACTGTAAATACCCTTTGGAAGAGCAGTCTACTGAATGAGTAACCCCAGTGCATTCCATCAAGCCCCAGAGACCAGCACCAGTTATGTGTGACCCTATAAACTGTCGGGGACCAGTGAAAGAAACAGGATTATCAAATGCAGCAATTTAGGCATTTGAAATGTATGTATTTTGATTCCACATACTAATGTAACACGTTCTTATTGGTCGGCTGCTGTCACCAATACTTTGTGCTCTCCAACCAACTTATCCACCCCCACAACACAGCGAACTTCCTGTTTAACAGAGCGAACTTCCTGTTCAAAAAAGTGAACTTCCTGTTCAACAGAGTGCACGTCCTGTTCAACAGAGCAAACTTCCTGTCCAACAGAAAAAAACTTCCTGTCCAACAGAGCAAACTTTCTGTCCAACAGAGCAAACTTTCTGTTCAACGATTGAAACACAACAGAACGTTCTGACTATTGAATAAGCGCCGGTTTTGACCTGTTCTGGACTGCAGGGGGCGCCTCTGTGCCACCTGCCCTTTTATTATAAGAAGGAGGCTGGCTGGATGGCTAGCTGGCTATCAGCATTCACAGACATGGGTTTACTTCGCTGGCATGTTGGTTTGGGCGGCAGACGGAACTGCACGCACAGCGAAAGCTGTTCCTGGGCATACCTTGGCCAGGCTGCTAATGCGCCCTTTGTGTGCTGACAGGTGAAGACTGAGATGAAGCTTCCAGATGCTTCTAAGATTTCTGCGCTACAAAGTAGCTCCCTGAACGAAATTAGTTGCTGTAAAAAAAAAAAAACATATTTCTAACATTCATATTGCCTCACAAACTTATGAAAGTTTCCATATCTACAACTTCTGCTTCTTCAGGCTTATAATAATGCATATACCCCTTCTGTCTGGGTGTG
>CM040406.1:53058042-53165542 GCA_022702515.1 Ilyophis sp. 1 JC-2022
TACTTTATTTCGGTGATTTTTGTGAACTTGCAAAACTTCAGGAAATCCTCTCAAACTTGACTGAATCTCTGCCAAATTAAAAAATAACACCATATGTGTCGAATTACCGTTTTTGATTCCTAAAAACCTGTAAGATAGGAATTCATCTGATCCTCATAGGGATTGAGAGAGAAAGATGAAACGTTGTAAAAACATGGCTACGGATGCCAGGTTCTTAATTAAAGCAGAACCAAGCCAGCATGAATAAACCCATCTAAGCATATTTATTTGGCTGTTTTGGAAAACTTGAATCCTCATCAATACACTGACCTAGCCAGTAGTGAAAACAGGCCATCCGCGCACACCGCACGCACGCACGCACACACGCATGCACGCACGCACACACGCATGCACGCAGTGTCTAACCAATAAAGCAGGAGATGCAGGAAGACCTTGCTGTAATTTATGCGGAATAAATTGCCTAGTTTGTTCACCTTTTTTGGTTTTAACAGGATCCTAATTTTACCCTTATAGTTAAATGTAACATTTACATATTTAGACATAATTATACACACTACGTGTGTGTGTGTGTTTGTGTGCGTGTGCATTTGTACGTTTGTGTGTGTGCGTGTGTTTGTATATGTGTGTGTTTGTGTGTGTGTGCATGTGTGTGTGCATGTTTGTGCACGCATGTGTTTGTGTGTGTGTTTGTATGTGTGTGTGTTTGTATGGGTGTGTTTGTATGTGTGTGTGTGTGTGTGTGTTTGTATGGGTGTGTTTGTATATGTGTGTGTTTGTGTGTGTGTGCATGTTTGTGCACGCGTGTGTTTGTGTGTGTGTTTGTATATGTGTGTGTGTGTGCATGTGTGTGCACGCGTGTGTTTGTGTGTGTGTTTGTATGTGTGTGTGTTTGTATGGGTGTGTTTGTATGTGTGTGTGTGTGTGTGTTTGTATGGGTGTGTTTGTATGTGTGTGTGTGTGTGTTTGTATGGGTGTGTGTGTGTGTGTGTTTGTATGGGTGTGTGTGTGTGTGTGTGTGTGTGCATGTTTGTGCACGCGTGTGTTTGTGTGTGTGTTTGTATGTGTGTGTGTGTGTTTGTGTGTGTGTGTTTGTATGTGTGTGTGTGTGTGTGCGAGAGAGAGAGAGAGCAAGACCAGTTGAGAAACATGTGCCCAGAAAAAGTGGCATGAAACGGCTCATCCAATTGTACTCGCACTTCAAAATGATGTTTCCAGTTATTATGTTGGCAGTTATTTGAAAGTTGATGGACTGGCTGTGATAATGAGAAAAAACAGTCCAACATTATCAACGAACATTCATCTGCAATTCCTACTCACTTATGCCTCACTTACGCAAAGTTCCAGTGATTTCTTTGTTTCCGTGACAATGTATGCGGTGTCATATCACGTGTCCCCTTCAACAGTTCAGCTCCCTTTCTCTCTATATCTGAAACACAGGCCTACCATTTCACATTGGAGACGTCCCTCTTTATTTTTACAACAAATAATGTTCAAAATGGAGATATGTTTTACAGATGTTGTCTGCATTTGCTTACAGCTGAGGCCAGAAGTCTGAAATCGCGAGTAGAGGAAGAATTAATCCTGACCTTTTACCTCAGCGGCTGCCTCTCAATCCTTGCTCCTTCGGGAAGCCCTGTTCATTAAAAGACCCCATCTCCCGCCAAACTGGCAGCTCCGCCATCGCTGCCCATACACTGGCAGGCATCGAGGCGGGTAAATAAAGCAACACAACCTCCCTCCGTGCCTTTTTATTTCCTGCCCGCGATGATCACAATCGCACCAGTTTCAATTTACGACTGATTTTGCGATTGGTGGCTGCTTGGCCCACTTTTCACTTTAACGAGGACTCTTCTCATGTTTCAGTAATTACTTGTTGGGACCCGTGGCACGGCAACAAGCCCATCTCCGGTTTATTTCCAGAGATGGGGGGTGATTACACTGTGTCTATTGAATTTCAATGCGAAAAAAAAAGATTTGTTTGATTAAGTCAGATATTTGGACCAATTAAAGTAATCAGTTTCACAATAAATTAATCACAGAGAAAAATTGGAGCAGGGCTAGAGAGAAAAATATTGAATTCTGGGGAAAATTCCCGTTGGTGCTGGCCCACGTGCAGGAATCTTGCCTCCGCCAGGCGGCACCGACGCGGATTTCCAGCCGGAAGTTCCGGAACGTCACAAAAAAGCCTGCCATTGAACCTGAAAGTCAGAGGCCGTGACCGAATACGATCCCTTAATCCCTTTGAGAGCACATATTTCAGTCAACTTCGTCAAAAAGCTTTCAGAAGCACACTCATCCACAGAACTGTGCACTCATCCATCAATTTCGGGACATAAACCAGAAGTAACACAGGGAAGGTAAAAGTTATTAGTCGTCGTGAGAATTCTTCAGCAAACCTCTGGGCTCGCGTAAAACGTTATTGCAACTTTTTACATCATTGCAGTTAAAGGTTGCGCAAATATCAATGTGGCAGAAAAGTTAATACAACTTTTCTTTCTTATTTTTTAACCACACATAAAACACAACCTTCCAGCTATTATATAACTATATAACTATGCACAGAAAACAAAACCTAATTATAGGCTACTTTGTCCCACATGGAAGGCATTTTAAAGATGTATGTACAAACGCCTGGGCAGAATCACAACATTTCCACAACCTTTACACAGCCTATAAAAGTGTTCAATGGAAATGGAAATATTTTGCTACCTGGAATTATCTAGAATAATACATGGAGAGGACATATGGGGGAACTCAAAACTAAAGTTCTATTGCATCAAACTATTTAGATATTTTCTATAAAATCTAACTGCAGAGCGGTTAGTCCTAAACTAGCACATTTGCTGGTACTGCTCATCCTAAAATGATGTCAAATTTGAACACAAATTGCAGTACTCTGCAGTTAAACACATATATATATTCCTTAGTCATTTTTGGCTATTTAAATGGAGGCCTTTAGCATGGTGCTGGCAGAAAGAAACTAGTGGGCCTGAAAATCAAGACCCTTTGTTTAGAAGTTGCCTTGTTTTTGTGCTGATAGTTCTGACTATAAACAATCAACCATTTTCAAGTAATTTAGTCTGGAAGCAAACTGGCAATTTAGCAAGTAAAATCTGGTTTATTGTTTTCTTTCTTTCTCTCATAATAAGAAATGGGATGGGGGCAGTCTAGTTCCTGCAAGACAATCAAGAGATAACTGTTCAAAAAACTGTGAAAAGCCAAACCAGTTCATTACTGATGCAACAAAATGACAGCTCCACTTCAAGGGAGTGATTGCTATCTTGCTATCAGTATGACAGGGTCTGGGCATCAGGCTAATTTACAACTAGTTTTCCAACCAAAAATGTATATACATTAAAATAGTTTTGGTTTCATAGACAGTCTCCCTTGTGTGCAAAATCTATAGTGTCTATGAGTGTCTTAAGACAAAACAAACGGGGAAAAAATAATTTGGGGGTCTGATCCGTGATAGATTCACAATATGAATATAGCCTGTATAACAAAATGGTTTATGCTTATGATTCAAATGTCTTATTTTCTTTCCCCTTCAGTAGTATAACTGTATTCTGTAGCTGGATAGATATACAGGCTTTAATTGCCTTCCTGTGTACAGAAATGATCTTTTGGCCTGCATCATACACAGTACTATAATGTCTGTTAATCTAAACACAAATGTACTCTTTGCCAATGTTGATTTAACACTGAGCTTTTTACTGTGCGGACAAGAAAGAGTGCTTTTTCTCCGCAGGACGAATTCACCTCCAAGCAAAATTACCACTCAATCGATAGCGTCTCAATCAATACCGAAGACACAGGGCTCTTATATCGCATTGTAGCTTTTCTCATTCTTTTTACTATTGTGAAGACAGATACACAATTCTGTGGGACGTAGATAAATGTCCCCGTCGTGGCGGGAGGGGGCGGGGGCGGGGGCGGGGGCGGGGCTCAGAGAGCTTGCCGCTGTTCCTCTCCCGCGCGCGACAGGAAGGGTTCGGTCTCCATGTGCACCTGAATGATTAATGAGCCATCTGGCCGATCTGGTGTTCCCGTGGCGACGGGCAGGACGGGCCCCGTTGGCAAGTGGTGGCGTGCCAGCGTGCGGTGAGGGTGCCACTAGGCCGGCCGTAATTAAATTAAAAACTTCTTCCAGGACGTTTAGCAGCAACAAAAAACCCAAACAATGCCCGACACTCTGAGACACACACACATTACATTACATTACATTTATTTGGCAGACGCTTTTATCCAAAGCGACGTACAATTAGTGCATATTGAAGGTCTTAGACACAATCTACAAAGCAAATCCAACGAAGCACAACTTTCTCACAACATAGGAGCTATCGCTAGTAGTCAACAGAATACAGAATACAGTCGGCTATACATTCTAAGCTATGAAATAGCAAAACCAAATAGAAAATAAAAAGCAAGAACATACTATATATATTTGGCTAATCAAGGTGGAGTCTGAAAAAGTGTGTTTTCAGACCACGACGGAAAACAGACAGCGTTTCAGCAGAGCGCAACGGAGTGGGGAGTTCATTCCACCACTGGGGAGCTAGAGTGGAGAAGCTCCGCAGTCGGGACGAGCGAGTGCCGTTGACACGGAGGGAGGGAAGTGCAAGTCGCCCTGCACCAGCAGAGCGAAGTGGTCAAGCAGGAGTGTAGTGCTGGATCAAGTCCTGTAGGTAGGAGGGGCCTGACCTTTTGGCTGCAGTGTAGGCCAGGGTCAGAACTTTGAACCTGATCCTGGCCATGACTGGAAGCCAGTGGAGTGACCTCAGCAAGGGGGTGACGTGTGTGAACTTCGGGAGGTTGAACACAAGCCGAGCGGCTGCGTTCTGGACCAGTTGAAGGGGCAGAATGGCGCAGGCTGGCAGGCTTGCGAAAAGGGAGTTGCAGTAGTCCAGGCGTGAGGTGACCATGGTCTGGACAAGGAGCTGGGCAGAGTAGGTGGTCAGGTACGGCCGAATCCTCCTAATGTTGTACAGGAGGAACCTGCAGGACCGTGTTGTTGCCCTGATGTGCTCTCTGAAGTCCAGCTGGTCGTCCAGGACCACCCCCAGGTTTCTTGCAGAGCGGGAGGCGGTCACCATAGTTCCGTCGACGGTGATGGACAGGTCTAAAAGCGGGGATGTCTTGTGTGGCATGAAGAGCAGCTCAGTCTTGTCCAGGTTGAGCTTCAGGTGATGGCTAGACATCCACTCAGAGATGTCAGCCAGGCAAGCAGATATCCTCTCTTTAATCTGTGGGGTAGAGGGAGGGAAAGAGAGGTAGAGTTGAGTGTCATCAGCATAACACACACACACACACACAGTCAGGCAGGCACACACATGCACACTCAATCTCTCTCACAGGCCTACACGCATGCATGCATATACACTCAATCTCTCACAGGCCTACAAGCATGCATGCATGCATGGACGCATATACACTCAATTTGTCTCACAGGCATACACCCATGCATGCATGCATGCATATACACTCAATTTGTCTCACAGGCATACACACATGCATGCATATACACTCAATCTCTCTCTCACAGGCATACACACATGCATGCATGGATGCATATACACTCAATTTGTCTCACAGGCATACACACATGCATGCATGCACGCATATACACTCAATTTGTCTCACAGGCATACACACATGCATGCATGCACACATATATACTCTCAATCGCTCTCAGAGGCACACACACATGCATGCATGCACACATATACACTCTCAATCGCTCTCAGAGGCACACACACATGCATGCATGCACACATATACACTCTCAATCACTCTCACAGGCACACATGCATGCGCACACACGCATATATACACATATGCATGTACACACCCACACACAAACATGCACAAAAAACATAATGCAATAGCATAATCAGCTTATGTTATGTCTTGATTACTTAAGGTGGTGCATACTGGAGGTATTTTGAAAATGTATATTTACCCATAGATTCCAAAATGTTTCTTACTGACCACAAACGATAACATAAATGCAACTACAGAACGCTAGAGTAATCAAACATTTTAAAGACTGTGAGGATACTATAACAGCAGTGATTTAAAATGGAAAATGGTTGGCTACTAATGCCTTTACACTGTATAATTTTTATTAATGCATCAACCAACTGTTACTATTTGCTATGTGTAAACAATTATTTAATTAAATATCTGTTTAGACCAATTTTTTCATGAATTATAACTTGTGAGAGATTCACAAGCTGAATTTTATTCATGTTCTTGAACAGTTAGGCCTATGCCTGTATTCAATCAAACTGTCCTTAACTTTGACTTACAAGTAAATGAAAATTGGCACTTTCTTCAAAAAAACTCACTTTGATGAGGTTGTTTTTGTGAATACTGAACTCGCCAAGCTGTCATTGTGAGAGAAAATAAAATGCAGGCATTCGTTGAATTGTTAGCCAAGGTTACGGAGAGATGCTGATTGAATCCTGGTCTTAGGGGTGGTGGATGCTGTTCCTGGAAGGTTGCTGTGTGTTTTTCTTTCCAATCACCCTGGCTCAATTAGCTAATTAGCAGCGTACACCGACACCAGTGCACTTGTGCATTAGACCCCAGTAAAAAGGGACGCAGCTGTCATTCCCAAGTTTATCAAGGAACCTAACTAAAATTTAGACAGTTGGGGATAATTAAATAATGAATAGAGCGACTGGAGATTGTCTTAGAAAAAAACAAAACTAATCTAAGCACCAGCCCACAGGCACCAGTGTTCAATTCCAAAATAACAGAAACCACCATTTTATTTCTGTAAAGAGTTTGCCTTAAAAAACCTCTCTTGTATCACAGCTAGCTATGCCATCTAACGAAACCCAACCCGTAGAAATAAAAAGACAGAGTTTGGGTTGTGCTCCGACCAGCACCCGCCTTTGGTTTTGCACGGTAAACTGTGCGGTAGTGTCACATTATCACTGTAAAACGGGCAAACAGCTTGCCGGTTTTATCGTGGCTAACGGGGCCTTGGTCATCTGCGGGGAGTCGAGTTGCGGGAGAGGGAGAGCGGTGGGGAGATAGCATCTGCAGGCGTGCGTCTGGCTTCACCGGGCCCAACCCTGAACAGCTGCCGGGCCTGTAAACAGACTCAGGATTGATGGGTCCACCTGTGCACTCTCCCGTCTCCCTTCCCACAATGCAGCAGATCTCCTTCAAGCACACCTTCCTTCACCTGTCCATCCAAAGCTTCAGATGCTTTCAGTCTAAGGGTCTGTGTGAGAAAGGGTTTGAGCTTTCCGTGCTGAGTGTGGTAACAGACGGCACACTTACAAAAGGTAGTGACAACCACGGGTCCATTCCTGCTGAAGGCTGTTTTGCTAAAAAAAAAATCCACACAGAACGTACATGAGCAGGAGCTGTAGAAAGCCGCCGTGGTTTCCCAGGTTTTCTCAAAACCGCCAGGTTCCGCACAGTGTCAGTTTTCACGCGTAGTGGACCTCCCTGTGTTCAGGAAATAATGAGCTAATTGATTAGCAACAAGTTAGGCCGTAAAGTCATAAAACGGCATATCTGGCCGCTTAATTTAATTAGCAGAGCGCCACAAACACTGCGTGTTGAGAGCAATAAGAGCCCGCCCACAGCTTTAGTGTTTGTTTAATCTTAACTGTGGGGGCGAGTTCTGTTCCTCGGCCACACGGGTAGCGTTCTAGCTGTGCTCAAAATCGCTTGAGCGGGACAGGTAACAGCATTGGGTACGGTTGACTTTACTTATCACGGTTATCAAGCTGCGCAATACGTGTGAAATGGACCCTAAAGGTGCTCTCTCCAGGTGAATCTGCGGCAACACGGTCACGCTCAAAATGTGCAGGACATGGCACAGTCACCTGAGGAGGCCTGTCATCGCTGAGGAGGCCTGTCATCGCTGAGGAGGCGGCTGCATGTACGACCCCCGCTGGCAGCCCAACCTCATTTTAGCCCTTTATTTGCTAGCTATTATTCTGGGTACAAAAAAAACTGTATATAATACTCAAGTGTGAATCAACTCCAGAATGTTTGTGTTGAGCTGTCAAGATTGTGTTCCCTTGAGCGACATCCATGTCAAGTGTTTAATTTTTTTTTTAATATACGAATCAACTACATTTCTATGCAAAAAAAAGAATCAGAAGTCAGATCAGACCTGTATCAGATTTTATTTTTTAAATGATATGGTATTGCCAGGGAAGCTGTGCTATGAATAGTCTGTATTTTGGGACTTGCGGACCCATCGACCCAGCTGCTAAACGATACACACTGCTCACGTGAGCTCCGCTAGCGTTTTGGAAACATTTAACAAAGCAGGTGTGCCTGTGCTGTACACAGCACAGTACTGGAATCTCGGGAACAAACAGCAACTCCACAGTCCTGTCCAAATCTTGTCATTATCGGAGACAACACCGAAAACAATGTTTCTGAGGCTATTTATGCATTCATTCAGTTGTTTGTTTTAATCCAGGGGACACAGTTTCCTGGGCCAATTTGTGCATCTGGGTTTTTGCTGGCAAAAACAAAGCTCTGCATCTGCCTCTTGCTCTGGGGTTTACCCGGCGCACAAAGCCTTGGAGTGCATTATTCATAATGAAAGGAGCTACCCCTAATTGAGGCTATTAATAATGATTGCCTGTCATCTAATGTCAACACTGTGAATGAACTCTGCGACTCCTGTCGCCGTCTTCTTCCACCTCCGCATGCTTCCAGCCGCTTGCAGAGAAGTGAGAATCGTAATATTTACATTTAAACCGAGGGTTTGCAATTAAACTGTCAAAATAACTGGGTTCTATTCATGGCAAAGAGCCGATTATTGAAAAATATGTTCCTAAAACCTGAGTGTGTCATCAAATTACCTTCAAATATGTAAAAAAGAGAACAGAACAGTACTGCTCTGGGATATTTCATTGGCAGTTTTGTTTTCAAATTATGATATTATTTTTCTTTTCCTTTCAGGGATGTATTGTGGTTCTTTGAAGAAAAATTTACTGAAAATGAACAACGACAAAAAAAAAAAAAGTAAGCTTTGTAATGTTACTGAAAAAAATTTAATTAACAAAATAAATACCATTATTGGGCTCAACTTTGTCTTTTATTAGGTCCACCCAGCCCCCACACAGTGTTCTCTAATTGCCCCCCCCCCCCCCACACACACACCCCCAGTCCATTTCGTCTACCATAATCTACCACTACATTATGCTTCCATTATCAATCGTGATTCAGCAGTACTGTATATTCCCCCGCTGCTTAGAAAGGATTTACACCCCCCACCCCCCCACCAGGTTTTTCAAAAAAAAAATTCTTTATAAACTGTTTATCATCTTCTATTGAATACTTTTTAACGTTTCTATAACAAGCTGCACTCATATCCAATGTTCTCAGCTTTAATTGGCATAAGAGTTCCACAACGCCCAAATTACAGGCCTGTTAGAAGCCTGGCTCCGACCCCTTTGTGTGCCTGCGGATTACTGGGGGATAAGAGCCGGAGTTTTGATTGGCCTGGAGTACGTCAGCCAATTATAATCAGCGTAGCTCATTTTCACGCTGTTCGAATTACGGTAAAAGGCCCGGAGGGCAGGCTTTGCAGAGGGTAGTACGTGTAGAAACTCTCCACTCACAGTGCGGATAGAGAGGAGGAGGGTAGTACGTGTAGAAACTGTACACTCACAGTGCGGATGGAGAGGAGGAGGGTAGTACGTGTAGAAACTCTCCACTCACAGTGCGGATAGAGAGGCGGAGGGTAGTACATGTAGAAACTGTACACTCACAGTGCGGATAGAGAGGCGGAGGGTAGTACGTGTAGAAACTGTACACTCACAGTGCGGATGGAGAGAAGGAGGGTAGTACGTGTAGAAACTCTCCACTCACAGTGCGGATAGAGAGGCGGAGGGTAGTACGTGTAGAAACTGTACACTCACAGTGCGGATGGAGAGAAGGAGGGTAGTACGTGTAGAAACTCTCCACTCACAGTGCGGATAGAGAGGCGGAGGGTAGTACGTGTAGAAACTGTACACTCACAGTGCGGATAGAGAGAAGGAGGGTAGTACGTGTAGAAACTGTACACTCACAGTGCGGATGGAGAGAAGGAGGGTAGTACGTGTAGAAACTCTCCACTCACAGTGCGGATAGAGAGGAGGAGGGTAGTACGTGTAGAAACTCTACACTCACAGTGCGGATGGAGAGAAGGAGGGTAGTACGTGTAGAAACTCTACACTCACAGTGCGGATAGAGAGAAGGAGGGTAGTACGTGTAGAAACTCTCCACTCACAGTGCGGATAGAGAGAAGGAGGGTAGTACGTGTAGAAACTCTACACTCACAGTGCGGATAGAGAGAAGGAGGGTAGTACGTGTAGAAACTCTACACTCACAGTGCGGATGGAGAGAAGGAGGGTAGTACGTGTAGAAACTCTACACTCACAGTGCGGATAGAGAGAAGGAGGGTAGTACGTGTAGAAACTCTACACTCACAGTGCGGATGGAGAGAAGGAGGGTAGCACATGTAGAAACTCTCCACTCACAGTGCGGATGGAGAGAAGGAGGGTAGTACGTGTAGAAACTCTCCACTCACAGTGCGGATAGAGAGGAGGAGGGTAGTATGTGTAGAAACTCTCCACTCACAGTGCGGATAGAGAGGCGGAGGGTAGTACGTGTAGAAACTGTACACTCACAGTGCGGATGGAGAGGAGGAGGGTAGTACGTGTAGAAACTCTCCACTCACAGTGCGGATAGAGAGGAGGAGGGTAGTATGTGTAGAAACTCTCCACTCACAGTGCGGATAGAGAGGAGGAGGGTAGTACGTGTAGAAACTCTCCACTCACAGTGCGGATAGAGAGGAGGAGGGTAGTACGTGTAGAAACTCTCCACTCACAGTGCGGATGGAGAGAAGGAGGGTAGTACGTGTAGAAACTCTCCACTCACAGTGCGGATGGAGAGAAGGAGGGTAGTACGTGTAGAAACTCTCCACTCACAGTGCGGATAGAGAGGAGGAGGGTAGTACGTGTAGAAACTCTCCACTCACAGTGCGGATAGAGAGGAGGAGGGTAGTACGTGTAGAAACTCTCCACTCACAGTGCGGATGGAGAGGAGGAGGGTAGTACGTGTAGAAACTCTCCACTCACAGTGCGGATGGAGAGGAGGAGGGTAGTACGTGTAGAAACTCTCCACTCACAGTGCGGATGGAGAGGAGGAGGGTAGTACGTGTAGAAACTCTCCACTCACAGTGCGGATGGAGAGAAGGAGGGTAGTACGTGTAGAAACTCTCCACTCACAGTGCGGATAGAGAGGAGGAGGGTAGTACGTGTAGAAACTCTCCACTCACAGTGCGGATAGAGAGGCGGAGGGTAGTACGTGTAGAAACTCTCCACTCACAGTGCGGATAGAGAGGAGGAGGGTAGTACGTGTAGAAACTCTCCACTCACAGTGCGGATGGAGAGGCGGAGGGTAGTACGTGTAGAAACTGTACACTCACAGTGCGGATGGAGAGGAGGAGGGTAGTACGTGTAGAAACTCTCCACTCACAGTGCGGATAGAGAGGAGGAGGGTAGTATGTGTAGAAACTCTCCACTCACAGTGCGGATAGAGAGGAGGAGGGTAGTACGTGTAGAAACTCTCCACTCACAGTGCGGATAGAGAGGAGGAGGGTAGTACGTGTAGAAACTCTCCACTCACAGTGCGGATGGAGAGAAGGAGGGTAGTACGTGTAGAAACTCTCCACTCACAGTGCGGATAGAGAGGAGGAGGGTAGTACGTGTAGAAACTCTCCACTCACAGTGCGGATAGAGAGGAGGAGGGTAGTACGTGTAGAAACTCTCCACTCACAGTGCGGATGGAGAGGAGGAGGGTAGTACGTGTAGAAACTCTCCACTCACAGTGCAGATGGAGAGGAGGAGGGTAGTATGTGTAGAAACTCTCCACTCACAGTGCGGATGGAGAGGAGGAGGGTAGTACGTGTAGAAACTCTCCACTCACAGTGCGGATGGAGAGGAGGAGGGTAGTACGTGTAGAAACTCTCCACTCACAGTGCGGATAGAGAGGAGGAGGGTAGTACGTGTAGAAACTCTCCACTCACAGTGCGGATAGAGAGGCGGAGGGTAGTACGTGTAGAAACTCTCCACTCACAGTGCGGATAGAGAGGAGGAGGGTAGTACGTGTAGAAACTCTCCACTCACAGTGCGGATAGAGAGGAGGAGGGTAGTACGTGTAGAAACTCTCCACTCACAGTGTGGATAGAGAGGCTTAGGGTAGTACGTGTAGAAACTCTCCACTCACAGTGCGGATGGAGAGGAGGAGGGTAGTACGTGTAGAAACTCTACACTCACAGTGCGGATGGAGAGAAGGAGGGTAGTACGTGTAGAAACTCTGGAGAGGCGGAGGAAAGGGTGGGCGGCCATGTTGTCTGCAGCCTCACTCAGTACACAGAACATTCTCCTCTGTCTGGCTGAAGAACTCCCCCGCAGTCTCACATAGTCAAAGACCCTCACTGTACAACTCATGAGGTTATCCTTCCCTGGGGGGGCAAAACGTTCCCGCCACATGCATTTTTCTGAGCTCTTAAATAAATCACATGGGCTAGCCCCACCCCCTGGTTAAAGTCATGTGACGCCAGCAACCAATCATAAAAAAGAAGAGGAGAATAGAGGTGTGTATCTATACTCGTTACAGTAGTCAACTGAAGGAGAGGACATTTGAGGAATACTCGTTAAAATCCCTATTGTCCAGCAACAGGGATGCTTGTGGCGGCTTCTATAGCTCTGTCATGCAGACAGACTGACCTGCAGGATCGATGATACAAGAAGCCTCTCACTCGCTCTCTCTCTTTCTCTCCGCTACCACTTCTCCAGTTCTAGCACGTTGACTGATGTCTCATTGATTTCACAAGGCCTTGGTTGAGTATCAAGGGCACCTTCTTTTTTCCACTTTCTTGACCAGAATTTGAAGCCTATGGTTCTATTGATGCTATATTTATGAAGACAGAGCTTTATGATTGGAAATGACACATGCAAGATCTCCTCATTCATAAAGCAACATTTGTTTTTTTATTTAGTTTTACTCTCTCTTAAAACCTCTGACAGGAATTCTATTGTAATATTTATAAAAGGACAGCGGACTGGAGGTACCTCAGAATACATGGTTTATGAAGGTAGCTACGTGATGGCCATGCATGGTAGTTAAACCCTGGCCCCTGTGAAGTGGTTGTTTATTAGGGTCAACAAAGGCCTCCAGAACCCTGACAGCTCCGCGGAGAGCCTGTCATCATATCAGCCCCTCCTTCGATCGCCTGAAGGGCGTCACGGTGAACAAGGCTGCCCTCTATCCAAACCAAGCGGAGCGGCCCTCAATCCGGGGCGCCCCGAGCGCGCGTGTACTTCCACTTAACTGCACAAGAGCGAGAAACAGCGCGCGGCCCTCGGCAATTCTGTTCAGTACTTTTACATTTTCTTCAAAATGGTCCTAATTTGAGCGGGCACACGAAACCCCAACACGTTTTCAGCAGAAAAAAATAAATAAGTAGAAATTAACGAAGATATATGCCTGGGGGGCTTCTTTGAAAATTGCAGATGAAACCGTCACATTTTCATCATGTTTTGCTATGATCTTGTGCGTGCGGACTTTGGCTCTCTCTACACTCAGTTAACTTGAGGTCCTCAGAATCTGTCAGATGTCTTAATTTAGGCTACACTGATTTGCGGTTAACATGCAGTTCATTCGGTTTGCAATAGCCTCCCCGCAAGGGTTATGCTTTATCACAGGGAGAAAGAAGGCGAGGGGGGGGGAAGTCAACCATACTTGTCCACTGAAATAGTCCTCCAGACCTCGGGATCACTGTTGACTGCATGCAGCAAGATCGTGGTGTACCAGCTACAGCAGAGCATTTCCTGCAAACAGACCAATAGCATTCCCGTCAGAATTGGACCTATCGCTAAGTCCCGCCCCTCTTGTTTAAGCGTTCCAATCTCGGGACAAACAATCGATTTAATGTCAGAACTTTACAGTGTAAACAGTGGCCGCATCGCCTCTTTCCTAAATAGCCTATTCTATACTCGGGTCAAGTTAATTGAGATGTTTTTGTAAAAAGCGGTATGTAAGTGATAGTGTGTAGAAATGAAGACGTGATTATCGAGGTAGCTAAACTAAAGTCTAAGGCTACCGCTGGACAAACTGCACCAGCTGATTACCGATGTTGCTGCTAAACACAATCGATGATCAGTGTTGTCCCTGGCAGGTAAGATTAACGAACTAACCTAGTTATTATATATATATTATTAATATAACCCCCCCCCCTTGAACCTAAAAAGGCTATCTGTTTGTTTATATACGGTTTAAAGAAAGAGCTAAACTTAACCGGACATTTTTAGGAATTTAGAAATCTCGTCTGGACGGATATTTCCACTCCCAAAAAAATGAATGTTCAGGTAATAGGACTTCTGGCCAGCCGAGCTCATGTAGCTAACGTTAACAGCAGCTAGATACAGGCTAAATAACTTAATGTTCCCTAAACTGTTGCTGATATCGCATCAGATATGGCGGTAGAAAGTAATGTTCAATTCTTTAACACTTTAACATCCTTGTCGAGCGGGCTGGTTCGTCTTATGAGGTTTGTTTTCAACGTGAACCGAAAAAAGGGAGGGATTTGAGAGGCGGACCAATATCTGTACTAATTTCCTACGGCAAATAGCCTACTATCCGGACTAATAGCCTACTAATAGCCTACTATCCGGACTAATAGCCTACTATCCGGACAAATAGCCTACTATCCGGACTAATAGCGAAGGGGAGTCTCTTCAATGGACGGAATAACGCAAGCTGCAGCGGAACTTTAATTATATTTAATAAGGAATTTTCCCAATATATTTACGGTTTACCCCAAGTTCAATTTCCTGTCTTCTCTCAAGCTGAGAAGTGCCACGCGCAGGTATCACCTGCGTAAAACGTGTGTTAAGGGGTGGGGCGCGCGCCAACGAACCCCAAAGAACTGGCCTTTATTCTGTACTTTCATATGGGATATTTGTCTCGTGGGTATAAATCTGGAAATAGGTTTATTCATTAAAATAATTAACTGGCATTTCTATGCAAGTGTTGCTCATGCGAAACTAAACGTATTTAATACCAAAGAAAACAAATCTCTATCTCAAATGCCACAATCACAGCAGGGGAGAACCTTTAGCATTTCAGGGCTCGAAAATCTAATGATAAATAACGTGCCAACAAATGTCATTTTCTCCTCCCTCTCCTCTTTTCTAATGAAGCCGGCGGAAGGTGTTACGCTCCAAATGAAAACTTGTTATATCAGAAACAATCTGTTTAGCAAAGACACTAAATCAGGATCTAAAGCGCTGTAGGGGACGCCATCAAATATTGGTGAACAGTTGTCTGTCCCCCTTCCCCCCCCAATTGACCGACAAAAACAAAGTTGCTGAGGGGTAGTCGTGGTGAATTAGGTACAAAACCTCGGTATAACGAAAGAAAATCGAAGTTGTTGGCATTTGAGTTTTTAGACCTAGCCGTAAGTTACAATCCAGTTTTTCTCCATGGACGCACCGGTAAACTTTTCAGCACTTAATTTCTTAATGGTTAATAATGGTTAATAATGGTCACCTAACTATCTTGTTCGCCATTTAAACTATATGGATCGTTTCATCTAGGTGATTCCCAACGGCCTATCACCAACCTTTCAGTAAAAGTACGAGTTAATAAGAGATAGAGAGAGAATATTTTACAATGACACTTTCGCGTAGATTCGTTTTAGATTGGTTTGCTGCTGATGCTACTACTACTACTACTAATAACAATACTAAGAAGAATTATCAGCATACTCGTCGTCATGAAGAAAGAGAGAGAAAATCAAACCACTAATGTGTTCAAATCCCGCGCTTGCCTTTGCTACCGCCTGCCAATTTCGCTAAATCCTACACTTCGTAGGCAAACCAACAGACCTGACATTACTGTACACCGGGAAATCGTTTCATTATATTGCTGTTCTCTCGGTAGCCTCTAGATGGCACTGTGGCGCTACTCCTCGTACCGCATGCTGCAAGTTTTCGGGCTGAAAACAGCTTTACCGTCTTGGACGGGGTTTCCCCCCCTTTTCATGCCAAGGGACCCCCCCTGGGGCCCCGTAGCTCTGGCTGGCCCCCCCCTAAAAAAAAAAAAAAAAAAAAAAAAAAATAAAAAATTACTAAAAAATAAAAAAAAAAATAACACACATCTTCTTAATACACAACACAACAATACTTTTGACCCTTTTTTTGATTCCATCGGGCGAGCTCAACGTAACGTAACGCTTTGACTGACAGGCGGACGACATTAATATGCGGCTGAAAGAAGGGCAAGGGCATGGGCAAGAGCAATTTTTCGATATGATAGGATTTATAACATATATATTATTATTTTAAACTGGCACAGTAATCTTATGAATTGAATTGAAAGAAATTTTTGAAATAAAAAAAAATAATAAAAAAAAATTTTTTTTTTTTTTTTTTTTTTTCATTTCCCTATCCCGTCCAATTGGCCCCCCCCCCCCCCGCCCCCTGGCCCCCCCCCGTTGGCGCCCCCCCCACTGAAAAAACCCTGGTCTTGGATATACATTTCAATGCCTCATATCACTACTGTTTCCCAATGCATGTTTTTTTTACTTCTCTTGAACCAAGAGAAACTTTACTTTTGAGCTTATGGGAAAAACCATTGTATGCTGTTGGAAGTCAGTGGTGATATTTGGAAACCATTGTGGTCCATCAATAATTGACCAGTGAGTCCATATATCAAGATGTGCATCGTTTTTTAAATGCCCTCAATGTCTAGAGTTACTCCCACATGACCTGCAGAGGTAATGGGAGTTCACACTCATCTTCTTCTGCAACTTTTGGGGAAAGGTTAACTTCTTTTCTTTTTTTTTGGCGGAAAACCAAACCAGAAAATGGTGTTCTCTTCTCTTTTACTCACAGGCCGAAAAAGAAGAGCAAGGTATGTCACGCAAGGTACCATTTTTACACCAAAGAAAACCTCTCATAACAGGTGAATCGATAAAATTCAAGCCTCAGTTGACCTTTCTTTAGGTTCAACTGTTGAGAATTCATCCCCCCAAAAAAAGCCAAAAAAGGTCACATATTTCACCTCAGTAAGCCCTGATGGATCTTTTTACGCTTTGCAGCGACAGTAAGAAGAGATTGAGAGGAGGAGAACAGTCAGAGCACCAGCTGCCTTGGTGGAAAGAGCCATTCGGCAGTCTTTAAATCTTAGTTAGCTATAAAGAACTTAAGTGTGTGTATAAAATACATATCTCCGCTTTACTGGTCTATAAAGCACTGTGTGTAGATATTAAAGTAAATCTGGCTTTGTTGCTGGAAATGGGTTATTGAATACAGATCTCATAAACAGACAGGGCAAAAAAATGATTTAATTAAAAAAAATATATAAAATTTGCAGGCCAAGGTCTAATGTATTTCTCCTTGCTGCAGCACAAACTCTGCTTCTGTTTTTCACTCAGCTGTAAAAGCCGCTAATTTCCCACAATGCCGCTTCAGCAGCCTTGCGGCTCGCGGTGCGATTCACGCTTTGCCATACATCTACTATTGGGTGCTGCATTTTGCTTTGAGCATGGTGCATACACTTCCTTCTGGGGTTTCACTGAGTATATTCGGGAGCACACTTCAAGAAATACACAAACATTTTGGTCGCATAAATATGACGTGAAGCTTCATTTAAAAAAATGAGGCGCAGCTTCGCTGAAGTTTTCCTTCAAATGCAACAAAAACAACACGTGACCGTGCAAGGGTGGGATGTCTTACGACACTTCCACAGTAAGGTTGGGAAATAGTATGGCGGATAATGTTGGCATACAGTACATTGCACACTAAACAGTGCACATTAAACAGTGCACTTCTGCCAGTGCACTGTATGCAGGAGACAGGGCGCAGTACATAGGGCTCTGATTCGGACACAGTGCACTGTACGCAGGAGACAGGGCGCAGTACATAGGGCTCTGATTCAGACACAGTGCACTGTACGCAGGAGACAGGGCGCAGTACATAGGGCTCTGATTCAGACACAGTACACTGTACGCAGGAGACAGGGCGCAGTACATAGGGCTCTGATTCGGACACAGTGCACTGTACGCAGGAGACAGGGCGCAGTAGATAGGGCTCTGATTCAGACACAGTGCACTGTATGTAGGAGTCGGGGCGCAGTAGATAGGGCTCTGATTCAGACACAGTACACTGTACGCAGGAGACAGGGCGCAGTACATAGGGCTCTGATTCGGACACAGTGCACTGTACGCAGGAGACAGGGCGCAGTACATAGGGCTCTGATTCGGACACAGTGCACTGTATGCAGGAGACAGGGCGCAGTAGATAGGGCTCTGATTCAGACACAGTACACTGTACGCAGGAGACAGGGCGCAGTACATAGGGCTCTGATTCGGACACAGTGCACTGTACGCAGGAGACAGGGCGCAGTACATAGGGCTCTGATTCGGACACAGTGCACTGTACGCAGGAGACAGGGCGCAGTACATAGGGCTCTGATTCAGACACAGTACACTGTACGCAGGAGACAGGGCGCAGTACATAGGGCTCTGATTCAGACACAGTGCACTGTACGCAGGAGACAGGGCGCAGTACATAGGGCTCTGATTGGGACACAGCGCATATTTAACTAGGGAACTCGGGTTTGCTAATTTAGGATTGGGGGCTGAAGCCACATCTGTTTCATGCAAAAGACACTTTTCTAGCGAGCTTGGTCTGTTGGTGCAGCGTTGTCACTTCTTACGGGCGTTGTGGAAAAGGGGTAGAAGCACTTTCTTATCTCTCTCTAACACGCCTTGGTCACAGAGCTTTTTACTCGTCATGTACTTGCGCTACAGAACTAAAAAAAAATAGATATCATCCATTTAATTAATATAATCTCCTTTTGATTTAAAACCAGACAGTTGCTAAATATTGGATGGAGATAATGCTTTTTTTTCCAGGTGGATCACTATTAACATAACAAAGACTTTTTAAAACTCTTACTTTTATTATTGTTTTCTTTTGCTTTGGCTGTTTAGGATGAAAGCACTGAGATGCAACACTGTATTTTTTTCTCATCTTTATATTTTTTAATGTCTGTTCCAGCTCATGATATAATTTTTAATTTCATAGAAGGTTTTTTTATATAATGAAATTTGTTTTAGGCATCCACCGCACATTTCAAAGGACTGTGCCTGACGTTATCGTTAGGAGCTAAATATGGATAAAACTACATTAAAAATGCATGCTCAAGCAATCTTAATACCTCATTAAAAGCAGTAAAAAAATAAATAATTTTTTAAATGATTCCGCACAATATGATTTTGAGAGATATTATAATGTCTGTGCTGCACATTCTGTAAGATTGTGTGGTGGGCCATTAAGTGTGAAAGCAGTGGATGAAACCGTAATGGAGGTCTCAGCGTGACTGTGACCAGATGGAGCAGGCACTGACTGAGGGGGTTTCTCCACAGAAGAAGGGCCGGGTTGCCAGGCTGGACCCGGTGAAACGTGCTCAAGTGTGGGTTGCCAGGTCTGATATTGTGAATGTGGGGGTTTTGTGTGATACGCTGAAGGGGGGGTTGTTTTTTGTGTCTGGTGAAGTCAGAGGTGGATTGGAGGAGAGGGGAGGAGAGGGGAGGAGAGGAGAGGGGGGGGAGTTGTGGGGGTTAATGTCAAGGGGGGTGGGGGTCTCGATTTCAGAGAGGCTGGGTATGCGTTGTTGTTGATATTTGAAAAAAGGGACCATTTCAGTCATATCATGACATCTTCCTGATCTTGGTCAGGGATATAAATAAAAGTAGGGCCGTGACCGAATATGATCCCTTCACCCCTTTGAGGGCGCATATTTGAGTCAACTTCATCAAAAAGCTTCTTCTTTTTTTATTTTTTTATTTTTGTGGGCGACTTTTTTTCACGAATTGGGGCACTTAAAATCCCAGGTTGAAACCCTTATTTCCGGGTTTTTGTTGAAGGGATTCAGGAGCTCACTCATCCACAGAACCGTGCGCTCATCCCACAATTTTGAGATGTAAAAACTACAACTTGTAGTACAAGAGCGGGACATATTATGAACTACTCTCTTTTTATTTTTGTTAATTCTATCTTCATTCATAATCTACGCTTTGTAACCATCGTCATATGTAAACTTACTGATATTCTCAATAAAACTAAAACGTAAAAAAAAAAAAAACTTCCCCACTAGTTTGGAAAGAGTTCTGCGGGATTTCTTTCTCACAGTGCTTGCAAAGTGAAGGGAGAGGGCACATAGTAGACAGGGGTCTGATTGGACAGGGGACAGGGATCACATTCGGTCACACCCTAGGTATGACATTGGTGTCATCATTGTACAACACACTATGGTTGTCACCCTTCACATAGAGACCTGGGAGGTGTTCCACCAATCATGGAACACACACTTGTGACAAGTAAGAACAACGGGAGAGGTGATTGGTGGATATTTACCTCAGAGGTCTCTGCAGGGTAAGGTGATGTCACAAGTGTTCTGGCCATACGCCACTATCTCTGGCCTCTGTGGCTCCACTCTTACCTGTGGAGAGATGCGGGTTGTTCTGTGGCTCCACTCTTACCTGTGGAGAGATGCGGGTTGTTCTGTGGCTCCACTCTTACCTGTGGAGAGAGGCGGGTTGTTCTGTGGCTCCACTCTTACCTGTGGAGAGAGGCGGGTTGTTCTGTGGCTCCACTCTTACCTGTGGAGAGAGGCGGGTTGTTCTGTGGCTCCACTCTTACCTGTGGAGAGAGGCGGGTTGTTCTGTGGCTCCACTCTTACCTGTGGAGAGAGGCGGGTTGTATTGGAACTAGTTTCAGTGGGGCTGGGGAGCATTGAGTGGAGACGAGGAGGGGTTGAAGTAGGATGAGGTAGGCGCCATTCTTATAGTATTTTTTTAGGGCTTTTCAGCTTTATTGGACAGCAGTGTAGAGAGACAGGAAGAATGAGAGTGAGAGAGAGAGGGAGAGACATGCGACACAGATCAGCACAGTGTAGAGAGTGCTCTTACCACCCATACATCCCGTATGTGTGTGTGTGCATGTGGTTGTGTCGTTTTGTCTTTGAGTGTGAGAGAGTGTGAGAGAGGCATGGGAATCTTTAACTCTTCAGAGTTGGTAATTGACCACTCCTGGCTGTCAGGGCTAATTAGGGCTAGTCTGAAAGCAGACCATGTAGGCCACATGTAGGGCACAGTCTTCCCTGTCCTGTCATTCCGAGCCACGCTCCGCTGCCCAGACCAGACCGGACAGGTCGTCTCTCCTGGTGGTGACATCATCGGAATGTCACCTCTATTGCCCCCCTACAGGGTAAAATTGGCACAGGCATTCTCCTATTTTTGTGTCTCTGAGAATGTCACCACCCTTCACCACTATGAACATGACTCATGATTCATGCTTTAGACTCCTTCAGAAAACCGAGAAACTGTTGAAACCCCACTGTTCTAGTGCATGTATGGGCTTTATGGTCTGGTATCTGTGAAGGGTCTGTTCTAGTGCATGGATGGGCTCTATGGTCTGGTATCTGTGAAGGCTCTGTTCTAGTGCATGGATGGGGTCTATGGTCTGGTATCTGTGAAGGCTCTGTTCTAGTGCATGGATGGGCCCGGTCTCATATCGAATCTGGACTGTGCCAAAATGCACCCCCTCCTGAATCTTTAAATTTCAGGACCTAATGTGGCCCAATCACGCACAGTCAACTCTTCACTGTTTTTTTTTCTTTCATCCTGAGTTACCCCCCCCCCCCCCCATACACACACACACACACACACACACACGCCTTTTACCACACTATTGATCTCCCACCAGGCTAATCAGCTTCACTCTCAGATTGCATCAAAAGGGAACCTGGGCCAAAATGCATCAGAAATGCGAGACAACATTTGGTTTTGCGGGGCAAGAGGGGGAGTGGGGTGCGGCATAGCAGGGGGGTATGGAAGAGGTTCTCCTAAATCAGGGGTCCATAACAGCCCCGGTGCTGGAGGGCCCGTGTAAATGCTAGTTTTTGTTCCAAACAATTACCCTGACTTAGATTTCTAAACAGCTGCACACTCCAGGGCTGGTTCGCTGCCACATTGGAAACGATTAAGATACATGTGGAATCTGCAGCTTTCGCTCACGCTTAAAAACAATTAGATTGATATATTAAATAATTAAGAGAGGAAGCTGGCACAAAATCCCGAAATGGATCAGGCCCTCACTGTACGCCCGTCCTAAGCAGGCGCTGCTCAACGCTGGTTCTGGAGGGACAGCACAGTTTGGCGGTTTTTCTCGCCACTCAACACTTAACTGATTAAAATAATGAACTAAAACAGCTAATTTCCCCTCACCTGCCTCCTTGGATTTTAACTGGTTGTTGATTGTCAATAAAATTTAATTAGTATATTTAACCCTTTTTACAGAGAACTGTCTCGAAGACGCTGTACAGAGAAACGTAAGGAAAATTGTGCAAAAACCAGGCCTCAACCCCCAAAAACCAGGCTAGTATACAGGCTAGCAGATGACATATTTGGTGTATCTGTAAATGGAAAGCAGGGGAAATTGATACATTTTTAACTGGAATGGTGTTATGCAAACCCTCAGCCCACGCCAACATTTTTTTTTTTCAGGAACACCCCCCCAGGCAACAATTTGTCTACCTCATGCGTTTAGATTTTCGAAAAGCCTGAGATTATCAACCCTACACGGAGCACAGCTATGAAGGGATTGCAGTGGGTGGCTCTGTGGTATAACGTGGTATAACGGGGTTGCTGTGGTATAGCGGTTAGGGAATTGCAGGTTCAATTCCCAGATGGGGCATGGCCATTGTGCTCATGAGCAACAAACTTAACCTGAACCTTGCTTGAGCAAATAAACAGTGATCACATGTAGCAATGTAGCCTCTGTGAGACACTCTGGATAACAGCATTGCCGCTCTTATTTGAGCGCTCATTTATAAATGCATGACAAAGAAAAGTAAAGAAAAATAAAATAAAAAACATGAAAACATCATGGTCATGCTTGATAAAATACCCTCTTTTGACAAACTAGTGACATTTAGCAGTTTCCTATAAGATCCTAAATATACAAGTCTAATAAAAAAATGGGTGTGCTATTGGCTTGAGCACAGATTGGAGATTAGAGATGTACCAGAGTCCATGCAAAACCCCTTAAACAGGAAGATTTCTCGCTCTGTGATGTCACAGGACGCAGGAGTATTTCTCCCTCTGTGATGTCACAGGATGGAACACCAGTACTTGTTTTTCCTGATGTTTATGTCATCATTCACAATGGCAGTGTGGAAAATGCATTGCACTGTGACCGCACAGAAACATGAACGGTCTTTGACTTCCAGAACAATTCCCCCCGTTTTGGCATTCCCCGGAAAGCCGTCACCTTTGCCCCCCCCCAGCAAAAAAAAGTAAACAGCCTCTCGCTGTGGAGGGGTGCAGGCAGCCAGGATTGGACAACAGGTGTAAGAGGGTAAGAGGGTTGATTGATACACCAAACCCTGCACCATCCAGGGAAGACAAGGAGACAAGGTGCAAATGAATGGATGAGACTGGTGAGTGAGAGCAGCAGTAATTCCTGGAGACTTATGTATGAATTCTTACAAATTAGCCCACCGGCAGTTACAGGGGTGTGTGTGTGTGTGTGTGTGTGTCTATAGGGTGGGTGTGGAACAGAAGGTACTAAATTCTCTTGTAGTTATAACCAGATTTAGACCTAATTATATCCGCAATGCTTACCACCACCCCCCCACACATTCTCACACAATGACAGGGGTAAAGAATTAGCCGCGCATTAAGTCAACAATTCCGCCCGGCGCAATAATGAAGACCCGAATGTGAGGAAGGAGTCATCTCGCCAGCCGGCCAATCAGATACCAGCGCCGGATACTCCAGCAGAAAGGCCTTCCATTACCATTTAGATTGCGCATTCAGCCTCCCAGCGATATATGCACAAATAAATAATTGAATCTACACTCCCTCTTCCCCACCCCCACCCCCACCTGCCCAGGAAGGCTTTTCTACAGCCACACATTTCTCTTATTTCCCATTTCCACACGAGCCTGACATCATGGCAGAGCCCTGCTTAGCTATGAAATGTGCTTTAAATAATAATCTAGCTGGGTGGTTAGACTAAAGAGACCCCCTTTCAGTGTGTGTCTGTGTGTGTGTGTGCATGCATGTGCATTTGTGTGTGTGTGTGCATGTTTGTCTGGGTGAATGTGTGCATTTGTGTGTGCATGCATGTGCATTTGTGTGTGTGTGTGCATGTTTGTCTGGGTGAATGTGTGCATTTGTGTGTGCGTATGTGTGTGTGCATGCATGTGTGTAATCATGCTTTAATTCTCTCCAATGGCAGACTTTGACGCACTAGTGTGCACTCACAAGGCATACTGTCATAGGCGGGCATAGCAGGGCTGTCAGTGTGCGTACCTCCCAGTCTGATCTGTGAGAGTTCAATAAATAAATCAATAAACAACAGCATGTGGGTTAATACCATGAGCCTACCGACTGCTGCTCTTTGCTTCTCCTTTAACTGAGCTCTGTCTGTCTTTCTCTCTCTCTCTCTCTCCTTCACAATCTGCCTTAAACAAGTAAAAAAAAAATCATACCTCTTAAAAAATAAATATATAATAAAATTTGAATTGTAGTTCCTGTTCCCTGATTGGCCTGTGCCTAATGAAATACTGATTTTGATAGCACACAGGGGCGCACTTTTGAACAGTGCCAAACAGTGATGAAAGTGACATTGAGGAGCGTCTCTTTTCTGCGGGGGATTGTGGGATTGTTGCGCATTATTTGTGACCTTTAGGATGATGTCTTTGCTGGCTCTGGTATGGTAAGCGGGAAAAAATAATAAAATCCTGACTCCGGAGATACCTGATGGCACATCCCTTAAAAAAAAAAACACACACACACACACACACACACACACACACACACACACACACACACACACACACACACACACACACACACAGCTTCTCAGACACCGGCCGACCTGTGCCCTTCTCCGCCGCTCGGACCAGCAGAATTCCCCTCCCTCTGGGGTTTGCTCCGAGACAGACGCAAGAAATTATGGTGATGATTATGAAGGGGGGGAAAAATGCTGCTGCGGTCGTTTTGGTCACACGCTGGCTTTCTCACCCGCCCCTAAGGTTTTGGTTGCAACTTACATGTTAAAATCGAAATTTCGCCCGTCAATATCTGTTTTAGCGCCAATTACCAAGCCACTTGGCAGATCATCTCATCAATATCACGACATAAAACAAATATGGGAAATATTGGCTAAGCCGTTTTCATACAATTATGTACATACAAAAATTAGCATTTAGATTAAGACTTTTTTTTCCAACGACCTAGCAAAAATTCTACAACTCTATTCGCTAAAGTTGACATCGATATGTCAGGCATGACATGGACCAATGCTTTTGATGGGGGATATTTCTGTTTATTGTACAGTTTTTAAATAAACCTTTATAATTCTACAATACCGGAAATTAATTGTCCATTGACTTAACATTGGGGCATACATTTGCTAGCAACCGAAGGCTAATTGAAAGTTTGAACTACGGTTGCCACACAGTCTTGTGCAATGCGAGATTTCTGAGCCCATAGATATGAACCAGCCGTAGGCTACTAACGTTAACATTTACCTATTTTTAAACAAAAAGTCCAAAGCGAGTTTCAAATTTTCTGTATAGTTTAACATTTTTCTGAATCACAAGACGTGTGGGCAAATCAACTCGAGAGAGCAAGGTGGATAACGTTATTTTGCTTAATATTTTGTCAGGTCAGTGATCACAACAGTTCCACATAACTGACTGAACAGCAACAACAACTGTAACGTTAACTTAGCCAGGCTAGCTACCATTACCGAGTGACAAAGCTAGAAATAATATAGCTACTATCTAACTTCGCTAACTAGATTAAAACAAATGTATGTTAATTTAGCTACTAATGTTACTTCTTTGAGACATGTCCACAATATTATCTGTAATGTTAATGAAGCTCAGTTAATAGCCTAACTTACTTAACGTATAACGTTGCGGAGTTATTTTTGGTACAATGCAATGAAAATAAGGATCTCTTCGCCAAGTGAAATAACGTTAGCTAACATATCTTCCATTGCCATGAGGCGCTAGCCAGTTTTCTAACTTAAATTGGGTAAAAAAGAAATGTAAAACTGGAAGAGCCTGAAATTAACAGATTCAAAATTGTAACGTTATGTGTCAGCTCTATTCGGACGGGATAAGTTTTAAATTATGGGGGGAGGTGGGGTTAATGTAGCCTAATTATTACCGGAGGATCTCTTATTTTAATCCTGTTGTAACATACAATTATATAATTATAATTTTTTCCACTTCCGGGTCCGTTTCTTGACTGTAGCCACCTAGCACTAAACTGCGTCAACATACGCTCTATTCTAGCCAGCAATCTATAAGCGGTTTGATAATTTTCAATGTTTTTGTTCAATTAGCCTGTAAATAAACATTATTATCTAGTTCATACCACCAAACTATATAGAATATAGTTTGGTGGTTCATACACACGCATTATGTACACCTAAGAAGTATGAAATATATGAAAACATACATTGTCGACATACAGAGTAGCAGTTGATAAGATTTCAGTCATAGCATAACATGTAGGCCTAATTGGCCTGATATGTCGTAGTGGAATTAAAAGAGTAGAAATAAAAACAATAGGTGAAAGTATACATTTAATAGCCTAATGCAATCACAGCAGGAAATTATACATCTACTCATATAGCTTTAGAATACTTCTAAAATGGATTTGAAATGTAAATATACAAAGATTTAGATCCACATGTCAAAAGCTACCTACCAATATTATCAAGTGTTAACTATCAATACTGGTGGTTGTGTGCTCAGGGACACCCCCACCCTTGGAAATTAACTCGAGGCATGTGTCTTCTGTTGATGTCGCAATTTCCCCAAAGCAAAAACGTCCCACGCTATGCTCATGTGCACACACGTGTCACACGCTACCCTCATATGCAGACACACGTCACACTCTAAGCGAGTATGCATGCGCACGCACACACTGCACATCATGCCAGGCGAGTGCACGCACACGCACACGGCCAAGGCCCCGTCTGCCCTGAGTTATCTGGTGCGCAGACGGGGGCGTGTTTTTGAATTAACCCCGGTAAATACTCTGTGGATTTTGAAAAGGGGATGTAATCCTGCACACAAAGAAGCCAAACAGGTTTCTGAGCCTTTATCTGTCAGCGCTGGAGAAAGGGCCAAGGCCCCCTGCTTCACATTCCTCAATCTAGGGGTTATTAAAATCGCCCGTTTCTGTGCTTTAATGGAGAGATGCCACCGGCTGATAGACACAGCAGCCAGAGCGCTGTGAATGCAGCCTGTTTATTTCCTGAAAGGAGAGGTGAACTCGCGGACGTGGATAGATTTTCCCGTGGAAGAATATGCTCATTCAGCCCATACCATTTGTTTATCAAGATTCTAACGCTCGACAAACACTTATAGAAACTGTGATTTCTATCACCAAACAACACCAAATCAAGCAGTTCTGTTTGTTTATTCATTCATTTACATTTCCCCCCTTGCTAAATAAAAGGCATGAAGGGAATATGTACAGAGCAGCAGAAAAAACTTTGTTTGTTGTTTAGTCACTTGGGGGTTTTTAAACCAACTTTATTAGCTGACGAGTTTTGAAACATTGACAGCAAGTTTAACTGGAAGAGAACTTTCAACTTATTAAAAACGGAAATGACTAAATAAATACTGACACATCAGATGGTATAAAAGATGCACTTGATTGGCTATAAATATTGTTACATTTCACTGGCAGTTGGTGAGTCACAGGTGTGGCTTTATGGGGGGGGGCACTTCCTGGTTTCTGGAGAAACGAGCACCTGAAGCTGATCTGGGCCCCCCCCCCCCACATCCTGTCTGGGCCCCTGGGAACATCCTGTCCTGGCCCCCGGGCACATCCTGTCCTTGGACCGGAGCGAGTGACGCATCAGAGTCAATGTCACAGTCACGTGCCCCGGTCGAGCGCAGGAGCCAGATCAGCGTTCATGGCGAATTCACGCTTATCGCCCTGTCAGGCACATGGGATTAACACAGGCTGCCGTCTACGGATGGAGGGGTGAGGGAGGCTAAGCCTGTAAAATGATAGAGAGAAGGAAACAGCGAAAGAGGGAAAAAAGAGAAATAAAGTGGGAGAGAATAGGGAAAGTGATAGAGGAGAGAGAGAGAGAACCAGACCATGTGTGAAATTGTGACAGTGCAACAGGGGTACGGTGCTTGCAAACAGGCCCGCTATCGTGCTATCATAGATCACGCTACGGCGTTCTCCTGAGAACTCGCTACTGAGAAGGAGAAACCGGGGGGAGGGTTTAATCGAATGTAAACCTAAGCGAGGCGGCCGTCGGCCATCATCATTGACCTCGGTAGGGAGGGGCTCCCAGACGAGTAACGACATGCCGCCCACGTCACTCACGTGAGAGAGTCTCGTGTCCTGGTCACGTCACAGAGACACGGACACTTCTGATGCGTGAGACAGAACGTGTGACGTGCCAGAACCGGGGGGATACGGAGGGCGGCGTCATTTTGTGATGTTGGCCCGGTGCCAGAAACTAATGAGCCAGCCAATCATCTGTCTGAAGTAGCTGAAGAGTAGCGGAACCCAAGATCACATAAAAACCAAGGCCTGCCCATTACATTATATTATATTATATTATGTTATATTATATTATGGGAATTTAGCAGACGCTCTTATCCGGAGCTTATGTCTTACACAACTTTCATTTATACGGCTTCGATACTCAAAGTTAACCCCCAAGGCTTTGTACAGGGGCAGCGCGTAGACCGTTTTTTCCCGCCATTCAGTCGCAGAAGGTTTCTGTCCGTTCCATGCGTGTGCACGTGCAGTACGGACCTCCTGACCGCCAGACCTCCCCCTGTTATAGCATGAAAAACATTAAAAATAAAGGTTTGTAATGGAATATCATGCACAAAAAGCCTAAAATAAAATTGTTTAGTTGATGTCCTCAATGTGTTTGGGTAATCTGTGAGAGAAAGCCTTAATAATCTAGCATGATCGTATTAACCTTTTTTTATTTTATAAAAAAATGTCAATTGAATATTGAGTTACTTATAGCGAGGAAAGATACCAGAAGTTAGTGATCTGTAAATCAACCAAGAGGTCAAATGGTATTAAAGTTAAAACATTGTTACAGGCATTTATCAGACACTAATGTCCAGAGCAACACATTTTTTAGCATTCTTTTTTATCCATTTCTACAGCTGGATATATACAGAAGCAATTCAGGTTAAGTACCTTGCTCAATGGTATAATGACAGTGTCCTACCTGGGAATCGAACCTACAACCTGTTTGGGGATATGAGACTGGATTGATATTTGGTTCTTTCTGAAAATATAACCATAACTAGAAATATATGAAAATCACTCCAGGTCAAATTAAGTTACGTGTCTTCACTACGTTAAAATGATAATGACCATTTGGGTCACTCTGAGTCAGAGTGAACCCAGTCCCCAGTGATAAAACATATACAACCAATCGCCGTTCAGCTCTGTCTGTTCCCGCGGGAACCATGGTCAATGTGTGTTGATTGACGGACATGTGTAAAATATTCTCCAGTGTGCATGCTACAAACTACTCATTGTTTATCATTCTAGTTTGATTATAGATATTGTTCTTGGCAGAAATGGCTCTTTGCTCTTGTTACTGTACAGGTGTTGTTGTACCTGCCCGCTTAATTAGAGATGACAACCTGGCTTCTGCACACTACACTCACGGCAAACCCAGTCCCGGTGTGTGTGTGTGTGTGTGTGTGTCCCTCCACCACCCAAACCCACCCCAACCCCCTAGCGCACCAACCTCAAAATTAGCCTACTTTAACTGCAGACTGGGTTTCCTAACGAGATTATAAATAAAGCTCAAATTGAGGAGGTACGGAGGTAAGAAATGAGCAGGACTCTTTCCAGCTTCTCCGCTCTCGTTTTAATGGCCGAGAGGGGGGGGTGGGGGTGGGGTGGGGCCCACGTCCTCGGGCGGGAAAAGGTATTTATCGTCATTAAGGACAGTAACGAGCGGGAGGACCTCGTAACCGCAACAGGGGAAGGCGGAGCTACTAAATTTTACCGTGGTTACCGTCTGCTGCTCCCGTGCGGTGACTGGTGGAGTACGGCATACGGACCGGTCGTGGAAAACGTTCAGGATCCTGCCTTTCGCCTGGTAATTATAGAGCCCTTATCTCTGCGTTAAAGGTGGGCTGCAGTTGGGAAGCATCTCTCGGATTTTGTGCCGGTTTCTGAGGGGCTTGGCCGCCCTGGGAATGTGACAGGAAGTGACTCTGCTTCTCCGGGTTTCACTCTGCATGGGTGAACACCCAGAGTAGGTGACTATATATTTTTTCTTTATTTCCCCAGGGAGTATTTCACAAAGCAGGATTACTGAGTTAGCTGGATAACTGCACTGAGTAAATCCGAAATTGCTCTTTCGTTTTTACTGCAGTCCATGTTCCAGATTTGGGAGAGTTTCGGGTTTTACTCAGTGCAGTTATCCAGTTAACTCAGTAATCCTGCATTGTGAAATATCCCCTGCAGGTCAGTCAACTGATAACTTTGTTCCTTTTTTTTCGAGCGATGACCAGTGTGAAATATCATGGATATTTCACACCTGAATCGGATATTATTCCGCGGAATTGATGTGGATAGGAATGCAAGGGATTGTGCGGCCAGTCAGACATAGCGGGTGATTAAGTAGCTAGATTTTGTGGAATTTAGCGATGACACGACACCCTCCCTGTCTCGAGTGTCGTAAGATGCTTAATGAACCACAGTGAGTCAGGACCTCGGTTTAACATCACATCTGAAAGTTGGAATACATATGTTCTGATGTAACTATAGAGATGAATAAATTCCTAAATTAATGTTAATCTATTTTTGGTTTGGGCCCCATCTCTGGGCTGTCTTTGCAAGGTGCAATGCATTGTGGGTAGGCACTATCATCATATTTTTCTGCCAACTAATTTTTAAAGGAAATGGTGGTTGGGGATGGATGCTATGCCCATGGCACACAATTCAGAAACAGCCATGACACTAATTCCCAGAACCTTTTCTTCATCAAAGTGTTTTTAAAAAAAAAAAACTGAAATAAATCACACAGGCAATAAAACTAAGGCCTGTTTTAAGTTTAAAGCCCCTGGTTTGTACATATGGAAGAATCATACCTCTCTATCCGATAATTAATATCTAAACTGAACACTGAGTTAATTAATGGAATAAGACAGAAGAAAATGTGAAACAAAAACAATTGCTCAGCACCCTGGGTATTGTGGGTAATCTCATTAATAAATCACAAGGCTAGCAGCCCCATTATGTCACAGATATAGAATCCACAAAATTCCCTCTGACTTGGTCGGTTCAATTCTACTGCCACAACAAATCATTGTCTATATAGTTAGCCCTCTGGAACCTTTAGTATTATTATTATTATTTTTTTTATGATAAATTATTATACCAGTTTGTCACTACGCTGACTCATGTATAAAAGATTAATGTGTGCTTGAGCAGACATGTGCATCTACTGCGCAGTCATTTCATTTAAATAAAGAAAACAAGAAAATATATTCAAGCTATTTCCTCAGGCAAAAAAAAATGTATAAAAATAAGTTTATTATTCTGCATTTATTTCAGAATTCAATAAAAAATTTTTAAAAAAGAGATTATTTTGATAGTGAGCATCTGTAATGAGATGTACTGCAGTTGCTGGTCTCGGGTTCGAAAGTGAGGTGTGCAGTTCTACACATTTTCTTCATTATAGTGGCACTCAATTTTAGTTTGCTCCAAGTGGGAGTAATTGAGGCTGGCAGTTAAATTAATTATTGAATTTGACATTACATTATAGTACATTACTGGCATTTAGCAGACACTCTTATCTCGATAGATATATTTAACTTTCTACATATAACACTGAGAAACCCATTCTCACTGGACCTTTTTGCATAAAAGAGCACTTGTAAATATCTTCCTGGGCATTATGACATCATTGCTCATGGGATTTGTAGTTCTAACCAAATTAAACCCCAGTGAACAAGGCTACAGAGTATGTTTTCAGGGAGATACACAGTTTCAGGAAGTTTCCTCCAAACAGGGCTATTGAACACGGCCTCCGGAAAAGAGCCAGGCTTCAGAGATGCAATCTCACGGGCGGACCTCCATTGAGTCCTTTTTTAATGAAAATCCAAGAGCGTTTCCTGAGAAATGCCAAAGGCCCGGGGCTTACGAGAGTCTGTTAGCGCCACACTCCACAGAGTTAATGACGGCATTCATTCCTTCTCTCTCCTGCCAAACTGCAGCCAGACTCAGCCGACGGAGGGCAATGACTTTTCTTTTTGTGAAACTCAGAGGCTGCTGTTAAAGCCGGGATGTGGGACTCGGGAATAATCGCCAACGCTTTGTTCTTCTACGGCTCAACAAACAGGTTCTGCCTGATAACAGCCCCGGTTCTGAGAAACCTCAGCTTGACATCCGAGACCCATGGCTGTTTTATTGTACCTTTACGGAAATTGAATACATAAAAAAATATATTGAAATCAAATATACAGTCAAGCCGGAAAGTCTGAATACCCCTTTCACCTTCTCCATGTTTTATTACATTACAGACATATTGTACAATAGATTGAGTTCATTTTTAGTCTCAAAATTCTACACAAAATAGCCCATAATGACAAAGTGAAAACATGTTTTTAGAAATTTTTGCAAACGTATTAAAAATCGAAAACTGAAATTTTTCATTTACATAAGTATTCATACCCTTTGCTTTAACATATTTTTAAAGTATCATATTTAATATTTGGTCGCATATCCTTTGCATGCTGTTACTTCCTGAAGTCTGTGACCCATCAACATCAAAAGACTCTCGATATCTTATTTCCAGGTACTGTTACAAGCGATACTATAAGCTCTCTGCATTTGAATGGATCTCTATGCGAATTGGGGGGTGAGACTAGATTCAGCTGTAAATTACACTGGTACAGTATGGAACACATGACTGGCTAAATGGCTGTAAGTCATCGATCAAACCCTCGAAACGAAAAAACCACCACCTCTGTTTTATATATATATTAGAAAAAAAAAATAGTAGTTTCTAGTTATTCCTGTCCAACTAGCATGAGGACATTGGGGAGAGGGCCATGATCACAATCCAAACCCCCCCATTACATTACATTACATTACAGGCATTTAGCAGACGCTCTTATCAGAGAGACGACTACACAAACTTATTTATTATATTTATTTTTTATTATATATCATTTTATACTGATTCAGGTTAAGTACCTTGCTCAAGGGTACAACGGCAGTGTCCTACCTGGGACTCAAATCTGCAACCTTTCAGTTACAAGGCCAGTTCCTTAACCATTATACTACACTGCCGCCCCCATACCCCACACCCGGTCACTCGGGATGCCAGGAGTCTCCGGTTTCAAACCTGCACTTTGATAAGTAACAATGTAATGTAGTATAATGGTTAAGGAACTGGCCTTGTAACCAAAAGGTTGCAGGTTCGATTCCCAGGTAGGACACTGCCGTTGTACGCTTGAGCAAGATACTTAACTTGAATCGCTTCAGTATATATCCAGCTGTACAAATAGATAATATGTAAAAATTATCTAAAAGTGAAGAGCGATAAAAAAAGTTTTCCATCACTCTTCACTGGAGTTGAAGATGTCGGGACTGACCCAGGAGTGCAGGCAATCTCCAAAAGGCAACCAGGGAAAGGAAGAAGAAGATAATGCGCGGGAGGAGGAGGGCGACAAACTGAAGGTTGACGACGCAGTTCGGCAGTGTACAGAGACCGCAACACTGCGTGTATGGAGGAAAGTCGTGGAGGCGGATTTTGTGTGTTGGACTGCTTAATGACACTGGACATCTCGGGACAGCGGGGGCTATTTTTAATCATGGCTGTATTCCACTTAAATTCACTTAATTAGTTTGATTAATGCAATGCTTTTATTTGATATGTTTGTGTGTTGTGGGTCTGTTCTACTGTCTATTTCTTTTTTGTTGTTGCTGGGGCTACAACTGAAGTTCCCTAACGGGAAAATAAAAGTTCTTCTATTCTATTTTATTGCTGTTTACATCTATCCCAGTATGATTTAATGATATCCACAAACGTGTTTCCTGCCAATCGAGAAAGAGGTAGAGATAGACAGGAGGAGATAAAGAGAGAGAGAGGGGAGGGGGGGGGGGCACCCCCCCGGTGTATGTACAGTTTGTCCGCCCTGCCGGAAAGGCTATGGAACGATGTCTCCTTCGCGCGCGGACGCCTTTAGCGTGAGAGGTTTGAGGATGATCCGGGGGCGATACTTTGAAAGGCCGCGCTAAGCCTCTCGCTCCTTAATGAGATTAATGAAAGGAATCACTCAGCCTTCATGGACTTTAACAAGGCTTAAGAGCAACGAGCAGGAGATCAGCGAGAATGGCGCTCTGTGCCCCCAACACCGCCGGGCCACTGCAGTGTAATCCGAGCGGGCGTTCGCATTCCACACGCGTCCGCCATTTAGCTCATAATGTTTATGTAAGCTTCACGGACTGCCGAATATCTAATTAGTGCCTGTCAATTATTTCCCAAAGTGGCAGGAATTAAGGGAGCTTGGAAAAGTATAAACAAAATGTTTGGTATTAGATTCAGAGAATGAAACGTCTATGTTTGTGTGTGTGTGTGTGAGTGTGTGTGTGTGTGTGTGTGTGTGTGTGTGTGTTTGTGTGTGCATCTTTGTGTGTGTGAGAGAGAGTGTGTGGGGTGTTTGTGAGAGAGTGTATGTGTTTATGAGTGTGTGATTGTGTGTCTGTGTGTGTGTGTGAGAGAGAGTGTGTGTATGTGTCTGTGTGTGTGTGTGAGAGAGAGTGTGTGTTTGTGAGTGTGTGATCATGTGTGTGTGTGTGTGTGTGTGTGTGTGAGAGAGAGAGAGTGTGTATGTGTGTGTGTGTGTGTGTGTGTGAGAGAGAGAGTGTGTGTGTATGTGTGTTTATGAGTGTTTGTGTGTGTGTGTGTGAGAGAGAGAGTGTATGTATGTGTGTGTGTGTGAGAGAGAGTGTGTGTATGTGTGTGTGTGTGAGAGAGTGTGTCTGTCTGTGTGTTTATGAGTGTGTGTTTGTGAGTGTGTGATCCTGTGTGTGTGTGTGTGTGTGTGAGAGAGAGAGTGTGTGTGTCTGTGTGTTTATGAGTGTTTGTGTGTGTGCGTGTGCGTGTGAGAGCGATCACACAGAGACGTGCGTAACAGACCTGACCTCTGTGGCCCGCTCACCATTTGATTTGGGCCCAACGACAGCAGGCGTGTTTGGATGCTGTGTATGCATTCGTTACGCATTACACGTGATCTTTCTCCTCTCCACACAAATGGAAATTTCACTGGTGACATCTTCTCCGTCTGTCTGCGGCTGGATTGCAGATTGCCCAGTGATGTTGGGGCTGGCGGCTGCAATAAAAATGCTAATGGATTCTGGCACCTTTTTTTTTCTTTTCTTTTTTTTGTTGCAAGCAAGTTGTGACAACTCACTGATTGGCGGATGCCTGATTTTACACATGGCGGAGACCAGATGCCTACTGACAGATGCTCATGAGCAAATTAGATGTGATTACAAGAATCGGGGAAGGAAAGGAGTATCAAGAAGTTTGTTGTTTTCACAATGCCTACGTGGCCCCAGGAGAGAGAGCGTGACCGTGACAACCAACGACAACAGCCTCACATCAGGACCACAGAACGAGAAGATTTTCACCCCCTGTCGAATGTACAGTGTGAGCATCAGGACTTGCTCAGTTCAGTCACACAGCAGGCAAGCTACATATCATACATATCAAGCATCACATATCTCTCTCAATTTAATTGGATAAAAAAAATGTTTCTCTCCCTCTCTACCTCAGCTGATGTGTGGTGAGCATTCTGGCGCAAAATGGCTGCCGTTGCATCAGCCAGGCGGGTGCTACACATTGGTGGTGGTTGAGAAGAGTTTCTCCTTCATCACTGTAAAGTGCATTGAGTGTGAAAAAGCGCCATATAAATGCAAGCCATTATTATTCTCTATACCTATAAATCTCAAAAGGCTTCAATGTTAATCAAGGTTGAACAAGTTTACATAACTTTTATTTTTGCATTTATTAACCTTGATTAATCCAGATGAAACTCCAGTCTCTTGTGGTAACAAAAATAAAATTGGTATAGAACATGACAACAAATAATAAATTACATTTAGCACACACCATTATCCAGAGTGAATTACACAGCTTAAAGGTAACTTAATATGCTCTTACCCAAAGCAGGTTACACAGTTTAAATTTAGCACACACTCTAATCCAAAAAAAGTTACACATTTTATTTTGAGCACACACTAATCCAGAGTGGTTTACACATCTTGCTCTTTATGGCACTTTTCTCAAGGTCAGAATAGCATTGTCTCACCTGGGAATCATACCTGCAACCTCAGATCTCTAACCACTGCATTCCACTAAAACAACCTGAAATAAAACATCACATTTTAAAAACGGTCCCATATTTCCTGAATCACATAAGTAGCCAAAAGCATTTATGGAATATGGATGAATCCATCATGACTTTAAATATACACAGTAGCATTCAGTGTGGAGCTATGCTTCAGCGTTTACATCTTCAAATGAAAAACAAGCAGTCTTAAATAGAACACATTGTTTATGACCTTTATGTTTTAGGGCCTTTTTACAAGCTGCTTTCCAGTTACTTGAAGTGTATTTCCTTGCTTTAGACTGCAAACCACCGAATGGCTCTGATATCATTGTAAAGCTAGCAGCTCCATACAAACTTATTTTGATATCTAATATATTCTTCATGGCTCACAATAACTGTGTGGACTAAATATACAGTGAAAGTGATTAAATAACTGTGGACTAATCCAAAATATACAGTGAAAGTGATTAAATTACTGTGTGGACTAATCCAAAATATACAGTGAAAGTGATTAAATTACTGTGTGGACTAATCCAAAATATACAGTGAAAGTGATTAAATTACTGTGTGGACTAATCCAAAATATACAGTGAACGTGATTAAATAACTGTGTGGACTAATCCAAAATATACAGTGAAAGTGATTAAATTACTGTGTGGACTAATCCAAAATATACAGTGAAAGTGATTAAATTACTGTGTGGACTAATCCAAAATATACAGTGAAAGTGATTAAATTACTGTGTGGACTAATCCAAAATATACAGTGAAAGTGATTAAATTACTGTGTGGACTAATCCAAAATATACAGTGAAAGTGATTAAATAACTGTGTGGACTAATCCAAAATATACAGTGAAAGTGATTAAATAACTGTGTGGACTAATCCAAAATATACAGTGAAAGTGATTAAATTACTGTGTGGACTAATCCAAAATATACAGTGAAAGTGATTAAATTACTGTGTGGACTAATCCAAAATATACAGTGAAAGTGATTAAATTACTGTGTGGACTAATCCAAAATATACAGTGAAAGTGATTAAATTATTGTGTGGACTAATCCAAAATATACAGTGAAAGTGATTAAGTGATTAAATTACTGTATGGACTAATCCAAAATATACAGTGAAAGTGATTAAATAACTGTGTGGACTAATCCAAAATATACAGTGAAAGTGATTAAATAACTGTGAACTAATCCAAAATATACAGTGAAAGTGATTAAATTACTGTGCAGACTAATCCAAAATATACAGTGAAAGTGTTTAAATATTTTTAAATCCCTGAAAGTGAACGATCATTTTAATGCAGGTTTTGTTTGTTTTGCCCATCGGGGACGATACAAACACGTTGACCTTTGACCTTTTCTTTATGAGGACACAGGGAGCTGGGATCCAGGAACCCTGAATGAACCTTGCATTTGAGCGAAGATGAGGGTCCTTCTTTGGGAAAGTGACACTCCAAACCACACCGCTGCAGTGCTATTAAAACCTTCTCTTCAACAAAATGCTCATTCTGCTGCTAACAGATAAAATCGGAGCAAACACTAAGAGCTCTGCAGTGGAATAACAGGACGGATTTGACATTCAATGGCTCTATTTCCTCTTAGTGGTTCTCCTCTTCTATGACAAGTTTGCCTTTTCCACAGAACCAATATATATAAGATTCAGCAACAGCACATTATGGTATATTTGCTGAGCACACCCTGTTATGCAGGGTTATTTACAATGTAGAAGAACATGAGAACATCATAGACATGTACAGTTATGTAAAAAAAACACTGCCAGAAAAAACACCATTCACAGGACAGTGACTCTGCAACATCACTAAAGCTCGACACACATCTCTAAAACTCTACTCACAGTTACTGTGGTAACCGAAAACCATAATACAAACTGTGCACATATACAGGTAACACCCATAAACAGTAAACTATGAAAACAAACCATTTATATTTGTGGCTCAGGAGGTAGAGCGGGGCGTCCGCTGATCGCAGGGTTGGCGGTTCGATCCCCGGCTCCTCCTGTCCACATGTCGAAGTGTCCTTGGGCAAGACACTGAACCCCAAATTGCTCCCAATGAGCAGGCTAGCAGCTGCCGCCATTGGTGTGTGAATGTGTGTGTGAACGGGTGAGTGAGAGGCCATTGTAAAGCGCTTTGGATAAAGGCGCTATATTACATTATAGGCATTTAGCAGACGCTCTTATCCAGAGCGACTTACATACTTCTTATTACATTTATCCATTCATACAGCTGGATATATACTGGAGCAATGCAGGTTAAGTACCTTGCTCAAGGGTACAACGGCAGTGTCCTACCTGGGAATCGAACCTGCAACCTTTCAGTTACAAGTCCAGTTCCTTAACCATTATACTACACTGCCGCCCACTGCCGCCCATATATAAGTGCAGTCCATTTACTACCATTTACCATATTATTTCTATACATACGGTACCCCATAGAACTCCTCTCAAGAGTCTGTCACACACAGTATACCTCCCAATAACACACCTTTAGACACGTTAGACAACTTTAAAGGGTTACCAGCTACTTCCATGCAGTACCAGGAAGTGATGTCACCGATCTGCTTATAATTGTTGTTATACAGAGCAATGTGTCAGTACAAACACAACAATATGGTTGCACCTGTCAAAGGTATTAAAAACTGTTTTTGTAATAAAATATGAATACGAGATTTTATCATGCAGTATATAATAGTATGTGATATATGAACACGTTTGTGCTCATATATAGTTTCATATATATTTCCACAATATATACAACACAGTCATTATAGTGACAGTCACAGTCATTATAGCCATTTAATCACTTTTTCTGTTTTATTTTGTTCAACATTTAGCATGTCTGCCATTTAATTTCAGTATTTTAAATATGGGAGAAAACATCAAAAATATATATATTTTTGTAATGTATATTATAATGTAATGTAATACATAATTACATTGCATTACAGGTAGCAGGGTAGCAGAATGGAGGGGTCTGATAAGTGCGACCCCAGAGGCAAGGAGAAACGCTCTGGTGGGGAAAGGGGTTTTCCTTTTCTATCCATTTCCTCTTTCTATCCACGAGTGGCCCGAGTGCTAATCCCAGAATCTCAATTTCTCTCAAAATGGGTAAAAAAATGTATTTTACTCTACTGGATAAATATGTTTTATCTGAAAGTGAAAATAGCACACTTTGGCCTTCAGAAAAAGGCTTTTTTCATTATCTGCGGATGGAAATCATATATTTGTGCAGACCGCTCTTTTCTTCTTCAGAAGATGGAAAGGGATACGCCGGTGGATTTCATTTCTCTGAATTCCATTAGGTCAGGGACTGTTTCAGCTCAGGAGAACAAAGGATTGTTTAAATATAAAAAAAGAAAAACAAATCTCTTCATCTTCATGTTTCGGATGTGAGGACTTGTTCTGAGAAACAGAAAGGCCGTCGGTCCGAATGGACGGCGGACGGGACGTGTTTGCAAGCGCGAAGGCGCTGGCTCTGCAGGATTATGGTCCAGCCGAAACAGAGATTTAAGTGGAACAGGAAAAAGCTGAAGGACTGTCCTAAATTCTGAATTCCAGTCTTTCCTCTCTGCTACCTGTCAGTCAGGACTGGCCTATTACACAAATGCACTAAATAACATGTAATAACATGTTTAATAACATGTAATAACATTGGCATACCGTTCTCTCTCCAATTCTCTTAAATTTAATTGAAATGACAGAAGATCTGTTGATAACATTGTATTAGATATTCTCACTCCAAAAACCTAAAGCTGAAATTTGGCAGGAAGAAAATTACACTTTGTTGACTGTTTTCTTGCATGACAGCAAATTTTATTCATTATTTTAGACACCTAATGTAAGGGTATTTTTGATACAATTAAAAAAAAAATCCACTGAAAGGATGGCCATTCCAATTCGTATTTATAAAACCCAAAACCACGTGTTTGACCAGGCACCAGAAGGGTGTATTTATCAGTGATTAAGACAACAGAATGGAATCACATTTGCCAGTCTTCCAGCGACCCAACGTTCATGGAGGCCTTCATGGTTCTTCTACTGTTGTTAGCGATGCCAAAATCAAGGTCTTCTGTATGTCCAAACAGAAACGGAGTAGGCTTTCTCTACTTTTATCTCATCAAAAAAAGAGACACTATCAAGCAACACTTCAACATTTACTTTCAATTTAATTAGTTGGTTTCTTATCGACACCCATTTCCATGGCAACGTCACAACAGTCGTTCAACAAAGTTTTTCATCAAATTATGCTTTGAAACTTTGTTCATAATGGATAAGTCCTTCTTGGCTCATTAAATCTCTTTAATCACTTATCCTCTTTCTCCCATCAGACATATGCTTCACTTAAAAGCAGATTTTACTCTCGTTCCACTCAAAGCGCCTGATTGTAATTCGTCCCAAACATTAGTGCTGAAAGGAGGTGGCAGTCACTGGTGTTGTTTGTTTATAGTCATCTTTAGAGGCGAATCAGAACTCCTGCTTTGTGAAAATGTATTTGTATTAATTTCACTGTAATAGATTTTATGGTGCCGGTTATTTTAAATGCTTAGGCCGAGGCTGCAGATATAGCTCTACGGCGCAAATACCCACAGGAAAAAAAGCTGGGTGGACCTGAAGAGACGGCCAATGAAATGCACAGCGAAAGGGCCGCCTTGCCAGAATCGCAGTGATCTCATTTTCAAAATCAATAAACATTCCTAAAGCCAAAAGCAATTTATTCTAAGATTTCAGCTGTAGCTACACAGAGGCTGAACATAAGGTCTTTGCCCTGAAGGGTAATAAACTGGATATTTATTGTTTATTTGCTCATCTGACCTACCCCTCTGGGGAGAATTTAAAAGAAAATAATTCACTTAAATTTAGTTTTACATAATGACCTTGGATGCATGTTGCCAGGCTTCTGTGGTTCGGAGTTCAGTGCCCTGCTCTGCTCGGTAGGCTGTACCCTATATCCCCAGATAATCAGAAGGGCTGTATAAATTCATATCCCAGCATGCAGTACATATTCTCACGGTCAAAAGGGCTGGGAAAAAAATAGAAGGTCATAGAAAGTACCAAGCGATGGGGCTGCCTCCTACAGGTTTCTGCGGCGAGTGATTTGCAGAGGTGGAAAGTGACATTGTTATACGGCTCATATCAATAACTTTCTCCTTAGGCACAAATACCCCCGACACCTCACCCCCCTCATTGGCTGGTTCATTATGTGGGTGTGGCCTGTACCCCCTCTCCTGGTCTGAGCTGATAAACTTCAGAAACTACCAGGCTGCCATTGTAAATAAGAATTTGTTCTTAATTACGTGCCTGGTTAAATAAAGGTTAAATAAGATAAATAAAAAATAAAAAAACTGGAGCTTGGGTTTTTTCTTCCCCTTTTCGGTGAAAGTTAGCACATGGCGTGGTGTCAGAGTTAGCGCATGGCGTGGTGTCAGAGTTAGCGCATGGCGTGGTGTCAGAGTTATCGCATGGCGTGGTGTCAGAGTTGGCGCATGGCGTGGTGTCAGAGTCGTGGTGTCAGAGTTAGCGCATGGCGTGGTGTCAGAGTTAGCGCATGGCGTGGTGTCAGAGTTAGCGCATGGCGTGGTGTCAGAGTTAGCGCATGGCGTGGTGTCAGAGTTGGCGCATGGCGTGGTGTCAGAGTTAGCGCATGGCGTGGTGTCAGAGTTGGCGCATGGCGTGGTGTCAGTGTTGGCGCATGGCGTGGTGTCAGAGTTAGCGCATGGCGTGGTGTCAGAGTTGGCGCATGGCGTGGTGTCAGAGTTAGCGCATGGCGTGGTGTCAGAGTTAGCGCATGGGGTGGTGTCAGAGTTATCGCATGGCGTGGTGTCAGAGTTAGCGCATGGCGTGGTGTCAGAGTTGGCGCATGGCGTGGTGTCAGAGTTAGCGCATGGCGTGGTGTCAGAGATAGCGCATGGCGTGGTGTCAGAGTTAGCGCATGGCGTGGTGTCAGAGTTAGCGCATGAGCACCAGCAGGAGCGCAGGACCTCAAAAACTGTAATACTGCTTGATGGAGCCCAAATGAATACAATGTGTCAGTCAGGGTAAAAGAGCTCCCTTTCTCACATCACACTGCATCTCCTACACTTTTCATTTATACAGGTTAGAGCTGAGACAGAGAGAGAGAGAGAATGTGTGTGTGCGTGTGGAAGAAAGCGACTGTGTATGTTTTTACATGTGGAAGAGAAAGAGTGTGTGTGTGTGTGCTCGTGTGTGAGAGAGAGAGAGAGAGAGAGAAAAGAAAGTGTGTGTGTGTCTGTGTGTATGTATGAGAGAGAAAGAGAGAGAGAGATGGAGAGAGAGAGAGAGAGAGAGAAAGCGCACATGTGTGTGTGAGAGAGAAAGAGGGAGACAGAAAAAGAGCACACGTGTGTGTGTGAGAGAGAGAGAGAGAGAGAAAGAGAGAGAAAGCGCACGTGTGTGTGAGAGAGAAAGAGGGAGACAGAAAAAGAGCACACGTGTGTGTGTGTGTGTGTGTGTGTGAGAGAGAGAGAGAGAGACAGAGAGAGAGAGAGAGAGAGAGAGAGAGAGAGAAAGAGAGAGAGAGTGCACATGCACAAGAGAATCAGAATCACACAATTCTCTGGAAAACTGAAAACTGCACTGATTTGGCTTTCCAATATTGATATGATTACTCTCTGCAACACGAGGTTTACAACGCTATCTCCTAACTATCTCCTAACTATCTCCTAAAAAGGACAATGGATAGACAATGAAACTGAATCTTATGTTCGGACTCGGAGCACAAGGAATAACTCTATTTTTGAGCGTGTAACTTAAATCACAGAGATTAATTTATAGGTATATACTTCGGGGATTTGTGCTAGAGAAGGTGGGGGAGGTGCAAGCTTGGCTCTTGGTTGTGGCTTAAAATGGGAAAAACAGAGTTTTGCCACTAAAACCGATCGCACACAGGAGATAAAGAGAACGTGTCAATCATTTTCAAACGTTTCTCTACAATGTTTTGAAGAAGGGGAAATCGCTATTTCCTAACCCAGAAAAATCAAATATTTCTGCTCTTTGCAATATTTAGATGAGCCGGGTGGTGTGCAGCGCATTCAGAGCAGAAGAGTTCTTGGAAGAAAAAAGACGAAAAAAAAGGCAGAGAAAAAAAAAGGCGGAGAATATAAGAGGCGGAGAATATAAGAGGGGAAATCTCAGGCAAATGGATCAGCTTGACATTCATAAATGAAAATACGTTTTAATAAACGATGAATAAGTAACGCTGGCTTCCGCGGCATTACCGTGACAACTGGAAATGGCGGTCTGGCGGTGGGAGAGAGATCAGCCTGCTGCCGGGAGAAGGGGAAGGGGGTGGGGGGGTGGGGGGGGTGAGACTTATGCATGCCTAATCTACTTCTATCTAGTTATCATGACACTGGGCTCATTAACTAGAATAGATTATTGATTTTGCTCTGCTCGTGGTCACTGAGGTTCTCTCTCTCGGTCGAGGCTCAGAGAGAGAAGGAGAGGGGTGCAGGACTAGAGTTCCAGTGATTAGGGGTGCCCTGCGGTTCGCTGATCACCCCATTACTGCAGGGGGGGGGGGGCATAACATGCTTAACTGCCACTTATCACATATACAATACACAGTAAACTAAGTATATAAAATAAATCTATTTTTATATGGTACCTTTCACACAAGCTATAGTATAGCAAGTCAATGATATAGCATACACTAAACATTTTAAATCACACACCCCCTATTAAAAAAACATGTTCATCAAACATAAGTAAAACACAATAAACTATAAAGGAGAGGCTTAAAAGGGTGTTTAATTTAAAAAAAATGAAGCAAGTGAAAACAGAAAAGTGAAGGAATGTTTGATCGCTGGCCGGCCCCTAACCACAGAGAGGCGGACTCATTGGCAGCGGAGTGTACGCAGGAGGTCGTGCGAGACGCTGACTGAGCTGCGTAGGTTTGGGGCGTGTGCACATCGAGTAAACCACTTACACATTGATCCCGCATCAGCGAGTCATTAGCCTGTGAGATGACAGCTGGGACTCGGAGACGGTTGCCGCGGCGATGGAGTGCGGCTCACGAGCGACGGGACTCAGGTCGCTTATATTAAGTAGCCATCGATTTTTCAGACTTGAAATTGTAAATGTTGACCCCCGGGCAGAACAAATGAATGCCAATCTTAATGCATTGTGTGTGAGTGTGTGTGTGTGTGCGTGTGTGCGTGTGCGTGTCTGTGCGTGTGTGTGTGTGTGTGTGCGTGTGTGTGTGTGTGTGTCTGTGTGTGTGTGTTTTTTTCTGGGCAGTGTTCCTGCTTTAATTGCTTTCATGTATTTTTTTCACTTTCACATTTTTTTAGCATGGAGGCTGAAATCCGGCCCTCAAATCAAACTCCAGTTCTGGTTTTATTTTCACCCAGGAAATGAACAGAACAATTAGTGCTACTGATTGGCCAGACTGTCTGCACACCCTGGGTACTGGGAGGGGGGAAAACCAGCCGTCTATAAGCCCTCTGGGACCGTGATTTAAATACCAGGAAGTTATAAGTTCCACCGAAAGAGATATAAAGCACACAAAAACCTCTGTGAGTAAGGAATATATTAAACAGAAAAAACATACAGTGACGATTACAAAAACAAACCTGTAGAAATTCATAAGGGCGTGCAGATCAAGTGCTGTCGGACCTGAGGGGTATGGACACACCTCCAATTAAGTGTCTTACTAACAAAATAATAATTTGGTAAAATTTGATAATTTCCAATGAAAGGATGCAATCAGGCAACTAAGACAAGATCCATAACCAACTACAGCACACACCTTTATCTCCTCAGTGGACACAGTCCCCCGGAGGCTTTCTGTTTAATTCACCCCAGTTCTACATCTTGGGCACACACTGCCCATGCCCAGATCTGCCTCACCAATCAGAGGAGCTGGGCTGTGAAAGGCCACGCCCCCTTACGGAACAGGTCAGCACAGTATAGCTTCAGCTCGACCTGCAGTGCACAAGAAAAGCTTCTCCACTCTTAGGTAGATGTAGATAATCCAGCGCATGAAGTATTCATATCCCTCTGCGCGCGAGGGTAGTGCTGATTCCGGAACGTTCTACTGCGCACTGGAAACCTCAGAGAGTGGCGATGCCTCGAGCCGCCGCTACAAATCAGATCAATAAAACGCCATGACTATCTGTCTCCCCCCAGAGACCCGCACCAACGCCGCTTTTAATACCATCTTTGCAGAGAGAAAGAGAGAGAGAGAGAAAAGAAAAAAAGATGAAGAAATAAAATTTAAATAAAAAAAGTCCCATACAGCACCGAGAGCAGCGGATTGTGAATAAAACATCCTGTAAAAAGGCCCGAGGCTGTGTTCAATTCAAGGTGGGATAGTAATTGTGTGACAGAATATGAGACTTGGTGGGGGGGGGGTCCAATGGAATTTCCCCAGATCGCTTGCTCATTTTGGGCAGTTAACCCTCCTCTGTGGCGGGGCGATCTCACGCGCAGCTCGACAGGAGGGCGCTCTGAGAGATCCTCTCTACAGATGGCAGCAGAGCGCAGCGGATGAAGTCTGGGCCCGGACTCAGCATTCTCTGGTCTAGGGAGCATGTAAAAACTATCATCCCTGTTGGGAAGCGGAAAACTGGAGACATGGGCGAGGGTTGTTGGGGTGGGTCTGTATTGAAGTACTGAGAACTATTCACACAGTCCCTTTCCTGTCTCTTTGCTTACTGTGCGTTAGTCTCACATTGAGCGGTGTGCCAGATTACACGTTGAATCACAACATTGTACAACTACACCGGGGGTCTACAACCGTATCCAAGAAGAACCAGTGTGGGAAAAGGCTTCTGTTCCAGGGGGGGTGGAGGGGAAAATATCCTGATTCAACTAATCAGCTAATGGTGGTCTTTAATCTTCATCCATGATTAGTTGAATCAGGTGTTTTGGTACCAGGCTGGACCAGGCACTATCCACACTGATTCTTCTTGGAAAGGGCTGGATAAGGGATGGATACGTCTCCGCATACATTCTGCCCCTTACAGGGATTAGTTTTTCAGTTTTATTTAAGTTTAAGAATAATTTTGAATGTCGTTCAATAATTTCATTGGGAAAGTTGAAAATGCTCATTACAGTACAACATTTGAAATGCTATATAATCTATATACACATTCATGATGCTTCTATGTAAATAAACAATAACCATCATGTTGCCAGCAAGCTTATATGTGACAATAAATATGTTCCAAGAATGTGTGCGGAACACTCTCATCATAAAGTTATCTGGCAACCAAAGGGAAACCTAACCACAACATTCCCCGTTTGTGAAGTGTTTTATGTTGGAGGTTGGAGCAAAAAAACAAACAAAAGTAGCTAATCAAGCACGTCCATATTAAAAATACATGTTGGGAAAATAATGTATATTTTTTTCTGAATATGGTAAATGTAAAAATGAATGCATTACTCCCTGTCTGCGAACCAAATCATATCCATTGATCAGTATCCATTTACCAGAATACGAACCAATGAGACAGCATGCTGCGTTTCCTGGCTGAGTGACATCACAAAGAGATTCTGGAACTTTCAAAAGACAGATCTGTTCTCTAGTAGAGGATAGAAAATATTATTATTATTATTATTATTATTATTATTATTATTATTATTATTATTATACCTTTCATAAAAGTTTTAAGGGCACATCAGACTGTATGTTGTTTGATAGCGTGAACAATGTGTAGTGGCTTTCGTTTAAATGGTGTGATACTTCAAAGTGCTGGCATTAACCTTGTACCTGGATTCCTGGCATTAAATGTACAGCTCTGTTACCAAGGTTACCACTGAAAAATCGGGCCAATGACCTTGCTGAGGCTTTGTGACATCACGCAGGGTGGCTAATCTGCGCTACACTTCATTCACAGTTTGCATTGATAAGGCTGCAGGGAAGCATGTACAATGCGCTCATTACCCACAGCACGGCATCATTAATCATTCATGAGCATATGTGTGGGAGTGGAGGCCAGGGGATGACCTTAAGCCAAGTGAAATCATATCTTATGTCACAGCTCAGTGTAGCGTTTTAGAAAACACGTGTGATGTCGTCCTCAGTAAAGCTTTGCATGTTGCTTATGAATGATTTATAAAGATGTTCATGAATTTTGTGCGTAAAGGGAATGCAAAGTGAGGTCGTACGGTTCGGTATTACTAACGGGACATCTCAAAAACAATCACAACATCTTCTTTTCCTACACGCTCTCGCTGAAACACACACCAGCAGTCTGCGTTAACCTCAACACTCTCCCAGGTTGCATTGCAAATGAAACAGGAAAAAAAGAAGATGCTGACACCAGGTCTTATCAAGGCCAAGGATCGAAGGTTAAGGGTCAATCCAAATGAAGAGGAAAGAAGGGAAGCGTCCGTTTTTCAGAGATTTTAATGGAAATCGTTTGGGAAATTACACACATACAAAAGCTGTGTGGGAAAAGCTCTCGTCAACGTTCCCACAACCCAGGAGGAATGCAGTCAGAAGGTTCCCAAATATTCTCTCCGTGTTTTGCGTTAGCTGGAAGGTAGACAGTGAACCGCCAGCCTCTTCATGACTAGAATAATTATTGGGTTGCACTGTAGAAGGTGGTTATTAAGAAAATATTTTAATAAATGCCAAGACACAGTTTTCCTGACACCCGGTCTCACTGGAGGAGAATAGCAGGGGAGAGAGAAGGACGGAAGCGTGAGAAAGCGGCCATGTTTGTGACGGCCTCGTTAATCTCTCCACACAAAGACGCAGCTGAACGAGAGCGTCAGGCAAGGAAACTGTGCGAGCCGTATGGCGGCAAAGCGGCCATAACCCTGCCAGCTGAACAACCTCTCAACGCGGCGTTGGTGACCGCTCATACTTAACACATACAATACGGAATGGGTTTTCCATTTAATTACAGTGAATGGAGTTCCCCACAAAATTGGAATGAATATAACCGATATTAATAGCAGCGGCGATGGGAAGCTGGTGAATCATTGGATAAGATAGTCCAATGCCTGTAACTGGCGCTCTGGGGGTTAGCAATATTGTCTCCAATAAAGGCATTTATGATGGCCAAAACAACAAAAACAAGTATCCAAGTAATCCAAATCGGATGTTAATGTGTACTATCACCAATACAGGCCCCCGATAATGCCCAAAAGTCAAATAGTAGCATTCATATTGTTCCAAATAAATGTAACACATTATTTCAGCACATAGAAAGCAATACTTTTCCCCCTCACAGTTGTAAACCATATATAAATGGAGACTTGTTCTGAATTTGTTGTCACTTGTGAATGAATTCATCCAACTCAAAAACTTCTATTTTAAAAAAAAATCGAATTTGCGGCGTCTTCACACCACAATTTCGGTAAAATTACTCCCTCGAGTCTTCTGCACTTAAGTGGGGTTCTTCCAACAATGTGTGTCCAGGGTTGTAAAATTGATGGAGAAGGCAAAAACTCCTGGATTTAACACTGGACCAATACATTGAAAACAGATTTGACTGTAGTTGAAATGGAGGGGTAATCGGCAATAGAGAGAGCAATTCTCCCAAGGAGGAATCTATCCAGCTTGTGTTTCCAGCAGTGGCAGTGAAACGCTTATCTCTGCAGAGCTCCAGCACATCACAAACCCAGAAACAAACAAGAAGGAGTAAAATCAGGGGGCATTCCAGGCTACAGACATCCAGGACCAAGTTTCTCATCCCGTCACAGGTACGCAGCACAGCTGTATGACGACTCCTTTCCTGGGAACAAGGACCAGGAAGCTGGTACATACTATGTATAAGACAACCTGTGCATGTTCGCAAGTTTATGTTTTTCATCAATTATAGAAGAATGACTTATTAGTCGAGCAAGAAGGTACCACATTTGAATCCCGGCCGAGGGCCTTTCTGTGTGGAGTTTGCATGTTTCTCCCCATGTCTGCGTGGGTTTCCTCCGGGTACTCCGGTTTCTTCCCACAGCCCAAAAACATGCAGGTTAGGTTAACACTGGAGAGTCTAAATTGTCCTTGTGGTATACATGTGTGATTGAATGGTGTGTGGGCCCTGCGATGGATTGGTGACCTGGTCTTTCATGCAATGGATGCTGGGATAGACCCCCCCCCCCCAGCTATACAGGTAAACATGTGCCAAATAATGGTGAATAAAAGACAAACCCTTCTTCTTACAGCAGAGTTAAAACTCAATCTTCAGTACCTGACATGAAGACGGTACTTTTGTTTTTAGACATTCGGTCACCTTACCCAGTTACTCGATGTAGGGACTTTCCTATCTGTAGAAAGTACCCATTTCCTGACTACAGCAAGGGCGTTTAAATCCTGTGGAGGTCGCACTGTGTGGATGTTTGGAAGTATGAAATATGGTTCACTATAGTTATTGTCAAATTACAGCCTTTCTGGCTGTCTTGTGGTGGGTAAATTTATAAAGTCAAAATGGAGTCTGCCTGGTTTTTTGGGAGTTTGTCTCGCTCTCCCCCCGCTCTCTCTCTCGCTCTCTCTTTCTATCTCTCTCTTTTTTTCTGTCCCTTTTTTTGTCCTCTTATTTTTGTCTCACAGTCTGTCTCATTGTCTTTTGCTTTTTCTCCCTCTCTCTCTGTATCTTTTCCCCTCTCTCCCCCTCTCTCATTTGTCTTCTCACCCTCTCTACCACTTTCTTTCTCCCTCCCTTTATCTCTCTCCCCACTCTCCCTTCTTACATCCCACTTTTCTCTTTCTCTTTTTCCCCCTCTCATGTTCTTTCTCTCTCTCTGTCTTATTCGTTCCCTTTCTCGCACACCACTATCTCCCTCCCCCTTTCTCTCATTCTCTTTCTCCTCTCTTTCCCTCCCTCTTTCTCATTCCCTCTTTCCCTCTCTCCCGCTTTCTTTCCACCTCTCTATCCCTCCCTCTCTCTCCAACTCTCCCCATCTCACTCTTTCCCCCTCTCTCCCCCTCCCTCTCTCCCTCCATCCCTCCCCCTCCCCCTCCCCCTCCCCCTCCCCCTCTCTCCCTCCCTCTCTCCCTCTCTCCCACCCTCTCCCTCCATCCCTCCCCCTCTCTCTCCCCCTCTCTCCCTCCATCCCTCCTTCCCCTCTCTCCCTCCCCCCCTTCATCCCTCCTCCCTCCCTCCCTCTCTCTCCCTCCTCCATCCCTCCCTCTCTCCCCCTCTCTCCCCCTCCCACCCTCCCTCCCTCCTCCCTCCTCCCCCTCTCTCTCCCTCTCTCATATGGCCTGTGTATGCTGTCGTGCTCCAGAGTGTTGCTCATTAACTTTCATTCTGTCTCTCCTGCGAGTCGGGCCACAGAATGTTCTCTCTTCACTGGCTTGTCTGATAGGATTTGGTGCTCGACCGACTGATGAAATCTGCTCAGCTGAACAGCTGCGATCCGGGGCCATCCCCCTATGAACCCCCCCACCCACACACACACACACCCCAAAAGCAGTCTGCTGGTAGCACACACCCACTTTTATTAAAGCTAGATTAAATATGAAGCCTACACCATGACCACCACTTATACAAAAGGAAAATAATGATACAAAAACAAAAAAGATTGAGAAAAGAAAGTGATGAAATAAAAATCTCATCATCACTGTCATTTTTTTACACTGGTGTTGAAAATATTTTATTTAGATGCATAAAAAAAGCACAAAAAGAATAGTTTTGTATATAGGCCTGGTCCTGCATGTGTGTGAGTGTGTGTATATGTGTGCAGGCATGTTTGTGTTTGGAAATGTGTGTCTGCATGTGAGCATGTGTGTGTCCATCCTTGTTAGTGTGTGTGTGTGTGTGTGTTTGTGTGCACGCGCATGTAGGTATTTGTATGCAAATTATTTAGATCACAGTCAGACATGAACTATTTTCCATTATGTTGATATTTTTAACCACTTCAGGAATTGAGTTCCTGTGTGTGTGTGTTTTCACAGTAAAATGTCCAGTGTTCATTCAACTCCAGCAGTGTACATATGAGCTCTGGCCAGATTAGGCTCATAATGTATTCTGTTAGAGTTGAATTAGCACTGAAGTTTTTACTGTGTGCATGTATGCATATACGTATATATATATACACACACGAAAGCACGCACGCACGCACGCACACCTCTGTTTACCAAATATATGGGAAAATGGACTGTTTCACAATGCAGTTTCTTTCAACTCAAATCCAATTCATGGGCCTGTGAGTGTGCTCTGTTTATTAAATAGCACAACAATAATGCATTTGTACAATGTTTATTCAAAAAAAGGAGAGAGAGAAATGAAAGTGAACTCTGGATTGTGTTCAGCAGTAATAATCAGGCATATTAGCAGCACTATGTATTCAACACGACCCGATTAGAATTCAGGGTATGAACCTCCTTTACTCTGCTGAGTCTTTTCTGAGCAGAAGAATCATTGATTCACCTTTAAATAGGAATCCTGATTATATATTTTTTCAGTTCTTATCTGTTTCAGAACACCCCCCCTCCCTCCCTCCCTCCCTCCTCTCCTGCACTTATTTTAAATATATATTTGTAAGATAACTCAATGTTTATTATGAAATATGTGAAAGAAACAGCAGAGGAGAGAAAATGGCGTCGCTCCAAGGGTAAGCCGCACCTCATCACACACAAGTACTTTCCTATCCTGACGGTTATTTAGGATAAAATGATACTGGGCACTTTTCAATTGTGGTCCGATCCGTCATGCGGTTAAATACAGACTTTAATCATGGCCACTTTGGGTCTGTTCTCGGCTGCGCGCGATTATGAAGCAAGAATAATAAACTCTTCTTTGGATTTTGGCATGGAAATTAGAGAAGAAACGAAGAGCCAAAAGAGACAGATTGGATCAGATCTCTGTACACCCCCTCAGGGAAGGACGGGAAGAGAGAGCATTGGAACCCGGAGCCGGGCCATAATTAGTGATTGATGAGTCGAGGCGGCGTTCTGAAGCGGCTCCAGCCTGAAGCCGTGAATGTGAAACCACGGCGACCACAAGGGAACGCCCGAGGAGGTTTGCTCCTGACGACGGCGTCCGTCCGTCCACAGTGCGCCGTGTCAATCCACATTACGGTGACAATTTATTTCATGTGCATCAGACAGGCGCAAGTCCCTCCAGCCCTCACTTCGGTTCCCGCTGTACCGCGCTGTGTACCCACTCCGCCGGCGTCTCCAGGGAGACGAACATTTTTAAATTTCACTCCATCTTCACACCTGAGACCTCTCACTGTTTTTCGTAAAACAGAAATGGAACCCGAGCGCAACTTTTACTGGCCCGTAAAACACAGCGAAAGTTCACCGGTGGGGCATGCGCAAGTCTGGCAGGCCGCTACGTCGTCTCCAGGGTTACGGCCAATCACCGTGGTGATGCGGAATGGGATACGTCGCTCAGATGGCAATCATTCCCCTGGTGGAAAGTTTTGTAAACATCGTCCGGCACACAGCACACATTTGACAAAGTGTCCAAAGTAATTTTGGGTTGATGTGTCACCTGTAAATCTCCCAGCTGTCTATCACTCGCCTGCCAATTATGAAATATGAGAAAGTACATTTGCATATGCACATTTAATTAGCATATACTGTGTCTATGCAGTTTTGGCAGTTGCATGTTGTATACACAAATCCGAGCGTATTATCTCAGCAGTATTAAACCTAATGAGATCAAAAAGGCTGAAATAATTCATTCATTTTAGTAGTAAATTAAACACGTTCCAAAACAGAAAGGAATAATAATAAAAATCAATCACTGCATTGTGTACAATTTCCTGCCTAGCAACAAGGTTGGGATTTACAATTGGATGTAGTTTTAAAGTTCTCTGTTGTGTTCTGTAGCTGAGATTAATTTTGTGTGCCAGCTCTGATAACCTCCTGAGATGTTGACTTTATGTTTTTCCCCCATTTTTTTATGTGGGAGTTTTTTAAATACAATCCCCCCCCCAGCGAACATGGCCTTTTGGGATAACTCATGCATGGGCTTTCTAAAAACTGAAACATTGAGAAGTCAATAATATAAACCAAGACTTACAGAAATTGAGTACACTGCAGTATGTTATAAAATGTTGGTCTTTTAAAAAATATATAACAATAGATAAATAGATCTCATAGCTCTGTAATGTATTGCAATATTGTAAAGCGGCTTAAGATGAGGCTATACAAATATATTCTTTAAAAAAAAAAAAAAATTTTTAAGATATATTTTTGTATCCTCATCTTAAGGAGTTTTTCCTTTTTCCAGTTTGTGGTGTGCGAGTGTACTTCGTTTAGCCCTCATTATCAATCGTGACTTCTGCACCTGCAACTAATCTAGGTAAAAAGGACAGAGCAAGGCGCAGCAGCACACCTGACGCCAATATTTTAAAGCGGCATTTCCAAATGAGTGTTAATATAGATCATGAACATTCTCAAGGCATCACACAGACTTTATGAAGACTGTGTAATAGTGCGCTTTATATAACAAGTAACTGGATTGCCTCAGAAAAATACATAATCAAATAATAATAAGCCATTGCTTTTTCAAAGACCCAGACACTTCACAATGTTACACAGTAAAAAAAACACCATAGAGAGGGATGTGACGGATAAGACTAAGACCAGCTGTACACAGCAGCTGAAAGGTCTGTCTCTTTATATGAGCAGGGGAATCTACATGCCGAGTGATATTGAAATTGTCAAGTTGAGCAGAGAAATGAATAAGAAGCTTCCGGTTAAATGAGTGAAGATGTGTTTTGCTTTTTTCCAGACATCATTAATGCAGTTTATCATTTGCATGTAAGCAGCTGGGAGCTTCAGCTATGAAGAAAGCCAGACTGTTTAATCAACTATTTCAACTATTTCAATGTTTCATTTGAGGGTAAACATGTTGAAAGGGATTCCTGCCTCTCACCCCCCCCCCCCCCACCACCCTGACTCTGACCAGGAATAAGCGGGTTACATAATGAATGGATGGACATGTTGGCTTAGTGTTCAGTTCTTCCCAGCGGTTATTCACTTACGCCCCCCCTCTAGCGGTTATTCACCTTTTTATTTTGCAGGTATCTAACAAAATAATTAATATCTCCCAAAACAGCTATTTATTAACCTCCAATACAAACCCCCCCCCCCCAGAACCCCAGCCAATACTGTATGAAGTACATATCCATAAATGTATAGATACGCACGCACGCACGCACACACGCACACATAAACAGTTGTAAAAACGTGCGGGCAGTGCTTGCTGCGCTGTGACAGGTTGATGAATCATTGGAAACATGCCGATTTAATAAAGTTTTGTTCCATCCAATTATTGTTAGGTGTCAGGGATGAGCGCCCGGACACGCTTGAAAGGGAGGGGGGGCTGAGGCACGCAGTGTCGACAGGCCTCATAACTCAAATTGTGAGTTTGCATTAAAAATGAAGAGAAACAAATTAATCCAAGCACATTTAAATATTGATCGTTATTATGATACATCTAGCTGCAGGGACTCTGATGTGTTTTCAAATTACCTACTGAATAAATGCATATTTATTTAACCTCCACCTAGAGATTATGGTACATGCACTTGATACACAAACTGAAATGTGTTTTTTTTTTACAGCTTTGCGGTAGGTTGGCAGTTTCTAGTCACTGCACTGAAATATGTAAACGTCTAACTGAAAAAAACAAAAAAAACAATACAAATGTCAGTTGTTTTTTCCAAGCTGACTAGAAGAGAAGCATATCCAGTCTGCCTCTTTTTACACTGTTTATCTCTGGAAGTTGCAGAAGCATTTGAGACTTCACTCACCGCTTTGTGGAACACTTGTTCCCCGTTCCCCGTTCCCCTCACCGTCTCTCTCCCGCCCACACGATTCTACGCGCTGCCTCTCACAGCGTCTCCGAGATGAATCCATTCTTCTCTTCATCCTCCCTTCACGTCACCTTCTCTCCTCCCCTTTGAGAATTCCTAGGCGTGGCCATAATAGGCTCCTCCCTTCAATGCAACTCAGAGGTTGCAGGGTTGATTCCCGGACGTGGCACTGCCATTGTACCCTGGAGCAGGTTACTTAGTCTGATATAAAGCTGTATAAATGTACTGTATGTTATGAGTATAACCTGCATATAAGATTGCTCTGGATTACTGGGTCTGAAAGTGAATGCAAATAGTGAACGCAGATACCTGATTGGCTAGAGTAATCTGTCCCACCAAATTAAATCCCCGTTTCCTAGGTAACGCTTTGGCCAATCAATGTGCCACCCTGCGCATCTAGCAGCCATAGTTGGAGCTGATTGGAGAACTGTAGGGCATATGGCTACACTGAGAACCACTGCTTGAGTAGAACATGCCACCAAACAGCCACGTCTCTAATACGTCTGTAAAACGTCTATTTCTCTTCTTCAGAAGCATTTATCTGTTTCTCTTTCACCCATCTCCAGCTGCTTAGTGAAGGGATACTCTGACTCTTTCAGCAAAGAGATACTTTTTGGAGAAAAAATAATAATTTAATTGTGTTGGATTTTGCCCAGATTCACAAATATGAATCCACTCTCTTCAGAGAAAGGGAAAAATGGAACAATGTTGTTTTAAAACTGCAAAATAGCACGCAATGTGTGGGCCTTGGGTCCACGCAGAACACTCTGTGACTACTTTATTTTATTTTATTTTTAAAAAAAGATTCTTCTCAAACACTAATTGAAAACCAAAACACTAGCAGACATCTGTCCTTGTTTATTTCTCCAAGGGATGAGAAAAAATCCAATTTAATTTGACGGCCAAATTGAGAGGCCAGTCGAAAACATCTTTTATAAAATGAAACAAAATAACAAGGAAAAACTTGTAACAAAGTTCGGCAGGTGAAGAGGGGAAAACGCGGTGTAATATGCACTTGCCACAGTACACATGGGCATTATGAATGCATGTAATATGCACTTGCCACAGTACACATGGGCCTTATGAATGCATGTAATATGCACTTGCCACAGTACACATGGGCCTTATGAATGCATGTAATATGCACTTGCCACAGTACACATGGGCCTTATGAATGCATGCAATATGCACTTGCCACAGTACACATGGGCCTTATGAATGCATGTAATATACACTTGCCACAGTACACATGGGCCTTATGAATGCATGTAATATACACTTGCCACAGTACACATGGGCCTTATGAATGCATGCAATATGCACTTGCCACAGTACACATGGGCCTTATGAATGCATGTAATATACACTTGCCACAGTACACATGGGCCTTATGAATGCATGTAATATGCACTTGCCACAGTACACATGGGCCTTATGAATGCATGTAATATGCACTTGCCACAGTACACATGGGCCTTATGAATGCATGTAATATGCACTTGCCACAGTACACATGGGCATTATGGATGCATGTAATATGCACTTGCCACAGTACACATGGGCCTTATGAATGCATGTAATATACACTTGCCACAGTACACATGGGCCTTATGGATGCATGTAATATGCACTTGCCACAGTACACATGGGCCTTATGAATGCATGTAATATGCACTTGCCACAGTACACATGGGCCTTATGAATGCATGTAATATACACTTGCCACAGTACACATGGGCCTTATGAATGCATGTAATATACACTTGCCACAGTACACATGGGCCTTATGAATGCATGTAATATGCACTTGCCACAGTACACATGGGCCTTATGAATGCATGCAATATGCACTTGCCACAGTACACATGGGCCTTATGAATGCATGTAATATACACTTGCCACAGTACACATGGGCCTTATGAATGCATGTAATATACACTTGCCACAGTACACATGGGCCTTATGAATGCATGTAATATGCACTTGCCACAGTACACATGGGCCTTATGAATGCATGTAATATACACTTGCCACAGTACACATGGGCCTTATGAATGCATGTAATATGCACTTGCCACAGTACACATGGGCCTTATGAATGCATGTAATATGCACTTGCCACAGTACACATGGGCCTTATGAATGCATGTAATATGCACTTGCCACAGTACACATGGGCCTTATGAATGCATGTAATATACACTTGCCACAGTACACATGGGCCTTATGAATGCATGTAATATACACTTGCCACAGTACACATGGGCCTTATGAATGCATGTAATATGCACTTGCCACAGTACACATGGGCCTTATGAATGCATGTAATATACACTTGCCACAGTATACACAGGCATTTAAATGCATTTAATAGGTTATCAGTTTGTCTCCAGCAATAAATAAATACACCTCCTATTGCCAATGTTACTCTGTATATGTTGTAAAAGCTGAGAGGTAAATCATGTGACTTCTCAGTCTGAAAGAGAGCAGGGAAACCATCTGTGCACAAACTGCCTGCCATGTATCTGACTGTAGCCCCATGATAAGGGCCACGTAAGGACTGCATTTTAACAGCACACTTTTAGAGTTTAGAGACAAAAAATATACAAACAGGGAGAAAGAGAACAACCACAACAACAACAACCAAAATTACAACGATGACAAGAAAAAAATATTGTTACACCCTTCAGGGAATGTCTGAATATGAAATATTATAATATATAATATCTCACCTGGGCAGCGGTCAGCAGTGCTATAGAGCAGGGACGGGACATCCCTTACCTGGATGGCAGGTGTAGATTCCACCAGTTACCCTGGCTCAGTTGGCTAATCGTTTCTGCACACCAATGCTAGTTCACTCGTAGATTAGATCACACTACAATGTTCGGCCTTATCAGCAAGTGAAGGTAAGTGAAATAACACTTTGTTAAATAATTAAGAGCAGAAGCTGGCACAAAGTTCTGAAATGGATTTGGTCTTCTGTGTTCAGAAAACAGGTTTTCAACATTGGTCCCGAGGAAGCCTAGTTTTTCAGCCAATCGTTTTTCAGCCCAATCACTCGATCAACTAAGCTGTTGAAAAGTTTTCAATGAACTGCAGGTTTGGCTCATGGCTCATTTTGCTTTAGTGACCAGGTGTCCACACTTAAGACCTTTCAGGTTTTAATCAGGTAAAAAAAGTAACCTGTAGCACATTACAGAAAAGTAAAGCATTAGTTTGTCGGACTGATTAAAAATCCTGAGATATGATTATGAAACATTTATGGATCAGGTCTTGATTGAAGGCCATAATTAGTTAATTAGCTCAATCAGGTGTCTTAGTGCTGGGCTAAAACAAAAACCTGCACCCACATCTGATATTTTTGGATGAGATTGGACAGTTTTTGTTAAGATTGGACAGAACAAAAAGTTTATACACCAATACTGGTTTCACCTCTAATTGAGTCCCCTCTAAACCCAAGGACATGTATGCAGCTGTGGATCGCTTTCTCCTCCATCAGAAACGACAGCGCCCTTGAAGGATTGGCCTCATTAAGCAATTAAGAATGAAGTAGAATTGTCCTGAAACCCGGAAACAGGCCAGCTGTTGCTTGGCTTGGATACAATCATTGAGAGGGGTGGAGTTTTGCCTCGTTGTCCATGTTGGTGAGGTAATAATATGCAAATGAAGGTGCCACCCCTCATTGTTAATTCTTAATGTGGGCCATTCCAATCCTGGAGGTCCAAGGCCATATCTTTGTGCAACCAATTATCCAGGCCGCTGTACACAGCACTACTTGTCTGTATGGGGGGACCATTGCAAAGCATTTTCAATAAGGGTACATGTCTTCAACTGTAGCTCATGATTTAAAAAAAAACAAAATGAGGTCATGTAAAATAAGTCATTTAAGATAATTTAATTATTTAATGAAGAAAACCTGAAAGGGATTTGGGACTGGTTGTGCACCCCTGACTGGCGAACTTCACCTAGTACAGCTGGCACATATAACACAAGAGGCTATATTTAGCTTTCTGGGAAATACATTTGATGCTTCTAAACTAAACAATTTAACAATTTATGGTTTTAAATTACCGGGCACTGTACAAAACATACAGTCCTGTTGATTTACACACAAAAAAGTGCAATTACAGACAAGGAAGATACCGCCACTACCCTTCCCCCCTCCCCCCACCACACACACACACACACACACACACTTCTGGGCTGACTGCCAGCTCGCACCCAATAATGCACTGGTAATTATAGTGGAGATTTCCTCTTCCTTTTGTACAATTACACAGCACCCTTTCTGCTATTACTGTCCACTGGGTCCAATCTCAAAATAGGCATCCGTGTCCATTAAGTTTTAATGCAAAGCTGTGTTTAATTAAGACTGTCAAACCAAACAAAGCTTTGGGGACTCGGAGCATCAGAAAAATCTCTATCCTAAATAATTACCCCGGAACCATGTGACCACTGTATTTCACTCCCTAAATACCACATAGGACAGACGCACACACACCTTTGACTTCTGTCTTGAAGTCCAGACTGGTAAAAAGTACAAGACTTGTACACGATGAAAAATTGGCTCGACATTTCTAATCACTGCTACTTAGCGCATTAGCTGGGAGTTTTCACTTTGGAGGTTACCAAAATAAAATAGTCTAAATATGTGAATCACCTTTGCAAAGTGTTTTAAATTTCATATTAAAGTAAAGACATTGTTGCAGGGGACTCAACACAGCAAGAAAAGCAACACTGACAGACAGACAGACAGGCAGACACTGCCACCTATTCAGCTCAGCATGTCCTGGAAGAAACCTGGATGAACTAAAAGTTGAACTACTTTAATACATAAAGTCTTGGATTACAAAAACATGTGAAAATTTTCGAAAATATTCAATGATTGAATGTCTCTTGTAGTGTACGTTTCAGTGTAGTAGAAGATGTGGCTTTTGAGATTAAGACCAGAGACTCATGTCCCCTAGAGGGGACAATATGAATTGTCAGGTCTTAGGTTAAGTCCACAGTTTTTGCTCATCTGTCAATAGCAGTCACTGGCAGTTTTACAGACTGAAAACCCACCTCAGCATTTTATTGAAAAAGAAATAACCCAAGATCTAGATCATTTGGTTAAGGCACCACGCTGTGGAGCATGATGGATGAGCCTCACGGCCCGGGTTCAAACCCAGACTGTGCCAGTGCCGACTGAGGCCGGCACTGCATGTTAAAGCCACGTATGAAAGATTCCTCCTCTGACACTGCTCTGTGCAAGCTTAGCGGTCTGCAACACTGAAAGCAGCAACTGTAGAACGGCAGGCGTTTCAGAGGAGAACCGTTGGTGTTTCAGCTCTCTCCACTTGCCTGGGAGGTTCGTGCGTAGAATGTAGCTGTGGTTGGGAGGTTGGTGTAGAATGTAGCTGTGGTTGGGAGGTTGGTGTAGAATGTAGCTGTGGTTGGTGTAGAATGTAGCTGTGGTTGGGAGGTTGGTGTAGAATGTAGCTGTGGTTGGGAGGTTGGTGTAGAATGTAGCTGTGGTTGGTGTAGAATGTAGCTGTGGTTGGGATGTTGGTGTAGAATGTAGCTGTGGTTGGGAGGTTGGTGTAGAATGTAGCTGTGGTTGGGAGGTTGGTGTAGAATGTAGCTGTGGTTGGGAGGTTGGTGTAGAATGTAGCTGTGGTTGGGAGGTTGGTGTAGAATGTAGCTGTGGTTGGGAGGTTGGTGTAGAATGTAGCTGTGGTTGGGAGGTTGGTGTAGAATGTAGCTGTGGTTGGGAGGTTGGTGTAGAATGTAGCTGTGGTTGGGAGGTTGGTGTAGAATGTAGCTGTGGTTGGGAGGTTGGTGTAGAACGTAGCTGCGGTTGGGAGGTTGGTGTAGAATGTAGCTGTGGTTGGGAGGTTGGTGTAGAATGTAGCTGTGGTTGGGAGGTTGGTGTAGAATGTAGCTGTGGTTGGGAGGTTGGTGTAGAATGTAGCTGTGGTTGGGAGGTTGGTGTAGAATGTAGCTGTGTTTGGGAGGTTGGTGTAGAATGTAGCTGTGGTTGGTGTAGAATGTAGCTGTGGTTGGGAGGTTGGTGTAGAATGTAGCTGTGGTTGGGAGGTTGGTGTAGAATGTAGCAGTGGTTGGGAGGTTGGGGCAGAATGTAGCTGTGGTTGGGAGGTTGGTGTAGAATGTAGCTGTGGTTGGGAGGTTGGTGCAGAACACAGACTTATACACAGTTCAAAATTTCACCTTGAGTTTTTCATCTCACGTTAAAGAACAGATTTAGAGCAACAGAATGAGGCATCATTTGAGGATTAAAATGTATTTAATTAGGGCAGAAATATAATATATACAGCCCTGGGGCAAATAAAACATAACCCAAACCTTTTCCTTTTTTTGTGGCACAAATCTATGATACCATTGATTATTATTATTATTATTATTATTATTACTGGACTGAGCTTAAGCTGTGATTTTTTTAGCAATTTGAAATGCCCCTTTTGTAAGTCACTTTGGCTCAGGGATTAGCTAAATCCTTCAATTCCAACAGCAAGCCCTCATATAATCACCAAAATATAGATAAATTAATATTCATCTGAATTAACACACTAACACAATCCTAGCAAACAGACTGTATGTCTGGCTTACCAGGCAGATTTCAAATTGCTAAGCGGATGTAAACGGAAAAGCCAAACAAGACAAAGTTGTAACATCAAAATGCAAAATAAAAATTTGCAATCGCAAAAGTTCTGGAAAAGCTTCTTACAGCACAGAAATCGCTAAGGAAGCCATTTCAACCAATTTTAAATCCCAAAGAACATGGAAATAACAGCTGGCTTTTCAATCCCAGTGCAGAGTTACTGACAAATCAGCCAATTTGGCAGAAAGAGGCCAGGCTGGCAACACTGGCGGAGAGAGAAAACAACAAAACCTCACTCTCTCACATACCCCCTGGGCCTGGAAATACCAGAAGGAAATAGCACTGCAGACTGCATTCATACAAGAGCTGACAAAGGCAACACGTAACACCTGTGTTGATTATCAATTAGTCCCAGCTGTGCCAGCCGGTAAGTGGTGCCCCTGCTGTCCAAAGTCCTGATTGGCTGTGAGCATGGGGCTCCGTGGTCCCGATTGGCTGCAAGTGAAGTTTCTGTCCTTGGTGCTGGTGGGCTGTCAGTGAGGTTTCTGTCCGTGGTCCTGATTGGCTGTCAGTGAAGTTGCTGTCAGTGTCCGTGGTCCTGACTGGCTATGAGAATGGGGCCGCTATCCGTGGTCCTGATTGGCTGTAAGGGAGGTGGCTGTCCGTGGGGCTGCTATCCGTGGTCCTGATTGGCTGTATGTGAGGTGGCTGTCCATGGGGCTGCTATCCGTGGTCCTGATTGGCTGTATGTGAGGTGGCTGTCCATGGGGCTGCTATCCGTGGTCCTGATTGGCTGTGAGAGTGAGAAGAAGCCCTCTGCTGTTCTCTGCGAACCCATTGGGTTTCACCAGAAAGAACACACACACACACACACACACACACACCGTCTCTCTCTCTCTCTCTCTCTCTCTCTCTCTCTCTCTCTCTCTCTCTCTCTCTCTTTCTCGCTCTCTTTCTCTCTCTGTATTTCCTGGGTTGAAAATAACCCTCAATAAAATTGCACTCCACAAATCAGCACAGATATTTTTATGCACTTTTGTTTTGTTGAACAAATTATTCACCAACAGTAAAACAATGGTAGGTTAGTAAGTGCAGCTGCTATTGTGTCAAATATAGGTTGTGTTATTACAATGTTAATATTATGTTAAATGTTATTGTGGCAAATATAGGTTGTGTTACTACAATGTTAATATTATGTTAAATGTTATTGTGGCAAATATAGGTTGTGTTACTACAATGTTAATATTATGTTAAATGTTATTGTGGCAAATATAGGTTGTGTTACTTGTGGCAAATATAGGTTGTGTTACTACAATGTTAATATTATGTTAAATGTTATTGTGGCAAATATGGGTTGTGTTACTACAATGTTAATATGTTAAATGGTATTGTGGCAAATATAGGTTGTGTTACTAAAATGTTCATATTATGTTAAAGTCCCAGGCCATGCTGGTCTGTTTAAATCACATAATGTGGGAGAGTTGCTGTTAGGGTTAGGGTTAGGGTTAGGGTTAGGGTTTGGGTTAGCGTTAGGGTTAGGGTTTTCCCTTTGGGAAGGTTGACTCACCTGCATTGAGCAGCATGGGCAGAGCCTCACCATCAAGAAAATCTAACAATCATCAATTCATGATGGTGAGTGGGGAAAACTACACGGTATTGCCCTGTGTGCATGCATGCGTGTGTGTGTGTGTGTGTGTGTGTGTGTTTGTGTGTTTGTGTGTGTGTGTGCGCATGTGTTTGTGCAGAAACAAATAACTTTTGTGTGTGTGTGCGTGTGTGTGCAGAAAAATAAAGCTTTGGTGTGTATGTGTGTGTGTGTGTGTGTGTGTGTGTGTGTGTGTGTGTTTGTGTGTGTGTGTGTGTATGCGTGTGTGTATGTGTGTGTGTGTGTGTATATATGTATGTATGACTAACAGCAAGTGTGACGTCCCCCCGGAAATTAATAATGTAAACTATCTCAAAATCATCGCAGCGAGCCAGAGGAACTTATTGTATCTGTTTCAAGGTTACGGTCGCCTTCTCCCGCCTTGAATTACACATGTTTAACACCCCCCACAGGGTTACACTGTGCAGAGACTTATAACATGTATGTGCAGCAGGCTAGCCACGGGAACATGTTACATAAATTACATCTGGAGCACACATGCATGTGTTCTATTAAGCATGTCACACATGTAACCATAGCCAAGGCTTTGCCTTCCAGAAAAGAGGCCTGTATTTCAGAATGATAATCTTCCCTGTGTGAGCTTCTTCTATGTGGCACAAGTGATATGATGTAATGGACTTGTTGCTGCAGAGAGTTTCTCAACAGAACCCCTCTTCAATAACACAAGGTCTGTAGGGTGTGCAGGGGACCCCAGTATTTGATCATTAAACACTGCAATGTTTGCAGGGGACCCCAGTATTTGATCATTAAACACTGCAATGTATGCAGGAGACCCCAGTATTTGATCATTAAACACTGCAATGTTTGCAGGGGACCCCAGTATTTGATCATTAAACACTGCAATGTATGCAGGGGACCCCAGTATTTGATCATTAAACACTGCAATGTTTGCAGGGGACCCCAGTATTTGATCATTAAACACTGCAATGTTTGCAGGGGACCCCAGTATTTGATCATTAAACACTGCAATGTTTGCAGGGGACCCCAGTATTTGATCATTAAACACTGCAATGTTTGCAGGGGACCCCAGTATTTGATCATTAAACACTGCAATGTTTGCAGGGGACCCCAGTATTTGATCATTAAACACTGCAATGTATGCAGGGGACCCCAGTATTTGATCATTAAACACTGCAATGTATGCAGGGGACCCCAGTATTTGATCATTAAACACTGCAATGTTTGCAGGGGACCCCAGTATTTGATCATTAAACACTGCAATGTATGCAGGGGACCCCAGTATTTGATCATTAAACACTGCAATGTATGCAGGGGACCCCAGTATTTGATCATTAAACACTGCAATGTTTGCAGGGGACCCCAGTATTTAATCATTAAACACTGCAATGTTTGCAGGGGACCCCAGTATTTGATCATTAAACACTGCAATATTTGCAGGGGACCCCAGTATTTCATCATTAAACACTGCAATGTCTGCAGGGGACCCCAGTATTTGATCATTAAACACTGCAATGTTTGCAGGGGACCCCAGTATTTGATCATTAAACACTGCAATGTTTGCAGGGGACCCCAGTATTTGATCATTAAACACTGCAATGTTTGCAGGGGACCCCAGTATTTGATCATTAAACACTGCAAAGTTTGCAGGGGATCCCAGTATTTGATCATTAAACACTGCAATGTTTGCAGGGGACCCCAGTATTTGATCATTAAACACTGCAATGTTTGCAGGGGACCCCAGTATTTGATCATTAAACACTGCAATGTTTGCAGGGGACCCCAGTATTTGATCATTAAACACTGCAATGTTTGCAGGGGACCCCAGTATTTGATCATTAAACACTGCAAAGTTTGCAGGGGATCCCAGTATTTGATCATTAAACACTGCAATGTTTGCAGGGGACCCCAGTATTTGATCATTAAACACTGCAATGTTTGCAGGGGACCCCAGTATTTGATCATTAAACACTGTAATGTTTGCAGGGGACCCCAACCCTGGGCCTGGAGCGCTGCAATGTGTGCATTTGTTATGACGCACTTCAATCAATTATACAGTTTTATTTTACACAATGAGCTCTTATCACCTTAGGTGTGCAACATTTGATCATGGTTCTTTTTGAGGTGGAAGCAAAAACCAGCAGAACTCAGCGGCTGTCTTGGAACAGGTGGGAAGAACCCTGAGCTGTATAATGCATAAGCAGAGATGGAATTCCAGGGGACATAAAGTAAAAGTCCTACCATATGTTTCATCCACCCATAGACTCAGCCAGCTGATTTCACTGATTAGTTCTACCTCCTCAGCAAATCCAGGCGATTGGAGCAAAATACTGGGGAGGACTTTTACTTTATGTCCCCTGGACTTCCACCTCTGTGCATAAGTCATATCATGGTGCATTAGATCCGCATTTGAAAACCAAAAAATGATTTCACATAAAAATTTCAGAACAGGAAATCTGTACATCGCCAAAACCTGCCAAAAATGCATTCCTGGGTTGGGAGCGTTGTGTATAGATGCTGTTACCAAGGCGACATACATGTACATGCCAGGCACATGCTTACACAGCTCTCATTTCTCCATTTCTTCAATTCATATCAGGAATTTCAAATACAAATTTCAAATCAAATCCTGGAGGGCTGCTGTGTCTGCTGGTTATTGACATGTTCCTGCACCCAAGCACTACATTTAAGTCAATAAATTTGACTTTTTTCCAAGACCGAAATTCTGCTGATTGAACGGAAATCACAAAAACCAGCAGAGACCGCAGCCCTCCAGTACTGGAGTTTGAAACCCCTGCTTTATGCAGTCAGATATTTACTGAAGCAATTCAGGTTAACAGCAACTGCCCATCAGAGATTCAAACCTGCAGCCTCTGGGATAACTAGACCAGTTCCCTAACCAGTATGCTACAATGCCACCCCAGTGTAGCATATGAATGATGTACACCCTGCACACAGATCTCCCAGTGTCCTTTTAATAACTTGTTAGTGTGTACTTATGGTATCCTCCTGCTGTTGTGCAGACCAACAGTCATAAATATTTCCATGGAAACGGGCGGTAAAGGTGTTCTAGGGTGTGATTAGCCACACTGGCGGCTGGGTTTGGTTCCTCCCCGTGATCACGCTGTGTGTGATCATATTCTGTCTCCTCATTGGCAGTCAGGTCACATAGGAAACAATCCTTGGGCAATATAACCTCAATGAACAAAACAACCCCCCCAAAAGCAGACAAAACCAAAAAAACAACGAAAAACAGAAATAAGCCGACAGAAAAACAAAGTAACAAAAAAATGCATAGAGGAAAATCACCTTGATATTCATACGAAGATATGAAATCAGTTTACTTCACATCCCAGAGTCTAAGTCTGCTAGAATGGTCTTATTGTAGAATTGGTGTTGGCGAGGGCCTGGCTGTGTGGGTGTATGTGTGTGTGTGTGTGTATGTGTGTGTGTGTGCGTGCGTGTTTGTGTGTGTGTGCGTGCGTGTTTGTGTGTGTGTGTGTGTGTATGTGGGTGTGTTGGCGAGGGCCTGGCTGTGGCAGTTTCACGGAGGTTGTTATCAGCCTCCTGTGCTCCGTTTTTTGACTGCAGGGAGAAGCCTCTCGTAAAAAAGCGTGGAGCTAAAACCCTCATCTCCCTGCATGACCAGCGCCCAGGAAGAGGCTGGGTGATAACTTCTCCTTTCTACGTGGTTTCTACATCTATTGTGGTCACTGTTTCAGAAAGGTGGTCAATATTATCATGCTTCTGCTGGGTGGGGCTCCCACCACAGATACACGCAGAAACCACCATACTGAGCATACATAGTGAAATGTTCTGTGCTAAATCAACTCTGATAGAGTAAATGTTACTCTGATAAGAGTACAAACGATTCCTCTTGGACTCAAGAAGAGAGCAAAATTCACACAGAACCTTATACTGCGTACAAGCACAGGAAAAAGTGAAGGAGTGTGTGTTTGAGTGTGTCTGTGTGTGTGTGTGTGTGTGGGTGTATGTGCGTGCGTGTTTGTGTGTGTATGTGTGTGTGTGTTTGTGTGTGTTTGTGTGTTTATGTGTGTGTGTGTTTGTGTGTTTATGTGTGTGTGTGTGTGTGTGGGTGTATGTGTGTATGTGGGTGAGTGTGTGTGTGTGTATGTGTGTGAGTGTGTGTGTGAGTGTGTGTGTGTGTGTGTGTGTGTGTGTGTGTGTGTGTGCATCCCTCAACCCCCCCTCCACAACCTCATATTGGACCCCTGGAAATGATATCTGTGCAGGTGTGCAATAAGAGCAGAAGCTCGGGAGACGAGGGGGGGAGACGAGAGGCGGGGGGGAGGGGGTGCTTTTATGAGAAGTGGAATTACATTTTTGTGACAGTTATTTCCTGCGTTCAGGCTCCTCAGAGTGTGTTTTCTCACCCCAGGGGGGTTGTTGGGGGACAATCGTAACGGTGAGGAGTCCATTATAAAACACTTTACCCGCTCTTTGCGTCGGGACTTCAGTTGTCAGCGGCAGCATGGCAAATTGGTCCTCCGTGTGGGACAGACCGCCGCTCTCGCTCGAGAAAAACGCACTTCATCGCACCGTGGGGAATTCTAACGCACACGTTAAGAACACACCGTTTTTCTCCCCTCCACGCATCTTTTAATCTCAGGCCTCCTCCTCCGCCCTACACCCGCCAACGTGCTTTGTGATTGGTGGAGCTCCACTCTGTTTTTTCTTATTTTTTACATTTTTTTTCCTGTTACTTTGCTGGGAGACAAAGAGGCTTAAATTGTATGATTTGTCGGTGGGAGTAAATAAGCGCAATCAGAACCCGGGACATCCAATTTTTGCATCTTTCCCCAAAAACTATTTCAATTTCTCCACCTCACTATTGTTTGAACGGGGCTGTCCAGTGGAAGACCCATGCTGGAATTACCCATAAATCCCTGGGTGTCTCTGCTTCTGATATTGATGAACAAGCCTGGAAGTAGCCCTGTGGCCATTCACTGGTCCCAAAGCAGCAAAAAAACAACAACAACTGGGGGGTTGATGGGGGGGGGGGGGGGGGAATGGGGTGCTGTATGAGTTTGGAGGAGGTGCTGTATGAGTTTGGAGGAGATGCTGTATGAGTTTGGAGGAGGCGCTGTATAAGTTTGGAGGAGGTGCTGTATAAGTTTGGAGGAGGTGCTGTATGAGTTTGGAGGAGGTGCTGTATGAGTTTGGAGGAGGTGCTGTATGAGTTTGGAGGAGGTGGTCTATGGTTTTGGAGGAGGTGCTGTATGATTTTGGAGGAGGCGCTGTATGAGTTTGGAGGAGGTGCTGTATGAGTTTGGAGGAGGTGCTGTATGAGTTTGGAGGGGGTGCTGTATGAGTTTGGAGGAGAAGCTGTATGAGTTTGGAGGATGTGCTGTATGAGTTTAGAGGAGGTGCTGTATGAGTTTGGAGGAGGTGCTGTATGAGTTTGGAGGAGGCGCTGTATGAGTTTGGAAGAGGTGCTGTATGAGTTTGGAGAAGGTGCTATATGAGTTTGGAGGAGGCGCTATATGAGTTTGGAGGAGAAGCTGTATGAGTTTGGAGGAGGTGCTGTATGAGTTTGGAGGGGGTGCTGTATGAGTTTGGAGGAGAAGCTGTATGAGTTTAGAGGAGGTGCTGTATGAGTTTAGAGGAGGTGCTATATGAGTTTGGAGGAGGCGCTATATGAGTTTGGAGGAGAAGCTGTATGAGTTTGGAGGAGGTGCTCTATGAGTTTGGAAGAGGTGCTGTATGAGTTTGGAGGAGGTGTTGTATGAGTTTGGAGGAGATGCTGTATGAGTTTGGAGGAGGTGTTGTATGAGTTTGGAGGAGATGCTGTATGAGTTTGGAGGAGGTGCTGTATGAGTTTGTAGGAAGAGCTGTATGAGTTTGGAGGAGGCTCTGTCTAAGTTTGGAGGAGGTGCTGTATAAGTTTGGAGGAGGTGCTGTATGAGTTTGGAGGAGGTGCTGTATGAGTTTGGAGGAGGTGCTGTATGAGTTTGGAGGAGATGCTGTATGAGTTTGGAGGAGGCGCTGTATGAGTTTGGAGGAGGTGCTGTATAAGTTGGGAGGAGGTGCTGTATAAGTTTGGAGGAGGTGCTGTATGAGTTTAGAGGAGGTGGTCTATGATTTTGGAGGAGGCGCTGTATGATTTTGTTGGAGGCGCTGTATGAGTTTGGAGGAGGTGCTGTATGAGTTTGGAGGAGGTGCTGTATGAGTTTGGAGGGGGTGCTGTATGAGTTTGGAGGAGGAGCTGTATGAGTTTGGAGGAGATGCTGTATGAGTTTGGAGGAGGTGCTGTATGAGTTTGGAAGAGGTGCTGCATGAGTTTGGAGGAGGTGCTGTATGAGTTTGGAGGAGGTGCTGTTTGAGTTAAACAGAGCCTTCAGGCATCCCACAGTAACTGTCCAACAGACCCACTTTTTTTTTGTCTCCTCAAAACGGTGCGCCATGCTGTAGTCTACAGGCTCAAAACGGTGCGCCATGCTGTAGTCTACAGGCTCAAAGCGGTGCGCCATGCTGTAGTCTACAGGCTCAAAACGGTGCGCCATGCTGTAGTCTACAGGCTCAAAACGGTGTGCCATGCTGTAGTCTACAGGCTCAAAACGGTGTGCCATGCTGTAGTCTACAGGCTCAAAGCGGTGCGCCATGCTGTAGTCTACAGGCTCAAAGCGGTGCGCCATGCTGTAGTCTACAGGCTCAAAACGGTGTGCCATGCTGTAGTCTACAGGCTCAAAACGGTGCACCATGCTGTAGTCTACAGGCTCAAAGCGGTGTGCCATGCTGTAGTCTACAGGTTCAAAGTGGTGCGCCATGCTGTAGTCTACAGGTTCAAAGTGGTGCGCCATGCTGTAGTCTACAGGCTCAAAACGGTGCACCATGCTGTAGTCTACAGGCTCAAAACGGTGCACCATGCTGTAGTCTACAGGCTCAAAGCGGTGCGCCATGCTGTAGTCTACAGGCTCAAAGCGGTGCGCCATGCTGTAGTCTACAGGCTCAAAGCGATGCACCATGCTGTAGTCTACAGGCTCAAAGCGGTGCGCCATGCTGTAGTCTACAGGCTCAAAACGGTGCGCCATGCTGTAGTCTACAGGCTCAAACTGGTGCGTTGTGCTGTAGTCTACAGGCAGCTGAACCTTTTACGAAGTGCTAATTGTCATATTACGTGCAATTATATCCAAATCAACTGTTGCCAAGCAACCGCGCACTTCTCTGACAATATTCTTCATATCGCACTGATACATTATCTTGACGGCCATATTCAAGCATGTGCCTCCATAGCCTAAGGCTGATCCACGGTCGTTACTTACGTAAACCCCGCGGATAATGTCACACATCCGTATCATTGCAAATAACCACGGCTTAGTGTGCACCGCGTTTATCAAAATATAAGGGATCAGGATCAGTTTCCCCCTGTCCATATCTTAACGTTATCCATTATGAGCTAAAAATGTTTTACTCTGGATCAGGGCCGGCATTCTTACAGCCTATGAGAGCACCCGTGCTGATCTACGATCAGGTTTTTACTCTGGATCAGGGCTGGCATTCTTACAGCCTATGAGAGCACCCGTACTGATCTACAATCAGGTTTTTACCCTGGATCAGGGCTGGCATTCTTACAGCCTATGAGAGCACCCGTGCTGATCTACAATCAGGTTTTTACCCTGGATCAGGGCTGGCATTCTTACAGCCTATGAGAGCACCCGTGCTGATCTACGATCAGGTTTTTACCCTGGATCAGGGCCGGCATTCTTAAAGCCTATGAGAGCACCCGTGCTGATCTACGATCAGGTTTTTACCCTGGATCAGGGCTGGCATTCTTACAGCCTATGAGAGCACCCGTGCTGATCTACAATCAGGTTTTTACCCTGGATCAGGGCTGGCATTCTTACAGCCTATGAGAGCACCCGTGCTGATCTACGATCAGGTTTTTACCCTGGATCAGGGCCGGCATTCTTACAGCCTATGAGAGCACCCGTGCTGATCTACGATCAGGTTTTTACCCTGGATCAGGGCTGGCATTCTTAAAGCCTATGAGAGCACACGTGCTGATCTACGATCAGGTTTTTACCCTGGATCAGGGCTGGCATTCTTACAGCCTATGAGAGCACCCGTGCTGATCTACAATCAGGTTTTTACCCTGGATCAGGGCTGGCATTCTTACAGCCTATGAGAGCACCCGTGCTGATCTACAATCAGGTTTTTACCCTGGATCAGGGCTGGCATTCTTACAGCCTATGAGAGCACCCGTGCTGATCTACGATCAGGTTTTTACCCTGGATCAGGGCCGGCATTCTTAAAGCCTATGAGAGCACCCGTGCTGATCTACGATCAGGTTTTTACCCTGGATCAGGGCTGGCATTCTTACAGCCTATGAGAGCACCCGTGCTGATCTACAATCAGGTTTTTACCCTGGATCAGGGCTGGCATTCTTACAGCCTATGAGAGCACCCGTGCTGATCTACGATCAGGTTTTTACCCTGGATCAGGGCCGGCATTCTTACAGCCTATGAGAGCACCCGTGCTGATCTACGATCAGGTTTTTACCCTGGATCAGGGCTGGCATTCTTAAAGCCTATGAGAGCACACGTGCTGATCTACGATCAGGTTTTTACCCTGGATCAGGGCTGGCATTCTTACAGCCTATGAGAGCACCCGTGCTGATCTACGATCAGGTTTTTACCCTGGATCAGGGCTGGCATTCTTACAGCCTATGAGAGCACCCGTGCTGATCTACGATCAGGTTTTTACCCTGGATCAGGGCTGGCATTCTTACAGCCTATGAGAGCACACGTGCTGATCTACGATCAGGTTTTTACCCTGGATCAGGGCTGGCATTCTTACAGCCTATGAGAGCGCCCGTGCTGATCTACGATCAGGTTTTTACCCTGGATCAGGGCTGGCATTCTTACAGCCTATGAGAGCACCCGTGCTGATCTACGATCAGGTTTTTACCCTGGATCAGGGCTGGCATTCTTACAGCCTATGAGAGCGCCCGTGCTGATCTACGATCAGGTTTTTACCCTGGATCAGGGCCGGCATTCTTACAGCCTATGAGAGCACCCGTGCTGATCTACGATCAGGTTTTTACCCTGGATCAGGGCCGGCATTCTTACAGCCTATGAGAGCACCCGTGCTGATCTACGATCAGGTTTTTACCCTGGATCAGGGCTGGCATTCTTACAGCCTATGAGAGCACCCGTGCTGATCTACGATCAGGTTTTTACCCTGGATCAGGGCTGGCATTCTTACAGCCTATGAGAGCACCCGTGCTGATCTACGATCAGGTTTTTACCCTGGATCAGGGCTGGCATTCTTACAGCCTATGAGAGCACCCGTGCTGATCTACGATCAGGTTTTTACCCTGGATCAGGGCTGGCATTCTTACAGCCTATGAGAGCACACGTGCTGATCTACGATCAGGTTTTTACCCTGGATCAGGGCTGGCATTCTTACAGCCTATGAGAGCGCCCTTGCTGATCTACGATCAGGTTTTTACCCTGGATCAGGGCTGGCATTCTTACAGCCTATGAGAGCACCCGTGCTGATCTACGATCAGGTTTTTACCCTGGATCAGGGCTGGCATTCTTACAGCCTATGAGAGCGCCCGTTCTGATCTACGATCAGGTTTTTACCCTGGATCAGGGCCGGCATTCTTACAGCCTATGAGAGCACCCGTGCTGATCTACGATCAGGTTTTTACCCTGGATCAGGGCCGGCATTCTTACAGCCTATGAGAGCACCCGTGCTGATCTACGATCAGGTTTTTACCCTGGATCAGGGCTGGCATTCTTACAGCCTATGAGAGCACCCGTGCTGATCTACGATCAGGTTTTTACCCTGGATCAGGGCTGGCATTCTTACAGCCTATGAGAGCACCCGTGCTGATCTACGATCAGGTTTTTACCCTGGATCAGGGCCGGCATTCTTACAGCCTATGAGAGCACCCGTGCTGATCTACGATCAGGTTTTTACCCTGGATCAGGGCCGGCATTCTTACAGCCTATGAGAGCACCCGTGCTGATCTACGATCAGGTTTTTACCCTGGATCAGGGCTGGCATTCTTACAGCCTATGAGAGCACCCGTGCTGATCTACGATCAGGTTTTTACCCTGGATCAGGGCCGGCATTCTTACAGCCTATGAGAGCACCCGTGCTGATCTACGATCAGGTTTTTACCCTGGATCAGGGCTGGCATTCTTACAGCCTATGAGAGCACCCGTGCTGATCTACGATCAGGTTTTTTCTGTTAGCTTAAAAATACAGGCCCTGCTTTGGACTTGTACACAACAAACGAATACAAATTATGCAAAGGAGCTTTTTTCTTTTTATTTTACAAGGCAACAGCATGTAAGCGATGTATTTGTCCAGCTGTGGCTATTGCTAATGGTCTGTTAAGTCAGAGGATCTCACACGGGTCTCGTCTGTGTGTACGGTAGAGCGGAAGAGCGCAAAGGCAAGGATGAACTCTTTGGTTTCTCAGCAGGCGCTCGCGTACTGACAGCAAAAAAACAAAAATAATATCATTATTTTATTTTGGTGGTTCCATTTGTCTTGAAAGAATCCTCTTTGTGTGTGTGTGTATGTGTGTGTGTGTGTGTTTGCTTGCATTAAAAGAAAACACTGTCATCCAGCCAAACATTCTACCTGAATAAAATGCTAATTAGTGCAGGACAATCACCCCAATTATTTGGAAATAATAAATATGCAATTAGGAGTGTTTTTGTTCCTCATAGTAAAAAGCCCTCTATTGCTCCTTCATTATTCAGATACAGACAGGCTGTTCATTTATTTATTCATTTAAACATGTTGGAAAAACATGATGTGCAGTCAGCCAAAGGGTTTGCTAATACGCATTGAATAATTAAAAAAACTCCAGAACAGTATCATTTGCAAACATCTACATTTTGACGTCACATTTTGTTTTATAAATCCATTCAATTAAACGTGACAAAAAGCTAAATGGAATTTTGTCTCATCTCATAATTTGCCATGGAAACAACAATAACAAAAACAAAAAGTCTCCCTTTTTTTTGTCGTTGTCTTTCTGAATTAAGAGCATAATGAGAGCAGAGAGCTAAGTGATTATGCGAGAAAGACGGTGGAAAGTGAGGCAGTGATGCGCGTGGTCAGATTGTAAGACAGTGGAAAGTGAGGCAGTGATGCGCGTGCTCGGATTGAAAGACAGTGGAAAGTGAGGCAGTGATGCGCGTGCTCGGATTGTGTCCAGTTGGATGAAAACCTGATTATTTAACATGTCAAAGACACTGAAAATAAATAATCTAACTGACAGCCTCGGCATTACAGGGTCCAGAGCCAGCGTGGGGAAGCATGACTGCAGTGACCCACGCTTCTCAGTGATATGCTTTTAATCTCGCTGGGTGGATATCACTCTCTGAATCCTACCCTTTTTCAGGAGTTATGCTCCATGTCAAGGTCATGTTAGCTCAATGTTTTATTTTTTCACAACCCTTTGGAAAATGTGACATTCTTAATTGTCAACGGCATTTATGGAATAACGATTGATTGGTTAATTGACCAAAAGCTGGGGACTAAATACAATAATAAATTGCTTGGAATTTTCCAGGGTGTTCTGTGTCTGTTGAACATAAAAATTGAAAGATACAGCATATAATACTTTTTTTTTCTCTCCAACAACCACTTTTAAATCTCAGGAACATCTTCACAAGGCTATGACCCCTTGCAATAAAGCCGTCTTTTCTCTTTTTTTATAATGCCCCCAACACCCCCCCCCCCACGCTCCCCACACCCCCGCCCCCGCCCCCACCCCCACACTGCTGAGGTGGAGAAAGCTGCATTTCTCAAGGCTGAGAGAGAAAGAGAAAGAGAGAGAGAGAGAGAGAGAGAGAGAGAGAGAGAGGGAGAGAGAGAGAGAGAGAGTGAGAGAGAGAGAGAGAGAGAGAGAGAGGGAGAGAGAGAGAGAGAGTGAGAGGGAGAGAGAGAGAGAGAGAGAGAGGGAGAGAGAGAGAGAGAGAGAGGGAGAGAGAGAGAGAGTGAGAGGGAGAGAGAGAGAAAGAGAAAGAGAGAGAGGGGGAGAGAGAGAGAGAGAGAGAGAGAGGGAGAGAGAGAGAGAGAGAGTGGGAGAGAGAGAGAGAGAGAGAGGGAGAGAGAGAGAGTGAGAGGGAGAGAGAGAGAGAGAGAGGGAGAGAGAGAGAGAGTGAGAGGGAGAGAGAGAGAAAGAGAGAGAGCGAGAGGGGGGGGGGGGGAGTTAATTTGCAGTAAAGTTTGTGGGGTACGTAATCGCCCCGGAAGACTGTTTGCCTGACCCAGGGGCCCCCCCACTCTGTAACAGCTGCACGGAACACCAGGAGGGTTTTCCCAGCATCGCCCGCAATCAGAGCGGCCCGTTTGGCTCGCGGTTGGTCGCCGGATAATGCCTCTTACGCAAAACCTTCCCCACTGCTTAAGTTAAATAGCAATTTGGAAAATGGTGGGATTTTTCATTACGGTCCCTTTTCTTTTGATAAGCATTATCGTTATTTTTATTTCCTTTACTGTTTAAATTATTTATTTTGGTAGGTTGTGTGACTTTGTATAAAAATATAGTAATAAGTGGTATCATAAAATTGATTTATTATCGCTCTATTTCTTTCCTGTTTTTTTTTTGTAATATAAAGCTAACTGCACAAAAATTGTTGAAAAGAATACCTATCAGCGATGGTACATCTACCCAACCCCGGACAGCATTTCACAATACCCACAATGCACTGCCAGCATTATGACAAGAATATACAGCATGCTTTTATCTTCCAATAAAATCCTGGCACAAATAACTTATTGAGAAAATAATATATAACTTTATAAAAATGCTACTTAAGTTCCATGGGTGCTCATAAACAATTATAACAGTGCCATAACAGATACCAGACTGTGGGGCCCATCCATACACTAGAACAGTGCCTTATCAGATACCAGACTGTGGGGCCCATCCATACACTAGAACAGAGCCTTAACAGATACCAGACTGTGGGGCCCATCCATACACTAGAACAGTGCCTTAACAGATACCAGACTGTGGGGCCCATCCATGCACTAGAACAGAGCCTTAACAGATACCAGACTGTGGGGCCCATCCATGCACTAGAACAGAGCCTTAACAGATACCAGACTGTGGGGCCCATCCATGCACTAGAACAGTGCCTTAACAGATACCAGACTGTGGGGCCCATCCATACACTAGAACAGAGCCTTAACAGATACCAGACTGTGGGGCCCATCCATGCACTAGAACAGAGCCTTATCAGATACCAGACTGTGGGGCCCATCCATACACTAGAACAGTGCCTTAACAGATACCAGTCTGTGGGGCCCATCCATGCACTAGAACAGTGCCTTATCAGATACCAGTCTGTGGGGCCCATCCATGCACTAGAACAGAGCCTTATCAGATACCAGTCTGTGGGGCCCATCCATGCACTAGAACAGTGCCTTATCAGATACCAGTCTGTGGGGCCCATCCATGCACTAGAACAGAGCCTTAACAGATACCAGACTGTGGGGCCCATCCATACACTAGAACAGTGCCTTATCAGATACCAGACTGTGGGGCCCATCCATACACTAGAACAGAGCCTTATCAGATACCAGTCTGTGGGGCCCATCCATGCACTAGAACAGTGCCTTATCAGATACCAGACTGTGGGGCCCATCCATACACTAGAACAGAGCCTTAACAGATACCACACTGTGGGGCCCATCCATGCACTAGAACAGTGCCTTATCAGATACCAGTCTGTGGGGCCCATCCATGCACTAGAATAGTGCCTTAACAAATACCAGTCTGTGGGGCCCATCCATGCACTAGAACAGTGCCTTAACAGATACCAGTCTGTGGGGCCCATCCATGCACTAGAACAGTGCCTTATCAGATACCAGTCTGTGGGGCCCATCCATGCACTAGAACAGAGCCTTATCAGATACCAGATTGTGGGCCACACCCTTAAGCAGGATCTGTTTTGCTTTTTGAGGTCATTTCGTTAGCAGGTATTATGATATCACTGAGCCTTGTCCACATTACCATATGTTTTCAGTTGTTGTTTTTTAAGATTTCATGGTGCATAATTCTACGGGGTCAGGCCCCTTATCAGCTTTTAAATATCCCACAGTTAAGCCTATCCTTTAATGTAATGTAATGTAATGTAATGCAATGTAATGTAATGTAATGAATTGCATCTTGTGTCCAGTGATTCACATAAGATGTTTGTGCACGTGAGACTAAACAAACCAAAAGCAGCAGAGAATGGTTCGAACTTCGAACAAAAAGTGAACAAGCCTGCTCTGTGCCTGGAACAGCACAACGTTGTTTTAGAGACAGACCTGTGTGGCGGGTTAGCGATGATAAAACATAACCAGCTTTTCTCTAACCAGGATCTGAACTGTATCTCACCCTCGCTGAGTGGCCCAACAGTGGCTGCAAAGCACTCTCATACTTTTTAGCACTAATTATATTCCCGGGATTAGAGGACAAATTCCCGGAAAAAACCATTAGCAATTACACTTGTGCAGCCGTCCAGGTATTTAATTATAGACAACGAGTGTGATTAAGGTAAGAAGTCCGCTGAATTACATTAACATACTTTAGAAGTCAGAGAGAACACATTTGGGTGGGTGACATTTCGGGGGGTGAAATTTCCCAGAGGAAATGTCTTTGGTGCTGACTCTGGAATAAGAAGGGGCTCAGTTCCCCCCTCTTATGAGTGACCCATGAGTGTCCCATATCGAAATCAGAACCCTAGCCAGCGGTGCAACCTTAAACACAACGTGCACCTGAAAAACCGTTCCCCCTCTGCATGTTTAGGTCAGCTTTTCTTTAAACGAGCAGCCCACTGGAGGGCTGATTTATTCCTCGCCTAACGGCAAACGGGCCAGAGACACACAATAAGGGCTGCGTTCTGAAGGGGGCCCATTTAAATAAAAGTTTCCCTTCAAGTGTACTCTCTCTGTCTCTCTTTTTCTCTTTTGGTCTGCCAGATGGAAGGCTCTGGCTGTCCCTGAAGATTAAGGGGGGGGGGGGGGGGGGGGGGGTAGGCTCTGGCCAGAAATGCAGCTGCCAGTTTTAATCGACTTTTTCCAGAAAGATCCCGTCGCCACCCTTCCCGTGGAGCACACCGTAACTCCGGCTCCCTCCCAAATCCGCTCAGCCCTTCCTGGCAGTGGAGTGGAGCGGTTGGGGGGGGGGGGGCATCTCTACGGGCAGACGCCACCTTTCAATCATTCAGCTCATCTGCTAGAGTTGCATAGAGGAAGAGAGGAACACAGAAAGAGAGGAACACAGGCGGAGAGAAGAAGGACGGAAGTGTCCCTCTCTTCATGCTGGAAAAGCCTAATTGCTTTCGGCGTCTCCATACCCCCCAAAACTGGCACCGTTCCACACCCTCCCCCCACCCCACCCTCCAATCCGCCCCCCACCCTGCCCCCACATCCGCCCAGTCCTCATGAAGGCTCAGGAGCCGTCAACTCTTATGCAAATCACATCTGAGAGGTCCGCCAAACGATTTCTCTTTTCTCTCTCACTCCCTCTCTTCTTCTTCACTTTGCAAAGCAGATGCAAACTTTTTTTTATTTTTTTTGGTGCAGAAAACTTTTTTCTGTTCTTGTTAACCTGCATACATTTAAAGTAGGCCAGATCTGTTTGCAACTGCCAACTAATTAAGACTCTATTATATAGAGTTACAGGATGAATGTGTTACAGCTCTGTGTGAGAAAGTTACAGGTCTATAAAGGTGTTACAGCTCTGTGCGAGAGAGTTACAGGTCTATGAACGTGTTACAGCTCTGTGTGAGAGAGTTACAGGTCTATAGAAGTGTTACAGCTCAGAGATAGAGTTACATCTCTACAGGGACTGACATCATTGAAATTCTGCTCTGGTATGTGTTACAGCTCTGTGTGAGAGAGTTACAGGTCTATGAACATGTTACAGCTCTGTGTGAGAGAGTTACAGGTCTATGAACGTGTTACAGCTCTGTGCGAGAGAGTTACAGGTCTATGAACGTGTTACAGCTCTGTGTGAGAGAGTTACAGGTCTATGAACATGTTACAGCTCTGTGCGAGAGAGTTACAGGTCTATGAACGTGTTACAGCTCTGTGTGAGAGAGTTACAGGTCTATAGAAGTGTTACAGCTCAGAGATAGAGTTACATCTCTACAGGGACTGACATCATTGAAATTCTGCTCTGGTATGAACAGAAATTCTATGGCAGATATAGGGCCAGATTCAGAGTTGAGATAAACACGCGCAAATGGGACTTACTCCCGAAATTCGGCGTAGCTTAAGAAATTTGTGATTCAGACATTTGACTTATCCGCTCTTTTAAGCGTCTCTCCAGTAGATACGTGGCATTACGCGCACGGGGTGGAGATTCAGCCCATCTAGAACATAAGAATACACAATGAGGAGAACAGGCCATTCAGCCCATCTAGAACATAAGAACATAAGAATACATAATGAGGAGAACAGGCCATTCAGCCCATCTAGAACATAAGAATACATAATGAGGAGAACAGGCCATTCAGCCCATCTAGAACATAAGAATACATAATGAGGAGAACAGGCCATTCAGCCCATCTAGAACATAAGAATACATAATGAGGAGAACAGGCCATTCAGCCCATCTAGAACATAAGAATACATAATGAGGAGAACAGGCCATTCAGCCCATCTAGAACATAAGAACATAAGAATACATAATGAGGAGAACAGGCCATTCAGCCCATCTAGAACATAAGAATACATAATGAGGAGAACAGGCCATTCAGCCCATCTAGAACATAAGAACATAAGAATACACAATGAGGAGAATAGGCCATTCAGCCCATCTAGAACATAAGAACATAAGAATACATTATGAGGAGAACAGGCCATTCAGCCCATCTAGAACATAAGAATACATAATGAGGAGAACAGGCCATTCAGCCCATCTAGAACATAAGAACATAAGAATACATTATGAGGAGAACAGGCCATTCAGCCCATCTAGAACATAAGAATACATAATGAGGAGAACAGGCCATTCAGCCCATCTAGAACATAAGAACATAAGAATACATTATGAGGAGAACAGGCCATTCAGCCCATCTAGAACATAAGAATACACAATGAGGAGAACAGGCCATTCAGCCCATCTAGAACATAAGAACATAAGAATACATTATGAGGAGAACAGGCCATTCAGCTCATCTAGAACATAAGAATACATAATGAGGAGAACAGGCCATTCAGCCCATCTAGAACATAAGAACATAAGAATACACAATGAGGAGAACAGGCCATTCAGCCCATCTAGAACATAAGAACATAAGAATACATAATGAGGAGAACAGGCCGTTCAGCCCATCTAGAACATAAGAACATAAGAATACATAATGAGGAGAACAGGCCGTTCAGCCCATCTAGAACATAAGAACATAAGAATACACAATGAGGAGAACAGGCCATTCAGCCCATCTAGAACATAAGAACATAAGAATACATAATGAGGAGAACAGGCCGTTCAGCCCATCTAGAACATAAGAACATAAGAATACACAATGAGGAGAACAGGCCATTCAGCCCATCTAGAACATAAGAACATAAGAATACACAATGAGGAGAACAGGCCGTTCAGCCCATCTAGAACATAAGAATACATAATGAGGAGAACAGGCCATTCAGCCCATCTAGAACATAAGAACATAAGAATACATAATGAGGAGAACAGGCCATTCAGCCCATCTAGAACATAAGAACATAAGAATACATAATGAGGAGAACAGGCCATTCAGCCCATCTAGAACATAAGAACATAAGAATACACAATGAGGAGAACAGGCCATTCAGCCCATCTAGAACATAAGAATACATAATGAGGAGAACAGGCCATTCATCCCATCTAGAACATAAGAGCATAAGAATACATAATGAGGAGAACAGGCCGTTCAGCCCATCTAGAACATAAGAACATAAGAATACATAATGAGGAGAACAGGCCATTCAGCCCATCTAGAACATAAGAACATAAGAATACATAATGAGGAGAACAGGCCGTTCAGCCCATCTAGAACATAAGAACATAAGAATACATAATGAGGAGAACAGGCCGTTCAGCCCATCTAGAACATAAGAACATAAGAATACATAATGAGGAGAACAGGCCATTCAGCCCATCTAGAACATAAGAACATAAGAATACACAATGAGGAGAACAGGCCATTCAGCCCATCTAGAACATAAGAATACATAATGAGGAGAACAGGCCATTCAGCCCATCTAGAACATAAGAACATAAGAATACACAATGAGGAGAACAGGCCATTCAGCCCATCTAGAACATAAGAATACATAATGAGGAGAACAGGCCATTCATCCCATCTAGAACATAAGAGCATAAGAATACATAATGAGGAGAACAGGCCGTTCAGCCCATCTAGAACATAAGAACATAAGAATACATAATGAGGAGAACAGGCCATTCAGCCCATCTAGAACATAAGAACATAAGAATACATAATGAGGAGAACAGGCCGTTCAGCCCATCTAGAACATAAGAACATAAGAATACATAATGAGGAGAACAGGCCGTTCAGCCCATCTAGAACATAAGAACATAAGAATACATAATGAGGAGAACAGGCCATTCAGCCCATCTAGAACATAAGAACATAAGAATACATAATGAGGAGAACAGGCCGTTCAGCCCATCTAGAACATAAGAACATAAGAATACATAATGAGGAGAACAGGCCGTTCAGCCCATCTAGAACATAAGAACATAAGAATACACAATGAGGAGAACAGGCCATTCAGCCCATCTAGAACATAAGAACATAAGAATACATAATGAGGAGAACAGGCCGTTCAGCCCATCTAGAACATAAGAACATAAGAATACACAATGAGGAGAACAGGCCATTCAGCCCATCTAGAACATAAGAACATAAGAATACACAATGAGGAGAACAGGCCGTTCAGCCCATCTAGAACATAAGAATACATAATGAGGAGAACAGGCCATTCAGCCCATCTAGAACATAAGAACATAAGAATACATAATGAGGAGAACAGGCCATTCAGCCCATCTAGAACATAAGAACATAAGAATACATAATGAGGAGAACAGGCCATTCAGCCCATCTAGAACATAAGAACATAAGAATACACAATGAGGAGAACAGGCCATTCAGCCCATCTAGAACATAAGAATACATAATGAGGAGAACAGGCCATTCATCCCATCTAGAACATAAGAGCATAAGAATACATAATGAGGAGAACAGGCCGTTCAGCCCATCTAGAACATAAGAACATAAGAATACATAATGAGGAGAACAGGCCATTCAGCCCATCTAGAACATAAGAACATAAGAATACATAATGAGGAGAACAGGCCGTTCAGCCCATCTAGAACATAAGAACATAAGAATACATAATGAGGAGAACAGGCCGTTCAGCCCATCTAGAACATAAGAACATAAGAATACATAATGAGGAGAACAGGCCATTCAGCCCATCTAGAACATAAGAACATAAGAATACACAATGAGGAGAACAGGCCATTCAGCCCATCTAGAACATAAGAATACATAATGAGGAGAACAGGCCATTCATCCCATCTAGAACATAAGAACATAAGAATACATAATGAGGAGAACAGGCCGTTCAGCCCATCTAGAACATAAGAACATAAGAATACATAATGAGGAGAACAGGCCATTCAGCCCATCTAGAACATAAGAACATAAGAATACATAATGAGGAGAACAGGCCATTCAGCCCATCTAGAACATAAGAACATAAGAATACATAATGAGGAGAACAGGCCATTCAGCCCATCTAGAACATAAGAATACACAATGAGGAGAACAGGCCATTCAGCCCATCTAGAACATAAGAACATAAGAATACATAATGAGGAGAACAGGCCATTCAGCCCATCTAGAACATAAGAACATAAGAATACATAATGAGGAGAACAGGCCGTTCAGCCCATCTAGAACATAAGAACATAAGAATACATAATGAGGAGAACAGGCCACTCAGCCCATCTAGAACATAAGAATACAATGAGGAGAACAGGCCATTCAGCCCATCTAGAACATAAGAACATAAGAATACATAATGAGGAGAACAGGCCGTTCAGCCCATCTAGAACATAAGAACATAAGAATACATAATGAGGAGAACAGGCCATTCAGCCCATCTAGAACATAAGAATACAATGAGGAGAACAGGCCATTCAGCCCATCTAGAACATAAGAACATAAGAATACATAATGAGGAGAACAGGCCGTTCAGCCCATCTAGAACATAAGAACATAAGAATACATAATGAGGAGAACAGGCCACTCAGCCCATCTAGAACATAAGAATACAATGAGGAGAACAGGCCATTCAGCCCATCTAGAACATAAGAACATAAGAATACATAATGAGGAGAACAGGCCGTTCAGCCCATCTAGAACATAAGAACATAAGAATACATAATGAGGAGAACAGGCCACTCAGCCCATCTAGAACATAAGAATACAATGAGGAGAACAGGCCATTCAGCCCATCTAGAACATAAGAACATAAGAATACATAATGAGGAGAACAGGCCGTTCAGCCCATCTAGAACATAAGAACATAAGAATACACAATGAGGAGAACAGGCCATTCAGCCCATCTAGAACATAAGAACATAAGAATACATAATGAGGAGAACAGGCCGTTCAGCCCATCTAGAACATAAGAACATAAGAATACATAATGAGGAGAACAGGCCATTCAGCCCATCTAGAACATAAGAATACACAATGAGGAGAACAGGCCATTCAGCCCATCTAGAACATAAGAACATAAGAATACATAATGAGGAGAACAGGCCATTCAGCCCATCTAGAACATAAGAACATAAGAATACATAATGAGGAGAACAGGCCGTTCAGCCCATCTAGAACATAAGAACATAAGAATACATAATGAGGAGAACAGGCCATTCAGCCCATCTAGAACATAAGAACATAAGAATACATAATGAGGAGAACAGGCCGTTCAGCCCATCTAGAACATAAGAACATAAGAATACATAATGAGGAGAACAGGCCATTCAGCCCATCTAGAACATAAGAACATAAGAATACATAATGAGGAGAACAGGCCATTCAGCCCATCTAGAACATAAGAATACACAATGAGGAGAACAGGCCATTCAGCCCATCTAGAACATAAGAACATAAGAATACATAATGAGGAGAACAGGCCATTCAGCCCATCTAGAACATAAGAATACATAATGAGGAGAACAGGCCATTCAGCCCATCTAGAACATAAGAATACATAATGAGGAGAACAGGCCATTCAGCCCAACTAGAACATAAGAACATAAGAATACATAATGAGGAGAACAGGCCGTTCAGCCCATCTAGAACATAAGAACATAAGAATACATAATGAGGAGAACAGGCCATTCAGCCCATCTAGAACATAAGAACATAAGAATACACAATGAGGAGAACAGGCCATTCAGCCCATCTAGAACATAAGAACATAAGAATACACAATGAGGAGAACAGGCCATTCAGCCCATCTAGAACATAAGAACATAATAATACATTATGAGGAGAACAGGCCATTCAGCCCATCTAGAACATAAGAACATAAGAATACATAATGAGGAGAACAGGCCATTCAGCCCATCTAGAACATAAGAACATAAGAATACATAATGAGGAGAACAGGCCATTCAGCCCATCTAGAACATAAGAACATAAGAATACACAATGAGGAGAACAGGCCATTCAGCCCATCTAGAACATAAGAACATAATAATACATTATGAGGAGAACAGGCCATTCAGCCCATCTAGAACATAAGAACATAAGAATACATAATGAGGAGAACAGGCCATTCAGCCCATCTAGAACATAAGAACATAAGAATACATAATGAGGAGAACAGGCCATTCAGCCCATCTAGAACATAAGAACATAAGAATACATAATGAGGAGAACAGGCCATTCAGCCCATCTAGAACATAAGAATACATAATGAGGAGAACAGGCCATTCAGCCCATCTAGAACATAAGAACATAAGAATACACAATGAGGAGAACAGGCCATTCAGCCCATCTAGAACATAAGAACATAAGAATACACAATGAGGAGAACAGGCCATTCAGCCCATCTAGAACATAAGAACATAAGAATACATAATGAGGAGAACAGGCCATTCAGCCCATCTAGAACATAAGAATACATAATGAGGAGAACAGGCCATTCAGCCCATCTAGAACATAAGAACATAAGAATACACAATGAGGAGAATAGGCCATTCAGCCCATCTAGAACATAAGAACATAAGAATACATAATGAGGAGAACAGGCCGTTCAGCCCATCTAGAACATAAGAACATAAGAATACACAATGAGGAGAACAGGCCGTTCAGCCCATCTAGAACATAAGAATACATAATGAGGAGAACAGGCCATTCAGCCCATCTAGAACATAAGAACATAAGAATACATAATGAGGAGAACAGGCCATTCATCCCATCTAGAACATAAGAACATAAGAATACATAATGAGGAGAACAGGCCGTTCAGCCCATCTAGAACATAAGAATACATAATGAGGAGAACAGGCCACTCAGCCCATCTAGAACATAAGAACATAAGAATACATAATGAGGAGAACAGGCCGTTCAGCCCATCTAGAACATAAGAACATAAGAATACACAATGAGGAGAACAGGCCATTCAGCCCATCTAGAACATAAGAATACACAATGAGGAGAACAGGCCATTCAGCCCATCTAGAACATAAGAACATAAGAATACATAATGAGGAGAACAGGCCGTTCAGCCCATCTAGAACATAAGAACATAAGAATACATAATGAGGAGAACAGGCCATTCATCCCATCTAGAACATAAGAACATAAGAATACACAATGAGGAGAACAGGCCATTCAGCCCATCTAGAACATAAGAACATAAGAATACATAATGAGGAGAACAGGCCGTTCAGCCCATCTAGAACATAAGAACATAAGAATACATAATGAGGAGAACAGGCCACTCAGCCCATCTAGAACATAAGAACATAAGAATACATAATGAGGAGAACAGGCCATTCAGCCCATCTAGAACATAAGAACATAAGAATACATAATGAGGAGAACAGGCCATTCAGCCCATCTAGAACATAAGAACATAAGAATACATAATGAGGAGAACAGGCCATTCAGCCCATCTAGAACATAAGAATACACAATAAGGAGAACAGGCCATTCAGCCCATCTAGAACATAAGAACACATAATAAGGAGAACAGGCCATTCAGCCCATCTAGAACATAAGAATACATAATGAGGAGAACAGCTCATCCAATGTTTTTTCTTTTTCAGCTCTGAAGAGTTGATGAAAAGGACGTTAATTTCAGAGATTGCATTGAAGACCAAACTAGTTCTATCCAAGAACAACGCATTGATTGAGTGGTTATCTGTGTTGTACAGTGAGACAGTGAGAAAGATCACCTACCTGGCTGGCACATTGTTACATAGCTCCACATGCAGGTATCTTGACATCATTTTCATATATTCAGTGGCATTTGTTTACTATTACCAACTTCCATGTTATAGCTAGTTTGGCTCTCGGTCTCTTTATCTGATTTTACATACAAAAGAGGACGTTACACAGTGCATTCTACTGGTATGTTTTTAAATTCTATCTCAAGCCAGATGGGATTGATGGGTTTTTTCTATGAGATATTTTTACAGGGGAAAGAAATCACTCTAGGCATCATGTCTATGAACCACAGGCTCTCAATCTAAAGCCACGCCCGTGACAGGACAATGAAGGCATTTTCAGTGCCCTTGTCATTTAAAAAGTGCATCACAGCCCAGCTTTAAAAATATTATATATATAAATATGTATATTTCATCTCTCTGTCCGGGTTCGTCTCTGCCTCTGGCTCCACCGGAGCTGAAGTCGTAGTTAACCACTTGAAATAGCGGTTTAAGTGAGGTGTCAGAGCCTGTTGCAAAATGGCCACCATTTTTCACTATGAATGTACAAGACGCATGACATCATTAAGTGGACAAGACCTTCAAGGTGAAGCCACCAGTCTCTGCATCACTCCCCCATACGATCAATCATTCCTATAGCACCACTTACCTCCCCAATGGACCGCTAATCAATTTTTAATATTACCCAGTTAAGTGCACTCACAAAGTGTCTTTAAAGAGACCAGCGTTTATTTATGAGGTTTCTATGGCAGCTTCAACCTGTCACAGGCAAAGACAGCCATTTTGTGTGTAGTCTTAGACCTGCTATTCACAGCACAGCCCGGAATCACACACACGTCACACCAAAACGACATTTTAAACAAGTGATTGATATTTAATGGTGCTGGAAGCGCATGGGGTCAGTGGGTTTACCTTTGATGAGCTTGATGAAGTCATGTTCTGATGCCTTTTAGAGTGAAACAGGAACACCAGAAGACCCATTTTTGAGCCCCTGTGTGTCTGTGTATGGATGTTACATGTGTTTGTCTGGGAATGGAAACGTGTGTGTGTGTGAGTGTGTGTGTGTACTGTATGTGTGTGGATGTATGTGTGTATCGTATGTGTATGTATTATATGTACATGTGCGTATGAGAGGCCCTAGAGCGGCTCGCTATTCATTCACTCATTGTTGCTGTATGTCGGCTGGAGAGTTCAACCGGCATTCACAGCCCGTACACGAAATATGTTGCCTGGGTAACGGCTTGTTTTCCACATTCTTTGTCATATTTTACTCACTGTCCGTAGGGTCAAGAGGGAGGGCCAGCAGTGTCATATAATGGTTAAAGACCTGGGCTTGAAATTAGAGGTTGCCAGTTTGAGTCCCAGACAGGTTTCTTGAGCACTTAACCTGAATTGCTTCAGTAAATACCCAGCTGCATAAATAAATACTCTGTAAAAAAATGTAAGCTGGGTAAGTGGCTGCAAAATGCCTAAAATGTAAAAAAAAAAAAAAAGGGACATACAAACAACTTTTAACCCGCTGGCCAGCGGATGATGCGGCTGTAAGCAAGAGGTTTTGGAAGACGACATCGTTTGTGCGTGCTCTCACTGTGGCACAGCATCGACAGCATAGAACACAAGTAGCCTCACCTGTGCAAAAAGGGAATCCAGGATTTGTTTGTCTGTTTATCTGTCCATTTCTAGCGATTTATTTATTTTACAGAGCCAGGGAGGTAGGAGGCTCTATTTAACAGGCCACAGATCCCCGCGATGTCTCGACACAGTACCGAACGCAGGCTTTCTAGGTTCTGCGCAGTTTCTGGATGACATTAGTTTAACATTTCGCCATGTGCAGGAATCAGCGCCTCTCTCTACCTGCTTTCTCCTTTAATCAACACTACCCACTGGGTGCAGATGGTGCCATTATTAACCACATTCAAATGAGCCTTAATGATTGATGAGAAGAGCATCCCAATCAATGCGAGTCGCATGATAATCGTTTGCGTTGCAGATTATTCAGAAAGGCAGCGCTGGTGAAGTGCCTCTCCTCTCTCCTCGTTTTTTTTGATAAATCAGCCGCACCCCAGCACACGAGCAGATGTCTCTGAGTCTCTCCCTCTCTCTCTCTTCACGGATCCGGGTGCGAGTCTGCTCCTAATTATAAATTATACCAAAAGCTTGATATTTATTTTTTTAAGGCGCCAATCCTCCGTCTTTTTGCACGCCCCGCTCGTTCGCTCGTGGCTGCCGAAAACCGTGAACAAAAAAAAGCTTTCATCATCGCGATCAAAACCGTTTTTGTGCGAAGAAGCCGAATTGTGAAGTACTCAACCTTCCCAGAAACTGGATAAACATTTACTTACACTTCTACTATACTGCTAACATTTACAGCCATTATATTAAATAAAACATATTTTATAATGTAACACAGTACGGTAATATTCTACATCTTATAGCCTGTATCCAATCAATGTTCAACACCTTATAGCCTGTATCCAATCAATGTTCGACACCTTATAGCCTGTATCCAATCAATGTTCGACACCTTATAGCCTGTATCCAATCAATGTTCAACACCTTATAGCCTGTATCCAATCAATGTTCAACACCTTATAGCCTGTATCCAATCAATGTTCGACACCTTATAGCCTGTATCCAATCAATGTTCGACACCTTATAGCCTGTGTCCAATCAACGTTCAACACCTTATAGCCTGTATCCAATCAATGTTCGACACCTTATAGCCTGTGTCCAATCAACGTTCAACACCTTATAGCCTGTATCTAATCAATGTTCGACACCTTATAGCCTGTGTCCAATCAACGTTCAACACCTTATAGCCTGTATCCAATCAATGTTCGACACCTTATACCCTGTGTCCAATCAACATTCAACGCCTTATAGTCTGTACCTAATCAACATTCAACACCTTATAGCCTGTATCTAATCGATGTTCGACACCTTATAGCTTGTATCCAATCGATGTTCGACAACTTATGGCCTTTATCCAATCAACATTCAGTTAACATGCATCTGTTAATGAGTCTATAACCAAATAATCAATTTACTTTTCACATACTGTAATACGTATTCTGCAATATTATGAGCAATTCTAATAGATTTATATTTATTCATTTATTGTAATTATTAATAACAGGGTTGCAGCCAAGACAGGGTTGATTGTTGTAGTCATGGACGATTGAATCTGATAAACACACGTGTGGCTGTTTGGCATTTTTTAGAAACAAAAAGAAACAACAACAATTACAAAACGGAGCTTTGTACCCTACTGTGACGTGTGTGTCGCCAGGGCCCCCAGAGCTCTGTACCCTACTGTGACGTGTGTGTCGCCAGGGCCCCCAGAGCTCTGTACCCTACTGTGACGTGTGTGTCGCCAGGGCCCCCAGAGCTCTGTACCCTACTGTGACGTGTGTGTCGCCAGGGCCCCCAGAAATCCCCTTCCGTTTTTGTGGGTCCTGAAAGCCTCCAAATCCCCGAAATGGCAGAAAGTGGAGGGGTGGGTTCGGCTGAGCCGTCGCTGATCTGAGGGAGGGCATTGGTACCGCCCGCGCTAAGCCCGCTCCGGCGCAAGCCTGGCGAGAAAAAAACCATCAAACACTCGCTCAGAATGCAAATGCTCAGGTAACACCCAGAACACCCAGAACAGTGCTGTTTTTCTGTCCTACATCCCTCATTGAAATGCATTCTGGGAACAACACAAAGGCTCTGTTGGCAAGAAGGCTGGCGGTACGAGGGAGAGAGTGTGTGTGGGGTACGAGGGAGAAAGTTTGTGTGGGGTACGAGGGAGGGAGTGTGTGTGGGATACGAGGGAGGGAGTGTGTGTGGGGTATGAGGGAGGGAGTGTGTGTGGGGTACGAGGGAGGGAGTGTGTGTGGGGTATGAGGGAGGGAGTGTGTGTGGGGTATGAGGGAGGGAGTGTGTGTGGGTGTAGAAGGGAGGGAGAGATTGAGATTGAGATTCACTTTATTGTCACTTAGATGCACTGTTTAGGTACATACATGTGAAAAACTTACACTCAGAAGCTCCAATATAATAAACAATAAACACATGATAAAAACCTAAAAGAACACACATAAACAATGAACACAGGCAAGAATGTCAAAGTGCATAGTGCAGTATAAAGTGCATAGTGCAGTACAGTTATTGCACATTTCACTTTTCACTGTCATTCAACATTCTGATAGCCTGCGGGAAAAAACTGTTTCTCAGCCTGCTAGTGCGCGCTGAGAGGATCTTGTATCCCTTCACCCTTTTGGACTTTAGAGGGGAAAAAAGTCTTTTGTGGGGGTGGGTGGGGTCTTTGATGATCCTCAGGGATTTGTTGAGGCAACGCTCGGTGTAGAGGTCTTCCAGACTGGGCAGCTCACACCCGGTGATGTTCTTGGCAGTGCGAACAACCCTCCTCAGCGCCTTGCGGTTTCTGTCCGTACAGCTGCCGTACAAGGATGTGAAGCTGCTTGTCAGGAGGCTCTCTATTGTGCCTCTGTAGAAGTCCCTGATGGTGTTGGGTCTCAGGCCGAATTGCTTCAGGTGCCTGAGTCCGTACAGGCGCTGTTGGGCCTTTTTTACGACTGCGGTGACATGGCAGTCCCAGGTCAGGTCCTTCTCGATGTTCACCCCCAGGTATTTGAAGGTGTCCACTCTCTCCACCACTGAGCCATTGATGTTAACTGGTTGGAGCTCATCCTTCTTCTTCCTGTAATCCACCACTATCTCCTTGGTTTTGCTGACGTTCAGAGAGAGGTGATTGTCCACACACCACTGCTCCAAGGTGGCCACCTCCTCCCTGTAGGCCGACTCGTTGCCGCCAGTTATCAGACCCACCACTGCCGTGTCGTCTGCGAACTTCACGACATGGTTTGATGTCTGTGTCGCCACGCAGTCGTAGGTGTACAGGGAGTACAGGAGAGGGCTGAGGACACAGCCCTGTGGTGCCCCTATACTGAGACTCAGTGTGGAGGAAGTACAACCAGCCACTCTCACTGACTGGGGGCGGTCCGTCAGGAAGTCCAGGATCCAGTCGCACAGTGATGTGTTCAGGCCCAGGTCCCGCAGCTTGCCATCGAGCCTGGAAGGCACTATGGTGTTAAATGCCGAGCTGTAATCCACAAACAGCATCCTTACGTAGGTGCCCCTGCCCTCTAGGTGGGAGAGGGCCGTGTGGAGGACGTGGGCGATGGCATCTTCTGTGCTCCTGTTGGTTCGGTAAGCAAACTGCAAGGGGTCGAGGGTGGGGGGAAGCATGGGGCATATTAGTCCTTTTACCAGGCTCTCAAAGCACTTGCTGACTATGGGAGTGAGGGCTATGGGGCGCCAGTCATTTAGGCTGGTTGCCTTCTGCTGCTTGGGAATGGGAATGATGGTGCTAGTTTTAAAGCAGGTGGGGACAGAGCTGAGGGAAAGGGACTGGTTGAAAATGTCAGTGAATACCTCCGCCAACTGGTAAGCACACGCCTTCAGAACACGTCCCGGGATGCCATCTGGACCAGCCGCCTTCCGTGGGTTGATCCGCTTGAAAGAGCGGTAGACATCAACCCTGCTGATGGAGAGCGGGCAGTCCTGGTCAGCTCCAGAGGTGGAGTGGGGGCGTGGAGATGGAGGGGTCTGCTCCCCCCTCCCCATACCAGTAGGGGGGGGGGGTTGCAGAGGTGGGTGCTCACCAGTGGGGTTGAGGGAGGAAGAGGAGCCAACCATGCCAGAGGGTCTAGCAGAGGGGTCAAACCTGGCAGAGAAGGTGTTAAAGTCATCTGGAAAGGTGGGTGTTGTGTGTTGGGTTTGCTGTGTGCTCCCCCTGTATTCAGTTATGGCTTGAAGCCCCTGCCATAGGTGCCTTGGGTTGTTGGTAATGAGTTTTGACTCCATTCTTTGACTGTAGTCCTTCTTTGCCTGTTTGATGGCCACTCTAAGTGCATAGCGTGCGTTTTTGTATTCCTCCACTGAGCCTGATTTATGGGCTACAGATCGTGTGTGGAGAGCTGCACGTATTTCACCATTAATCCATGGCTTCTGGTTTGGCATGACCTTTATATTCCTGACTGGTACAACAGCCTCTGTACACTCCCTGATGTAGGTGGTTACATTGTTGGTGTAGACATCCAGATTCCCAGTTGCCTTGAACGCCCCCCAGTCCGTTCGATCAAAGCAGTCCTGCAAGATCGCCTCTGATTAGTCAGACCAGCGACGGACATTCTTGTGGACCGGTGGCTCCCTCTTCAGTCTCTGCCTATAGGCAGGGAGCAGGAGGATTGAGCAGTGATCTGATTTGCCAAAAGCCGGGCGGGGGAGGGCTCTGTAACCATTCCGGAAGAGAGTGTAGCAGTGGTCGAGTGTGTTTTCCCCTCGCGTCTTAAACGGAATATGTTGGTGTAATTTGGGCATGATTTTGGTGTAATCAACATGATTAAAGTCCCCGGCTATGACCAGCGCAGTGTCCGGCTGGGCCGTCTCCTGTCTGCTGATCAGCCCATGGAGTTCCTCGAGTGCTGCGTCCTTGTTTGCATGCGGTGGAATGTAAGCAGCGGCTATCGTGACGGATGTAAATTCACGTGGGAGCCATACGGGACGACACTGCAGCAGGAGACACTCCAAGTTCGGGGAGCAAGCCGTGTCAACAGTTGAGATGTTTCCCTCATGACACCAGGCCCGGTTCACCATGAGACACACGCCTCCACCCGTTTTCTTCTGCGAGAGCTCCGTATCCCGATCGGCATGATGAACAGAGAAGCCCATGGGCTCAATGGCATGGCTTGGTGTTTCAGCCGATAGCCAGGTCTCTGTAAGACAGATCACATTGCATCTCCTAATGTCGGGCTGGAAGAAGACCCGTGCCCGTAGCTCACAGAGTTTATTCTCCAGAGACTGTACATTAGCCAGCAATAGGCTAGGGAGTGGGGCTCTGTGAGCGCGCCGCCTCAACCGGACCAGAGTCCCGGCTCGTCTGCCTCTCTGCCTCGGTCGGGTCCTCCTCAATTCGGGGAATAGGGAGAAGGGATCCGGACATAATCGGTGAGTCTGACATGCTTCTCTGATGTTCAGAAGCATTTGTTTGCTGTAGGCAATCTGTTTGGCGCTAGATGTACTGCCAGTTTTATTGCTCTGAGCAATCGTCATCCTGCATCCGATCTGATCTGGTGATACAAGATCCTTTACCTAAAAACTAAACTAAACTGTTACTAAACTGCTACCTAGGCCTAAATAATCAATTTTGTGGAGCTCCCAGCACGTCGCCCTCCTCACGGCGCTGTATCAAACACAGCTAACAAAGGAGTGGACTCAAGGAGTGTGTGTGGGGTACGAGGGAGGGAGTGTGTGTGGGGTACGAGGGTGGGAGTGTGTGTGGGGTATGAGGGAGGGAGTGTGTGTGGGGTACGAGGGAGAGTGTGTGTGTGGGGTATGAGGGAGGAAGTGTGTGTGAGGTACGAGAGAGGGAGTGTGTGTGGGGTACGAGGGAGAGAGTGTGTGTGGGGTATGAGGGAGAGAGTGTGTGTGGGGTACGAGGGAGATAGTTTGTGTGGGGTATGAGGGAGAAAGTGTGTGGGGTATGAGGGAGAGAGTGTGTGTGGGGTATGAGGGAGGGAGTGTGTGTGGGGTATGAGGGAGGGAGTGTGTGTGGGGTACGAGGGAGGGAGTGTGTGTGGGTACGAGGGAGGGAGTGTGTGTGGGTACGAGGGAGGGAGTGTGTGTGGGGTACGAGGGAGAGAGTGTGTGTGGGGTACGAGGGAGAGAGTTTGTGTGGGGTACGAGGGAGGGAGTGTGTGTGGGGTATGAGGGAGAGAGTGTGTGTGGGGTACGAGGGAGGGAGTGTGTGTGGGCGTAGGAGGGAGGGAGTGTGTGTGGGGTACGAGGGAGGGAGTGTGTGTTTGGGGGGGGGGGGTTGGTAGGACAGCACAACAGAAACGGAAATGTATTTTGTGACTACATGCAGAACATCATTTTGATTAGCACTTTAATCTATTAACTACTAATCAAAATGGTGGAGGCATATGATGCATACTGTATATGCAAACATAGGATATTGCAAATACATGCATAAAAATACTACCTATCCATGTTTCTTAGGCCATTTAAATACACATGTCACAATGGTGTTAATTAATGGTGTTACTTAGACACAGAAATGCTAATTAATGACAATTTAAATTAGCGTCCATTCCCAGCATATCTCTTCCAGCAGATCTTACCCCTACAGTGAGATGGCCAGTATCTGAATCAGGCTGCGTAGAGAAGTTGCTGAAATTAGGTCTGAGTTTATTGCTTTTTTGTGAGTATGAGGGGAGTGTGGGTGTTGTTTTGTAGGGGCAGGGGTTGGTTTTGGGGTGTCTGTGCTCCACAGGGAAGTCCCGGAGACTTTGGCAGAGTAAATAAGTTGATGGATCTCCCCCCCCCCCCCCGTAGTTTATATTACAGAGTCAGCCGGGAACTTTTAGTTTTTTTCATTTACGCCACAAGAAACGTAACGATCGCTCCCCCTCTCTCTGTCTCTCTCCCCCTCTATCTCTCTCTGTCTCTCTCCCTCTCTCCCCCCTCTCTCTGTCTCTCTCCCTCTCTCCCCCCTCTCTCTGTCTCTCTCCCTCTCTCCCCCCTCTCTCTCCCTTTCTCCCTGTCTGTCTTTTTCTCTCTCATGAGTCACACCTGTGTGAGAAGCGCTGTGAGTCACAGAGAGATGAGAGGGACATGACTCACACCTGTGTGAGAAGCCCTGTGAGTCACAGAGAGATGAGAGGGACATGACTCACACCTGTGTGAGAAGCGCTGTGAGTCACAGAGAGATGAGGGGGACATGAGTCACACCTGTGTGAGAAGCCCTGTGAGTCACAGAGGAATGAGGGGGACATGACTCACACCTGTGTGAGAAGCGCTGTGAGTCACAGAGAGACGAGGGGGACATGAGTCACACCTGTGTGAGAAGCCCTGTGAGTCAAAGAGGAATGAGGGGGACATGACTCACACCTGTGTGAGAAGCCCTGTGAGTCACAGAGAGACGAGGGGGACATGACTCACACCTGTGTGAGAAGCGCTGTGAGTCACAGAGAGACAAGGGGGACATGAGTCACACCTGTGTGATAAGCCCTGTGAGTCACAGAGGAATGAGGGGGACATGACTCACACCTGTGTGAGAAGCGCTGTGAGTCACAGAGAGACGAGGGGGACATGAGTCACACCTGTGTGAGAAGCGCTGTGAGTCACAGAGAGACGAGGGGGACATGAGTCACACCTGTGTGAGAAGCGCTGTGAGTCACAGAGAGACGAGGGGGACATGAGTCACACCTGTGTGAGAAGCGCTGTGAGTCACATAGAGACGAGAGGGACATGACTGCGCCCGTGTCCTGATTCAGCTTTAGATGGCACTGTTAAACCACAGCAGCACGCTAACTGCAGCAGGAGCGTCTGTGAACTCAACGATAACCCAAAAAACATGCAGCGCACCCCCCTCCTTCCCGCTTCCCTAAAACACGCTCCGCTAATGCAAACACAAATAGATTTCTGAAGAGGATAATGCAAGCCCTAATGTGCAAATCCATAAAAATGAAATTAATCTGTGAAGATTTACAGCGGATGAATGAATATCTTTCGCGGAGCGAGCGGATGGACTGTGGGGGGGCGGGGGGGGGGGGCAATCAAGCTCTCTGTTGCTCTCGCGAATCTCAGCGACGTACGAGGCGCTTCGCCTCTGCAGAAACACAGAAAACACTGAGCAGTGAAAAAGGTTCTGCCGCCTCGAGTCCCATTTTACTTACCAACGCACCCAGAGAAGCTGTTACAGATCAAGAGCTCAGTGGAAGTGACGTCCCCTTCTGACGTATCCCTTCCACAAAGAGTCGAGCGTAAAACCCCAAACACCCCCCCGCCCCCCCCGCTACCTGCCCAGTATGAGATCAGGTTCATCTACAGCCAGAAAAAACAGGGGGGGGGCCCAGAGGAGGCCAGTTCACCGGCGGTATCCCGCTTGTCCGCTCCATTCAAAATCACCGCTGACTGACACAGGCAAACATCGGACGCCGTTTTATTCCCTAAATGCGATTCTGCCGGCTGTCCTTTTACATTTTCTCTCAGGATGCCAAAGTAAATAAATAAATAAGATTCAGGAACAGCGGTTTCTTTCTCTGCTCTCTCTCATTACCTCCTGAACACGTGAGAACACAATGCCTGATAGATGGAGGTAGTGTTAAATGTGTCCTCAAGCATCTTTCGAGAGACTACACTAATAAAAGAATTACTGCAAGAGGTTCTGGATGCGTGGCCTACCTCTCTGTTCCCCTGTCTGAGATTAGCACTGTCGGGACTCATTCATATTATAAAGGACAATGGTGTGGACATAAAAAAACACAAAAAAAACTAGACTTGCTGGACTACGGCGGTTGCTCAGAAATTCTCGGCAGACGTGAACAGGAGAAGCAGGGAATAAAATTTGGCGCCGTCCGCACGCTCATTTTTTTCCTGTCTGCTTTAAAAGTTGACGTTCTGTCACTGAGGGGAGGGGGGGGGGGGCGCGACACGCGGGTGGCGGGCTTGCGGAAATGTGAACGATCACACACCAATGTCAATATTTCACTGGCACACATCATCTGGGGTAGCTCACACAGAACTAAGCCCTGGGGGGTCCAGGTACTCAGCCTACTTGTCAATCACAGCCGTCACCATGGGAACTGATTACTGCAAAAAGCAGAGTGCTCAAGGTCACCACATACTAGCTTTTTGATTGTTAAACATTCGATTTTACTAATTCCTTTATTAATTAATCTCTTCTTTATTTATCCATGTGACATAAAAAAGGCCTCGACGTGATTGACACTTCTTAAACAGACATTGCCGAGTGGGCGTAGGGGGGGGCCTGATCAGTAAAGTGGCGTAAATGCAAAAATACAAAAGAGAATATTACAGCCAAACATTTACATCAGGGATAAGTCAATAAGCCTAATGCTAAAGCGATGATAGTGTATTTGTACTCTGCATACACCCATTCTGATTTACGAATCCCACAGACACTAGATCCAGTCACCAATCTCAATGACATGTAGCTGAGGAAGCCGTCATCATACAGGCACTTCTGTCCCTCCTGCTGTGTACAAGCATGTCTGTATGATGAGATTAAATCAATTAAATGAGCCTTTACACTGAGATTCTGACTCATAAGAGCCATCAAATATCCTCTTGTGCTTACTGAGGGAACAGGGGCATTAACCTCTCTCTTTCTCTTTCTCCCTCTCTCTCTCTCTCTCTCTCTCTCTCTCTCTCTCCCTCTCCCTATCTCTGTCTCTCTCTTCGTTCTTGCGATTATATTTCAATTGTCACTTGTATTGGTTGTTGAACTGTGACAATAAAGTTGCTTTTAAGTTCAAATTCCCTCTCCACATCTCTCCCTTTCTCCCTCTCCCTCTGTCTTTCTCCTTCATTCTCTCCCTCTGTCCCTCTCTTTGTCTCGCTGCCTCTCTCTCTTTCTCTCGCTATCTCTCCTCACCTGATCATACCCTTTACGGTTGTTTGGCTGCACAATCTATACTCCCTGCCAGATTTACTTTCTTCCAATTTCACAGCAAATGAGAGTTCTCAGAATAACCTTCCCGGTAAAATAAATGAAAATAAGAAATTTAAAAAAAGCAGGACAGCAGAAAACAATTACTGACATGAGAAAAGATCATTTATATCATAGATAGAATTAAGGTTTGACATTAAGAATTAAGTCCAAGACACTCTGGACAATGACATTAGTTACACGTCCAACTCAGGAACACAAAAATAAAAACTATTAGTATTATTCAAAATGCTTATTTGAATATTCCTCATGTCCTGTCTGCAGAACTACTCAGAGACCCACTGTACAATGATTAAAACTAGCTTACCATCTACCAACCACCATTTTCTGTGATTCCTATGTTTAGCACTGATAATATTGACTAAAAACTTTTTTACAAAATATTTTTGTCCTACATAAAAACGGTGCTGTACATATACCAACACACACTAGACTTTATACTCCTACTTCATAAAAATCCCCACCCGGGGAAGACATGGATAGAGTTATAAGCCTCGTCCTATCCGACGCGATATTTGATAATTAATTATCGTCCTATCTTCCTTTGCTTAAATTTTTAGAATTTAGTTTTAACATGGCTAACGACCAATTAAGAGCTTTTTAGAGGAGTACGACCAGGTCAGTCTGACTCAAACTGCGACTTTTCTCTTGTTCTTAATAATATTTTTTAACTGACTTCTCTTGTTCTTGCAATGTTTTTTTTGTTGATATTGATAAATCATTTTTTGGTGCTGCTTTTTTTGTTGACCTGTCAAAGGCATTTGATACGGTGGACCGATGACCTTCTTGGTTTGCTGTTCTTTTCATTATCTATCGGACCTTGGGTGTTTTGCTGGTTCTGATGGCTTCCTCGGGAGGAAACCAGCTTCCTTGGCTGGCGACCATAAATCCAGCTCGTCTATCTTAGGGTTCGGAAAGGTGCTAAAAAAGGATAATAGGATAAGGGTAGTTTTATATTCACATTATATATTAATTTTTTTTTATTTCCTTAATAATTATGTATGTATCTTTCCGGGGCGCCCACATTCACATTTTGATTAATTTTAGGCCACCCCAGCACATTGGAGCCATTCAGACCACTTATGCTACTTCCAGCGGTCCATAATCCACTTTGACATCTTAAACTGGTTTAAACTTAGACCGCTTTGGTGTCTTAAACTCCACAAAACCAATCCTCTGGTGTTGATAACAAACACTCCAACCAAAGTTGACGTTTTTGCAAAAACACTCCAAGGTTATCTTGGGCCTTACCTTAATAATCAAATATTCCAAATTAAAACCAATCTCCCCCAACAAATACCAAGAGATTGGATTGAAAAAAGGGTTCTTATTTTGTTTAAAATAGGTTTTTCTGTTTGACAATTAAAAATTTCTGTTTTATTTACAGTTTGTCTGTTTTTATCTTTGTCCACTTTGTATTTAGTTATGGCCTGCCCTTATGGCTTACTATCCACATGCCCCTGCTCTTATATGATCATGCTTATTGCTAGTGCCCCTGGTCTATTTTATTCCTGTAGAGTCCTATGAGAAAGTGGGTTGGCTGCTATCTATATCGTCTTATTCCTCATAGGGAAATATTATTCATCTATAAGCTACTATTTAAAAGCCCTGTCCGGAAAGCTTTCATCTATAAAGTCCTCGTGAACCTGATCACGTGATATATCAGATATGTTCACGTTCTCGTTTACCAATTTCGTACAAGGACAGTCTTTTAAAGGGTAGTTGTTCTTTTTTCTGCTTTTTCTTTTTGACAAGCTGACAGATTACTTTAATTTATGATACTTTAAAATTTTAAAATTTTTATCCTTTACTTCCTTTTTCTTTTCTCCTCTTTTTTCTCTTGAAGATTTGTGTTTCTTGTCCTTTTTGATGTGTTTCTCTTCTGTTTTAAGTGTCTTTTTTTCTGTTTTATTTTTCTTTTTTTCTTTTTCTTTACTGTCTTTTTTTTCTGAAAATCACTACTGCATTTTTAAACATTATTTTATATTTTTTTTTTTTTTTTTTTTTTTATAATTTTTTTTTTTATTTTTTAATTTTTTTTATTTTTATTTCTGTTTTTTCTTTATTTCTGTTTTTTATCTCTGTTTTTTGAACCCCCCCCCCCCCCCCCCCCCCCCCCCCCCTTACATTGACTAGAGACTAGAGGTTCCATCAGAATACCTACCTGATTTTTATTTTTTTTTTTGTTCTTTTTTTCTCTCTGTTTTTGGAACTTGCTCCCCCCCCCCCCCCCCCCCCCCCCCCCCTACATTGACTAGAGATGTTCCATCAGAATCCCTACCCTACCTGAAGAATGTACATTACATATTTATATTATATTATTTATTCTTTGCTCCTATCTTGTTTTGTTTGTAACTAACTCTTGTATTGTTTGTTTGGAACAGGGCGCTCTTGAAAATGAGAGCTTGCTCTCAAGAGCCTTCCCTGTATAAATAAAGGAGAAATAAAATAAAAAATACTGTTTACCTTTATAAATATATCAATCAGAAATTAATAATATTTTACTATTGGATTTAATCTTTAAGATGGCAGAAATATGTCCAGAGTTAATGGTAATACCCAGCAGGCCACGGAAGCTTCCAGGCTGCATCACACAGCGATATATGTGATGTCATCAATCTACTGCGCCAAAATAACACCAGCTGGTGAGCCGCAGGCAGTCAGCTCAATCGCCCCTCTTCATATTAACATGAAATACGTAACTGTTTCTAACCTGAACCTCGCCCTGTTTGTTTGGACCCGTTTGCAAAGTCAAAGGCTTGCTGTCCATTTCAACTTTCTTTGGCAGGTCAGCTGACCTGAAGGGGGAGGGGCTTGGGGGTGGGACAATGTGACTGATGGTTACTATGCTGTGATGTCATCAGGTCTCGATGTGCACACGGCACAAAGCTGTGCAATGCAGACACACACAGCCCCCCACGTTGGGTCGCTAAATATTAAAGAAAAAAAAAAACATGTAATGCGGCTGAGCAACGTGTTTAGAAGGAAAGCCGTGAGTTTGCACTGAGGTGAGATACCTGTGTACCTGTGTACCTGTGTGTCCTGTGTACCTGTGTACCTGTGTGTCCTGTGTACCTGTGTACCTGTGAGTCATGTGTACCTGTGAGTCCTGTGTACCTGTGTACCTGTGTACCTGTGAGTCCTGTGCAGTGAGTTTGCACTGAGGTGAGATACCTGTGTGTCCTGTGTACCTGTGTGTCCTGTGCCGTGAGTCTACACTGAGGTGAGATACCTGTGTGTCCTGTGTACCTGTGTGTCCTGTGCCGTGAGTCTACACTGAGGTGAGATACCTGTGTGTCCTGTGTACCTGTGTGTCCTTTGTACCTGTGTACCTGTGTGTCCTGTGTACCTGTGTACCTGTGTACCTGTGTGTCCTGTGCCGTGAGTCTACACTGAGGTGAGATACCTGTGTGTCCTGTGCCGTGAGTCTACACTGAGGTGAGATACCTGTGTGTCCTGTGCCGTGAGTCTACACTGAGGTGAGATACCTGTGTGTCCTGTGCCGTGAGTCTACACTGAGGTGAGATACCTGTGTGTCCTGTGCCGTGAGTCTACACTGAGGTGAGATACCTGTGTGTCCTGTGCCGTGAGTCTACACTGAGGGGAGATACCTGTGTGTTCTGTGCAGTGAGTCTACACTGAGGTTAGATACCTGTGTGTCCTGTGCGTGAGTCTTACACTGAGGTGAGATACCTGTGAGTCCTGTGCAGTGAGTTTGCACTGAGGTAAGATACCTGTGTACCTGTGCAGTGAGTTTGCACTGAGGTGAGATACCTGTGTGTCCTGTGCCGTGAGTCTACACTGAGGTGAGATACCTGTGTGTCCTGTGTACCTGTGTGTTCTGTGCCGTGAGTCTACACTGAGGTGAGATACCCGTGTGTCCTGTGCCATGGGGTTGCACTGAGGTGAGATACCTGTGTGTCCTGTGCCATGAGTCTACACTGAGGTGAGATACCTGTGTGTCCTGTACCGTGAGTCTACACTGAGGTGAGATACCTGTGTTGTCCCATGAACGTGGGGGGGGGGGGGGGGACCCAAATTAGGCTGGGCATTGTACACCAAATTATTTTAAAAAATTGGATTTATATCACAGATTCTGTACAGTAGGACAGGGAAGCTCGGCAGAGCCTGCTAGTATTGGATTTAACCTCAGTACTCTGTTTGTGACCCAAGACTCAAGTTGAGGTTCTGGACTGGGCCAGCACCTTGAATATTCATGACCGCTTGGAACCTTATGGGGTGGGTCATATGGGGAAAGACTGCCCTTACACTAGAACATCTGTGATTTAGTGTGCCCTATATCAGCTGTTAAATGACGCCGTTAACACTTGCACGTTAAAGTGAGAACCATAGAGTTTTATAAAAACAAATAAGTGTAGATATTAGACTCCATTTTATACAAACGTAAAAGCATCTCCAGTGCTTCTTTCACATCTGTTCACATCTGTTACGTTTTGGCGAAATGAACTGCATACAGTCGACTCAGCCTGCCATCGAACGACATTTTATGTTAAATCAGCGCAAATTTTGACATTTTGTGGCTCATCGTTATCTGCAGTCAGCAGGCGATGGATTATAATATTTCATGCGTCACATCAAACAGACGTTTTCTTGTAGTTTTGATGCCATCATCGCACATTAACACCAAAAGCTGTTTTTTGAAAGAGCTTGGATGGAAAACGGCCCCAAGTCAGAACAATTCAGCGCAAACCGGGCGCTGCTCGAAAGGTCTGATGAGATCGGAAACATTTCTTACTTTATTTGCTCTTCTTTTTATTTACAATTTTTTTTAACAAAGACATTTATGTCACATGGAAAGAGTTGCCATGAGGGATATGTGTAGTTTTAATCATGGCAGAGTTATTAGATATTTGATGTTGATATTCTAGTGTTAAAGGTCACACTCAGAGTCAATTCGAACGTAGCTAATACATTACGATAGTAAAAAGCAAACACTTTAGATGATGGCTATTAATCAATTGTAGGCTATGACCTTGTTTAATTAGACTCAAAACGTAATGAGTGCTCCCACGTTAAATATGCTATATTTAAAACACACATGTGACCAATAAACAAAATTCAAATAGCCTTACAGGTCTGTAGCCAGCGTTGCAATGGCTGATCTTTCCTGTCCAATGGTATTGGTGCTGTAGACTGCACACTCATATGCATCAAGGCTCCATCCGATGAGGCGTTTGCGTATAGGCTATGAATAGAACGGGCTATCACTCCAGCAGCTCACGTGATACGAAATGTGTGTTGCTCAACTTTTCTACAAACTTGAGAAAGTGTGCAAAGTTATATTGATATGATGCATTCTTATGTTCTAGATGGGCTGAATGGCCTGTTCTTCTCAATTTCTGTTCTTATCTTCTATAAAGTCAAACGTGTGGTTCTCCAGACCCAGCACAGAGGAGAGCTGCTTCATCTCCTCACACATGATTTTAAATGAGGAAGAGGAGGAGGAGGAGGTCATATGTGAAGGCCATGATGAAGAAGCGGGTCATTGGAGGGAGACGGCGGCTTTAATTCAAACACGCCCAAACGCCCCGCCCTTCAGCTTCAAGCCACATAAACCGGACTAATCTCCAAACTTTACAACCCAGCCTCCCTTAATAGTATCCCCAACACTGTGCTCAGCACCAAGGTCACTCCCCTAATGCTATTCTATATTTCATAATAAGCCAAATATGAATGGAGTAGAGGGGTTGCACACTGTACATGTTTATACTAATGTAGATTTTTCGGCATTTTTATGAATGTTTTGTATAATCTCACTCAGTGAAGCATACAGATGCGTTTATGTTTCCCACACAGCCAAGTGCAATAAATATTCATGCTGTATTGCATTTCCTCTGCGGCCGAGAAAAGAGACATATCTCCTCCCCTATGCTTCGCCTATATATTTCATTATTAATACAAGGTGCGATATTAATCACGGTGTTTCTACATCGCCGTCCTTCTGTTTTTAATGGGTGTATCTCTCATGGAGACCAATTAAAATAATTTGAGTACCATAGTTTGGCAGTTATGTAAGTGCATTATTTAAGGAGGTATATAAATATGAATTACAGTATTATAAAACAATTCTTTCTCTCTGCCCCCTCTCTACCCCCCCTCTCTCTATATTTTTTCTCTCTCCCTCTTTCTCTCTCCTTCTTTCTTTTTTCTCTCTTTCTCTGTCACTCTTTCTCTGCCTTTCTCTCCCCCATCTCCCTCAGCTGTAAGTATAAAGTCACAATCTCTCTCAGCTGTAAGTGTAAAGTCACAATGTCTCTCAGCTGTAAGTGTAAAGTCACAATGTCTCTCAGCTGTAAGTGTAAAGTCACAATCTCTCTCAGCTGTAAGTGTAAAGTCACAATGTCTCTCAGCTGTAAGTGTAAAGTCACAATGTCTCTCAGCTGTAAGTGTAAAGTCACAATCTCTCTCAGCTGTAAGTGTAAAGTCACAATCTCTCTCAGCTGTAAGTGTAAAGTCACAATCTCTCTCAGCTGTAAGTGTAAAATCACAATGTCTCTCAGCTGTAAGTGTAAAGTCACAATGTCTCTCAGCTGTAAGTGTAAAGTCACAATGTCTCTCAGCTGTAAGTGTAAAGTCACAATGTCTCTCAGCTGTAAGTATAAAGTCACAATCTCTCTCAGCTGTAAGTGTAAAATCACAATGTCTCTCAGCTGTAAGTGTAAAGTCACAATGTCTCTCAGCTGTAAGTATAAAGTCACAATCTCTCTCAGCTGTAAGTGTAAAATCACAATGTCTCTCAGCTGTAAGTATAAAGTCACAATCTCTCTCAGCTGTAAGTGTAAAATCACAATGTCTCTCAGCTGTAAGTGTAAAGTCACAATGTCTCTCAGCTGTAAGTGTAAAGTCACAATGTCTCTCAGCTGTAAGTGTAAAGTCACAATGTCTCTCAGCTGTAAGTGTAAAGTCACAATGTCTCTCAGCTGTAAGTATAAAGTCACAATCTCTCTCAGCTGTAAGTGTAAAATCACAATGTCTCTCAGCTGTAAGTGTAAAGTCACAATGTCTCTCAGCTGTAAGTATAAAGTCACAATCTCTCTCAGCTGTAAGTGTAAAATCACAATGTCTCTCAGCTGTAAGTATAAAGTCACAATCTCTCTCAGCTGTAAGTGTAAAATCACAATGTCTCTCAGCTGTAAGTGTAAAGTCACAATGTCTCTCAGCTGTAAGTGTAAAGTCACTATCTCTCTCAGCTGTAAGTGTAAAGTCACAATGTCTCTCAGCTGTAAGTGTAAAGTCACTATCTCTCTCAGCTGTAAGTGTAAAGTCACAATGTCTCTCAGCTGTAAGTGTAAAGTCACAATGTCTCTCAGCTGTAAGTGTAAAGTCACAATGTCTCTCAGCTGTAAGTATAAAGTCACAATCTCTCTCAGCTGTAAGTGTAAAATCACAATGTCTCTCAGCTGTAAGTGTAAAGTCACAATGTCTCTCAGCTGTAAGTATAAAGTCACAATCTCTCTCAGCTGTAAGTGTAAAATCACAATGTCTCTCAGCTGTAAGTATAAAGTCACAATCTCTCTCAGCTGTAAGTGTAAAATCACAATGTCTCTCAGCTGTAAGTGTAAAGTCACAATGTCTCTCAGCTGTAAGTGTAAAGTCACAATCTCTCTCAGCTGTAAGTGTAAAGTCACAATCTCTCTCAGCTGTAAGTGTAAAGTCACACACACACATACACACACACACACACACACACACACACACACACACACACACATGCACACGCACACACACACCCTCTCTCTCACAAAACCTCGGTGTCCCATATTGCAAATCCGTCAGTGTGAGTGACTCTTCCCCCTCTCAGACCTGCTGGGTCTCACACTTTTGGGCCTGAAGTCCTGTTACCTTAATCAGACCTGCTCAATATTGGCCCTGTGCTGGTTTAAGCTACTCTTACCAAACTCAGACTGGCTCAATATTGGCCCTGTGCTGGTTTAAGCTACTCTTACCAAACTCAGACTGGCTCAATATTGGCCCCTAAAGTGATTTTTCCCTTCCTCTAGACTGGCTAGATATTGTCTCCTAATGTACTCCGTTACTGAAACGGGCTCAATATTGTCCTTATCTTGCTAAAGTAACTCTTCCCCCTCTGTGACCTGCTCGGTATTCCCCCCTCTCTGTGACCTGCTCGGTATTCCCCCCCCTCTGTGACCTGCTCGGTATTCCCCCCTCTCTGTGACCTGCTCGGTATTCCCCCCTCTCTGTGACCTGCTCGGTATTCCCTCCTCTCTGTGACCTGCTCGGTATTCCCCCCTCTCTGTGACCTGCTCGGTATTCCCCCCTCTGTGTGACCTGCTCGGTATTCCCCCCTCTCTGTGACCTGCTCGGTATTCCCCCCTCTCTGTGACCTGCTCGGTATTCCCCCCTCTCTGTGACCTGCTCGGTATTCCCCCCTCTCTGTGACCTGCTCGGTATTCCCCCCTCTGTGTGACCTGCTCGGTATTCCCCCCTCTGTGACCTGCTCTGTATTCCCCCCTCTGTGACCTGCTCGGTATTCCCTCCTCTCTGTGACCTGCTCGGTATTCCCTCCTCTCTGTGACCTGCTCGGTATTCCCTCCTCTCTGTGACCTGCTCGGTATTCCCTCCTCTCTGTGACCTGCTCGGTATTCCCTCCTCTCTCCCGGTGAAACGGCAGACTCATCTGTATCCCTCCCACAGCCTGGCTGTTTCAGCCCCCCCACCCCCCTCGGGGACGGCTGCTGAGAGCCAAATTAGCTGTGGTGGAAGGAGATCCACACAGCCGCCACAGCCAGAGAGAGATCCACACCGCCATGGCCAGGGAGAGATCCACACCGCCACGGCCAAGGAGAGATCCACACCGCCATGGCCAGGGAGAGATCCACACAGCCGCCATGGCCAGAGAGAGATCCACACAGCTGCCACGGCCAGAGAGAGATCCACACCGCCACGGCCAGGGAGAGATCCACACAGCTGCCACGGCTAGAGAGAGATCCACACCGCCACGGCCAGGGAGAGATCCACGGAGCCTGAGCCT
>CM040406.1:53170542-53240542 GCA_022702515.1 Ilyophis sp. 1 JC-2022
TTGTGCCACCATTACGGTTGCCATACATCACGCTACAAACCCCCACACCCATAAAATTAATTCAATTATATCTCACAAATAAAATAAGCCTCTTTAAAAAATGCACTTGTCCTGTTTCCTAAGGGATAATGGGAATTTGCCAAAATTGCTATTGAATTTAAACTTAACGAAGCCATGATTGAATAATAGTTTTCCCATGTAGCACCCTATTTAGAAGACTTCTTATCATGTTTTAAATAACTAGAAATAACGGCCTTGCGGTTGTATGCCTCTGCCAACAAGACAAGTTGCAGTTACATCCATGTCTGTCCAGACTCATAAAATATATGTAGTGAAGACTTTGAAAGAATTTAATTTAAAAGGTATGAAGTGTATTTATTGGCGAAATGGAAGTTATCACTATATTGATGATTCCAGTAAATAATTTCCAGTGAGAAACATTCTGAGACTATTTTTACAGAGGAGTACAGAGGACTGATAGAGAAGCGAATTAGCCAGCCAATACAGTTTTGTAATTTTTTTATTTGCAAATGAAATTAAGGAACTGTAAAGTCATGTACCTGAACATGGTACAAAACATTATGTCCCAGTGAAGTTGACTTAGGAACTTTTGGATATAAAATGTCATCACTTCATCATTTTATCCTATTAGACATTTTTGTAAAATGTTGTCATAATTAGTGTAGAAATCTTTGAGTTATGACCAAAAACGTCTTTTGTGGGGTCACAGTGACCTTGACCTTTGACCACCAAAATTTTATCAGTGCATCTTTGAGTCCAAGTGGACATTTAGGCCAAATGTGAAACATTTTTCTCAAGGCATTCCTGAGATATGGCGTTCACAAGAATGGGACGTACGTACATACGGACGGACGGACGGACGGACGGACAACCCGAAAACATAATGCCTCTGGCCACGGCTGCCGATTGATCATCGTCTCAGCAGCCTGCGCAGAATATATCGTACGAAGGCAAAATAAATAATTTACACTATACACTACCTACTGCCCTGTCTCCTGCATGCAGTGCACTGGAAAATGTGTGCTGTTTAATGTGCACTGTTTAGCACACAACGTGCAGTATGCAAGAAAATACTATTTTCCAACCGTACTGTGGAAGCGTAGTAAGACGTCCGACTCTTGCACGGCCATGTAACATGTTGATTTTGTTGTATTTGAAGAAAAAAGTCAGCGAAGCTGCGCACCATTTTTTACAACAAAGTTTAACGTCATATTTATGCAACCAAAATGTTTGTGTACTTCTTGAAGTGTGCTCCCGAATGTACTCAGCAAATACGTGTATCATACGGGGGTTTAAAGTATACTATATTTTGAAAAAGTTTTGCCTACTACTTTCTCATTCTGTCTACTCAACAAGCCTACTCAATAGTATGGAAGGGCGCTGCCAGTGTCTGCCAGTATGCCGTTCAGAAAATGCACTCATTTGATGTTTTTATTCCTCCTTTATTTAACAGAAAAAATGAACACATCTCTTTTTATAAGAGAGACCTGATCCAATATTGCAGCAAGACATATATTGCAAGACATGAACAAGAAAAAGGTGAAGAAATATGTTTGAAAAAGCTGAAAATGCCCGTTTAAATATTCGGCTTGACTCCATTTTGCCCTCTCAGTGTTTCGTTGTGGCAGTGATGTAACGCACGTCACTGTGAGTTTGGCATCGTCGACACGGCGGAGTTATCTCCACCTTGTTCCCGCAGAGGATCAATTATGAGCACGCAGCAGTGCCAAAAAAGCTTCGGCCGCAAATACGCTTCCTGTCAACTGTGATGATAATGTGATGCTGGCGAATAAGCCACATACATTTCCTCAATTATAAATATCCTCCTCCCTGCAGCCAACGGCTGCATGTTCAGATAAAAAAGAGAGGGAGAGAAAGAGAGGAGGGGGGGAGAGAGAGAGAGAGAGAGAGAGAGAGAGAGAGAGAGAGAGAGAGAGAGAGAGAGGGAGAGAGAGAGAGAGAGAAAAGACAGAGATATAGGTTTCTTATTTTGTTTGTCCATGTTCATGTTCATTTTTAAGATGATGTGTGTGTGTGTATGCACGCATGTGTATGTGTGTGTGTGTGTGTGTGTTTGTGCGGCTGTCCATGCGTGTGATTGCGTGCGTACATAATTTTTGTTGAGTAGGCTTGTACATGTAATCGGTGTATTCACTACTTAAACAATACATGTTCTCTTGTCATGGAGATTAAGTCAATTTGAATTGGAGCTAGAGAGAGAGAAAGAGAGAAGAGTGAGGGAGAGAGAGAGAGGGAGAGTGAAGAGTGAGGGAAAGAGAGAGAGATGGAGAGTGATAGAGAGAAATTGATAGAGAGGAAGATCAAGGTTTATGCCTTTGGTGCAGGCTAGAGGGAATGACAATAATAATGATTGTTATTAAGATGGCTGTGACAAAGCGGAATTGAAATGAACATTGACGTTTTATTTTCACTCTTTTGTGAAACAACATTAGCTCTACCTCCGTTATTAAAGACTCCTCAAGGACAATCCTAAGAGTGTCACTTGTGTGGAGAAATCTGGCTTTATCTGAAAACACAGAGCTGTGTGTGATTTAGACTTTTTTTTAACTGTAAGAAGGGGATTACACATTAAAATATGACTGAGCAATGAAACAGCCAGGCGGTGTGATGGTAAAGCCTTTTCTTTAGTCTTAACCAGATGATGTTCATGTAATAAATAACAATAATAAAGTGGTTTGCACACATGCACATTCTTTCTGATATTATCACACTGAAAAAAAAAGTAAACCAGTTTATTATTATTATGTATTTACTTACTTTACACGCATCTGTGTTTATCATACTTTTTTCCCACGGTCCCTTTCAAATGTGCTGCAGAGGAGATGGAAAAAGTGGCCTTTCTGGCTCCGAATGAAAGCTGTTTACCGCAGTTATCGATACACCCCTCTGCCTCCACATTCCCCACAGATGGAAAACTGCGAAGGACCAGGAAGGATTCCCAGAAGGCCACACCGAGCTGTGTAACAGGACCAATCCTACAAAGGCCAACTGCCTCACGGCTCTGCTAGAGCATTCTAGAAAAATTACAACTTATTTTTGCTTGTTTTTTTTACATTTGAAAACACTGGGAAAGAATTAGCTGCATGAATACAGTGTCCTTATCCTTCACAGAGGGTAACCTGTTATTGGCAAAAGTACACATTCTGAATACGTTATTGGAGGGGTTTCATGTACCATATAGTGACTATATGCACTTATAATTAAACATTAACAAGGTATTGATCAGACGGTCATACATTGATGTGGCCTGTGCTTTCAATTGGAGGCCAATTACCAACTGATGCTCTGTCATGTATTTTTATAAAGCTGTATGGGCTAAATACGTTTTTAGGGAAAATTAATATGTGTTCAGTAGGATAACAAGTTCACATAAAACCAAAACACAAAGAAGACAAAAGAATCCCAAAAAATGTAAAAGATGTTTGTATATGCGCTCACACGTACGTCTCCACGCGTTTCTCTTCTTTTGGATGTGATGGGATGAGGACTTATTTTCTATTGATGTTGGATTATGACTTAATGAGCCATTTTACAGGTATCCAGGCTTGGTGATGTGCTATGGGCTGAAGCCTATCCCAGCTTGCATTGGACGAGAGGCAAGAACACACCCTGGACAGGTTCATTCAGAAACAGGTTCATTCAGAAACAGGTTCATTCAGAAACAGGTTCATTCAGAAACATTCATGCATTCATGTAAATAAGCAAAGCAATCAAACCTTGAGAACTACACAACCAGGCAATAAACCAAGTGGCCAATCAAACTGTGTTTAGTATAGAGCTGTGCACAGTGGCCAATCAGATTGTATTTAGTATAGGGCTGTGCACAGAACAGATTATCACCAAACGATCACCTGACTGTGCACTTCATAAACGTCACTTTCCAGATTGAATAACAAATAAAAATAAAAGGGAAAATGACTTTTACCATCTTTCTCTCTCTCTCACACAAAGGGATAGTTCACCCATTTTTAAAAGATTTGTATTGTTTTACTCAGCCCCAAAAACAGTATGTAAGGCTGCGGTGATGCTGTACTGGTCTCAGCATTGTAGCTATCACTACAGCCTTACAAGTAAGTAAGTAAAACAATATACAAACACACAGATTTTATATCTCAATGTTACGTTCTAGTAAAATAAAAATGTTATTTGGATTTTGATATGAGGAGGAAAAGAAAAACGTAAAAAAAAAAAAGAGTAAGCCAGCCGTTACTTTACAGCGTTGTTTTTATGTCCTAACTCGCCGCTGTGAAATGCCATATGCTTTGTTGCCAGGACGACAGCGGGCTATCATCCCTTGTGTGGAATGCGGGGGGGGGGGGGGGTTTATTGGCAGGGCCCTTTTGCATGGGGCCCATAAAGGAGGGACACACAGCTCCAGGTGACTCCGCTCACAGGAGGAACGTCCTGGCCTTTGGGCCCTAGTTGAGATTAATAGGCCTCTCCACCTCCGCTCTACCCCTGGGGGCCTCCGCCTAATCCCACGCGCGTCGTGCATCTCCTGCGGGGTGCCTGCGGTGAAAAATCGAAAGGGACAGTCACAGGGACCCCTCCCTCCCTCCCTCTCTCCCTCCCTCGCTCACTTTCCCTCTAATGGATTCACCTCCGTGTGATCATCGTCTTGCGCTGCACGGACGGCGGGAATCGATAGTTTTCTAAATGCGGCCGAATCGTTCATCATAATAGACTCCGCAGCTCCTCCTCTCTCAACCCCCCATCCCCCCCCCAATAAACCGCTGAAAATTCACATTCACAGCCAGCGCAGTTTCCATTTGTGAAAACCCTGGGGCTTGTCTCCTGATGGAAGAGGCAGGATACGGCATCTGTCGGGATATATTTATTAATTAATTTATGTATTATTTTTCCCAGTGGCTTCAGATAGACCTGGGGGAGAAAAGGTGCTATTCTCAAAGACTGGCCACAATGGCTGGCCGTGCCGGCACCTAATCTTAACTGGCACAAGTTAATCTCTCTCCGGCAAATTACCAGTTTTAATACACTTAACAACAACTTCAACAACAACAGCAAAAAATACCAAAACAAAAAACAGCGTTGTGAATCCAAGTCTTATTGAACAAAAACAAGTGTGTGAAACAGAGATAAGTCATTAACGCGGCAGCAGTACATTGTGCAGAGATAAATAGTCTATCTACATACTCTTCATAAATCAAAAGAAAAAACAACACGTATTAAAAAAAATAAATAATCTCATCCGAATGAATGGATGGGCTGGGCATTGCATAATAGACTGTGAGATTGTGAGCCACGTTGCCATTATCAGGCGTGTTGATTGCATACAGAATGTTCCGGATCCCCCTATACTGGCTGAAAGGTGATTGGCTCAGGATAAATCTCGCCTGATTTCATTGGCTGGAATTTTGACTGGAGCCATCTTTAGCCAATGCTGGAAGCTTCAGCAGGAACCTCCAGCTTCTACTATGCCTGCTCTATACTGACTCCATAGCTGTGTTCCAAACCGCATACTTCCATGCTCTGAGCAGGCATAGCGAGCACACGCATCCACGTGAGTCCATAGCCAAGTACGGTAGTGCGGAGCATGGAAGTTTGCGGTTTGGGACACAGCCCATGTCTGCTTCTCTTAAGCCACATGCAAGACCTTCGCCTTACACACACCATGCCAAACAACACACACTCTACACAGCCCTGTCACCATGCCACACTCTACACAGCCCTGTCAGCTGGGCAAACTCTACACAGCCCTGTCAGCTGGGCTGCCCTACACAGCCCTACACACAGCCCTGTCAGCTGGCCAAACTCTACACAGCCCTGTCAGCTGGCCAAACTCTACACAGCCCTGTCAGCTGGCCAAACCCTACACAGCCCTGTCAGCTGGCCAAACTCTACACAGCCCTGTCAGCTGGCCAATCTCTACACAGCCCTGTCAGCTGGCCAAACTCTACACAGCCCTGTCAGCTGGCCAAACTCTACACAGCCCTGTCAGCTGGCCAAACTCTACACAGCCCTGTCAGCTGGCCAAACTCTACACAGCCCTGTCAGCTGGCCAAACTCTACACAGCCCTGTCAGCTGGGCTGCCTACTCAGCTCCAGTGTGTCAGTTACAGTGCCTTACACACACCATGCCAAACTCTACACAGCCCTGTCAGCTGGCCAAACTCTACACAGCCCTGTCAGCTGGGCTGCCTACTCAGCTCCAGTGTGTCAGTTACAGTGCCTTACACACACTATGCCAAACTCTACACAGCCCTGTCAGCTGGCCAAACTCTACACAGCCCTGTCAGCTGGCCAAACTCTACACAGCCCTGTCAGCTGGGCTGCCTACTCAGCTCCAGTGTGTCAGTTACAGTGCCTTACACACACTATGCCAAACTCTACACAGCCCTGTCAGCTGGCCAAACTCTACACAGCCCTGTCAGCTGGCCAAACTCTACACAGCCCTGTCAGCTGGGCTGCCTACTCAGCTCCAGTGTGTCAGTTACAGTGCCTTACACACACTATGCCAAACTCTACACAGCCCTGTCAGCTGGCCAAACTCTACACAGCCCTGTCAGCTGGCCAAACTCTACACAGCCCTGTCAGCTGGGCTGCCTACTCAGCTCCAGTGTGTCAGTTACAGTGCCTTACACACACTATGCCAAACTCTACACAGCCCTGTCAGCTGGGCTGCCTACTCAGCTCCAGTGTGTCAGTTACAGTGCCTTACACACACCATGCCAAACTCTACACAGCCCTGTCAGCTGGGCTGCCTACTCAGCTCCAGTGTGTCAGTTACAGTGCCTTACACACACTATGCCAAACTCTACACAGCCCTGTCAGCTGGGCTGCCTACTCTGCTCCAGTGTGTCAGTTACAGTGCCTTACACACACCATGCCAAACTCTACACAGCCCTGTCAGCTGGGCTGCCTACTCAGCTCCAGTGTGTCAGTTACAGTGCCTTACACACACTATGCCAAACTCTACACAGCCCTGTCAGCTGGCCAAACTCTACACAGCCCTGTCAGCTGGGCTGCCTACTCTGCTCCAGTGTGTCAGTTACAGTGCCTTACACACACTATGCCAAACTCTACACAGCCCTGTCAGCTGGCCAAACTCTACACAGCCCTGTCAGCTGGGCTGCCTACTCTGCTCCAGTGTGTCAGTTACAGTGCCTTACACACACTATGCCAAACTCTACACAGCCCTGTCAGCTGGCCAAACTCTACACAGCCCTGTCAGCTGGCCAAACTCTACACAGCCCTGTCAGCTGGCCAAACTCTACACAGCCCTGTCAGCTGGGCTGCCTACTCTGCTCCAGTGTGTCAGTTACAGTGCCTTACACACACTATGCCAAACTCTACACAGCCCTGTCAGCTGGGCTGCCTACTCTGCTCCAGTGTGTCAGTTACAGTGCCTTACACACACTATGCCAAACTCTACACAGCCCTGTCAGCTGGGCTGCCTACTCTGCTCCAGTGTGTCAGTTACAGTGCCTTACACACACTATGCCAAACTCTACACAGCCCTGTCAGCTGGCCAAACTCTACACAGCCCTGTCAGCTGGGCTGCCTACTCAGCTCCACTCTACACAGCCCTGTCAGCTGGGCTGCCTACTCTGCTCCAGTGTGTCAGTTACAGTGCCTTACACACACTATGCCAAACTCTACACAGCCCTGTCAGCTGGGCTGCCTACTCTGCTCCAGTGTGTCAGTTACAGTGCCTTACACACACTATGCCAAACTCTACACAGCCCTGTCAGCTGGGCTGCCTACTCTGCTCCAGTGTGTCAGTTACAGTGCCTTACACACACTATGCCAAACTCTACACAGCCCTGTCAGCTGGGCTGCCTACTCTGCTCCAGTGTGTCAGTTACAGTGCCTTACACACACTATGCCAAACTCTACACAGCCCTGTCAGCTGGGCTGCCTACTCTGCTCCAGTGTGTCAGTTACAGTGCCTTACACACACTATGCCAAACTCTACACAGCCCTGTCAGCTGGGCTGCCTACTCTGCTCCAGTGTGTCAGTTACAGTGCCTTACACACACTATGCCAAACTCTACACAGCCCTGTCAGCTGGGCTGCCTACTCTGCTCCAGTGTGTCAGTTACAGTGCCTTACACACACTATGCCAAACTCTACACAGCCCTGTCAGCTGGCCAAACTCTACACAGCCCTGTCAGCTGGCCAAACTCTACACAGCCCTGTCAGCTGGGCTGCCTACTCAGCTCCAGTGTGTCAGTTACAGTGCCTTACACACACTATGCCAAACTCTACACAGCCCTGTCAGCTGGCCAAACTCTACACAGCCCTGTCAGCTGGCCAAACTCTACACAGCCCTGTCAGCTGGGCTGCCTACTCAGCTCCAGTGTGTCAGTTACAGTGCCTTACACACACTATGCCAAACTCTACACAGCCCTGTCAGCTGGCCAAACTCTACACAGCCCTGTCAGCTGGCCAAACTCTACACAGCCCTGTCAGCTGGGCTGCCTACTCAGCTCCAGTGTGTCAGTTACAGTGCCTTACACACACTATGCCAAACTCTACACAGCCCTGTCAGCTGGGCTGCCTACTCAGCTCCAGTGTGTCAGTTACAGTGCCTTACACACACCATGCCAAACTCTACACAGCCCTGTCAGCTGGGCTGCCTACTCAGCTCCAGTGTGTCAGTTACAGTGCCTTACACACACTATGCCAAACTCTACACAGCCCTGTCAGCTGGGCTGCCTACTCTGCTCCAGTGTGTCAGTTACAGTGCCTTACACACACCATGCCAAACTCTACACAGCCCTGTCAGCTGGGCTGCCTACTCTGCTCCAGTGTGTCAGTTACAGTGCCTTACACACACTATGCCAAACTCTACACAGCCCTGTCAGCTGGCCAAACTCTACACAGCCCTGTCAGCTGGGCTGCCTACTCTGCTCCAGTGTGTCAGTTACAGTGCCTTACACACACTATGCCAAACTCTACACAGCCCTGTCAGCTGGCCAAACTCTACACAGCCCTGTCAGCTGGGCTGCCTACTCTGCTCCAGTGTGTCAGTTACAGTGCCTTACACACACTATGCCAAACTCTACACAGCCCTGTCAGCTGGCCAAACTCTACACAGCCCTGTCAGCTGGCCAAACTCTACACAGCCCTGTCAGCTGGCCAAACTCTACACAGCCCTGTCAGCTGGGCTGCCTACTCTGCTCCAGTGTGTCAGTTACAGTGCCTTACACACACTATGCCAAACTCTACACAGCCCTGTCAGCTGGGCTGCCTACTCTGCTCCAGTGTGTCAGTTACAGTGCCTTACACACACTATGCCAAACTCTACACAGCCCTGTCAGCTGGGCTGCCTACTCTGCTCCAGTGTGTCAGTTACAGTGCCTTACACACACTATGCCAAACTCTACACAGCCCTGTCAGCTGGCCAAACTCTACACAGCCCTGTCAGCTGGGCTGCCTACTCAGCTCCACTCTACACAGCCCTGTCAGCTGGGCTGCCTACTCTGCTCCAGTGTGTCAGTTACAGTGCCTTACACACACTATGCCAAACTCTACACAGCCCTGTCAGCTGGCCAAACTCTACACAGCCCTGTCAGCTGGGCTGCCTACTCAGCTCCAGTGTGTCAGTTACAGTGCCTTACACACACTATGCCAAACTCTACACAGCCCTGTCAGCTGGGCTGCCTACTCTGCTCCAGTGTGTCAGTTACAGTGCCTTACACACACTATGCCAAACTCTACACAGCCCTGTCAGCTGGGCTGCCTACTCTGCTCCAGTGTGTCAGTTACAGTGCCTTACACACACTATGCCAAACTCTACACAGCCCTGTCAGCTGGCCAAACTCTACACAGCCCTGTCAGCTGGGCTGCCTACTCTGCTCCAGTGTGTCAGTTACAGTGCCTTACACACACTATGCCAAACTCTACACAGCCCTGTCAGCTGGGCTGCCTACTCTGCTCCAGTGTGTCAGTTACAGTGCCTTACACACACTATGCCAAACTCTACACAGCCCTGTCAGCTGGGCTGCCTACTCTGCTCCAGTGTGTCAGTTACAGTGCCTTACACACACTATGCCAAACTCTACACAGCCCTGTCAGCTGGGCTGCCTACTCTGCTCCAGTGTGTCAGTTACAGTGCCTTACACACACTATGCCAAACTCTACACAGCCCTGTCAGCTGGGCTGCCTACTCTGCTCCAGTGTGTCAGTTACAGTGCCTTACACACACCATGCCAAACTCTACACAGCCCTGTCAGCTGGGCTGCCTACTCTGCTCCAGTGTGTCAGTTACAGTGCCTTACACACACTATGCCAAACTCTACACAGCCCTGTCAGCTGGGCTGCCTACTCTGCTCCAGTGTGTCAGTTACAGTGCCTTACACACACTATGCCAAACTCTACACAGCCCTGTCAGCTGGGCTGCCTACTCTGCTCCAGTGTGTCAGTTACAGTGCCTTACACACACTATGCCAAACTCTACACAGCCCTGTCAGCTGGGCTGCCTACTCAGCTCCAGTGTGTCAGTTACAGTGCCTTACACACACCATGCCAAACTCTACACAGCCCTGTCAGCTGGGCTGCCTACTCAGCTCCAGTGTGTCAGTTACAGTGCCTTACACACACTATGCCAAACTCTACACAGCCCTGTCAGCTGGGCTGCCTACTCAGCTCCAGTGTGTCAGTTACAGTGCCTTACACACACCATGCCAAACTCTACACAGCCCTGTCAGCTGGGCTGCCTACTCTGCTCCAGTGTGTCAGTTACAGTGTTGGACTAAAGGTTCACCTTACACACACCATGCCAAACTCTACACAGCCCTGTCAGCTGGGCTGCCTACTCAGCTCCAGTGTGTCAGTTACAGTGCCTTACACACACTATGCCAAACTCTACACAGCCCTGTCAGCTGGGCTGCCTACTCTGCTCCAGTGTGTCAGTTACAGTGCCTTACACACACTATGCCAAACTCTACACAGCCCTGTCAGCTGGGCTGCCTACTCTGCTCCAGTGTGTCAGTTACAGTGTTGGACTAAAGGTTAGAGTAAATTCAGAGTAAAGATTACAGTAAAGCTTGGAGTAAAGTTTGGTGTGAAGTTGGAGTAAAGTTTTGACTTAAGTTTGGAGTAAAGTTTAGAGTAAAGTTGAAGTAAAGCTTGGTGTAAAAGTCAAAGTAATGTTTGAGTGAAGTTGGACTTATGTTTTTGAGTAAAGGTGAGAATAATGTTTAGTGAAGTTGGAGTAAATCTTTGAGTAAAGGTGAGAGTAACGTTTAATGAAGTTGGAGTACATTTTGAGTAAAGGTGAGAGTAACGTTTAGTGTAGTTGGAGTAAATTTTGAGTAAAGGTGAGAGTAACGTTTAGTGAAGTTGGAGTAAATTTTGAGTAAAGGTGAGAGTAACGTTTCGTGAAGTTGGAGTACATTTTTGAGTAAAGGTGAGAGTAACGTTTAGTGAAGTTGGAGTACATTTTTGAGTAAAGGTTTGAGTAAATGTTGGACTTAGATTTGGAGTTAAAATGCAGCCGGTGTGAAAATAATGTAATGTTTGAGTTAAAGTTACAGTTTGTAGTAGTAGTTTGTAGTGAATGGAAGGGGAAGTAACTCTTTTTGCTGACTGTGCTGAAGACGGAAGGGGAAGTAACTCTTTTTGCTGACTGTGCTGAAGACGGAAGGGGAAGTAACTCTTTTTGCTGACTGTGCTGAAGACGGAAGGGGAAGTAACTCTTCTTGCTGACTGTGCTGAAGACGGAAGGGGAAGTAACTCTTTTTGCTGACTGTGCTGAAGACGGAAGGGGAAGTAACTCTTTTTGCTGACTGTGCTGAAGACGGAAGGGGAAGTAACTCTTTTTGCTGACTGTGCTGAAGACGGAAGGGGAAGTAACTCTTTTTGCTGACTGTGCTGAAGACGGAAGGGGAAGTAACTCTTTTTGCTGACTGTGCTGAAGACGGAAGGGGAAGTAACTATTTTTGCTGACTGTGCTGAAGACGGAAGGGGAAGTAACTCTTATTGCTGACTGTGCTGAAGACGGAAGGGGAAGTAACTCTTCTTGCTGACTGTGCTGAAGACGGAAGGGGAAGTAACTCTTCTTGCTGACTGTGCTGAAGACGGAAGGGGAAGTAACTCTTTTTGCTGACTGTGCTGAAGACGGAAGGGGAAGTAACTCTTTTTGCTGACTGTGCTGAAGACGGAAGGGGAAGTAACTCTTTTTGCTGACTGTGCTGAAGACGGAAGGGGAAGTAACTCTTTTTGCTGACTGTGCTGAAGACGGAAGGGGAAGTAACTCTTTTTGCTGACTGTGCTGAAGACGGAAGGGGAAGTAACTCTTTTTGCTGACTGTGCTGAAGACGGAAGGGGAAGTAACTCTTTTTGCTGACTGTGCTGAAGACGGAAGGGGAAGTAACTCTTTTTGCTGACTGTGCTGAAGACGGAAGGGGAAGTAACTCTTTTTGCTGACTGTGCTGAAGACGGAAGGGGAAGTAACTCTTTTTGCTGACTGTGCTGAAGACGGAAGGGGAAGTAACTCTTTTTGCTGACTGTGCTGAAGACGGAAGGGGAAGTAACTCTTCTTGCTGACTGTGCTGAAGACGGAAGGGGAAGTAACTCTTCTTGCTGACTGTGCTGAAGACGGAAGGGGAAGTAACTCTTTTTGCTGACTGTGCTGAAGACGGAAGGGGAAGTAACTCTTTTTGCTGACTGTGCTGAAGACGGAAGGGGAAGTAACTCTTTTTGCTGACTGTGCTGAAGACGGAAGGAGAAGTAACTCTTTTTGCTGACTGTGCTGAAGACGGAAGGGGAAGTAACTCTTTTTGCTGACTGTGCTGAAGACGGAAGGAGAAGTAACTCTTTTTGCTGACTGTGCTGAAGACGGAAGGAGAAGTAACTCTTTTTGCTGACTGTGCTGAAGACGGAAGGAGAAGTAACTCTTTTTGCTGACTGTGCTGAAGACGGAAGGGGAAGTAACTCTTTTTGCTGACTGTGCTGAAGACGGAAGGGGAAGTAACTCTTTTTGCTGACTGTGCTGAAGACGGAAGGGGAAGTAACTCTTTTTGCTGACTGTGCTGAAGACGGAAGGGGAAGTAACTCTTTTTGCTGACTGTGCTGAAGACGGAAGGGGAAGTAACTCTTTTTGCTGACTGTGCTGAAGACGGAAGGGGAAGTAACTCTTTTTGCTGACTGTGCTGAAGACGGAAGGGGAAGTAACTCTTTTTGCTGACTGTGCTGAAGACGGAAGGGGAAGTAACTCTTTTTGCTGACTGTGCTGAAGACGGAAGGGGAAGTAACTCTTTTTGCTGACTGTGCTGAAGACGGAAGGAGAAGTAACTCTTTTTGCTGACTGTGCTGAAGACGGAAGGGGAAGTAACTCTTTTTGCTGACTGTGCTGAAGACGGAAGGGGAAGTAACTCTTTTTGCTGACTGTGCTGAAGACGGAAGGGGAAGTAACTCTTTTTGCTGACTGTGCTGAAGACGGAAGGGGAAGTAACTCTTTTTGCTGACTGTGCTGAAGACGGAAGGGGAAGTAACTCTTTTTGCTGACTGTGCTGAAGACGGAAGGAGAAGTAACTCTTTTTGCTGACTGTGCTGAAGACGGAAGGAGAAGTAACTCTTTTTGCTGACTGTGCTGAAGACGGAAGGGGAAGTAAGTCTTTTTGCTGACTGTGCTGAAGACGGAAGGGGAAGTAACTCTTCTTGCTGACTGTGCTGAAGACGGAAGGGGAAGTAACTCTTCTTGCTGACTGTGCTGAAGACGGAAGGGGAAGTAACTCTTCTTGCTGACTGTGCTGAAGACGGAAGGGGAAGTAACTCTTTTTGCTGACTGTGCTGAAGACGGAAGGGGAAGTAACTCTTCTTGCTGACTGTGCTGAAGACGGAAGGGGAAGTAACTCTTCTTGCTGACTGTGCTGAAGACGGAAGGGGAAGTAACTCTTCTTGCTGACTGTGCTGAAGACGGAAGGGGAAGTAACTCTTCTTGCTGACTGTGCTGAAGACGGAAGGGGAAGTAACTCTTCTTGCTGACTGTGCTGAAGACGGAAGGGGAAGTCACTCTTTTTGCTGACTGTGCTGAAGACGGAAGGGGAAGTAACTCTTTTTGCTGACTGTGCTGAAGACGGAAGGGGAAGTAACTCTTCTTGCTGACTGTGCTGAAGACGGAAGGGGAAGTCACTCTTTTTGCTGACTGTGCTGAAGACGGAAGGGGAAGTAACTCTTCTTGCTGACTGTGCTGAAGACGGAAGGAGAAGTAACTCTTTTTGCTGACTGTGCTGAAGACGTTGATAAAGTGGGAGTAATATATCAAAAGCGAGTTTTACTCATGAATACAAAAAATTCCTTTTACAAAGCCGTACAAATCCCATTTTGCTGTCAGCGTCCAGGAGAAAATACATTTTTAACTCAATTCCTCAATTTCTCTGTCTGTTGGCTAGTTTGTCAGGACATGATATCAAAATGTCGGCAGAGGAATTTCTCTTCATTTCGCCCGCGGTGATGATAGTCAGATATTGTACTGCACAGTGCTGCTGCCACTTTGCTTTTGCCAGTAATTTTTAGGGTTAGTTGTCATGGTGATCATACAATGAGGCTTTATGAAAACAGAAAAGGGCGGAGCTACCTCATCCCATCAGTGAATCACTGATTTGAACCAATCGTTCTGTTTTGCAGTGGAAACCATGACCTTTTGATTGGTCGAAACAAGTCAATGATTGGCAGCTCATCACATCAAAGCCCATTTATGGGTTAACGAAACCTCACTCTCCCATCACGAGTTTGATTTGACTTAACTTTTGCTTTCATTGTTATGGCAACATGCCGTGTCAACGGTGATCACCTCGTTGTACTTTTTATCTTAGAATACAGGCATACACATTTCAAATATCCACACACACACACACACACCCACACAAAAGATTAAATGAAAAATGATTATGATTAAAGAGATTATCTGGTGTGCTGCTGAGAGTTTCAATTTCTTTAACACTTGTCCCCTGTGGGGAAAACAAAAAAAAACACATTTTTAAAAGAGAATGCAGATTACATCTGACTGTAATACTTCACTTTGTCTCTGAAAAACATAATGGGGTTTGCGTATAATAAACGTTTAACATGATGTTATTTTAACGTTATGATGTTGTTTGACCATGCTTAAACCATGACCAGCTGCTTCGCCATTTCACCAAGTGTTTAATAAAACATTTTTTATAATAAGAGGGAAGCAGAAATATTACAATAAAATATGTTTATGGTTACACATACTAATAATAATAATAAAAAGTAATACATTTATATGTTCATATATTTTGCAGGTGCTTTATAACGCAAGCACAAAATCAATGAATGAAATGTGAAAAAGAAATAGGTAGTATGAAATGATAAATAAATATAGCTGCAAGCAGCGATTCCCGGGTTCCAAGCGGTATAAGCAACATTTGGCAAACATGGAGACACTGGATGCGTCCTAATACCTTTTAGGCCTCACCTCCTTTCCTCCACTCCCCGACTACCAACCGTCTCCTACCCAGGAAGTATGTGGAGGAAAGGACGGGAAGAGACGAATAGAGAAAAGAAGGGAACTAGGAGGCGTGAACACATTTGGGGCAGCTTATCTACTTCTCCGTCATTAAAGTTGTCGCCTATTGATTAAAGGGATAGTTCACCCATTTTGAAAAATGCGTATATTGTTTTACTTACTTACTTGTAAGGCTGTAGTGATAGCTACAATGCTGAGACCAGCACAGCATCACCACAGCCTTACATACTGTTTTTGGGGGTGAGTAAAACAATACACATTTTTTAAAAATGGGTGAACTATCCCTTTAAGTAGCCCTATTATAACTTTTGCTGATGCAGAGCCCTCAATTACTCCCATAGCTAGTCACAGATCATAAACATTCATCAGCCTATTTAAACGGGCAGCATTTTTAGCCTTGCTGTGGTCCTGTATTTACAATCAAAAAGTCTCCTCCTCTTTCTAAACCCCGCCCACTCCCTTCCGTTGAGGCAGAAATTGTATACAAATTGTGTTGCCAGTGGTTTCAAGGATTGTAATGTGTACCCTGTTTCCCTGGTGCGAGAGTGGATGGCATAGGCTACAATCAACCTCCCGCGATCATTAAAAAACACAAGATTACAAGCTGTAATCATTCACGTGGGTAGAAATGACACCAGGTTGAGAAAATCAAATGTTTCAAAGAACAATTTAATTTCATTATAGGCCTATAACTGTATGAAACTCATTTGCAAGCTTGTGATCTCAGGACTGCTTCCTGTTTTAAACCGTGGCAGCGAGAAATTCAGCCAGCTCAGTGCCCTAAATGTCTGGCTGGAAAAAAAGCTCTGCTTGTTCAGTGTTTGCCTAACGTTATTCTCAAAATGAATTTAGAGCTGGGATGTAAAGACGGAATCACGTGCGGAACTAACCTAACATTAGCAGACCATATCATGTCTATCATAGCTAGCTAAATACCATTGTAAAGTAAATGAGTTTTGCATGAAGATATTTACAAACAAATATTATTTAATTTTCGGAGATACTACATAATATTACATTGTTATGTTAATTTAACCGTTAGCTTAGTTATACAATTTGCATTGAAACATACAATTAAACAGGGGCGTGTGTGGACATTGTAACGACCCGGGGCTCAGCCCAGGACATAATGTCAAACAGGGGCGTGTGTGGACATTGTAACGACCCGGGGCTCAGCCCAGGACATAATGTCAAACAGGGGCGTGTGTGGACATTGTAACGACCCGGGGCTCAGCCCATCAGGGGCGTGTGTGGACATTGTAACGACCCGGGGCTCAGCCCAGGACATAATGTCAAACAGGGGCGTGTGTGGACATTGTAACGACCCGGGGCTCAGCCCAGGACATAATGTCAAACAGGGGCGTGTGTGGACATTGTAACGACCCGGGGCTCAGCCCAGGACATAATGTCAAACAGGGGCGTGTGTGGACATTGTAACGACCCGGGGCTCAGCCCAGGACATAATGTTAAACAGGGGCGTGTGTGGACATTGTAACGACCCGGGGCTCAGCCCATTGTCAAACAGGGGCGTGTGTGGACATTGTAACGACCCGGGGCTCAGCCCAGGACATAATGTCAAACAGGGGCGTGTGTGGACATTGTAACGACCCGGGGCTCAGCCCATCAGGGGTGTGTGTAGACAGTGTAAAGACCCGGGGCTCAGCCCATCAGGGGTGTGTGTAGACAGTGTAACGACCCGGGGCTCAGCCCATCAGGGGCGTGTGTGGACATTGTAACGACCCGGGGCTCAGCCCAGGACATAATGTCAATTTGTGAGAAAAGGGCACATCAACCTAGAAAAACTATTTGACGACACCCAAGATGCATGATTCAAATGAATGCTACAATAACAGTACAAATGTGAAGCACCAAGGGCGTAGGAGTGGTTTGGTATCTGTGGGAAACACTTCTGTGCTAGGGGGGTCTGGGGCATGCCCCCCCAGGAAGAACATTTTTGAAAAACAGAACTTAAATGCTCATTTCTAGTGAGTTTTGAGAACAGTATTTATTAATCTGCTGTTAAAAAAATTACAACGCTAAACAAAAGCACTCCAAACGAGCTAACAATATCCTACTGCAAAACAAACCAATCTTTTTCTCTTTTTTATTTAATTTGTGGTCATGCAAAATGTCCCACCCTCTTTTTTTCTTATGTCGCATGCTGAAGCTATTAAATATTAGATATTATTCTGTTTCTATTTAAATACTGGGTTGGGTAACGTTACAACGCTAGCTGAACACATGATAACCAAACATTAACGTTAACCATTATCGACTTAGACATCATACACGTAACACTTTTAACATCGGTTAGACCATTATCCCACATTTGGTTTCCATCTAACGTTAGTTGGAACACTAGCGAACAGTGACCCTGAAAACTAAATGAAGTTCATGCGCATAAAAATGCACTTTGCTTCTGGGTGGTTGATCTTGCTTGGGTAGATTATGGTGCCCGGTGGCAAGATAAGCTAACTCAACAGCTAGCAACGAATAAACAGCTCGACTGGCCACAGGACGTTTCATCCGTACAAAGTTATAAAAATGGATATCGTAATAACATTTAAAAAACATGCTTCTCATAAACTGTAGCATGCAATAACAGCGAGGGATTGATAGTATTTAAACATTGTATCCTTTCAAGCTCAAAGTGCTGAAGTACAGATCCAAAATAACCATAAATGTGTCACTGTCCAATTAATTATGGTGCTCACTGTACGTACCTGCTTACTACCAACTGTGTACTGCCTGCTCACTAACCCTCCTGTCTCTCTAGATTCTGCCTAACCTCCTCTATGGGCCTGGCCATGTCCCCCTAGTCACCGCACTAGCCACTGTCTTCTTCTCCCCACTGATACACTCAGCCTTTGATGCCAAAAGCGTGAACACTTATGGCTTATTATTATTTTAAGGCCCTGTTATTCAAATTACGGTCCTCAAGGTTTTCCCCTCTCCCTTTACCTGGGAGTCAGGTGTGAAGACAGTCTGGCCAATCGGTAGCGCTAATTGTTCAGTTAATTACCTGGGAGAAAGAAAGAAACAGGGTTGGATTTGGAATCAAGGGAAATATTGAAATAACCGTGGTTTAAGGTGTAAGACCACACATATGTGATTTAGAATGTTCTGAATTGAAAATTCTAATGCTGATGTAACAACCACTAGTTCTAGAACGCTGACTTAGAATGAAAAAAAAAAACATTCCAAAAAAAAACAATGCTTCAAAGAGTTAATATACCACAGTTTGCCTGGTGTTTCAGTGCCCAGAGTACAGAGGCCAACAGTGAGAATGTAAACGTCCGCTACACAACGTCAGCCCCCGGAGTACCCGTAAAACCACGAGTAGTTCCCTCGGCCAGAACCCTGGTCTTTAGCACGGCGGGTTAATCGTGTCTCTCTCTTGCATGGTGCAGCCGAGGGCCGCGGTTTAAGACCCACAGCTGACCTGCGTTCTGTTATACCGTTAAAATGATTTGTCAGATGTCATTAGCTGGCGGTGTTTGGCTGGCGGTGAGCATACTAATGATGGAACAACAGATAATCTTGTACATCTACATGAAGTTATAGACTTTCCATACAATTTTCTGAAATCAAGACGACAAGAAGTATCTATTCGATTCAGGATTTTTGGGAAGAGCTGGCCACCTTCTCTTTGGATAGCGCTTGTGGGAAATGAGTGTCGCGAACGATTAGTCGGAAAACCTAGCAACCACGCGTCCCATACTCATCACATGCACACACCTCTAACGGAGCACCCTTTTTAAACCAATCACATGCACACACCTCTAATGGAGCGCCCTTTTTAAACCAATCACATGCACACACCTCTAACGGAGCGCCCTTTTTAAACCAATCACATGCACACACCTCTAACGGAATGCCCTTTTTAAACCAATCACATGCACACACCTCTAACGGAGTGTCCTTTTTAAACCAATCACATGCACACACCTCTAACGGAGTGCCCTTTTTAAACCAATCACATGCACACACCTCTAACGGAGTGCCCTTTTTAAACCAATCACATGCACACACCTCTAATAGAGCGCCCTTTTTAAACCAATCACATGCACACACCTCTAACGGAGTGCCCTTTTTAAACCAATCACATGCACACACCTCTAATGGAGCGCCCTTTTTAAGCCAATCACATGCACACACCTCTAACGGAGTGCCCTTTTTAAACCAATCACATGCACACACCTCTAATGGAGCGCCCTTTTTAAACCAATCACATGCACACACCTCTAATGGAGCGCCCTTTTTAAACCAATCACATGCACACACCTCTAATGGAGCGCCCTTTTTAAGCCGAGAATCAGTTCTCTCTGAGTGCTGATGCACTGCTCTTTGTTTGCTTACGGCTTGTGTTAAAGAAAATTTGCTGTCACCCTCCACCACCCCAGCTTCCACCTGTTATTTGGATCTGCTCCAGTATGGGGGGGGGTTTCAGTATGGGGGGTTTCTGGTCATCTCCTGTTTAGCGGGGGGAGATGCCCGTGCTCCGGAACAGTACTAAAGCAGATCCATTCACCGCCACATACTTTTGTATGTAGTAAAATATTAAGTTAAATATTAAAATATATATATTTTTGGCATGCTACCTTCAACAATGACATGCTTGTCCTAGCAGGCTTTAACACCAAATAGTGTAGAGGTTCATTAGAGAGAAATTCTCTAGAATGTGAAAGAAGAGAGAAGGGTACCCTGGCAGTAGAGGGGAGAGATAAGAACACAGTTGTTATTGTGTTCACATTGCAGAACCCGGCCCTCCAACATACTATCTCCTTCAGCGCAGCAGTGCAGAAAACATACGGCCTCTCCCGTTTACATAGCAGCATACAACCCTCCAGGGTGTTAGCATTGTATGCAATATAATGCTGTGTATTGATTTTTATCTTCAGGCCAGAGATGGAAATGACCCTTTTGACCTGAAAACGTTACCACTGGTGCACTGAGCACTTAAATTAATCTGAGTCCGCCACAGGTGACCTCTGTTTGCCCTCTCTCTGCGAGAATTCTATCATTATCAAACATATTCAGACAGCACGGATCATATGCATTATTCTGAAAGCAAAGAGGGAATTTTCACAATATCAATAAGTTCTCCAACTCTTGCAAACACAAATGAATTGCTCTCCCACAAATCAATTATCAGACAGAGGAATTATTTATTTCACATTTGGTCAGGAATATACAGGTTTTTCTTTTTAAAGAACCAGTAAAAAAGTCATGCTAGCTTGTTTAGCCTAGTTAGCCTTCCTCAGAGCGTTCATTTTCTGAACTTCATTTTAAATATTGCACACTGTCCCTTTGAGACAAATGAATAAATATGCATTTGCTCCTTCTACTACTTGCTACAGTCCTTTACAAATCCATCCTCGTCTGCAGTCACAATATTATTGCAATGCTTGAGGGATGTAATTAGCGTTCTAGGCATGACACACAGCTACAGTTAGAGCCCTGCTTTCAGCTGCTAATACACACACACACACACACACGCACACACACACACACACGCACACGCACGAGCAGGCGCATGCACACACATGCACGCACACGTACACGCACACGCACGCACACACACACGCGCGCGTGCATAAAGCGGTAGAATGGACTGATGTTGCGTGGGTTTACTCTAATCTACGGTTCTCCGTTTTTATGATGGAACGTGGAGTGGTTAAAAAAAAGCACCGTTTTCATATTAAAAGCTCTTATTTGTCACAGGTTGATCACACAGCAACCGTGTTGGCAAACGTGCATGTCAGGCAAACCAAAACAAAGCTTACCATTAAGTGTGAGAGAATAAAAGAAACCACTATCACACGTTACAGTGAATGTGAGAGGACTGAGTGCGACATTAAAATGGGCCGAGATTCCTGGTCACAACAAATCAAAGACAAAACATTCCATCAGCTGAAACTTGGAACTGTGTCAATGCAGCCAGTTAGGGAAATGATACGCTGCGTAATCTGTTTATCCAACGTGACCATACATGACCATTTGAAATCAAAAACACAGATGGGGAGACCATTTAATGTTTAGGGATATCTCATGTCCAGCTGAAACAACAGCTACATCATTCATTGAATTTGATTACGCCTAATTATTTTAACGAATTCAGAAATTTAAAAAAGTGATGAGTTTCTATTTACCATGATCCCCTCCCTATCATAACAAAGATATTGTTGCACAATTCATTTTTATGAATATGGTAAATGGACTGCACTTACATAGCGCCTTTATCCAAAGCGCTTTACAATGGCCTCTCACTCACCCATTCACACACTCATTCACACACCAATGGCGGCAGCTGCCATGCAAGGCGCTAGCCAGCTCATTGGGAGCAATTTGGGGTTCAGTGTCTTGCCCAAGGACACTTCGACATGTGGACAGGAGGAGCCGGGGATCGAACCGCCAACCCTGCGATCAGCGGACGCCCCGCTCTACCTCCTGAGCCACAGCCGCCCGAGTATGAATTATATTTAAAAGTGCTGTTTAATTGTTTGATAGTGTACTGTACAGCAGATGTTTTGATTGACTCATTCATGGCAGTTCACCCTAGGTTAGGGCTCTGTTCAGTTACATGGAAGTGGTAATTGTAAATAGTGGCAAAGCTCACATATCTGAGTATGTTATTAATTAAGTACTAATGATATAGATGAACATACTGAATGTACGTTTGAACGGCAACACTCTGGTGACATTATCACTTCAGCATCACTGGGTTGGCCCTGTGTTTGGATAGAACAAATAATTGTGGGACAGGGGTAACTAAGGTCAGTCTTGTATGTGTCCAAACAAATGTGACATATCTGACAGTGCTTCTATCTATCTTCCACTAGATTTTTGTTTTGCTCCAGGAAATGAATTATTGATTTTTCTTTGTGGTGGAATGCAAAAGATTGGAAATCTAGGTTAATAGACGTTTTGACAAAACCGGACAAGGCCCATATAGCTTAGGTTTACCTGGGTATAGCCTGGCATATATCCAATATAGCTTAGGTTTACCTGGGTATAGCCTGGCATATATCAAATTGGCAAAGCAAACTTTCACTTTTCAACTAAATGTAGCCGGGTTTTCGTCTGAACACCTAGACGGCGTTTCACCAACTTTTCACCTCCTAGAACATAAGAACATAAGAATACATAATGAGGAGAACAGGCCATTCAGCCCATCTAGAACATAATAATACATAATGAGGAGAACAGGCCATTCAGCCCATCTAGAACATAAGAATACATAATGAGGAGAACAGGCCATTCAGCCCATCTAGAACATAAGAACACATAATGAGGAGAACAGGCCATTCAGCCCATCTAGAACATAAGAACACATAATGAACACATAATGAGGAGAACAGGCCATTCAGCCCATCTAGAACATAAGAACACATAATGAGGAGAACAGGCCATTCAGCCCATCTAGAACATAAGAACACATAATGAGGAGAACAGGCCATTCAGCCCATCTAGAACATAAGAACACATAATGAGGAGAACAGGCCATTCAGCCCATCTAGAACATAAGAACACATAATGAGGAGAACAGGCCATTCAGCCCATCTAGAACATAAGAATACATAATGAGGAGAACAGGCCATTCAGCCCATCTAGAACATAAGAACATAAGAATACATAATGAGGAGAACAGGCCACTCAGCCCATCTAGAACATAAGAATACATAATGAGGAGAACAGGCCATTCAGCCCATCTAGAACATAAGAATACATAATGAGGAGAACAGGCCATTCAGCCCATCTAGAACATAAGAACATAAGAATACATAATGAGGAGAACAGGCCACTCAGCCCATCTAGAACATAAGAATACATAATGAGGAGAACAGGCCATTCAGCCCATCTAGAACATAAGAACATAAGAATACATAATGAGGAGAACAGGCCATTCAGCCCATCTAGAACATAAGAATACATAATGAGGAGAACAGGCCATTCAGCCCATCTAGAACATAAGAACATAAGAATACATAATGAGGAGAACAGGCCACTCAGCCCATCTAGAACATAAGAATACATAATGAGGAGAACAGGCCATTCAGCCCATCTAGAACATAAGAATACATAATGAGGAGAACAGGCCACTCAGCCCATCTAGAACATGAGAATAGATAATGTGTTCATTATGATTCTCCCAGCAATCTGGCTTTCCCAGACTATTCTTTGCGCTGTTCAGGATACTAGCTTTGTGTGATGGGACTGCCCCCTCTAGGGGTTGGGCTGTGCTGGGGCGTGAGGCATGGGGTGTGGGGTGTAGGGCGTGTGGAGTGGGGGTGGGTGGTTTGCTATGGACAAGGCATGATTAATTGGAGCATTGAAGCTCATTAAGGAGATTAGGCGGGAGTGACTAGAACATTATTGATTGCTGTCCCTTAAATAACCTCACAGTCTCTCTGTCTGTCTCGCTCTCTCACTCTCTCTGTATGGGTGTGTGTGTGTATGGGAGTACACGCATGTATGCGTAGGAGTGGCCTTGTGTGTGCATTCATTTCTGTGAATGCTGAAGTGTGTAAGGAGAATGAGAATGACTGTAAACTGAGGTAAGTTACAGAGCCATATGTAGGAGGAACAGTACGTCCCACAGCTGTGAAACTGCACGGACATTTTGTTTCGTATCGTTTCGGAACAAAAACACCCTCAGCCATAACATCGTTTCATCTTTTATAGTGCTGCTAACTCCATCTGATTCACTGCACTACAACATGGCCTGTCAGGCTTGTCATAAGCTCTGCTTGTCAGGCTGTGTCATTATGAATACAATATGAATTATGGGGGAGTTACACAGCTCTGCGTAGGCAACACAACGCTTCAACAGCACACGTCAAGCAAAAGTGTTTGACGTTGAGAAAAACGCAGACAAGTTTGTTCTAAAAAAATTCTATATGACTGTCACCTTCCTGTGCTACATACTTCATTCAAAAACATCCTCATTCCTGTCTCTGCAATCTTGATATTTGATCAAATCCTTTTTTTTTCACCAAAAAAACAAACATTTTACCGCGAGTTTTCATCCTCGACTTTAGCACTCTTCAAAATGTAAGGTAATCTCCTTACAAACATAGGTCTCCTCCTTTCTTCTGAAAAATAACTAAAAAAATAAATTATTAAATTATTATAATAAATTCCAGCAAAAATGCCAAAGCCCCCCCCCTCCCCCCCCCCCTCCACCTTCTCAAATTTCAAAAGAGTGGAATTTTTTTATCACACCTTCTGATTCTGCTTACTTTCACAATCTAATGAAAAGTAAATCCCTTTAAAATCCTGCCATGGCTGAAGGCTATCGCTCCCAATTTCCCTCATTTTCTTATCTTCCAGTTTACACCGCATTACGGGTGTGTGTGTGTGTGTGTGTGTGTGCGTGTGTGTGTGCGTGTGCGTGTGTAGGTGTGTGCGCTCGTGTTCATGTGTGTGTGTGTGCGTGTGTAGGTGCCAGCCACTCATATGGGCCGCATTCATTTCGTGTATTAAAATGCGTTGTCTTCAGCAGGCACTGCCATGCTTCTAATAGATTTGGCACCGGAATGGAAGCCGTGGCTTGCGTATCAGAGCCACGGCTCCACTATTGCCAAGTAAAGTGTGGGAAACCTGGGAGCCGTTACGGCTCCTCGGCACTTTGTGCACCCGCCAACAGATACTTTTGAACCTTTTTTTCCCCAGAAAGCAAGAGGGGTCTGAATACAGAAAGCACTTCACAAATGACGCAAAGGTGCATAAAACGGCTCAAAGACCCTAATAAAGCATTCATGGCACTTTGTTCCTCCTGGTTGTTGAATATACACGCGTGAACCAATAGGATACCCCGCGTTCAGGTTTCCATGGTTTCTGATATAATGCAAATATGTGGCCTTTCTGGAAAATGTAATGCCATGATAATACGTATTTCACATCAGATACAATAAATATATTGTGAGTTGTTGGAATTGATGATATTTTTACTTCACTATAATTTAAAAACATATTGAAAATATCTACCCTCATTTTCATAAAGGTAGAAATGGCCTCAGTTGTCGAACCCTGACGCTAACGCCCGTTAGCAATCTTCTGCATTTAATGAGAGTTACAATCCTAACCCCAGAAGCTCTGTTTAAAATGAACAACCGCAGCCCAGTCCGTGTGCTTTTTCCATTTTCAGAAGCGACTGTCATTGATTTATAATTAAAAGCAGGTGTTTCGCTGCTTGACCTACAGGCAAAGACAAGTACAGGTAGTAAAAGCACACGTTGACGGCGATGTACATTCACGGTTTTCAAAAGGGTAAGCAATTCATAATCCCCAGGGAGCCCGGAGTGACTGCGTTCTAGTACGTCTCCAAAAGCTTCAGACGACTGCAGCTAGAGGGTAATTATTATAATCATGAACACAAAAAAAAAAAAAGAGGATTTTTTTTTTTTTTACCCATAAGCGCCTGGGGAGCTTTTGTAATGCACATTTCTAAAGGCTTTGCTGCCAGTGGTATTGTCAGGCGAGTGTGATTTGAGGAGATTGTTTGACGGGGCGATGGCTGGGTGGACGTGTGAAAGCCATCCCTTGGCCATGACTGAAGCGTCTCTCTGATTGCGGGGCCAGACCAGGTGGGTGCCAGCATGGTTATAAAAGCATAGCCTGCAATCAGGGGAAATAACCTTCCCCCCCCCCCTTTGAGTCAAACGCTATCACTGCCACAATAAGAGTGAGCGGCATGACACAATGGCGCCCCCCCCCCTCCAGAAACACGTTCACCTTTCACAGGCTTCATTACGGAACAAAGCCAGAATGTGTTTCGTTTCGTGGCCGATGTCATGAGCCTGACCGGAAAGGGCCTGTTTCTTTCACGTGTGTGTGTGTGTGTGTGTGTGTGTGTGTGTGTGTGTGTGTGTGTGTGTGTGTGTGTGTGCGAGCATGCATGCGTATGTGTGTGTGTGTGTGTGTGTGTACGAGCGTACGTGTGTGTGTGTGCCAGCGTGGGAGTATGTGTGTGTGTGTGTGTGCGAGCATACATGCGTGTGTGTGTGTGTGTGTGTGTGTGCGAGCGTGTGAGTGTGTGTGTGTGTGCGTGTGCGAGCCAGCGCGTGCGCATGTGCGGGTTTCTTTTTATCAAAACAGCCGCGGCCTTTTCATGTTAATGTTTTCTTGCTGCTTGGTGGAGGAAGCTGGCATGAGGCATTCTGAGAATGTCAGTTTGATAAGGAAATAGCGGAGCGCATGTTTTTGCGGGGCGCGTGTTCGCACGGCTTATCGGGCCTGACCAGGAGTGTTCCACCCGCTTCAAACACAGGTAGACCACGGCAGAGCCCGCTAACGTGCTAACGCTACGACACAAGGGAATAATAGCAAATCAAGGCGTACTGCCATCATGTAGTCACTCACAAAGCGAGAGGGGAAGGGCGGGGGGGCGGGGGGGTGAGAGAGACAGAGAAAGAGAGAGAGGGGAGGAAGAGAGAGAGAGAGAGAGACAGAGCGAGAGGAGGGGAGGGAGCATTCTTGAAGAAATATTCACTACACATACACACACACACACACGTGCACACACACACACACACACACACACAAGTGCACACACACACGTGCACAGACACACGTGCACAGACACACACACACACACCTACACACGCAAACACACCCGTGCACACCAACACGCAAATGCACACACACACATACACACACACACACACACACACGTAAATGCATGCACATGTTAACATAAAGTTTAAAATAAATTCTACTGTTACTTTCTTTCCGTGCAAACCTTTTTGTGATTTGATTAATTAATCTCAGGGATCCCTAAAATCCTCTACAAACTGTGTCTCCTGTGAAAAATCCAAAGCATGCATTTCATTGTGAGTCAAAGTTTGGCTCTCACACACACGCACACGCACACACACACACACGCACACACACACGCACACACACACGCACGCACACGCATACACACACGCACGCACACACACACAGTATATTTACATCACATAAAGTAAGGTCCTCCATCCTTCCATAAGCCCATGTGACCTGCCCATGTGACCTGCCCATGTGACCTGCCCTTGTGCTTCACCATACCAGTAAAAGGGTCAATATCAGTGACCGTGGTCCAAGCTTCTGTTTTTTTTTTTGGCGCTCGAGTAAAAAAGCGAAGAGGGACTTGGGAGACTCAGATAAGCACATTCATCGACATTCCAGTCGACACCGTTTCTTTATCCTCAGAACCCATTACACCTCATTGATCTCTGAGTCGCTAGAAGAGTCATCCTGCTCCCGGAATGCGCCCCGCTGTTAATAAACATAGGGGATCACAATCGGCCCCTGCTACCACGCCGTGTATTAGTAAATCTTTTCATTCCCTAATTAAACTTGCTCCCGGTTATATTAATGCCCATAAACTCAATATCCTTATTAAATCAACTCTTGATCACACAGGGTTTTTGATATATAGAGTGAGTGGATTTAGCTAGCTTAGAAATGTTAATTCTCCCTCAAATCTTAGGATTAAGCATTCAAAGACTCTGGTAATTCAATATAACACTCATTTTGGTTTTACATCTCTAAATTTTTCAGTGGAGATGTAAAGAACAATAAATAAATAAATAAAATATATATACGGTATATACTATATATATTCACATCTATGCATAATAAATTGACAAGGTATTATTACACCACTCAGAAGGAAAGCCAGGATTATATTTTAACCAAATTTATTGTCATTCAGTTCATTAATTGATTCTTGTGCTTGAACTGAAAGTTATATAAATCCTTTTAAGTTATTCTTTCCGTTTTATGACATTGACAGTTGGTACAATATGTGTAATTATAATACACCTCAATGCAATTTGTAAATATAACAATGGCAGATTTGTTAAGCAACAGTCTTACATTATAAGTAGGCTAGAACGTGTCATATTAGATAGGAAGAAGAAGAGGTCAAACCTTCATGCAGTTTAGCAGTAACAGCCATTTAAATACATAACTGTGAATTAAGTATAAGGTCCATGCTCTTTGTGTTCTTACTTATTGAACTATTTGAGTATGAACTTAGATTACGTGACAGGAGGAGACTGACGGATAAACACGCAAAAAGCCGACCCAGCTAAACACTGAGCAAACGTCACCCCCAGGTCTTCTCGACCTGTGATCAATCACAGTCTGGCAGGGGAGTCCCCTGTTCCGCGTGCTGTAGACAGTCTTTGTCGGTCCAGATATCTGCTGTAGGACAAGTTGTATCGGAATCGAAGCAATGTTCTCTCACTCCTGCGATGGGAAAGGCAGCCTTATCGCGACGTGCGATCGGCGCGTCACAGAGATGGCGGTGACTGTGATTAATAGTCGGGACAGCGGAGCCCGGTGCGAGATACCCGCCATTTTCTGTAGCGGAGGAACGCAAGCCGCCAGGGAGGAGCAAGGTCCTGACTCGGAGAAAAACGTGCAATTTGCCACTACTAGGTTAAAGACAAAATATATAGTTCCCTCCACTATTATTGGCACCCCTGGTAAAGATGAGTAAAATGGGTTATAACAAATTCACAGTTTGGTGAATTAGCTTAATCTCACACTGAAAAAATGAGAAAAATCCAACCTTTAATTGAAGTAAAATTATTATGAGAAAAAAAAATCCCTCATCAAGAAATTATTATTTTTAACAAAACCATGTGTGCCACAATAATTGGCACCCCTGCATTTATATATAGAATAAAGTACTATTTTTATATATAGAATAAAGTACTATTTTTTATTTTGAATAAAGTACTTCCAGTCTGTTATGACCCCCCAGTGGAGCAATAAGCTCCCCCCACAAAGATAATAATGTTATTGATATAGCTGTGTAATGATATTTACTTTAGTTTGGTGTGCTTAACATACTACGGCTATTGATTATAAACAGCCTTCTAGGCGATGTCGCACTTTTGTATTCCTGAAAGCGACAGTGACGTTCTCTACCTTTTATAAGTCCTTCTGGATAAGAGCGTCAGTAATTACATCTCCTGGGGAGAGTGTGGCAAAACAGGAAGCCATTCAATTAGAACTTCCTGTTCAATAGATGGAACATTGAAAGCATAACAGAATGTTATAGCTACTGAATAAGACCCTGGCGTTTATGTCACTGCTCGCAGAAGGACTTTCTATGCAGTCAAACAAACAAACAAACAAACAAAACATATTTACATTTTTAACAACACCCCCAGCAACTTCTGCTTTACAGAATAATAATATAATACAACCCCTCTCCCAACTTCTAAATGTTTAAATGTCAAAAAAAAACTGACATTTACATTTTTCTTCTAAAGATCAAAGGTAAATTAAGATTATTGTATTTAAACTGAATATTGTATTTATGTGGTTTAATAATTTCTCAATTCTTTCCCGACAGTTTTGTTGACCTTCTTCCCAGATTCCCGTCAAAGTATTAACATGAAAGCGCTGTAGGCAGAGGCTTGATTCAAATCTGAAGTCAAGTTGCATACCATTTAAATCCGCTTTCATGCAGGCTTTGAGTCTCTGTGGATACTGACACGAGCACAGAGTTCATTTGGAATGTTTTTATCCCTTTTAATTTGGCTAACAGAAATTAGCCAATGGCAGGAGTTTATCTGTTGCCTTAGCGATTCAGAACCCTTCCCCAGATTTTAATTAAAAGCCTGACTGGCAACTCTGCCTATTTTTTTTTTTCAAATTAAAATAAAGATAAGAAATTATATTTAGTAAGTCTTATCAACCCCTATCAACTTCCTGCTGGCTGTCTTTCTTCTTTTCTTAGATGAGGGGAAAGAATTGTTCTCTCGCTGGTTTCTAAAGTAAGCAGGGATATTTTATGAATCTCTCGCATGCTTTGGGAGATATTGGATAAGTAGAGAAATTGGAGACGGGATCACTTGATTCAGCGCAGGGTTAATATGCAGTTGGCAGCTTGTCTGACACAAATTAAGTTATGTGATGAAAACTGAAGGACGACATCCAGAGAAAAAGATCTGGAAACACATCTACGCAACTTTTGAAAGCTTTGAACCGTGTTTTTCCTTTGCTAATTTATTTCACCCACCAGGGGCAGCGTGGTTCATGCTGACTCTGCTTGGCCATGCGACTGTTTTTGTTCCTTTTCATTTTTATAAATATTATCATCTTTTGCTTCTATCATTTCTCACCATGCCATAGAACTGAAAGCTACAAACGCTGGGCTCTTTCAACACAAAGCAAGGCATCCAAACACACACAGTGTGCGCTTCGGTCTGAGTCTGATCCAATTTCCAACTTCCAGCCAAAGCCGATGGCTCTGATTCTGCAGACAAGCCACATTAAAGTGCTTAGATCTCAAAGCGGGGTTTTTCTTTTTTTTTTGAAGTTTATTTTCCGAATCACAGTTTGGTGTCACTTTGTCTATTTTCCTTTTACTTGACGGAAAAAGCGGGGGAGGAGAATTTTCAGCGAGTATTTACAGACTGAACAGCCTGGCTTCACACGGCATCTCTTCCGCTGGGCATAAAATAGCAGGTTGAGCTTTTATATGTCAAGTATATGAAATATCAAATCATAAAATAAATAAATACAGATATCCCCATGCCATGACAAAATGTGACAAAATGCACATATGGAATCATTGCACTTTAATGCAACAAAAAAGAAGGCAAATACCATTCAATGTCCCTTATGCCAGAATGCACGTTGTAACAAACGATAACACATAGAATGTGCTGGCTAGTATTCCATGTCCCTTATGCCAGAATGCACGTTGTAACAAATTATAACACAAAACGTGCTGGCTGTAATCACATATTCTTCTGTAGCGTTGGGCCCAAGCTCTGTACACGACTGCGACGGTGTCTTTGGATTAGCACGTTAGCACGTCTGTGGGGATGACCTTGCGGAGAGAAGGAAAGACAGCAGCCCTCCTGGAGATTAGGCTGGATCTCTGGACACTGTTCTATTCTCACACGAGTGGATATCTCTTTTTTGCACTCCCTCTCTCTCCCTCTCTTTCTCTCTCTCTTTCTCTCTCTCTCCATCTCAGAGCCGGGAGGGACATGCCACAAATGACGGGATGCAGAGGACGGGTCAACGCCTTCCCTACAGATGGCATCACCGAGCTGTGCATATTTCTTTCCCACTGTTTCATCTCAGAAAAAGAGAGAGAAGTAGAGAGACAGAGAGATGGAGGGATAGAGATATAGAGAGGGAGAGAGAGACAGATAGAGGAAGATAGTGAGAAAGAAAGATGTTTACGTTGGCTTCTAAAAGCCATCAGTTTTTGTTACAAACAGTTCACCGATTTTTTCTGCCCTTATATTTAACACTAATATTCCTGTTTCCATAATTTCACAATTTCAGTTAATTTCGGGGATGAATTCACTGTTTCTGCTTCCCATAACAGAGACAGCTGATCAATATATTCACTTAACTTCATATACAAATGATGCAAAACAAATGTATACAGTGACACAACAAAATCATTTTTCATTTGATCAATTTGTTGATACATGAAAGTCCACATAGCTCATAGATTTAATAAGGATATTGAGTTTATGAGCATTGTTTAAAATGGTCCATGTCTAAGAACTCAGTCTCGTTCCATAGAATGAATCAATGATTACTGTTCCATCCATTCATTTTCTAACCCGTTAATTCCTGGTCAGTGCCCCGGGTTGGCTGGAGCCTGTTATAATAATTCCTCATAATAATCATTGCCATCATCATCATCATCATCATCATCATCCATGGATTGACTGTTCAATATCGGTGGAACCTGACCATAAAACGACACACTTGTACAAACATTTGTTTGATTGTTGATTGTTGATTGTTCATTTAAGAAGGGTTTTTTCTGTGTTTTAATATCATCTTTTCGCTGAACCCGCCGCTGCTCCCTGTCACACCCCCCCCCACTCTCCTTCACAGCGGGAAGCTTTTCTAATATCCATTACTTCCACTAGGCGGGTCAATGCAATCGCACGAGGTCTGCCAAAGACTAGCAGGGTGAAGATAAGAGCCCAGCTTCGTTTCGCACACTCTAATAAGTTAACAAATCCCTGGCTGACCCACAACCCCCCTCTGCGGCGTACGCACTCTCGCCTCCTTCTCTAATTACTCCTACATGGCCATTAAAATATACCTGCTGTTGTGTAAGGGGGATGGGGGGGGGGGGGGGGGGGGGGGGGGGGGGGGGGGGGGGGGGGGGGGGGGGCGGGCGGGGGCGTGGGCAAGGTTATGTACATCTGGGCCTTTTCTGGGGAGGAGAGAGAGGAAGAGAGAAATGGAGAGAGAGAGAGAGATAGTGTAAGAGAGAGAGAAAGGGAGACAGACTGAGAGAAAGAGTGCAAGAAAAATGGAAAGATAAAAATGGAGAGAGACAAAAAGGAGAGGGGGAACAAATAGCACGGTAAAAGAAAGAGGGGGTTTTAAAAGTAGTGAGAGAGAAAAGGACAGGAGGAAAATAGAGGTGGAGAAAGCGCGGGAGTGAGGGAGGGGAGAGGGAGCAGATAGATAGAAGGCAGAGGATAAACATTGTAAAAGGAGAAAGGCCCAGAGGACGGGCCATGGTGTTGGGTGCATGTGCAGATGCCATGGGGTTTGTTTGCTTGATTCGCCCGTGTGATTTCTTCTCTCATCCCTACTCTCCCTCTCTCGCTTTCTTTCTTTCTTTCTCCCTCTCCCTTTCTCTCCCCAACTTTCTCTATCTCTCCTCCCCCCCACACTTTCTCTTTCTCTACCTCTCTCTCCAACCCTCTCTATTTCTCTCCCTTCTGTCTCTCTCTCATGACTTGGAGTATCACCCTGAGTCTCTCTCTCGCTCTCTCTCTCTCTCTCGCTCGTCTTCTTCCACCTCCTAGTTGCACATGTCAGTCATGCTTTGTCCATGTTCAGTGACACTGGTGTTAATGACCCCCCCCCCCCCCCAAGGCTGATACGCACACAGGACAGGATGGAGGTGTTTTTTTGTTGGGGGGGGGGTTCATTGTTTGCAGTATTAATTTAAACCCGGAGTGATCCGACCATAGGACCTGGCTCTAATACCCCCCCCCCCCCTTCCTCGGCCCAAAAGCAGGGAGACACGATATTTCAGCCACACAATGGAGAGATAAAACATGAGCCGTAATTAATTCCCTTTTTTTCTTTAAAAAAAAAAAACAGTTTAGCGGTAATCTAAATGCTTGTGTCAGTCACACAGTCCTAAGAATAGTCACAACACAATGGAAACAGTCGGTTTTGTCCGCGTGCGGCTATCTCCCGGAACAAGCCCCAACAAAAGCCCAGCAATGTAGACTGATTTCAGTATGCACAGCTTAAAGAAAAATACAAAAAGCCCAATATGTCATCTCACATGGAGATAGAGTTTGGAGGGAGTTCACATTGCAGTTCAAAATGAGTCTTTTAAATACATTTTTTATTAATTTATAAAATGAAATCCCGGACAGCTGCAGCATCTGTGGATTTCTATAGTTTCTTTTCAATCAGCCAGTGGCTCTATAGCTAATCGAAAATATGCATTATATATTATCTATTTATTATTAACATTGTTATTTTATGGAATATTATGTTAATGTATATATTATATATAGTATATTAATCATTTATGTATTTAAAAAAATACTGTACTTTGTTGCGGACTGGGGTGGCACAGTAGTGCAGTGGATAGAACCGTCGTCTAACACTAAGCAGGTCATGGGTTCAAATTCAGGCCATTTTTTCCTGCCGCTCGCCCAATGCATGCTGGAATAGGCTCCCATAGGAAAGGCTTAGATAATGAATGGATTGATGGGTATTCTGTGTTGTTTTGGGCTTGTGTTGTTGTGTTGGGATTCATAAGACATATATTGAAGCTTCATTTTTTCCCCAGCTATATAAATAATGCCTGTGTTTTATGTCTTATAAACCATTTTTGTACATTTACATTGTACTATTTTTTCCCCCTCAACTTAATTTGATTTTTTTACCGTACATACATGGCACTTAACAATGTGAAGTGTTAAAATCTTATTTTGGCATTAAGGAATAATATCCTTACAGCGAGTCATGAGTCACGGCAGAAGTGTAGTAATATAATTGCGGTACTCTTTTGTTTTGTCAGGGCAAGGTGAACATCACTACCCTCATAAAGACATCAGGGGACAGCATCAGCAATGCACCGTCGGGTAATAACCGCTTTCACGAATCTATAAATCTGGCTAATCTAATGATTTGGCTCACCTGCAAAGTAAGTGTCTCCATGGTCCCGGTTTTGGAAGTTCAAGGGGAGACACCCCCCCCCCACCCCAACCCCCCCCCCCCAGCAGAGGAGATTCATAATAATTTGTTCCTAAAGATTGATTTTCTCTCTGAGGGATAAGAAAATAACTTATCTCTGCGTGCTTCCGTGTTGGTAGACTCTGCTCCGGGGAGTTGGAGACGTTTCGTATTTTCTCCCGCGCAAAGCGTAAGAAAAAACTAAATTACGAGTTGTTTGTTTTGTAATGACCGAACGCTCAATGAAAAGAAAACCACGGTCACCGAGACATGAGGCAGATACAGAAAACCTCAGTTCGTAAATGTGTTTGTGTGTGTGTGTGTGTGTGTGCGTGCGTGTTTGTGTATGTGTCTCCTGTTTCAGAGAGTTTCTATTAAATCTCCTCTCCAATTTCATCGATTTGTATGGACAACAAAATTTCTGCACGATTTCCAGCAGAATATTTGGCCCAGCTATTAGATAAGCATTGATTGTTCTTGCCCGGACTTCATGTAATCATTTGTCAATATTTCATCAAAAGAACAACACATCGTCTCCAAAGTAAAAAAAGAGAAAAAGTTTTTAAAGTAACCCAGTTTCTCATTCTCTGCGTAAAAGACTCACCCCAACTTTTTTAGACAGTTTCAGACCACCAGAGGATATTACACAAAACATACGCTTGAGAAAAATGTATGCTTTTTTAACAATGTGGGGCTGGAGTTTTCAGGCGGTGTTTCAGAAAGAATGATAAATCATATTTAGCGTGCGATGCGGTTTGATGTGCTGTAAGGGGGCTACAAGCTCATACACAGCGCTAGCTGCTTAGCCTTTTACACTCGCTCCCCAAACACCCGCGCGGATAAAACACAGCCGCCAGCAATCTGCCGAAAATAACCACCTGAGACCCGCTTAAATTACAATCTCCAGCCATTCCGTGCGTTCTCCAATGGGAGAGAGAGGACCATTCCGTGTGTTCTCCAATGGGAGAGAGAGGACCATTCCGTGTGTTCTCCAATGGGAGAGAGAGGACCATTCCGTGTGTTCTCCAATGGGAGAGAGAGAAGTTGCCATGTCATAATTTCATTCAGGACGTTATGGGGGTGGTGGTGGTGGTGGTTGGTTGGAGGGGGTGGGGGGGCAGGAGTGACACCATCGCGCTGCTGACAGTGAAGTCCAGTCTAGTCTGGTCCATTGTGGCGATGCAGCTTTAATCTAATCAAATGGAAACAATCGCAGCTTTTAAACAACGCCCCACTGACTGGGGAGGCCTCAAACTATGCTGCTAACTTTGAGGCGGGAGAGAGGGGGGTGCGCAACAACCGCCAACTGCAGCGGCAAGGACCCCTCCGTCCCTCGTTGGTTAAAGCCTGACTTTTAATGAGTACCTTGTTGCGCCCATAAAAGGCTGGTGCATATGGTCGCTTGCCAGACGTCCTGAAAGTCACCTTAGCAGTTTCTTTGCTGTCTCAGTTTTATTCTCAAAGCCCCCGGCTCTGGCTTCTCTATCCACCCATCTCCCTTCCACCCCCCCCACACACACCCAAGGCCTTTTGAGGCCTGTCTGATATTTGTCCCTCTTCATGTTTCCGCGGCAACAGTGGAGACATTCTTGAGCCTCTACTTGATCACACAACAGACAGATCCCCCCTCTCCCTACCTCCCTCACTCTCCTGGCTTATATATATATGTTCCTTTATTTAAAAATTTAAACACGTTTGACGGACAGATGGAGCCACTCGGGTCGGACAATTATCGCCTAAAAGTTGCCTTACGATCCCGCTCTTCAATTCCGCCCAGGTTTGTTGTTCACACGGCCAAGCTTCTTTAAAAAGCCGAGGATATCCGAGGAACGCCGCAGAGAGACCCAGGTCCCGGGAACGCCTGCTATCGTTTTCCCGGACACTCACAGAAGAGCAGCGGCGATAGTTTGAAAAGGTTTGTTTTAAGTGAACAGATATCATCAGCTGCTTTTATTTATTCACCCACCCTGCACCCTTCTTATCATTTAAGGCTTAATGCTTTCTTTATTATAATAATTACTTTATGTTCACTTTTCTCCACTTCCAGGGGAAGAAAGTGGGACACTGCATTGTTTAACCATTCAAGGCATTTAGGAGATGCAGCTTGCAGAGGGTACCCACAGGTTACATTCTGTCCATACAACTGGACATTTCAGTTCAGGGTAATGGGTAGGGGTAGTTCAGGGTAAAGGGTAGGGGTAGTTTAGGGTTGAGGGCAGAGTAAGGGGTAGGGGTAGTTCAGGGTAAGGGGTAGGGGTAGTTCAGGGTAAGGGGTAGGGGTAGTTCAGGGTAAGGGGTAGTTCAGGGTAAGGGGTAGGGGTATTTTAGGGCGGGGGTTCGAGCCACAGTTGAGTCCTAATGATGGCTGGATATGATGCTGTAGATGGTTCCATTTTCTTTGAACCTTTAACCTCTTATTAAAAACCGAACCTTTCCCGCTGCTTTATATCCCCATGAAAAGAAGCGCAGAGAGGAACAGCCCTTACAACACAGAAACCAGAATGAGCAGCTGTCTGTTCTCTGGGCTCTGTACTCACGGACGACTCGACCTCCGGAAAAACAAGTTATTTACGCCGAGGCATTTATACTTCCTGCGCTGCTACGCTAATTCCACAACAGACTACATCCCATGATTCCCAGCTATTGTGTGACATTGGGCCCAGGCTGCTCTCCAGACCCCACTAATCTGAGCCCCACAGACATTTTTAAATTAGAGTGCAGTTACTGTGACCCATATCAACTGGGATTCAGCCAGAGACGACAGTGTGTGTGTGTGTGTGTGTGTGTGTGTGTGTGTTCTCTCTCCGGAGAGCAGAGACACAGACGCAGCAGCGGGTCCTGAGATTTTATTTTATTTTCATTAAACCAAAACAAAACAAAAAAAAACAAAACAACAGGGACTTGCCATCTCAAACCCAGTTAGGCTCCGAGGGTTTCTTTCATAAATCAAATCAAAAGGATATACCTGGGAACAGGCGCAGGGAGGATGAATTTGGCGGTCAGCACACGAGAGAGAGAGAAAAAAAGAGATAGAGAGACAGAGAGAAAGAGAGAGAGAGAGATAGAGAGAAAGAGAGAGAGAGACAAAGAGAAAGAGAGAGAGAGATAGCGAGAAAGAGAGAGAGAGATAGAGAGAGAGACAAAACGTCAGAAAGGCAGAGTAGAGGGCTCCTTTATTTCCGGCGATCTCGAAGCGTCGCCGCCGTCTGACTGTGGGGCCGCTTGTTTCATGACACGGATGTTTTCCCCTGTGCCGTCCAGAATGGGAACATAATATTTGTAACAGGGCCCAAGACAGATACCTGGTTGCTTGGTCTGTTGTGGGGTCATATGTGTACATGTGCTTCTTGGTTTCAGGATCTTGTTTTACTTTATGGATCAATGTACTGATCTTACAATGAAATGAGATTACCAGACCAGAGCTAAAGAGGGGTTACGTTTGCATGCTAATCCCAATGATTCATGATAACACCTGGGGGTGGAGCTATACCAGCACTAAACTGTGAGAATCACATGCAAACGTGTTCCATCTCTTTCAGGTCCCGATGGGGACGTGTCTGGATACTAATCCAAGTTGGGCATGATATGGTCTTGGGCTTAAGGTGGGGTTGGGTGTGGCAGGGCGTGGCTGGTTGGGGCAGGGTGGGGCAGAGTGAGGTTGGGCGGGGCAGGGCAGGGTAGCTTGGTGACGGGGTTGTCCCCTGGCTGTGTTAGTACAGCGTGTGATGCAATATTTACCCTCTAACAGTGGAAACAGGTGGAAAGGTTGTGTGTTGACTTTACCGCTCAGAAACAAGACAAATTACCCTGCGCTCCTGGCCGTGACAACAAAGCTTTCCCTCTCTCTCACTCCCCCTCTCTCGCTACGTCCTTTCTCTCGCTCTCTCTCGTTCTCTATACCCTGCCTTCCCCCACTTTTTCTTCCTCTCTCTTCTTACCCCTCTGCCCATTCCTACCTCCCTCTTTCTCTTTCTCTCCAACTCTGTCTATCTTCCTTTCTTTTAACTCTCTGCCCCCCCTCTCTCTCCCCCTCTCCCTCTCTCTACCCCTCTCTCTCTTTCTCTCCCTCTCTCTCTCCCCTCCTCACTCTCTCCCCCTCTCTCTCCCCCTCTCTCTCTCTCTCCCTCTCTCTCTCTCTCCCCCCCTCCATTCCTCTTTGTGTGAATCCAGTGCTGGTGTTTGTTGATAAGGACTCCTCCTCCTTGCAGGTGTGGGTCAGAGGATCGGTATAAAGCTCACACAGCGAGAAGGGCCCGATTCTACAGCATCGCCACAATCACCATCCCCCTCCCAGATTACAACAGAACCCCCCCCCGCCCCCCCCTCCTGGTCCCCAACCACACCCTGTACCCCCCTCGCCACAAACCCCCCCACCTCCAGTCACAAACACCCCCCTAATCCTTCTACGGTCAGAACAGCGCCCCTGCCTGGACCCCAAACACACTCTGCACCCCCTTAGAAGTGATTTGTTCTTAAACATGAGAGGGGGCCTGAGAACAGCGCCCTCACCTGGGGGAATTTACCTTTTCTTTTTACAGGTGTATCAATTGCCCCTTCAATGACATGTGATCCGGACATCAGGTGGGATGGAAGACAGGAGCCATCAGAGGAAGAAGAAATGAATGAAGTGCTTTAATCTTCTACAGTAATACAAGCCCTTTACCTGAACACTGTAGTGTAATCTTCTTCTGTTCCTGTTCTGTCAAGATTGTTTTATTAAATCCATAAAGCAGTATTTACATTTCTGCAGATTGCAATATTTGAACACAAACTCAAAGGCATAAACCTTGTCTTGTCACACTAGCTATTTTGACTGTAAATGTACAGTAACTGTTCAGGATTAACAGCAGCAAGATAAAGAATACCAATTGGGTAAAACAGTACTCGACGCACCGTAGGGCTTTACAATTAAACAAAACAGTTTTAATTTGCTGTAGAGCCATAAGCTATTAACATAGTGTTGCAGAGGGATGAGCCTTCGATTATTAAAAACACAAACATAACAGAAGATAAGAGGTTCTGTAGGCCGGATGAAGACGGGCCTCAGGGTAGAATTGTGCTTGGGTTACTGAAAGAAACATTGGACTGTTCATTTTCTACACAACATATGTATTTTTAATGGCCGTTAAATGAGGGTTTTGGAAAAACATGGAATCATGGACAAGAAAGATTTCCAAAAAGGCTTCAGTAAAGAATATTTAAGGGTTGCAAGAGTTTGATTCTCTTTAAATGTCTTCTTCCTTGTTGTTGTTGTTATTTGGTGAGGAGGAAACTGTACGGATTAAACATCATGTTTGGAATTTGTTGAAGTGGAAGTAGGTTTCAGACAGTATAAGCACAGGGAGAATGTGGTTCATAAATGCATATCATCGACCTGTAAGAGACAGTGGGACACACAGACCTGTGAGAGACAGGGGGACACACAGACCTGTGAGAGACAGGGGGACACACAGACCTGTGACAGACAGTGGGACACACAGACCTGTGAGAGACAGGGGGACACACAGACCTGTGAGAGACAGGGGGACACACAGACCTGTGACAGACAGTGGGACACACAGACCTGTGACAGACAGTGGGACACAGTGACCTGTGACAGACAGTGGGACACAGTGACCTGTGACAGACAGTGGGACACAGTGACCTGTGACAGACAGGGGGACACACAGACCTGTGAGAGACAGTGGGACACAGTGACCTGTGACAGACAGTGGGACACAGTGACCTGTGACAGACAGTGGGACACACAGACCTGTGACAGACAGTGGGACACAGTGACCTGTGACAGACAGTGGGACACACAGACCTGTGACAGACAGGGGGACACACAGACCTGTGACAGACAGTGGGACACACAGACCTGTGACAGACAGTGGGACACACAGACCTGTGACAGACAGTGGGACACAGTGACCTGTGACAGACAGTGGGACACAGTGACCTGTGACAGACAGGGGGACACACAGACCTGTGAGAGACAGTGGGACACAGTGACCTGTGACAGACAGTGGGACACAGTGACCTGTGACAGACAGTGGGACACACAGACCTGTGACAGACAGTGGGACACAGTGACCTGTGACAGACAGTGGGACACATAGACCTGTGACAGACAGGGGGACACACAGACCTGTGAGAGACAGTGGGACACAGTGACCTGTGACAGACAGTGGGACACACAGACCTGTGACAGACAGTGGGACACACAGACCTGTGACAGACAGTGGGACACACGGACCTGTGAGAGACAGTGGGACACATGGACCTGTGACAGACAGGGGGACACACAGACCTGTGAGAGACAGCGGGACACACGGACCTGTGACAGACAGTGGGACACATCATGAGCTCTGAGAGCAGTCGCTGAGAATGTGAATACTAAAGCAGAATTTAAAACAGAAATTTGAAAAGAGGAACAGAACATTTGTTTAATAATACGTGTGACCTGAATTCACATTCTGTTAAATAGGTTGCGTTATGTAATTTCTATCCCAACATAAATGAAATGATTCTCCCCTCTTTGTCTGCTGTAATAATGTGTGAATGTTAACAGTATTTTGTTTTCTCAAATCCCTGATCCGGAGACCTGAATGTGTTCTATAGTGTGAGGGAACATACAGGTCATCTATAGGCCAGGAGCACACTGGCTAATCTCTATTGACCAGTTTACAACTCAAACTGATAGAGATGGTGTTCTTGTAAGGTTAAAAAATTTTTAATAAATAAATAAAATGCAATAAAAAAAAACAACAACGAAAAAGCGAGCTGCTGTTCTTAAGCTGTCAGCAGCCAGCCAGGTAATTTATTTTTATCTCTGCCATCTCTTTGGGGTACTCGCACGAGCCCGAAGCCTTCGGTTAAAAACACCTGTCAACGCTCTAAGCTCCGTCGTCGCCAGGACGCTCTGAGGCTCAGACGTGCTGATATCATCTCCCAGCCAAAGCCTTCCTCGGCTCTCCACTGTAGGCAAAGCTGGAACTTTCCGCCTCTCTCCAAATTCACTTCCGTAATTCAACCAACAGATGAGTCATCTACCAGAACAACTTATCTGGAAGTCGAGCAAAATTAACTTGTGTCTTTTTCCCTGAGAGAGATTCCAAATTGTGCTGCGCAGTGGAAGCCCCCAACAAGTGCTGTTAAAGCCTTAAATGCCCTGGGGATTTTATTTATTTATTGGGTTTATTTTATCCTCCATATATGTGAAATGCCATAACTAGACAACAAAAATAACATGTTTTTAGCATGTTAGACATTATGCGTACTATTCTGAAAGATCTACATTTACCATGTACTTTAGCCTGGGGGCAGGATTAGCAGTTGAGTTGTTGCATACGGTAGGGGGGGTTCAATTGAGTTGTTGCATACGGTAGGGGGGTTAAATGCAGAAATGTTATTTTCCGCTGTTCCTTCATGACTCCCCTTAATGATAAACTGTCAGATCCTGTATGAAAAATCAAAATGAAAAGGAGTAGTTCATTATGCTGCCAAGCTTCAGTGCGTAGAACAAACAGCGTATTAATGTGCAAGCTAATGGATACAAAGCTGTATGAGAACCATGATGGCGTGGGAGAGAGGAACATGTACAAATGGAAAACAGACCCGGAGTCCATTAAAGAGAACAGCCAGGCTCAGCATGTCTCAAACTCTGAGTTCATCAACTGTGCAACTGCTCCTGCTGCTGGACCACAACACATCCTCCAGAGAGAGAGAGAGAGAGAGAGAGAGGGGGGGGGGTGAGGGGGAGAGAGAGAGAGAGGGAGAGAGAGAAAGAGAGAGAGAGAGAAGAGAGGGGAGAGAGAGAGAGAGGGGGGGTGAGAGGGGGAGAGAGAGAGAAGAGGAGAGAGAAAGGGAGAGGGAGAGAGAGAGAGAGGGGGGGGTGAGAGGGAGAGAGAGAGAGAGAGGGGGGGGGAGAGGGGGAGAGAGAGAGAAAGGAAGAGGGGAGAGAGAGAAAGAGAGAGGGAAAAAAGAAGAGAGGGGAGAGAAAGAGAGAGAGGAGAGAGAAAGGGAGAGGGAGAGAGAGAGAGAGAGGGGGGGTGAGAGGGAGAGAGAGAGAGAGAGAGAGAGAGAGAGGGGGGGTGAGAGGGAGAGAGAGAGAGAGAGGGGGGGTGAGAGGGGGAGAGAGAGAGAAAGGAAGAGGGGAGAGAGAGAAAGAGAGAGGGAAAAAAGAAGAGAGGGGAGAGAAAGAGAGAGAGAGGGGAGAGAAAGAGAGAGAGGAGAGAGAAAGGAGAGGGGAGAGAGAAAGGAGGGGAGAGAGAGGGGAGATAAAAAAAATGGAAAAGGAGAGAGAGAGAAAGAGGAGGAGGGATAAGAGATGCTGAGACAGGGAGAAGGAGAGAGAGAGTGAGTGGGAGAGAGTGATAAAGGCAGAGGGGAGGCGATAGACTGAGAAAGAGGGGTAAGAGGGTAGATGAGAAAAGAGAGAGAGAGATGGGGAGAGGAGGGTAGAAATAGAGAGAGCGCAATAGGGAGAGAGAGATAGAGAGAGAATGAGAGATAGAGACAGAAGAAGAGAGAGTCTAGTCCCTTTGGCAGTATGCAGGGTGAATGATGATGTGTGTGCTTTGGGGTGGAACTCCATTAAGGATTAAATATCATTAAGAGTTTCAGATGGGGCTTCTACTGGAGATATTCCAAGTTTTTTTATTTTTTATCCCGTATTTAATTTATTTAAACCCATTGATTGACCTATTGATTGAAGTGCTCTACATTAAATAAAGTCTCTCTTCATGTCCCGGAAGATTCTGATTCCCTTCTGTTCTGAAACGGGCTACAGCTATCCTTTCGTTTCACCTGCCTCTCTGTAAGATCGCTGTCTGGCAGGAAGAAAAACAGGGCTGTAAATACTAAAATACTTTAATCTCTGTCCTATAAGGGCTTTCTTAAGCTCAGATAAGCCATGGACAGGCTAATGTTAATTTGATCTGCGCAAAACCGCTTTTAAATTGGCTCATGAGTTAGACCTTCGGGTTCCTGTAGTCTTAAGCCTGTGTGCATCAGGCCCGGCCAAAAAAGAAATACAACAGCGTGCAAACGATTTGTTCTACACGAGTCACATCCCGGTGAAACCACTGTCATATCCACCACCCGAAATGCTACAGACAGCTGAAACATGTCTAAACACATTTTGAGGAGTGTATTTGAACAAACGTGTGCGCTGACTGAGTATCTGTTGTGACCGTCCATGCGTGTGTGACAGTACTACTGTGAGTTTTTAAATATGGCTGCTCTACAAAAAACAAGAGATACAGTTTGTGGAGAGAGATGCAGTGCAAGTAGTTGGGCCAATAAGTAGTCGTCCAATAACAACACCACGAGTAAAGAACAAAAAGTGTAGTAGGAGAAAAAACTAAAAAATAAAGAACAAATAAAAATACGCAACGAAAACGAGAGCTCGCTAAACGAGCAAAACAAAGGAAATACAATAACGCTAAGCAAACTCTCCCGTATGTGGGTGAAGAAACAACAAAAAACAGCGAACTAAAACACCCCAAAAACTTTGGTGAGAGTTTAAGAGAACAAAGAGTAAGAATAAAGAGAAAAAGAAAACAAGAGCGCTCTGAATAAGAGCATATAATAGAACAGTTTTCTCTCTAAGGTTGTACTGCTAACAAGTCCCGCGTTGCTAAACAAAGCGGATCGATATCAAGTACAACTTTCCTATAACCCTTTTTACCGGCTCGAATGTCTTCATGAAATAACAGGAAGCGACGAGAGAGGCCGGAAGCGAAGATAATAAGTAGTGAGCGGAAATACCAAGTGAACTCACCTACTGACAATATGTAAAGCAAAACCCGTGACGGAACACAGGAAAATCCGATAGATTACCGGTAAACGATAAAAACGAATAAAGCGACGTAGAGATAAGGGAAGAAAGGTCAGATCCATGACAGTTTGCTCTCTGAGCTAAAGACCAACATCTCCAGCTTAATGAACTAATTACACTCTTAATGTGTCTGCTAACAAACGCTCCTGTGCTAACTTGCATCTTGACCTCCACTACACATGAAATTCACAAGCATCATAGAATGGCAGATGATTTAATTACTGCCTCCTGTAGTTTCACGGTATAGCGAGTGAAGTGATGCTTGATTTGAAAAAAGATAAACCCCAGTTCCAGGCCCTCTTTATTCATCCAGGAGTTGCCTGGAATTATGGTTAGCTCATTGTTAACAAGAAATATTCATGTACAAAATATATCAGTGCGTTGCTTCTCTATATCTTTCATTCTACAAACGAGTAGAAAACATTTAATGTATTAGAGGAGCCGAAGTTTCAATGTCATGTGTTAATTGGAAAAATAAAAAAAGATTAAGTTCCATGAAATGCATATTCATCAAATAGGAGCCAGGGTCTTTGAAAGATTATTATTATTATTATTATTGCATTGCAGAGGTTTGTCGTACACAGATAACAAAAACTCATCAAATAATACAATTAATTAATATTTATCCCCCTGCATTACATTTGGAGGTTTTGATTATGTTCTGTCAGCTCATCCCCCCTCCCCCCTCCCCCCTCCCGCTCCCCCTCTGCTCCCCCTCCGCTCACCACCGCCCACCCGTTTTCACCTTCTCAAATGCAGTTGGAAGCAGGAAATGAGGAAGCCACTGCCATGTTTGGAATTCTGAACAGCTTACCATTTCTCTGAAAGGTACCTGCCAGTTCAAGTCATGGGCAACAGCACCATGGAGATTTTGTCATGGTTCGTGGGTTTTTGTTTATTTTCCGTTACGGTTCTCGTCCTGGTTTCCCGATTGAGAATCTATCGGATTTTTTCCACATTCCGTTCCGGGGTTTTGTTTTCCCTCATCATTGTTTTCACCTGTGCTTCTACCTGCGGGGTATTTAAGTTCCTCACTTCCGCTTCCCTGGTGCTTCTTTTCCATTCGACGTTGCATTGAGCCAGGTATAGCCAGGTACTAGCGACCTTGTGATATTAAACGCTGTTTATGTTCATGAGGGACTTGCTATTAGCTTTTATTTCAGGTATAGGTATTATTCTTCCTGTTAGCGTTCTGTGCTATTTATTTTATTCTTTGCTGTTCTCTCTGAGACAGTTTTTTTTTGTTTGTTTAATTTTGGATTTACATCTTTTCGGCCGCCCAAACTGTTGTGCCAAAGGTGTTCTTTGCTAAGTTTCCCATTTTGGCTCCAGTATTGAGCTTGGAAGATTTAGTTTGTGTTTCACTCGTTATTCGAGTTTGCCCCTTTTTAGTGGTTTGATTTTCGTTTGACTACAAAGAGTTTCCTGTCTTTTCTTTTTTTTCATTCATTGTGTTACTCCCTTTATTGGTCCTCACTGTGTGAGTGACTTGTTGCCCCCACCTTCGCGGTTGATCATCCGCCACAATAAATCCATTACAGATTTGGGCTGTCAGATATGTCCTTCGCTCCACCTACTAACACCTACTACCATCTGCCTAAAGAAAATAGAACATTTGACACATTTTAAAATTACCTTCAGCTATGCTAGCTTGCGCTGTTTATGCACTGATGGGTATTATTATTAATCTGGCTCCTTATGAAATACGCCAGGCAATAATGATTTAAATAGTTGCATACAGTTAATTTTCAGGTTCTCAGCTCACACTTATACTGTAAACAGATTTAAATATAATTTTAAAAAATTTTCTTATAAAATATTCCTGGGAGATTTATTTCCTCACTGACTGGCAGTCCAAGTGAAGTGACTTAAAGTTAAAAGTCAATTTTGCATCACGACGAAGCAGAACATTGCATGTTGTCTGTCTTACAAAATATTTTTATGTATTTATACATATTTATAATTTCAATAGCACAGTTTAGCACAATGAACAGATATTTTCTGGTGATGCAGTTAACACACTTGCGTGTCCATGAACACACGCGAACACGCAAACACGCATTCGCCGTAGCGTCAAACTGAAGCGCTGTGAACTGTGCAGACAGAAATGCACTGCCTCATGTTCACTCTGTACAAATCCCAGCCCATCACTGTCAACACTTGTGTTGTCTGGAGGACTGAATTATTCATAAACAAGGAGCAGAAACCAAAGAAGAAGAAGGAAAAAAACCGAAAGAAAACACAGCTCAAAATATTGACGTGTTAGGAACTGTGTGCGCATGTTTAAAAAAAAGACCCAGTAATAGGTCTCTACATTATCGCTATTGATTTTTTAATGATTAATATCATAGCAGACTCTGCGGTGATTATATTATTACTGATGGAGAGGGAGAAACGGCCACTTCATGGCATATTTCACAGACCCGACCAACCTTGAGCAGCATCCTACTCATCTCCCCAGATAGAGATTTAACCTTCCTACTGGCAGAACCGCCGCTCTCCTCTGTGAGCACAGGGCCGTAGCTATCCCACAATGCCCTGTTTGAGTACAGTACATAAACGCAACATCCTTCTTTATATTATCTTAGGACTTCAGCTCAATCACCTTTAAACAGGTCATAGAACAGTTTATTATTTATGTACATGCTTAAATGTTATTATTATTATTATTATTATTATTATTATTATTAACATTTGTTTGTTCTAACTGATAAATGTCCACTGGCAGCCTTATCTGATAACCCTTTTAAATGAAAAAATAAAAAATGTATTCGATTAATTGATTGACATGGAACCAATCAATCTATCAATGATACCTTCATAAGCTGTTAGATCTCTTATGATAGCATGTTCTTGGTAATCAATTTGTTTGTCCGACCAGACAAGTAGCTGGATCGCATTTTTTATTTATTTATTTAGTTTCAAAACTAAAGCTACATAATTATGGCTTACCATGAACAAATGGCAGCTGGAGCAACATGAAGGGAGGAAGCCTTGTTCTACACGGGTCACATTTGCACACTCTACTGTGGCTCCCTGTCTACACAGTGCACACTCTACTGTGGCTCCCTGTCTACACAGTGCACACTCTACTGTGGCTCCCTGTCTACACAGTGCACACTCTACTGTGGCTCCCTGTCTACACAGTGCACACTCTACTGTGGCTCCCTGTCTACACAGTGCACACTCTACTGTGGCTCCCTGTCTACACAGTGCACACTCTACTGTGGCTCCCTGTCTACACAGTGCACACTCTACTGTGGCTCCCTGTCTACACAGTGCACACTCTACTGCGGCTCCCTGTCTACACAGTGCACACTCTACTGTGGCTCCCTGTCTACACAGTGCACACTCTACTGTGGCTCCCTGTCTACACAGTGCACACTCTACTGTGGCTCCCTGTCTACACAGACTTACCCTTTGATCCCATTTCTGGGAAAAAGTAAAAAGTCTGATTAAATTCCCTGGAATAAACTCTTGTGAATGGAATAAAAAAATGTTTTGTTAAAAACAAAAAACTTGCCATTTACACTACACACAGACACACACACACACACACACACACACACACACACACACACAACACACACACACCACACCACACACACACACACACACACACACACACACACACCACACGCACACACACACACGCACCACCACACACACGACACACACACACCACACACACACACCACACACACCACACACACACATACACACACACACACACACACACCACCACAAACACACCACACAACACACGCACACACACACACACACATGCACGCAACACACACAACACACACATGCACACACTGCACACACGCGCACACACACACACACACACACACACACACCACACACACACACAACACACACACACACCACACACACACCCATGGAGCACAAAAACACAAAAAACCACACACTCTTCACCTATTTCTATAGAAAACATCTTTTTTTTTTTTTTTTTTTTTTTTTTTTTTAAAGTGAAGAGCAGCAAAGCTACAAAACTACAGGGAGTGCAGCAGGGAGTGCAGCGGGCATTCTCGGCTCTCTCAATCTCTCCCGCTCGTAGCCGTAGCCGTTGTGCGGTGAGGACTACGGTGCTTTCCCCGTGTTCATTCCATTTTCCGGGCGGCTTTTTGGGGGTAAGAAAGGAAAAAACCCTGAGCTTTGTGTCACACTCGTGTGAGGGGAGTCTCTGGTTTGTTAATGTGGAGGCTTTTCTGAGTTTAATGTATTCGGCGTGCGCATCTCGAGACATTTACAGATACGGTAGGAAAAGCCCATCACCGTTATCACCTAGATGAAGATATGCGAATTGAACGGGTCTCTCTCTCTCTGTCTCCTCAATTCATCAGAAAAAGCACGGCGTAGGATACAGAAACGGTAAAAAAAGCCCCTCTCTGTTATGTGCCCGGACGAGAAATCTGGATCGCGCAGTGCGCTTCTCCTCGATTCACAGAAAGCAGACTCTAAAATACTTGCAGTGTTTGCTCTTTAAAGAGCCGACCCAGAGCAGGCTGGGCTGGAATAGAAAGGCGGCATCGCGGCAAGATACAAAAAACAAAAAACAATCAATATGCAACCAAATTATTTAACAGCTCCAAATCAATAAAGAATGAATCATTTAAGATTGGAAACGGCAGTCGGTGAGAGGGGGGGCGGAGCTAATGCTAATGTGAATTACTTCAGTATGGGATGCACTGTCTTGTCCTTGTCCAGGAGTGTCAATCAATCTCCAGTCTTGGATGATTACAGTGCTGTAGTTGTTTTGTCCTTTTAATCACCAGCCAATCACCCACCTCCACCCCTAAACCCCTCCTAAACCCCCCTGGTCCTCCCCAGAGTTCAGTGCGGTTATGGACGTGTGGCGCCCACATAATCGCCATCCCTCTGTGACCAAGGAAGCCTTGTAGCTCAGCATTTGGCAAGTGTGCGTGCACACAGAATCACACACACACACACACACACACACACACATGCACGCACAGAATCACACACACACACACACACACACACACACACATGCACGCACAGAAACAAACACACACACACACACACACATGCGTGCACAGAAACAAATACACACACACACATGCACGCACAAAAACACACACACACACACACACACATGCGCACACAGAAACACACGCACACACACATATGCGCGCTCAGAAACACACACACACACACATACAGACACAGACACACATGCGCGCACAGAAACACACACACACGCACACACAGAAATACGTGCACACACACATACAGACACAGACACACATGCGCGCACAGAAACACACACACACACACACACACACACACACACACACACACACACACACACAGTGGCATCGATTTTCCCCGCTCTAGGCTTGTCAGAGTTCTATACAATCAAAGCAGGGAAACAGAATCGCGGGGAGAGCACGACTTTTGTTTAACAACAGTGTGGCTTTTATGACAATGTCGGTCAGGTTGATTAAGTTTTCAGCTAACAACTGACAAAAGGGAAAATCGATACACAATTTTGGGGCCGGTTTTAGAGTGGCACTGGTCAATACTGCGGTGACCAGGGAAGGATTGGGCCTGCAGGGTAAAAGGATGAGCTCATAAGTGCCCTTAGCCTCCACTTTTTAAAATTGTCATTGAATATAAACTAAGACTAGATACTGGGGGGGGGGGGGGGGGGGGGGGGGGGGCATTGGTGCGGTCCTCTGTCAAATCAATTGAGTGAAACAAACATCTACCCCCCACCCCACCCAACCTACCCCCACCCCACCCAACCTACCCCCACCCCATCCAACCTACCCCCACCCCATCCAACCTACCCCCACCCCATCCAACCTACCCCCACACCACCCAACCTCAGTTAAATAATAATAAAATAAAAAAATATTTCCCAGAATAAAAAATATATGTGTTGGAGCAGAGGGCAGAGGAATATGAAAGCATGCGCATGGTATGTTTTACTCTTGTAATGTCACTCTAAAAGTCTTTTATTAAAATTTTTATTTTTTTCTCTCAAGTAGAAAATATAAGCATGTTTTAAGTTACTGTTTGCTTGACAGGTGAACTTTCCTTACCCCATCGGAAAATCTTCAAATGAGTCAATATTTTTGTCTTATTCATAAAAAAGTAATACAAATAAGACTTTAAGTCGAAATATCATACTATAATACTTGAGATTGACATATTTTTTTGTTTTTGCAGCGTGTTCAGAATATGTCTTTCCAAATGGAAATGGGATCAGTGATTGGACTGGAGCACTCTGAGGTCATGGGAATAGCCTATTGGCCGATATTCTCCACGTGCTCAGCATGTAAATGTGCTCGTTGATGATTACGGTGGAAATCCGGCAGCACACCCTTGTATTTGCAAAGTATTTTGACACAAATAAAATGCGATCAGGCAGTTCTGCTTCTTAGGACGGCTTTTCTTGAAGTGGACGTTTTTAAAAATAAATTATTTATTTATTTTTTTGCTGACGTGGGCCATTTTGAAAACCTAGCAAAACACGTTTCCCGTACACCTGTCAAGAGGTAAACGAATGATCACGACCCCATCGGCTCTCTCCTGAGACTGGTGGAGATTTAAGCCAGGGAATAGGCAGTGTTTCAAATACATGTGTGTGCATTATGTATTTTGATTTATGTAGGTCTATTTCATATGTAATACAGTTTGTTCGCCACTTCTCTCCTTTTTTGGGAAGGGGGTGTTTAAAAAAATCCAGCAAAGCCTCGTCTTGTCGCGTGTAGATACAAGATACAAAATCCCTCCATAATAACGGGGGAACAAAATCATTTTATATCATATTTTTTCCCATCTGTGTTTGTAGATGGCCGCTTTGGTTGAGCTCGTAACTATGGCAGAAACGTCTCACCTTCAGAACCTGACCAACCGCTGGCAGGGGCGTGTCCTCCCCGTGGCTGACTCTGGAAGATACCTAGCCTGATACATTTCAGTAAAATTTGCTGTGTGTCAGTCGTGAGAGGTAGTTTCCTGTGTAGACACGTATATTTCTAGAAACGTCTGCATGCTCATCGGGGATGTCTGGACTTGGATACTCCCAAATTTGTAGAAGTGGACGGCCATGTCTGGTCATTTATGACAAGTTTCTGGACAAGAACATCTCAGTGCACAAGGTTATTGTCATGTTCGATGGCAGACGCATCCACAGACGAGTCGGTTTTCAGATGGAGCCACTCTCAGAACACGGACGATGATTCACCGAAGCTCAATGTCCAGACGCATCCACAGACGAGTCGGTTTTCAGATGGAGCCACTCTCAGAACACGGACGATGATTCACCCAAGCTCAATGTCCCGTCTACAGCAGATGATCCGTTAGATTTAAAAACGTTGATAAAAGCACCTGCAACGGGCCTCTTCCAGGTATTACAACGTCCTCTCTCTCCCTTTACCTTCACAATAGGCATGATAGGCACCGCCATCACATGAAAGGCACCGCATGAAAGATTAATCACTTACCAATGACTGATTGCTATTCTCCCCGGACAGTTCAATAATTCCAAGGTTAATAATGTTATTCATGTTGGATTAAGCATTAATTGGTAGCTCAATAAAGGCATTTAAAAGCTATTGTTAGCTGATCTATGTCGCTCTTTTGTTCTGCTACAAAAGGTGCCCATCTCGGCATGAGATATAATTCTCCCTGCTATTATTATCTTTATTGTCCCGGCCGGTTACGAGGAACAGCCGCGGGCCGGCTCAGGCAGCGGCCCACAGAAATGGCAGCCTGTGATGGGTTTTGGGGGGTGGAGGGGTGGAGGGTGGAGGGGTGGAGGGGTGGAGGGGTGGGCAGAGAGCACCATCCTTCCTAAAGTTTTTTTGTGCATCAAGATAATTGTCTGTCTCAATGCACCGGAAATGAAAAAGTCTGATATTTAGTTTCATCCACATTCTTTCAGTCTCTGCCATTCTCTCTTCCTCTCTTTCTTCCTCTCTTCCCCTCTTTCTTCCTCTCTGCCTTTCTCTCTTCCTCTGTGCCCCTCTCTTTCTTCCTCTCTGCCTTTCTCTCTCCTCTCTGCCCCTCTCTTCCTCTCTGCCTCTCTCTGCCTCTCTGCCCCTCTCTTCCTCTCTGCCCCTCTCTTCCTCTCTGCCCCTCTCTTCCTCTCTGCCTCTCTCTGCCTCTCTGCCCCTCTCTTCCTCTCTGCCTCTCTCTGCCTCTCTGCCCCTCTCTTCCTCTCTGCCTCTCTGCCCCTCTCTTCCTCTCTGCCCCTCTCTTCCTCTCTTTCTTCCTCTCTGCCTCTCTGCCCCTCTCTTCCTCTCTGCCCCTCTCTTCCTCTCTGCCCCTCTCTTCCTCTCTTTCTTCCTCTCTGCCTTTCTCTCTTCCTCTCTGCCCCTCTCTTCCCCTCTTTCTTCCTCTCTGCCTCTCTGCCCCTCTCTTCCCCTCTTTCTTCCTCTCTGCCTCTCTCTGCCTCTCTGCCCCTCTCTTCCTCTCTGCCTCTCTCTGCCTCTCTGCCCCTCTCTTCCTATCTGCCCCTCTCTGCCTCTCTGCCCCTCTCTTCCTCTCTGCCTCTCTCTGCCCCTCTCTTCCTCTCTTCCTCTCTCTTCCTCTCTGCCTCTCTGCCCCTCTCTTCCTCTCTGCCCCTCTCTTCCTCTCTGCCTCTCTCTTCCTCTCTGCCTCTCTCTGCCTCTCTGCCCCTCTCTTCCTCTCTGCCCCTCTCTTCCTCTCTGCCCCTCTGCCCCTCTCTTCCTCTCTGCCCCTCTCTTCCTCTCTGCCCCTCTCTTCCTCTCTGCCTCTCTCTGCCTCTCTGCCCCTCTCTTCCTCTCTCTTCCTCTCTGCCCCTCTCTTCCTCTCTGCCCCTCTCTTCCTCTCTCTTCCTCTCTGCCTCTCTCTGCCTCTCTGCCCTCTCTTCCTCTGTGCCCCTCTCTTCCTCTCTGCCCCTCTCTTCCTCTCTGCCTCTCTCTGCCTCTCTGCCCCTCTCTTCCTCTCTCTTCCTCTCTGCCCCTCTCTTCCTCTCTGCCCCTCTCTTCCTCTCTCTTCCTCTCTGCCTCTCTCTGCCTCTCTGCCCCTCTCTTCCTCTCTGCCTCTCTCTGCCTCTCTGCCCCTCTCTTCCTCTCTGCCCCTCTCTTCCTCTCTGCCCCTCTCTTCCTCTCTGCCTCTCTCTGCCTCTCTGCCCCTCTGCCTCTCTGCCCCTCTCTTCCTCTCTGCCTCTCTCTTCCTCTCTGCCCCTCTCTTCCTCTCTGCCCCTCTCTTCCTCTCTGCCCCTCTCTTCCTCTCTTTCTTCCTCTCTGCCTCTCTCTGCCTCTCTGCCCCTCTCTCTTCCTCTCTGCCTCTCTGCCCCTCTCTTCCTCTCTGCCTCTCTGCCCCTCTCTTCCTCTCTGCCTCTCTCTGCCTCTCTGCCCCTCTCTTCCTCTCTGCCCCTCTCTTCCTCTCTGCCCCTCTCTTCCTCTCTGCCTCTCTCTGCCTCTCTGCCCCTCTCTTCCTCTCTGCCCCTCTCTTCCTCTCTGCCCCTCTTTTCCTCTCTGCCCCTCTCTTCCTCTCTTTATTCCTCTCTGCCCCGCTCTTCCTCTTTCTTTCTCTCTTCCTCTCTGTTTCTCTCTCTGTCTCTCTCTCTCCTCTCTTATTTAAATATGACTGACTGCTTTTATTGGAACACCTTTTATATGATGTTAGGCCTGATGACACTGAGGTAACTTAAAAACTGCGTAACTCACTCACTCACTCACTCACTCACTCACTCACTCACTCACTCACTCACTCAATAACTCACTCACTCACTCACTCACTCACTCACTCTCTCTCTCTCTCACTCACTCACTCACTCACTCACTCACTCACTCACTCACTCACTCACTCACTCACTCACTCACTCTCTCTCACTCACTCACTCACTCACTCACTCACTCACTCCTCTCACTCACTCACTCACTCACTCACTCTCTCTCTCACTTACTCACTCACTCACTCACTCCTCTCACTCACTCACTCACTCACTCACTCACTCACTCACTCACTCAATAACTCACTCACTCACTCACTCACTCACTCACTCACATACTCACTCACTCACTCACTCCAGAATGGATTGCATTAAATAAAAGCTCTGATTGAATTTATAAAGTGTTCTGGAGTTGGAGTGGGATATCTCGACAGGTGTTTGGCTGGATTCATTCATCTTTTCTGCATCCCTGCACTGAAGGTCCGTCAGTCAAACATCACACTCCATAATATGAAATACTCAATAATAAAAGAACTAAAGAGGCATTTACATGACAGAGTGGAGTGGTGTTTGAGAAAGTGGGGCTGCAGGTTTGAATCCCAAGTGCTATGCCCTTGAGCTTCCTGGGTCTTTTGTTTACATTGAAAGCAGTCTGAATATGCATAGAATATTCGCCCTAGGTACTGACATCCACTAAGCCAATAAAAAAGTCTAAATAATGCCAGTGACCAAAGTAAATTTTCAGGTTTTTTTTTTATACTGTAGAAAACTGCATCAGTTCATTGCTTTTTGTGGCTAATTTTTGAATAATGAAATCATTGGGAATGAACGAGCTGAAACTTCACATATCCTCTATCGCACCCAAACAGGCTTTTAACTCAGCACAAACGTAGCCTCTGTCAGGGCACAGTCACTCTAAAAACAAAGAGTTTCCTCATTTTTAAGACGAGTCTGCTCATTTTTCCATATTAACTCGGCCAATCCGCACCTCATTAAGCCTCTGTCCTCTGTCTCTTTCCATGTGCTGTTATAAATAAATGAGGTAGGCAGCAGGTAGCTTCTAAATTAATTCATAACAAACAACTATGAACGTAGAAAAAATAAACATATTTTAAAAACAATAACAAATTTATCAATTTCCTTACAGTATAAGTAATCCCTGAAATAAAGAGACTGAATAAAATGGATGAATAATTTATGATTTATTATTTTATAAAGTACATTAGGGTATAATTCAAAAGATACATGCATGCAACTCGGTTAATTAAGTGATAGACCTGTGGTGTGGGATTGGCTACAGGATTGGTGATGAGTGGTAGTATGGGATTGGCAGCAGGATTGGTGATGAGCTGTGGTGTGGGATTGGCTACAGGATTGGTGATGAGCTGTGGTGTGGGATTGGCTACAGGATTGGTGATGAGCTGTGGTGTGGGATTGGCTGCAGGATTGTTGATGAGCTGTGGTGTGGGATTGGCTACAGGATTGGTGGTGTGTGTTTGTTTGGCTTGGCTCTGATCTTTTGACCTGCTGTTCCACTGTGAGCTGCAGATTTGACTGAAGCCACCTGGATGGAATGATAAGAGAGTGAAAAGCTTATTGGATGTCATTATTGGATATTATACTGAATGATTTCACTTTGCCACTGGCTGAGGGGCTGGAAACTGAGATTCACCACAGCTGGATGAAAAACATTCCAATGTCTGAATGGCTTAGAGGCACGCACACACACACAAGTATGCACACACACGCACTGGTATACACACACACACACACATACACACACACGCACGCAAACACACACAGGTATGCACACACACACACTGGTATACACACACACACACACACACACACACACCAGTGCCCCTATAGCCCCTGCTCTGTGAAATGGTTTTACAGGAATGTGTTTCTATGGCTCCCAAAAACCAACAGAATCATTAATAATGAGCATTTATTGATTGTGCGATAATATCTGAATTATTAATGTCACACACCAGCAGTTCTTTTGCTTTGGATTATTTGCTTATTTATGGTTTTTTCCTGTTTGTTGAGGCACTGTACAGTCAACCACCCAGGGAAATTAAATTTAAAAGAAAAAATGTGTTATGTTAGTGTGTAAAAGCTGGGACGGTCACATGTGCTGTATCATCATACCCCGGTCATGCATATAAACACGCCTCATCTCGCCCCGGTCACGCATGTAAAACACGCCTCATCATGTCCTAGTCATGGAAGTAAAATATAGCTCCTGTCAGGACCCTGGCTCCTGTACTAAGCCTGCAGCTGAACGTGAGTGTGGGTCCAGACTAAACTAATTACTCTGATTAACTCCATGTCTGTGAGCATGCCGATGACAGCGGGCTGGACGCCAGGCTTTTCTCTGCTCCTCTCATTCTCACGCTAGGGATCGATTTTCAGTCAGCGGCGGTCTTCACAAGGACCCGAATCCAATGAGAAAGAGAGAAAGAACAAGAGAGTGGTTGAGAGAGAGAGAAAGAGAGAGGGGGGAAGAAAGAGAGAGGAGAGAGAAAGGGAGAGGGGAGAGAGAGAAAAAAACATTTTATATAGAGTGTGAGCTTTAATTCCCTTCTCTCTCTTTCGCCTCTCAAAATCAAGCAGAGTGCATGCTGGCCATTGTGTTGCCTGCCCTTCTCCATCAGCTGGAGGAGCATCACGCTGTAGAGTGCGCCTGCTCGCTCGCTCGCTCGCTCGCCGCTGAGAGGCTGAAAGAGCGTTTGATTGGAGGGATTTTATCTAAGGGCTCAGCCCCTCTCCACTTCAGTGCCTTTCATTTCAATGAAAAACACCTACGGCCAAATTTTCATTTGAAAAACAAGCACTTTGACCCTTCTAGCACAATGTGTGTGTGTGTGTGTGTGTGTGTGTGTTTACATATTATATATGTGCATATGTAGATGCGCACACACGCTTTTACATTTTGCATGTGAATATTTTATCTTAGCTCACATATGCCTTGTCTTAAAGACTTTATAATGCATGTCTAAGTATTTCCATTTTTATAAATAATCCCTCAGCAAATGCAAGACTTTACATTCACAGGGAAAAAATACATATTCTTAAATGTAACATGACATGTCATTTCACTTCACTGTCAAACTAGGACCAAAATGAATGGTAGAATGCTTATGAAACGCAATAGGAAAGAAATAGAAAAAGGCAATAGAAATATGCACTTTGTGTTGCACGTATCTCCCACAAAAACTGTACTATACCTGTACTATACCTTTACAGGTGTAAATCTGGCTTCTGACACTGCACCTGAGATTCTTTAAGTTGAGTCACAGGTTATTCCGAAATGCAAAAGTCTATAATTTTTTAGGCTTTTTTAATAAATGGCACATTTGTTCGCTGCTCAGAGCAGAAACATACGTATCCAACCTGGAACAAACGACCCAGACAAGAGTGACTGATTGCACCAGGCTACCTAGCAATCAAAAACAACGTCATGCAATCAGTCGTAAATCACACCGGTGGCATTTCCCATGGCAACGTAAAATCAGACACACGCCTTAGTCTGCTCCCCAAAGCAGGGACATCCAGGCTCGCTACCCAAATATCAAAACTCTGTTTCCTTGGTTTGCACCCCAAAGCAGGGACATCCAGGCTCGCTACCCAAATATCAAAACTCTGTTTCCTTGGTTTGCACCCCAAAGCAGGGACATCCAGGCTCGCTACCCAAATATCAAAACCCTGTTGCCTTGGTTTGCACCCCAAAGCAGGGACATCCAGGCTCGCTACCCAAATATCAAAACCCTGTTTCCTTGGTTTGCACCCCAAAGCAGGGACATCCAGGCTCGCTACCCAAATATCAAAGCCCTGTTTCCTTGGTTTGCACCCCAAAGCAGGGACATCCAGGCTCGCTACCCAAATATCAAAGCCCTGTTTCCTTGGTTTGCACCCCAAAGCAGGGACATCCAGGCTCGCTACCCAAATATCAAAGCCCTGTTTCCTTGGTTTGCACCCCAAAGCAGGGACATCCAGGCTCGCTACCCAAATATCAAAACCCTGTTTCCTTGGTTTGCACCCCAAAGCAGGGACATCCAGGCTCTCTACTCAAATCTAGTCTCATCTCCCAATTCTCATTGAGATCCATTAAAATGCAGAGAGGTTATAGTAGCGCTTTTAAAAGTACCTGAAAAGTGTTTTGATATCCTTTTATACCCAGCATCACCTGTTTACCTGTGGAATGTTCCAAACAGGTGTTTTTTGCTCTTTTGCAACTTTTTTGGAACGTGTTGCAGGCAACAAATTTATAATTAGCATATATTTACAAAAATCTATTAAGTTGATAAGGTAAAACTTACTTTTATTTGTACTGATTTATATGAAATATATGTAAAAAAGAATTTACAAATCACTGCTTTCTGCTTTTATGTCCATTTTACATAATGTCACAACTTTTTGGACAACCCTTTTTTAGACGACCAAATGTACAAACTGCACTGAGATGATAAATGCATTTTTTCCAATTCTATTTTCAAAATACCCTCACTGTAGCAGAAATAAGTAGGCTAACCAATATGAATGAACTCTATATGTGTCAGTATGTGTATTGTACTTTAGAACCAGCACTTAGACGATCGGGAATAGGCAATACCTATTGGGAATACATTCAAACCGATAAGAAAACACTCTTTGTTAATGTATTGCATGTTTGCATTCTTTCATTGTATGTTTTTTACATGCGTAAAGAAAATAATGGATACAATTGAAGAGTGGTTTTCCAACTTTAACCAATTTTGAGAACATGAAACTGTGTACTTAAATCCCTAAAAATAATAGTGTAAAATGAAAACTAAAAAAACATACATTTTATGCCCACCTTGAAAGATATGGGTTATGAAAGCTGGACTTAGTGAGGTTTGTATTATAAACACTCCTCATGTACAGCTCTGTTTTAGTTTAGTTTGCTCCCTGACCCTCTTCCCTTATGACCTTATGACCTTATGAGCTTATGACTTATGAGCTTATGACCTTATGACCTTATGAGCTTATGACCTTATGAGCTTATGACCTTATGACCTTATGACTCATTATGCTGCAGCATTACTTCACAAATTAGTCCTATTATTTAAGAATAGAATAGCATCCCGCTGATTTGTTAAATTCGGTAAGCACCTTCATTGTCCATAAAACAGAAATATATATTTTTTTGTGTGTGTGCATTTGTGTGTGTGTGTGTGTTGGTGGCAAAACTAACATTTTCTCCCACATGATACAAGTCTTTATCAGCAATTCTTAAAATGTTTACATTTATTTTTTAACAGTTTTAAATTAGGTGAGAACACTGACAGATGCCATTTCTCAATAACAAATTCTACTGCAGAAGTCTGACAAGCACAGATTCTTTCAATAATGTGCGACTCGCAAACAGGAGCGAAAGGAGTAACCTTTGAACTGAAACAAGTAAACATTTATTGACATTACAGTCAGTGCAAAAATGAATCTGTTTGGCCCTGGCAGCTACCTGAAGATGAATGAGGTTGGAAAATTGAGTGCACCTGAGGTAAAAAGGTAGGTTACATTCCTCAAAATAAAAGGGTAAATGGACACAACTTCTGAATTAAATGTCCATCATTTTTTACCACAGTTGGCAGTTTAAGGAGAATTCTAGGTTGTGTTTATTTGCAGTTCTGCTTTTTCTAAATGCCGTTATGGTGTTAAATACACACCTTGGAACTGACACAATGGGGAAAAACAGCATATCTTTTCCCGTGGCAGAATAATTGAAATTTTAAAAGTGCATGGTGTCAAACTGATGCCATGGCTGTTTGTGAGTAATCGCTCTCAGGCTGGATTTGTTCGACACAATGCTACAGGCAGAAATTAAAACAACAAGACACAGTAAGTGAACAGGGTCAAGTTTACAATATAAACAGATGATTTGCAGTTCTAGACTAAACAGGGGAAAAGCATGCAACAGTATCTTACATTGCCATGACATTTAGCCCGTTAGCAGTGGCTCTTATCCAGAGTGACTTATAAAAGCGCATAACGGTTTAGGCAAGAAACAGATACAATATCAGGCCAATGTCATAACTGGTAAACTAAAACAACCCCCCTCTTTTGGTGCCCCATTTTTGATAAACAAAGACTGGCGGCCCATACCGTCGTGTCCGGATCAGTACGCTGCATGGGTGCCTTTTTCTTTAGTGATGAACTCTGAGACAGCCCGACCAATAAGGGCGACCCTGCAGCTGCCCGATCAATAAGGGCGACCCTGCAGCTGCCTGATCAATACGGCCGACCCTGCAGGTGCCTGATCAATAAGGGCGACCCCGCAGCTGCCCGATCAATAAGGGCGTCCCTGCAGCTGCCCGATCAATAAGGGCGACCCTGCAGCTGCCCGATCAATAAGGGCGTCCCTGCAGCTGCCCGATCAATACGGGCGACCCTGCAGCTGCCCGATCAATAAGGGCGTCCCTGCAGCTGCCCGATCAATACCGGCGACCCTGCAGCTGCCCGATCAATAAGGGCGACCCCGCAGCTGCCTGATCAATACGGGCGTCCCTGCAGCTGCCCGATCAATACCGGCGACCCTGCAGCTGCCCGATCAATACGGCCGACCCTGCAGCTGCCTGATCAATAAGGGCGACCTCGCAGCTGCCTGATCAATACGGGCGACCCTGCAGCTGCCTGATCAATACGGGCGACCCTGCAGCTGCCTGATCAATACGGGCGACCCTGCAGCTGCCTGATCAATACGGGCGACCCTGCAGCTGCCTGATCAATAAGGGCGACCCCGCAGCTGCCTGATCAATACGGGCGACCCTGCAGCTGCCTGATCAATACGGGCGACCCCGCAGCTGCCTGATCAATACGGGCGACCCTGCAGCTGCCTGATCAATAAGACGACCCTGCAGCTGTTTCTAAGCAGGGATCTGCTTCGTCACCCGTCAACGTTGCTTGTGAATCTCTTACAATGTGAGATTCAGTGGGAGTGAGAAGATGGCCGCCGCCACAGTCTATACAGAATTAACTCGCAGAGGTCAGAGGTCATTGTGTTTGTGTGGCGAAAAGAAAGCCGTCTCATTATCGTTCTGAAAAGAACTAATTATATCTGCCACCCGCTCCTGCCCCCTCCCATTTTTCCTTCAATCCTTCAATTATCTTTCTCAAATACTCAAACCATGAAATCCAGCAAAGATTACTTTATGTTTTCTCATGCAATTTAATATAAAAGAATAGAAAAAAAAAACAGTTCTCATAAAATAGTTTAGTATTTTAATTAATTAATTATTTTTTTTACAATATATTTTCTAAAACACCAGTTTTCGCAGTAGTGCTGGCTTATCTTCGGTTGCTATGGTGCCGCGATGGTGCAGCGGTAAAATGGGCGACTGAGTCAGTCCAGTAGCACACTGAGGATCAGGGGTTCGAGCGCTGGTCCTATCAGACCCGAATATGGCCGCTGTCTTGAGGGAGTGGCAATTGGGTGGCCGCTCGCGGGGTGGGGAGAGCGACTTGGTGGGGGAGAATCGTCATGTACAAGCGGCCCCCGGGCGAGCTGGAACCACGGTCAGGAGCTCGCAGGAGTCGTGCCCTGAAGAGGACGTGGCGCCCTGCTTCCTACTACCAGCTGACGGGGTTGTGTAGCGGTGAATTCTCAAGCGGTTGCTACACGGGAAATTGAATAACATACGGGTACAATTGGCCACTAAATTGGAAAAAAAACAGGAAGAAATCTGAAACAAATTTTTTTTAAATGATAATAATGGTTAGTAGGGTGAGTAGGCCTACTGCAGGTCAACTATACAAAAAGCACTTTTCTACATTTTCTAATGCAGATCTAATGTAATAATAACAACTTTATAATGTACTCTTCATACACTTGTTGTAGCGCAAAGTGCATTCCGCAAAACACAAATAATAACAATCAATCACTCTGTGCGTGAGGTACTCCGGGCTGGGAGGTGGGAGGGAGCAAATTAATGATCCAAACACTTGTAATCATTACGTTTTACAATGTAAAGAGGCTCTTAATTTCAAAACTAAAAACTCAGCATGAACTGAAATACAAACACCAGACTGTAATGGATTTGTTAATAACAAACAGCATGCTCCATTTAAAAATGTTCATTCTTTTATGGAAACTTTTAGAAAATGTCTACTTCAGACCCACTCCATGTAAGTTTTACTCCAATCACTGGTGCTGTGTTGTGTCTCGCGTCATAGCACACACACAGGCACTATTCAAACGTTTAACAGGCAGTACTGGAAAGTACAAATCCCATTCTAAATGTGCTCATGTATAATGTATAATGTTCATACGGGCGTAATAACTGAGCGCTCTGTAGATTTCGGCTCAGGTCCGTGTTGTTTGTGTCCTCCTTTCTTATTGCAGTACCTGACCTGTTATTATAATCCAGAAAGTGGCAAACGCACGCAAAGCAGCCGGGCCTCGCCGCCGAATAGTTTAGAATCGGAGAAACGGGATTCAATAAAGGTGCCGTGGCATTATTTCAGAGCGGTCCGGAGCAAAATGAATTGCAGTTATTATTGGTGAAATGCGCAGTAACAGCGCTGTTGTGTTTATTGTTGCGGGAGAGAAAAGCTGGAGAAGACGCGGCGATGAAATGGGGGCGCTGGGACATTAGCATACAAATGCCAGTCCTTAGCATTGTAGTCTCTCTCACACGGAGGTTTACCAGAGCGCAACCGTCTTAAAATGCTTTCTTGTGGCGTAATCCAATGGCGTTGGATGGAGCCGGAGGGTAACTGTTTTTCGTCTGGGTCTGAAAGCACACTTTTTCAGACTCCACCTCGACTAAACTACCTATCTAGGGCCAATTCTATAGTAGGCCTACTTGCCTCCTGTTTTATTTTATTTTTTTAAAGTTTTCTATTTAACTTGTGTTTTTTTTACATTTTATAGTTCAGAATGTATAGCTGACTGTGTGCTATATTTTATGTTCATTATTAGGGATAGCTCCTACTTTGTGAGAAAGTTGTGCTTTGTCGGATCTGCTTTGAAAGTCGCGTCAATGACCTTCAATATGCACTTATTGTACATCGCTCTGCCAAATAATTGTAACGTAATGTGAGAGAGAGAGAGAGAGAGAGAGAGAGATAAAGGGGGGAGGGAGAGAGGGAGGTGTGTGTGTGGTAAAGAAAACAAAGTGTGTTTGCGGGCTGGTGATCGTGGTATACTCAGGACAGAGCAGGAGTAATGAAAACGCACGTCCAATGGATGATTATTTCAGAGAACCCCACATCCATTCTCAGGAGGCTTATATCACCATTCTAAAGGGCCGCTAATAATTCTAAGACTGAACCCCAAAAAAACAAAACAATTTGCATGTAACCTGATGATGTTGAAGACCTGGATATTATTGGGTGGGGGTCCACACATCTCGACAAAGGTGTGGAGGCGGGGGCGGGGCATCAGGTAGCATTATTATAATTGTATTTCCATAAACAGTTCTGCCAGCGCATTATAGGGGGCGATCAGGTGCCAGTCACAGCAGCGTTTCATCTGGGGACCCCGCACTACTCAGTTAGGATGGTGGCGGATGAAGGTCAAACTGCTCTTCTGCCTGTGTAAGGAAAGAAAACCCAAACACACTAAGCCGAACACGCTAAGCCGAACACGCTAAGCCGAACACGCTAAGCCGTAATTTGGTGGGGCTGGCTGAATAGGCCCGATTCCCATAATGAATACTTTATCAAAAAAATCATACTTATTATTATTAATATGATATTCCTGTTAATTGTGATTCAAACAATATATTGTACATGGAAAATATATACAGTATGTATGAATATATTATTTTGTTTAACACAGTTATCCTGGTTGCAGAATGTGTACTATTAGTCATCAGTGTTAATGGTTATATGTGTGCTGCTGTGCACTTTGGCAATATTTGAGTGTGTGTGTGTGTGTGTGTGTGCGCGTGTGTGAAAGCGAGAGAGAGAATGACAGAGATAATAAGTGTGTGTGCGCGTGTGTGTGCGCGTGTGTGAAAGCGAGAGAGACAATGACAGAGATAATAAGTGTGTGTGTGTGTGTGTGTGTGTGCGCGTGTGTGAAAGCGAGAGAGAATGACAGAGATAATAAGTGTGTGTGTGTGTGTGTGTGTGAGAGAGAGAGAGAGAGAGAGAGGGAGAGAGAGAAAGAGAGATGAGAGAGAGCATGTTTAAAATGACATTGTTGCGAGTGGTGTTTTTTTGCTGAGTATGCATTCCCTTGCCTCGTCAGTCTTGCGCCTCTCCCTCATCCCACTGTTTGAATGAAGACTTGTTCATGCCGTCTCTATACATGTGCTACAGGTACAAGGCAATTTGAAGCCGGCACTTCAAAAGCGATACATATTGATGTAGCTGCACATCCCGACACTGGAATGCTTATTACGGAATTCGCCCGTCTCCAAATCTCATACATAATGTAGTATGCTGTTCGGGGAGGCGTAAGTGTGCTCCCCTCTTTAATAATTCTGGGAATAATGGGGGATCATTGCGAGCAGCAGATGTTGAATTAGTGCACAAGCAGCTAGCTTCAGCCAGACAGACGGCGAGGTTGCTTCGCAGTATAGACCTCCATCTAACCTGTTTTTAATTAGCGCGTCTCTGTGGCTTGGGAGCAGTTGGAAATTGAATAAAATAATAATAACACAAACTCCCAACTCCTGGTTTTGAGTGAACATCTGCTGCTTTTAGTGAAGGGGAACAGGGAACACGTGTCGTAGGTGTTCAGAGGGACCGCGTTTAACGCGACACCCGTAATTGGTGTACGGCGTCGTGTGCAAATGCGCGCACCGGAGGAAATGTTGTGTGAAACTTAACGACGGGAGAACCAGGCTTCACGTAAAAACAAAATTCCGTCTGAACCAACATAATTACGCTCTCTGCGACTCACTGATTTCCACCAATTATTTTTATGCTGCCGTTGAGAACAAAATGCTGTGATTGATTCCAGGAAAAAAAGGTGAACCCAATGTATCTCCCACAGAGTTATAGATTCATCAAACCTCAATCTCTTGTCAATAGATATATTCCAAAAGCATCTTCATTTTTTGTGGGATAGAGGGAGTGTATTCAGATAAGAAAGAGCCTACCCAGGAATAATAAACAGGTCAGATAAAATACGAAAAAATGCTACATAGCATGTAAAAATTGAAACTATATATTCTGAAAAAGGTCATAATAATTTTCATTTAATAATACTGCACATTGCACAAAAAGTTTTAAAATAGTTATAGCGTAATGGGCCACTTTTAGAATACAAGGGGTACATAATTCACGTACAGTCAGAGAGTAAAGTAATGAAACACAGAGGACAATTATAGCTATGGTGCCACAGTGCTCATTAGTGTAAAATAAAGAATAAAACATATAAAGCGATTGTGGCAAAAAGGGAAGCCATTTTTAAAATCATTTTTCCTCCCAAAGCATAATGAGCAATATCTCAGCGTCTTTCTAAATTTCGCTCCTTTACCCATCATCTCTTTCATTAGCAAAGACATTCATGTGTACTTCTGATGGCACTTTTGAAGTTGAAAGATTTTGAAGTTGTTCTTGAGCTGTTATTTAGAGGTAGAGAGGCATGGAAATTGGGAAGAAAAAAGTAAATGCTACAAATATCTCTCAAAGAAATATTAGCAGGATGAATAGCGGTATTTCGGAATGAAGATGCGACTGGCTCACATCGCAGTAATCAATTGCAGGCTATGGTAGCATTGCACCTAGCAATCAGCTAGAAGGATAGAGGTGGTTTCTTTCATCCGTAATTCTGATAACCTTGTGAGCTACCCAGCTTTATGAAGTTATGAACTTATATTTCTATGAAGTTCCAAAAAATGAGTGTTCTGTGATGTATGCTGGAATAGCTAAAGTGTATATCATTGTGTATATCATTGTATTATACTGTAGATAAAGTGTATATCATTGTATTATACTGTAGCTAAAGTGTATATCATTGTATTATACTGTAGATAAAGTGTATATCATTGTATTATACTGTAGCTAAAGTGTATATCATTGTATTATACTGTAGCTAAAGTGAATGCAAAGAACATTTCTTATAATATATATATGCAAAAAGATAATCACATTCGATAATAAATATTATAGGCACAACCTATTTAACTTCCTATATCCGTTAAACAAATCCATTAAAAATGTTCATTTCATCACATGAAGTCATAAAGATGTACAGCGTGCGGTTTGTTTTCCGCTGAAAAGGTCAGATCTCAGCCACTGATTATAAACTGTTTTTATAGGATAAACAGAATTCTGAAATGTCACCTTTAAAGCCATTTATTTATACTGAAAATATGCCCCCTCCCCCTCCTTCTCCAACCTTCCATTTCTGAAGATGATATAACGGCACATTTATGTTGCTGTGATGTTACCAACACCCTTTGTTCGCGGACAATTTGTAATTTGGTGGCGCTGGCTGAATAGGTCCGATTCCCGTCCTAATTTGGAACATCCAATTAACCATTTGTGGCCACATTTTTGTGTGATCCCTCACATGTGGTGTCTGCACCCCAACTTCTTTTCGCTGTAACAATGAAACACAGATCAGTAACCAACTAAACTCTCCCGCACCGTATGCAATCGGCAGGTACTGTACGCGTCGCCCTGTAAAGCTACCGGCCGCAAATAGCAGCTGGCACGATCCGTCGGATTCGATCCCAGAACTTGGGGCTCATTCATTCACTCAGTGTGGTGCCTTGACCGAATGAGCCACTCAGCAGCCCAGTGAGCCCCACTTAATCTCTCTAAGCGCGGTCCAACCCAGCCAACCCTAGAGATCGAACAAAACATTTCTGCTAACATTTCCTTTTTGTAAATCAGACTTTGGCAGTGGATGGGCTGCTGGTTACGGGAACGCTACCCAGTCTCCTGGCAAAGGATTATGGGAGAAATTATGGAAACCCAGCTTCCATTTTTTCTTTTTTTAAATAAAAAAAACAAATACACATTTTTTTTCTTGTCTAAGGATGAGTTTGGATAAAGTTTTACGTTATAAGTCTTGGGGGGGTTAAGTAACAGAAAAAAAACTCTTGATCGACTATTTTGGTTTTATAGTGCCTTGAGGTCCTCCAGTGCACTTGGCCCAGTCCATACTGAGCCAGTTTGACTCCAATATGAAACCAAGTTGAGTCCAGTTCAACTCTACTTTGACTCCAGTCTAAATCCAGTTTTACCTCCTTCTGTTATATCCCACTCAGGAACTAGTTTCTTTCTAATATGAATGTACCCACATCAACAGTACAAATATGGAGGTCACATTTTTTCTCAGAGTGCCACGTCTTTATAACTCAATTGCAATATTATAATGTCAAAAAGAATAATGCAATTTTCAGAAGAGAGGGTAGACGGTGGCATGGTGCGCTTTGCATTCTGGGAGGGGAATGAACACTCAGCAATCATCCATTAACCGACATGGCTTCCCACCCAACTCTCTCTCTTTTTTTCTCTCTCTCTTTCTCTCTCTCTCTCCCTTCCTCTCCCCCCATCGCATGTACACAGCCACACAACACAGCAGAGTTAGCGCTTACACTCAGACAGGGATAAGCACACGCTAAATAAATAAAATCCACTGCAATTTATACTAAGAGGAGCAATGTCACCCCCAGAAAAAAAACGGGGGAAAAAAGCTAAGTGCGAGATGAATAATGCATGCGCAGCGTTGAAACTCCGTTATATAAATGTTATTTATCTGATTTACGGGTGCAGTGGCAGCGCGGTTCAATTTCCGCCTCGCTTGCTCACACTTCATAACTTCTCATTGTCTGATCTATAATCTTCAAATGTAAAAAAGTGCGGGGCTCTCTTGCACCCCCCCCTCCCCCCCCCCAAAAGGTTGTCTGCTGACGGCTTGAAGGCTGCAGTTTAATTTATCACATTATAAAACACTTTTTGTGTACATCTTCTGCCATTATATCTGTTTATTTTTATTTTTATTATTTTGTCCCCATGAATTTACAAATCGCTCAATTTTCTCCGACGTGCGGCATTAACCAAATTCCGAAATGGAGAAAACAAAACATAAACAGCATTATCTTGGTCCATTCAGTTTCCTACAACAGACAAAAATGGCTGCAGACATAAAATGTATACGGCTACATACCGTAAAAGTTCTCTGAGGGTGAAGCCCTGTTTTGAGTGCACTACTGATGTCAGAGGCTAGTTGTTTGTACTGCTGAACATGGGCTTATGGGTTCAAGTCCCAATTCACACAGTTATGGATTTTCACTGTTGAACAAAGGGTTGGAAAGTGGAAGTTCTCCAGCAGCTATGTTTTTAAATGATTGAATATACAGATGCATGTTCAAATCCGACAGCAGTTGAGGATGTGTGCCTGTAATCACAGTTATTGGTTTGAGTCTCTGAGTAAAACCTGCTCAGTTCAGTAGTGGTTTATGGGTTCTAGCTCCAGGTAGAACACTAATTTTACACTGCAGGGAAAAGTGTATTTACGGTACGGATATTACACTGCGCAAATCCCAAAACGGACACAGTTCCTGCCGTATACGGCATGTGGCAATGTCGGGTGTTCCTCTCCAGACACTTGGGATAAATTACCTGACATGGCCGCCCACCTCTATCCACCTCCATCCACCTCTCAAGACACGCCATGAAATTTCAGTGCAGGTAGAGTCCATGAATTAATTGGAAATAGTCCAGAAATCCCAGATCATGACCGATACACCCCAAATTTCACTGAAATTTTACAGGTCAAATATTTTCCAGAAACTCCTTTTCTCATTGTTATATGACAGATACTTTGCAAGAGCTGGGGGATATTTCACAACGCAGGATTACTGAGTTAGCACCCCAGAGGGGTATTTCACAAAACAGGATTACTGAGTTAGCTGGATAACTGCTGTGAGTAAAACCCGAAACAGCTCTTTTTAATTCCAGAATTTTAAGGGTTCCGGGTTTTACTCAGTGCAGTTATCCAGCTAACTCAGTAATCCTGCTTCGTGGAATACCCCTCTGGGGTGCTAACTCTGTAATCCTGCTTCGTGGAATACCCCCCTGGGGTGCTAATTCAGTGACAAACATGATGACCCTCAGACAATAAACAACTCTTAACGACAGCAAGCAAATTAATTACAGAAGAGCAAGAACATTAACAGCTCGTTTAATTTGTCCTCATCAGATGCGGCAGTCTGCAGCCAGCTCCCGAAGAAAAGCAGCCTGAGATGTTCTATACTGCTATACTGCGTATGACGATGGGATAGCGTTCATAGCTGATTATCTGTCAGAGGAATTCATCATTTAGTCCCCCTTTCTAGATAATTTAAGTCTGAAAATTACATTATTTGGCTTGGTTGTGGTCTTGAACATCTCCCTTGTGTATATCCTACACTTTATTTTGACTTAAGTGGGGCAGCTATGCAGATAACCGGCCTGTATTCTGCTCATGAATTGTCAGGAGCACAATGCATTGTGGGATGGTTTTTAAAAGCCCATGGATCCCTGAACTATATGCTCTCGTACCACCGAGATTATTCAATCTCACACTGCTTTTGCCGGGGCCAGATAAGCTCCAGCGGCATGGATTCAGCTCCTTATCTTAACTTAACACTTGCACTTTGTAATATAGGATTCCACTGCGGCTCCTCAATGTTGCAGGTGTGACCCAATTAATGTGGGAATTTGCTCTTTTTTCACACGTAAAGCCACGTCAACAGCGATAAGAAGTTTCCCTCGTTCTTCTTGGAAGTGGGGTTCAAACTTTTTAGTGGAACTATCGATGCAGCTTGCCAAGTGTATCTGTATCTATCTCTCTCTCTCTCTGCTAATATTC